>CAWUFW010009861.1:0-747331 GCA_963921515.1 Calotriton arnoldi
GAACAGATAGGGAGCAGCAGCAGACAGACAGAACCTGTCTATATCTGCTCCCCGTGACGTAGGGGGTACACAGATCAACGGGGATACACAGATGGATAGAACACCGGCAGATCCACGGCGTCCCGCTCCGGCGGCCCCGCCCACAACCAGGCAAGTTGCCTGTCTTCCGGGTCGGGCCGCGGCGGTGAATCAACACTAGCCCACAATAGGGCTCACTTCGGGGGACATGAACCGGCGGGGTAGGCTCCCGTTCCGGTTTCAAAAGTATTCCAACGCGGGGTGGGCTCCCGCTCAGATCCGCAGTACAAACGCGGGGTGGGCTCCCGCTAAAAGCCAACAATGCGGGGGAATCCCTACGCTCGGGATTCCCTTGGCAGGCACTTCGCAGCACAGGGCTGCACGACCCCACGTTCCTCCTTTCCTGGGATCAGGATACAGCGCTTCACAAGGCGCTAGGGGCCACAGCTCCAAAAGACCAAAGTTTTAGGGGCACAAGACTGGGCCCAGGCAGGCCAGCTCACAGGGCCCTCCAACAGGGAGGCAGTCCCTTGTGGCGGTTCCTCCTGGAGCCCAGCAGCAGCAGGTCCCCTCAGCACAGGAACCGCACAACCTTTTCATGGGGTCACAGCCCCAATATTTATACACCATATTTGCTTTGTCTGCCCTGGCACAGGGCTTGGGGGAACCATCCTAAACTGGTTCTGGGGGTTTTTGGAGCACTTTGTGTACAGTGCTCACACCCTCCTTTGTGAGATGGGGGCTCTGCCATCAGACACACCACAGGGGGCGGAGCCAGCATTCACATAGCAGGCACAGACCTATTCAGGGTCAGGGGACTACTCCTCCCACTACTCCAAATGCAGATGCCCTATTCAGCCTAGCGCTGACTCACCCTGCCCCTCCTAGAGCCACACACCTCACCAGCCCCTGTCACTCCAAAGCCAGACATGCAATCCACATCAGGCAGGCAGACACATAGCACACAGAAATGCCAACTTCTAAAAGTGGCATTTCTAAAATAGTTATAATAAATCTGCGCACACCATTGCGTAGCATTTATTATCACTATTCCAAATATACCAAACTTGACCACGCTGCTCCTCTCATATCAGGAATTACCACTGAAACACTTATCAGGAATCCCCAATGCATTCCTATGGGAGGGCAGCCTCACAGTAGTGAGAAACCAAAATGGCTGTTTGTCACTACCAGGACATGTCACACACTTAAGGTACATGTCCTACCTTTTACCTACAATGCACCCTGCCCATAGGGCTAGCTAGGGCCTACCTCAGGGGTGACTGACATGTAGTAAAAGGGGGGTCACAGACATGGCACCCACTTTAGGTGCCAGGTCACAGCGGCTGTAACACTGCGTGCACAGGCCCTGCAATGGCAGAGGCCTGGGATAGGTTTGAAAGGCTACTTTGGTGGGTGGCGCAATCAGCGCTGCAAGCCCACCAGTAGCATTTAATTTACCAGCCCCGGGTATATGAGATACCACTTTACAAGGGACTGACAGGTAAATTAAATATGCCAAACAGGTGTAGACCAATCTTTACCATATTTACCAGAGAGCACACGCACTTTACACTGAACAGCAGTGCTAAAGTGCCCAGAGTCCAAAAACCACCAACACCATGTCAGAAAAAAGGCTAGGAGAAAGGCAAAAAGTTTAGGGATGACCCTGCAAAAAGGGCCAAGTCCAACACAACCCCCTTCCAGCCAAAACACAGGGTAGACCAATCACCACCTTGATGGGCTTCCCTGCTTTGGGCGATAGAACACGGACGCGGACCCGTAACTGCAGGGACACCTTCCAGTTCTACGCCACTCTGAACCCATGTGGTTCCCTCTGTCAAAGCTCCCAGGACCAGCTAGGCTACCCCACTGGTACTCCCTAGCTGCACACGGCCAGGACCACGCCCTAGGCCATCCAGATGTCTCTGGCCCTCGCCAATCCACAGAGTGGGGGGCAGTAACCCCTGGCACATAGTAATCATTCTCCACAGTTCCTCTCATCAGTGCAGTTCTAAGCTGCCACTGATCCTCCAACCTAGGGTCCGCACCCTCATGCTGACCAGAAGTCACGGGCAAGACTCTCCTCCCCCTACCTCTCCTTCTGGGGTTCCGCACTCTCCTCCTATGAGAGGCAACCTCAGAACACAACTCTCCCACCAGTTCAGGACCTTGACCCTGCAACTGATCTACCAACCTGGGATCTAAACCCTCAGGTTGCACCGGGGTCAGAGGCGAGGACTCCCTCCCTCTGCACCCCCTTCCAGAGTTCTGCACCCTCCCAACTGGAGTGGTACCCCTAGAAGCTACATCGGTCAGGACACTGCTTACAGTTGTCCTTCCCTCCAGGTCAGGCATAACCTGAACCTGGCCTTCCAACCCAGGGACTGAACCCTGTGGTTGAACACTTGCCCGGTGCACCAGGACTTCCTTGGGAGCACACATGCCCCCCCAAGGGTAACACATAACTCATGTGTCGTGTGACAGTCTGCCTGGCGCAGATCTCCCGACCCCTGTCCATCTGACAGTGCGTGAAGATTCCCCAGGACAGAAGTGGTGTCACCATGGTCATTCCTTGGAGACTCAGCCCTTCTGGCTGGCCCCTGACCCACTAGTTCTTCCACTGGGGACTCTTTCCCCCTCTCACCCCTCAATCTGGACTTCTGCACCCTCCAATTAGGAGTGGCACTGCCAGACACCAGAACTGATGGAGGCCTGCTTACAGACACTCCAAGTTCTCCTGACACTAGGAGATCCCCCTCAACGGGCGGCCCATCAGGACAGACTAGGCTCCCTACCTGGTGTTCCTTTAAGGAACCATCCAGGCCCTGAGACTGAGGTTGGGCACTTTCGGGACATATACAGTGTGATAAGCCAGCCATAACCAATTCCTTTAACTTTGGCACTCTCTGCTCTCTCCCCACACCACTCTGGCTATCCCCCAACTGCTCAGCTGCTAACAATAGGGACTCAGAAACGGGAAGTATAGAGGATCCCAACGGTAAAACAGCTGGTGATCTCGCTCAAATAATACACAATCAAGATCGGTATGAACTTCCACACTCCTCTGGCTCCAGGCAGGCAGAGGCCAATCTTGTCCACCAAATCCACACCAAAGGAGCGAATCAAATAGACACAGGCAAGCTCTGGGAATCTTTATTGGATACCATGCAGCTATCTATCAAGTCAATGCAGTACCACTCAGACAAGATGGACATTCAACTATCTATCCTTAATTCGGTGGCCACTCATGTCTCAAATATCAACACCAGACTAGCAGATATGAATAATTTGATCAAAAGGGCTCAGGAAGATACGCAACTAACCCAAACACACTGTACCTGTTTCGCTATAGTCGATAAACTCTCCACCCTCCCAGCAGTAATGGGGGACATTTTAGCAGACATCAAGAAAGTTTCGAATATTCCAAGTGTAATACCTCATGAGGCCCAAATAAATGGCCCCATAGAGGGATTAACCTGCAGCAGGGAGGCAACTATCAACAACGGACGGGGAAAAGGCCCCCCAAAGGATCCCCACAATGATACGTGGACACCTAACCATTTAATCGCCAGATTGACAAGTTCTGCTAACATAACAGCTGATCTGAAAAGCTAGGAAGCCAGGGCCGAAGGATATAACGAGCACTACAATACAAAAGAACAGAACAGAGAACTAGAGCACAGACATCACCTCCAACAACTGGAGGAACCTTCGCTAACAGAACCCGAAATAGAACCATCAGAGCTGACTAACGCTGCAATAAATGAGGACCCAAAACATAGTTGCAAGCAGAGGAGGAAAGGAAGAAAGAAGAAGAACTTAACGGATTACTTCCACACAGAGAGTGTAAGACTTGGGACAAAAAGCCCAGCTGACAGTGAAACATTAGAAGTATTTCCTCCAAAAGGAGACAACAAAATAAGTCAACTGGCCACATCAATCTCTGGGGACCTGAACCTGAGCTGGAAAGGGCAGAGGATGATCTGCCCGAGCCATCTTATAAAGTATTTGATGGTAGCTCAAAGAGCGCAAGTAGCAGTAACTCGGCCACTTTAATCAACCATAGACACACAGATCAAGCCTCCTCAACAAAAATAATTACCACCGACAGCAAAGGCTCCTAAGCTCATGTTGACTTTTCTAATCCTACCGTCAAGAGGACCTGGCCATCCAGGCAAAACTCCCAATCACCAACCAGCCACAACTGACAATTCGCTCAATCCTGTTTATTCCTGAATTAAAATCTAGAGGCTGTGGGGATATTCTCAATAGAGGGAACATTCTGCGACTAACTCGATCAATCGGGAGCTTGGCGGAGATTGGTTCACATGACCTTGAAAGAATAGAGTTCAAAAGCATCAAAGAACTCTCAAGCCGAGAAGTAACAAAGGCAACTTGGTCCTCAGAGGAAACAGCGAGGAGGATTCTAGATGAAGAGGCCCAACTAAAGGCCTGGGGAATTAAAATACTCCTCTATCAAAAGCCAGGCAGCTCAGACCCCCTGAAACCAAATAAAAGTGAGCAAACAACTCAATGTTGTACATCATTGGGCGTGCAGCCACAATCTGTGCTTAAAGGTGCTTGCAGCACGGATGTACCACCAACAGAACGAATAGATCAGAACCGAGAGACCAGGTTGGAAGACTGGACCTGGCTAGCAAGAACGATAAATCAACACTGTGAGAGTACTTGACTCAGAACAAAACAACTTCCACCAGGCGATCATCAGCTAAGAATCTGTTCTTGGAATATAAATGGTTTAGGTAATAAAACATTGGATACAGACCTTCTGGATTACTTCCAAGGCTTTGACCTCATCCTTCTACAGGAAACATGGCTAGAAGATCCCATTCATTTACTTGGTTTCAAAACCCATCATACACCAGCAGTGAAAGGTGTCAAATTCGGGCACCTAAAGGGTGGTCTAATAATTTACTCGTCAATAAGGTCCATAATGGCAACAAAAGATGTAAACATTATTACAACTCATACAAATGCAATCAAAGCTCTGAGTGGATATATGGGATGGCAATACAAAACAACAAATAATACTGCTAAACACATATATACATCCACGTAACAAAACCCAAGTGCAAGAAAATCAAAAGGGGGCCCAGTATCCTGGTACAATAAAGAATGTAAGATCCAACGGTCAAATCTTGCTTTGGCTCTTAAATCCAAAGATATCAACCAAATCAGAGCCTCCAGACGTAGCTATAAGGCTGCTATCAACCACATGAAGAAGGAGTGATACAAAGCCTGCTGGAAGTCACTCAAGGAAGCCTGTGCCAATAAAGACCCAAAAATATTCAGGTCTTTATTTGTCTGGGGAAATGACAGAGGGGGCTCTTCGCCCCCAAACTATATTGAAGCCCAAGCCTGGCAAGACCATTTTAAAAAGCTTTAAGTTGATGCTGATGCTTCACCCTCTGTGGGGGATACCTTCTGCCCTCCCCATCAATCGGACGTAGACTTCTTCTCCTTGAAGGAGATTGAGGGTGCAATTGGGCGAATAGTCCAGGCTAAAGCCATCCCGAATTGGGCCTGTTACATACTTATTCTTTCTAACACCATTGCAAGTGGTGCTTCTGTCCCAGGGTCCTGGCTGGGGTGGAGGTGGTCCCAATCTACAAAAAAGGGGATAGAGGCCAGCCCTGTAACTATAGACCTATTAGCCTGATAGATGCAGTGCAAAAAGTTTTTAGCAGAGCCCTCCTTCAGAAGATTTTGGTTTGGCAGATGATAATGCTATTCTAACGAAATACCAAGCAGGCTTCAGAGAAAAGACAGGGACTATTGACCAGGTTTTTTGTCTTTTATTGCTTTACTGGAAAGTTGTAACTATTGGTCAGGACAGTCTGTACCTAGCTTTTATTGATTTGAAGGCTGCCTTTGACTTAATCCCCAGACCAAAGCTATGGCAAGTGTTGAATGATATGGGAATTCCTCCTCCAATCCACAATTTGGTCATCCGACTTCATGAAAACAATTTTGCTCAGATAAGATGGGTACACAGGGGCAACTCACAGACTGCATTCCAGTTAGTAGGGGTGTCCGCCAAGGCTGTGTCCTGGCGCCCACCCTGTTTTCCCTCTACATGAATGAAGACACAAGAGCTGGCCGATGCCACGACTCTAGGTGGGGAGAAGGTATTGACTCTTTTATTCGCAGATGATACTCTGCTGGTGTCTAAAACTCCACCAGGGTTGCAGTCACTACTAAACAGATTTAATCTCTTTTTTAATGCCCGGAGCCTTGAAATTAATACTTCCAAGACAAAATTTATGGCTTACAATCCACACAGGTCATATAAGGGCAAGCCAACTCTAGGAGGGATACCCCTGGAAAGAGTAAGCACCTTCGACTATCTAGGGGTTAAACCCTCGGAGAAAATGTCCTGGAAGCCCCACATAACAAAAATGACATTATATCATAAACGCGTAATGGGGGCATTAGCGAAAGAACACCATTCCTCCCACACTGGACCAGTTGCTGCTGCCCTATAGGTCTATGATCTTAAAGCTATGAGCTCCCCCCTGTATGGATCCGAACTGTGGGGCTTCGAAAAGGTAACAGAGCTCACTAGATCAGAGCACAAAATTTTTAAGGAATCTAGTGATGCTGCCCCAAAGTACTCCAATCCACCCCCTATTGCTAGTCATGGGCCAACATCCCATTAGTGATATTGCTAAGCTTCGTCCACTGTTATTCTGGGCTAGAGTCAGGAGGACTCCGGAGTTATCATCTTATGCCGAAGCCATGGCAGAGGTCATCCCTTTAGACGTTTTTAATAAGGTTGGGTGGCTGAGCAATATAAAGAAGCTTGTATTTGGCATAGGACTAAAAGAAGCCTGGGAAAACCCCGATTCACCCCTGCTTTAGAAAGCCGTAGTAAAGAAGTTTTATTGGGAATGGGTCGCACAAGTAGACACCAGCAGGACCGATTACTAACCACAGAATTTTTACTTCATAAACAGACCAGACTTCTGGAACCTTTCCTTGACCTAATACAAGTAACCCAAGACAGAAAGCTTAATGTTCAATTCAGGCTTGGCACGCTCCCAGTGAACGAGGTAAAAGCTAAATGGCACACTAAAGACCTGTGCCCTAGTAACTGCCCAGGATGCGAGGCTCCCGTAGAGTCCATAGCTCATGTGCTGTTTGCTTGCCCTGCTTATGCATGCCCCAGACTGAAATGGATTAAGCCCATCTGTCAACAACTGGGCAAGTGGAACTTTCGGGAAGCTCTGCGTATTTTAAAATCGGACACAAGATCTGTTTTTTTCTGCGCAGTTGCTAAGTTCCTTGACCACTTGTGGGGTATCAGGACAAAGATGCAGGGAGGTAGCACAGTACGTAGTGGGGTGGCCACTAGCATCCAAACAGCCTATTCTATCATGTACTATATAGGTGAAACAATATCACTAACCGAGATGTTATTTAGGCCCCTGCTTGGTCAATCGCATATTAACTGATTTTAGTTTTTTGGTCAACATCCAAGTAGGCCTTCTTACTGTATAATTACCACCAAAGCAATTCTGGGCTGTTTTATTCTTGTGTACATATGATTCTTCACTTTTATCTATTGTAGAGTTATTTAACTCCAGTGATATTTTGAATATTATAATAGGTATTATCTTAAACTTTTATGAATTTTTATATGTATGAACATATTTTTAACATGAATGGTTTTACCTTGACTGTTGTATTCAAAACTTTTGAAGGTATTTTGCCGAAATAAAGTAATCGTAAACGTAAACGCATCAATCAACAGCCGCGCCCACTGCCCTGCCACAGTTAAAGAAAAGCAGTCAATGAAAGCGAACTGTTAATTTATGCTACTTTATGCTACTGTATGTTATGGATATTTCAGAATATGTTTTTCTGTATGGACAGCGCTCTAATACCCGTTGGGTCATGTTCGTACTATATAAATCTCTCAAAATAAATAAATTAATAAAGAATAGGCGGGTTCAAGTCAATTTCATGTGAAAGAGTCCCAAAGTGAAGGCAGGCTACAGAAGTGCCTGTGGGGGCATTTAGAGGAATTGCTTGATATATTTTGGTTTGTAGAGACTTTTTATTCTTCAGAATCTTAGGTTTATCGTACATTGCAGCTGTAATGGACTGGGAGGATATTGGGCATCTTCAACAAGCTGAAGTGAATGATTCACCAGAAAATAATGTGAAGTACTCATAGGGTCCTATTCAGAAAGGCACATTTACATATGTAGAACTACTTGTGTAAACTCATTACACCACCTAGTAGTAACTTTACACTTTTTTGCTATTCACCATTTCTGAGTTTATATTTACAAATAGGTACAGAATTACATGTCTCCAACACTTCAGAACTTCAGGTGTGTATTTTGCTAGAACAGGATTTACATGCATAAAATTACTACTAATAACGTTTTACATGTAGACTGAGGTCTCTGCCACCGGGCGGGAGAGAGCTCCCTAAGGTAAAGTAGAGGAAAAAATAATTATTATTTCCTGGTCCTCTTGGCCTTGGTAATGCCTATCAGTGGGCCTCGGTGTTTAAACTGTTGACTCCCAGCAGAAGCCTTGCTTGATGCTGTATTTAGAAATGAAATCCATTCAGCAATTGTTGAATTTTTCCAGCTTAATAGTGGCACAGTGTGAAGGAGAGAGGTGGTGTTTACCAAGAGCTTGAACAGGGGATTGGGAGCGATGTCAGGACATCAGGCGAGTGCACAAACAAAACAAGATTCACCAGAGAGTCATGGCTTAGGAAGTGACAACAGAGACAGACAAACAGAGAGATGGAAAGAAAAGAAGGATAAGGAGAAAGGAGGGGAAATTAAAAAAGAAAAACGACAGGACTCTATATCTCACCAGACGCGCAAAAACGTTCTGGAAGAAGGAAGTTAGGAATCCGGTGTCAGTGGATGGTCAGAGACAGCTGGAGCAGGAAGAACCCAGAAGGATCACCAAGCAAGCAATGAGGCAAGGCGATATTGAAGTAGGATATATATCCACTAATAGAGATGTAATATATATAAATATACCACGCCGTAGGTGCTAGGATCAGAAAGGAGTGAATAATTGTGTCACTTAATGATGAGAAGGCATGGAATCAAATCTAAAAAGTACCTTCTCATCTTATTAGAGACCTAAGAGCTCTATTTAGTGCCATGAGACTCTGCATCTGAAGTTTATTTTACCTTTTGCAAATAGTAAGACTGCATCTCACATATAGTTTGCTTTTGCAAGTTTTGTAATCAAGGACACATCACTCCTTATTTTGAATAATTTCAGATTGTAACCTAATGGACATAATAGAGCAATATAAGTGTTATGAACACTGGCTTTAAAAACAAAAAATAGAAAAAGGATAAGAAAGTCGAATAAGTATTTGTTACTTCCAATAATAATTTTTAATTAGTAACATACCAGTTATAAACCGAAATGTTACTGATACTAGAAAAAGAAAACAAATGAGTTTGTTTGAAATCCATATGGTGGCCAACGAAGTATTGGGGCACTATAAATCCCATCATCCAACCGCGACAAGCATAAAAAAAACAGGACGAGTGTCGCAGCACACAGCATGACTACGCAGTACGCCGCATGTGCTGATGCAATAGACCACCTGACAATGCATCAATGCGGATATAAAATTAAACTGCTTTGCACTGCACGGCATCACAAACAGACTAGTGAGAGACCGATAGGTGAATTGTGGCTCCGAACTCTTAACCAGGTGAGATGCATTAGACGATTATTGATTTTTAACGCAGTAGCAAAAACGCAGCAATATTTGAAATGGCCCAACTCCGAACTATTGGATTGAGAGCGACATATTATATTAATACCAATGATGGCCATCTTACGTATCTTTTGAGCCATGGCGTTTTAAGCATACAAGCAATATACTAGACTTGTGGGCAAGCAACAATATGATCCGAGGCAACTCCCAGCGACTTATATATCTGTATGCCTAAATGTATGTTGGTTTGCCTTAGCAACAATGAACAGACCAAAGGGAGCATAATGAAATCAGCTACATGACAAAACTAGCAACTCATATAAAGACCTATGATGATTAATCGAAGTCTGATGTCATAGGGTCTGATTACGAGTTTGGCGGTCCATCAGACCGCTGAACCCATGATGGCAGGCCCTGGACTGCCAGACTGGTGGTTTGCCCGCTGATTTACGAATACGGTGGTGGGACCGCCACAACCGCCGGAGATCATGGATCCATTGTGATGGCATGGTGGTCAGAGGCCCCAATATGCTGGTGGTGCTGCTGCAGCACCACCAAGCATATGAGGAGTTTCCTCAACACCACAGTTTTCATGGCAGTGAGGCTGCCATGAAAACTGTGGCTGTGAGGAAACAAAGGGGGCCCTGCAGGGCCCACTGTTGCCTCTGGGCCATGGTGTGCCTGCTGGGGGGCACATGTTCCCCCCTGTGTGCAGTCACCTCTTTCCTACACGGCATGGACTTTACAGTCCGTGCCTTGCAGGAACAGAGTTGGCATTCCCATTGCAGTGCCTTTTGAATAGACACCGCCGTGGGAACGCCAAAGGACCGCACGCCAGACCATGAGATTACTTGTAATTTGGCTGGCGGCCGGAGGTTGAGTTTGTTGGTCCTGGAGCGGGGCGCAGGCATGGCGGCCGGCTCAGGACCGCCAAACTCGTAATCAGGTCCATAGTCTGCATATTTGTTTTTGTTTGTTTTTAGTCACCATTTCAGGTCTAGTTCAATTAATATTGACTTTCAGCTTTTAAAATCTGCTGAGGTCAGCTGATTCAATCAGTATGTTTTCTTTCACATGACTGCCATAAGTGCATGACTATAGGACGGAGCCCCCTCATCATGTCCTGAACACAAAAGTAGCCAAAAGCAAGGGTAAGTGAGAAAAATAGACGAACATGAATACACGTGCATGAAACCGAGTTTGCTGTATTGCAATTATAGATATGGATTTTCCCTCAAAGGACCTTCTCACACATCATCTTAATACCTCACTTTCGGAGGGTATGGTTTCTAGCGCATGGAAACATTAAGTGGTCAAGCCATTACTTAAAAAACCTAATACAGACCCATTCATTTGGGCCACCTATAGACTCTCTCTTCTGCCAATTTTGTCCGAAGTTCTAGAAAAGCATGTCAATAAGCAACTTACGACTTATTTGGAACTCAATGGCATTTTTCACTCCTCACAATTAGGTTTCAGGGCCAACCATAGTACAGAATCTACCCTTTTGGCTATAGCAGAATGCTTACAGTAACAGCTTGACAATGGTGGCACAGCTGCATTAATTCTGTTAGGCCTCAGTGCAGCGTTCGATACAGTGAACCACAATATCCTTCTTCAAAGACGAGAGGCAATGGGGCGACAGGGGTTGGCTTTGTCCTGGCTTAGTTCATTCCTTGATGACCATGTCTTTCAAGTTCACACACAACGGAATCATTCTGTACTACATCACTGACAATCTGGGGTCCCTCTGGGCTCTACTTTGAGCCCAACACTCTTCAATGTTTACGTAAGGCCCTTTACGGACATTGTAGAAGCATGTGGCCCCACCATTCTGTCTTATGTAGACGATGCTCAGATCATTGTCACCCTGTCCTCCCAGGAGAAGCATACTGCGGAGGCTTTGAACAACTACCTCAGAAAAGTCTCCACTTCGATGAATACTAATTCATTAAAGTTAAATGGATATAAGACAGAGGTCCTTACGCTTGGCAATAGCCACCACTTGTGGGGTCCCCATCTGTGGCCAGATGTAATGGGTGCTCTACCAATCCCGGCCCAAGTCAAGAACCTTGGAGTCTGGTTGGATGATAGTCTCTCTATGAGCCACCAAATCATCAAAGTGTCGGCTACTTGCTTGGGCATCTTGAGACAGCTTAGAAAGATTCTAGGGCTTCTCCCGTATTTGGCCCACTGAACAATCATCCAGACTTTAGTCATCTCAAGGCTTGACTAAGGAAATATACTCTACCAAGGGTTCCCTAAATATCTTCTAAGGATACTTCAGGAGGTGCAGGATGTTTTTTTCCGTAGTTTTTACATAGCACAAACTTAACATGAAGGTATCAGGTATCGGAGCGCTTTACATGAGCACCAGTTGCGTTCCAGAAGGACACATTCATTTTTTTTGTTAGGCACAGGGGGATTAAGTGATTTGCCCAGAATCACAGGATGTTGAGCGTCGTTGCCGAGACTCGAACCTGGTTCCCCAGATTTGAGGTCAACTGCCCTAGCCATTAGGCCACATCCTCTCCCCAATGTTGCCGCTACACTCTTACTCCATCCACCCAAATACCATCCTACTGCCAAATACCGTCCCACTGACTTCGTGAATTGCACTGGCTCCCAATTGAGCTACGAGTCCAATTGAAAACACTATGGTATGTGAACAAATGCCTTTCAAACTCTGGTCCTAGATACTTAAGATCTCTGGTGTCATATATACACCACACCAACCCCTGCCCTTAAATAACATGGATCTAGCTGCAGTGCCCATAGTTTGGAGATACAGGCAAGGAGGCAGTGCCTTCCATTTCTTAGGCCCAAAGCTGTGGAACTCTGTCCCTTCTGATCTGAGAGCATGTAGATTGCCCTCAAATTTCTGTAAGAAGCTTTAAAACCAGGTTGCTTTAACCATGGACTTTAGGATCAACAATCAGGACATTCTCTGGTATCCACGCCATGACGTCGCGCTTGGAAACCCTTGGTTAGATAGCCATGCTCTCTATACATGTGGTTATTAAGAATAAAAATAATAATAATAATAGAGCTACCATTACACAATTTGATCACTTGTTTATACATGTGATTTTGCAGTGTCTACTGAACTCAGGGTGCTGTCTTTAAATTAAGAAAATAATTTCCTGAACATTCTACTTAATATCTTTGCAGCTGCCAAATCGAACCAAGAAGGCTGAACAATTATTTTGCATTCCTTAGTGTAATGCATAGAATTAATGTAAATTAGGCAGGGATACTAAACTAAGTAAGCCCTGACAAAGGCCTTTGACCTAAAAGGGCATGGATGAAAGCCGAAACATGTTGGATAGGTGAAAATAGACGGGTTGTTTATTACAATTCATCTGACATCCACGTTATATGCTTTTAATCATATCTGGGTACCCCACCATTAAAAAGGAAACACCTAAGGGGTTTACCTTAAGATATATTTATCAAAAAATCTGGATCCCTGCTATTATCCAGTATAATTTATCTGAACTCCTGCTCAGCGGCTGAGTAAGTCAAGGTGGCACCACCTGCCTTGGTGTGGATAGGTCACCAAGGATGAAGTATGTCTCAATAACAAGTGGGTGAAGTGATGTATCCATATCTATTGGATACTTGCAAATCATTTTGAAGAGACACAATTGTTCACTCCTTCTTTTTGACCCTAGCACCTTCTGTGTGGTATAGGCATTGAAGTGGGACCCAGGAGGGAACCGATCAGAACACGGAAACTGATTGGGGAATACCCTATTGTGCACTACAGGAGAACTCTGACCGACCCAGAGTGCCGTTCTGTCCCCGCTAGGACATTTGCAGCGGCATAAGCGGGTGAGTTATCTGGAGTCAGGAAGGGATTTTATAAATGAGTGGTAAAGGGGAAGTTCAGACACAGGGGTGTCTTGGTGTGGTAATGGCAAACTTGCATTCTAGTGATGGCAAGGTTTAAAAACAGATAAGTATTTACCATAATAGAGGCTGTCAGAAAAAATGGTAAAAGATGTGGGGACACTGGCAAGCCTATCGGGTTGTGATAGGAACCATAGACTACTAAAAGGCCGGCGTAACAATGGGGAGATACTCGTCTCAATACAAGTAAGAGATAGATAAAGTGAGGGCCGAAATATGTATACAATGATATTTCACCGATGTACTACTGTTATGTTGTTGACAATAAAATGATTTATATAAAAAAAAAAATATTTCAAAAAAAATTAAAACAGATGAGAGGGGAAGGAAAGTGGGAAAACTTGAGAGGCAACACAGATTAACGACCTCAGAATAAGCCTGAAATTGAAGGACACGCTGATGGTATACTCGAGCATAAAAAGAAGTGAATGAGCTAAGAAGGCATCGACAACAAAAAGGGGTAATGTGAGACACATAAGGTAAAACCAGAACTCATGAGAATACAGAGGATGACTATAACAAAGAAGACAGAAGGAAGCAGATTAAAATAGTTGAAATGCAGCAGAGATTATGCAAGGAGGATAACAGAACGAAAGCTCACCTGATCGATATTTCATTTTTCTTTTGGTGAGACATCAAACCCCAGTAAGGTTCCAGGCACCAGACACCAGAACTGGAAGCTAAAAGAAACGAGAAATTGATTATCAGAAGAAGAATTCTGAATAGGAATGCCCAAAGACTCTAACAATTAGATAAGACAGCACTTACCTTTTGACATAAATAAAAGCCTCAAGCAATAGTTACTAGTAATTTTAGTTTTTACCCAGCGTACGCCACAACACAGTCAATAGCAATGCTGTATTATGGGAAGCCTTTAAGGTTTATATTAGGGGCATTATGAGGAATAAAATCATTAGGTATTCTCAGAGGCATGCATAGGCGACTGGGTGGGCTGGAGCTTGAACTAAAGGACCTTGAGACTCAATACCAAAACACAAATAACAGTGTATTACTCGCTACAATAAATTCCAAACTTAAAGCCTTTAAACAGGGAAGTGCAGTTTCTTGGGACATATGGCCCTGCAAGTAAATATGGTGAGGAGGAGAGGCCTGGAAGGACTCTTGCTTGGCTGCTAACAAAAGATAAGCCATCAGACACAATCCTCCAAGTTGTGAGTAGTTTAGATGGTAGGGAGATGGCCATTTCAAACCTTGCTATATTAATGGAATTCTATAACTAATATTCATACCTATATTCAGTTAGAACCACTGTAGGTCATGAGGCAATATAGGCATATCTTGATGGTCCATTGGCTAAAGAACCATCACAGGGACACCCCTCACAGTTGCTGAAATAGTTATGGCTATAGAGACCATGGCGGGCAGTAAGTCCCTGGTGCCAATGGGCTGACTGCAGTTTTATAAAGCATTCAAAGATATACTGGCCCCACATTCACTGAACATGTCTAATGAGGCCATTATAAAAGGCAAACTTCTTCCATCCATGTGAGAGGCTACCTCTATTGTGTTACAGAAGCCTGGCAAGGACCCAACCAAGTGCCAAACGTATCACCCTTTGGATATTATTCTGAGAAATACGCTGCTCTCCATTTGCTTCAATCTAAACCTCAATACATTTGGGGTCCATTGCCTACATATCAGTTATCTCAGCATTCCAGTCAATGGTTAAGGTTAAGTAACCGACATGAGATTTAGCCAGTGGCATTGTCTATTCCACACAAATGGTATGGAAGCCTATTTTCTCTTTATCCTTACTGAAATAAGTCATCTATCCCACAGGAACAAAAGAATAGGATTTGGATGGAAAAGCCTCCCCAACATTATTGTGGCATGCTTTATCATTGACTAGTCCACCCCACCATGATAGGGTAACACCACCATAGTGGTCTCAACCTCTGGAAGAGGGAGATCAGAATAAGTAATTCTGGCTTGGCAAGGGGTCCAGGTCAAGCATTAAAACTACCTCTGTTTATATCCTAGGGAGTGCCTTTATTTGGTGGGTATGCAGGGAAGGGTTAAAAACCATTTCAGTAAGGAACCTGTCCCCGAAACCGAACCGGCGTAGCTTCTCCATTAAAAATGGCCAATGGACCCTATCAAAGGCCTTCTCCGCGTCAACTGATAGCAGGAGGGCCTCTCGCTGAGAGTGGACTATGAGGTACGTAAGATGGATGTGACGCTTCGTATTGTCACCGGCCTGTCTCGTTGGGATAAACCCGGCCTAGTCCGGGTCAATAAGGCCCGCCATGTGCGGATTAATGCGTGAGGCTAATATACCAGTAAAAATCTTTGCGTCCACGTTAAGCAAAGAAATCGGCCGATAAGATGCGCAGTCCTGGCAGTCCTTTGCAGGCTTTAGGATGACCGATATTAAGGCTTCCGCAAAGGAGCCCGGCAGTTCCCCAGTGTCGAGAAACAAGTTAAAAAGCCGCGCCATTATGGGGGCGATAATCTGACAGAATTTCTTATAGAACAGAGGGGTGAAGCCATCTGGGCCCGGAGATTTAGCTACTTTGAGGCGGGCAATCGCTGCAATCACCTCATCTATTTGAATTGGACGATCCAAGTGGGCGGCCGCATCTAGTGGCAACCTGGTCAACTGCACGCCTTGGAAGTAGGAGGCAGTGTCTCTGCTGGGGGGGTCTCCCTCTGAGTAGAGCTTGGCATAAAATGCACTGAAAGCCTCTGCTATCTCGGAGTCGGTGTGGACTAGCGTCCCCGATGAGTATTTCACTGCTGAAATCGACCCTGAAACCTCCTTTTGTCTCAATTTATGGGCAAGCATGCGGCCTGAGCGATTGCCATTAAGAAAGAATTTGTGCCGTAGTCTAAGTACCGCGTATTCAACCCTATCAAGGTCTAGCCTACGAAGGATGAGCCTTTTCAATTCTAGTTCTCGCCACACCCGTGGGGCGCCGGTACGCTTATGGATGGATTCTAGTTCCGCCACCTCTGCCTCTATCTCCTTCCGCTGCTCCTTTCCGAGCTTGTTATCATGTGCTGAGATAGCTATCAGCTCCCCCTTGCAACTAATTTTAAAGCTTCCCATAAAGAGGCAGGGTGCACTCCCTCCCCGTCATTGTTAGTAAGGTAGTCTCTGAGGATTTCCAGGAGGGCCTTCGTTATCTGTTCAGAGTGCAGCAGCGTGTCTTGGAGGCGCCAGCATGACTGCCGGGGTTGGGCGACCCCCAGGTTCAGCGATAGTGTAATTAGGGCATGATCAGAGTGGGAGCGCGTTATTCTATTGTGGCATCGACCAGGTACCCTACCCGGGCGTCCGAGACTAGAAAGTGGTCAATTCGGGCATAAGTCTTGTGGGCAGCTGAGTAGTATGTATAGTCCCTGGTAGAAGGGTGCTACAGCAAACAAATGATGGACGGAATGCTGACAATGCAAACATTCTCCCCCAGTCAAAAGATCTGGGTTAAATCCATCGTTCTTTTGCCCACTACGCCACCCCAGTTTGGACCCAGCCATATGCAAATCAGTCTTGACCCTGTGCCCCATGGGAACAGTCCAGACCGAACTGCCAGGCCAGGTCCTCCCTGGACCGGAAACAAGCATCCTGGGACCGGTTTCAGGGTATGTCACCCTTTTTCAGCCAGGCTAGCTTTAATCCAGTGGCAAAGTGAGCAAGGGACCCACGTCTGGGCATACCCATCCCACTTAGGGTGAAAAGTGTTACAGCAAACAAATGATGGACGGAATGTTGACAATGCAAACATTCTCCCCCCAGTCAAAAGATCTGGGTTAAATCCATCGTTCTTTTGCCCACTACGCCACCCCAGTTTGGACCCAGCCATATGCAAATCAGTCTTGACCCTGTGCCCCATGGGAACAGTCCAGACCGAACTGCCAGGCCAGGTAGTCCCTGGTAGAAGGGTGCGTCTGCCTCCAGACATCTTTTAGTGTGCTGCTTGCGAGTCAATGTAGTCCCGCCTGCGAAAGTGTCCCGGTTTGGGTCTTGCGGTGGCCGGAGCGGTCTAAGTCTGTATTTATCACTAGATTAAAGTCGCCCCCTATCACCACACCCCGATCAGGCATGGCCAGCACTAGCTCAAGGTAGGCTAAGAGGAAGAGCTCCTGTTGTGCATTCGACACATATAGGGACACTACTGTAAACTGTGTAACTGTGTGCCGCCCCATTGTGTTCTAAGCCCTAGGGCTCTACCCTTATGCTCCGCGATGGTTTCAATCACCTTTCAATCACCTTTCCATGGAAGCTGTGGGCAAGTAGTACAGCTAGCCCCGTTCTTCTTAGATGAGTCTGAGGACCAATATTGTCTGGGAAACTTCGGGGAGCGCATGCGATGGGTGTCCCTTGCCAGTAGATGCGTTTCCTGCAACAAGCTAATGTCCCCCCCGCTGTGCTCTAAGTAAGATAGGATCGCTTTGCGCTTAACTGGATTGTTAAGGCCTCGAACATTGAGGCTCACTATGCGAATGTCATGCATCTTATCGGTAGGATCTCTAGTTCTGCCCTATGCCCTCATATCTCGCGCTGCCGCTGCCAGGCCCAGCCAGCTTTCTGTAGTGTGAGTTTCCAGGTGGTGTACTAACCCGCAGTACCCCGGGTTGGTGCGGAAGGGAAGAAGAGAAAGAAGACAGAAAGACCCTTTGAGAAACCATAAAGGATTTGAGTGTCTGAGTCCATTTGTCCGGTTGGATCAGTGTTAGGCGTGACCGGTCAGGATGGAACCTTATTATCAAAAGGATCCCGAAGAGGTCCAATGAGGTGTCCTCGGGCGTGTGGTGGGTGGATCATCGTGCCAGATGAAAGTCCCCATACTCCTCCACCGCCTCTTTTGGGTCCTCTCCCGGCCCACACCAACCCCCTGGGGCGAATTTGCTATTGTATCATGAAGCCATCGGGGTGGAAGATTCGGACGATAGAGCCTGGAGCACTGCTTGTCTCTCTTTATTAATGGTATCAGGGTCCGGCTTAGGCCCCCGACGGCCGCCCATCACCTTCTGCCAGGCCGGCCGCTGCCACTTAGGAGAGACAGACTGCTCTTCTGGGGCCTCTGGGGGGTCCAGATGTAGGAGATCACAGGCCTCACGGAGAGATCGTAGCTGATAAAGCGCCCCTTCATATTTAAAGATGATTCGAAAAGGGTGCCCCCAGGCATAGGGGATCTTGGCCTGTCTGAGGTGCTCCGTGATGGGGCGGAAATCTCTGCGCATCTGCAGAGTGATCCTCGAGAGGTCCTGATAAAAGGTCGGCGAGTGGCCTCTGAAGTGAACCGGATGGGAGTCCCTGGCCCTCCGGATGATGTCCTCTTTGATCTGGAAGTCATGGACAAACACCAGTATGTCAGCTGGAGGCCCCTTACCTGACCTCTCCTGACCCACCCTGTGAGCTTGATCCAGCTGCAGTGGGGATGTCTCTGGAAGGCCCGCGACGTGGCGGAGGAGGGCTGTGGCGTATTCCCGCAGGTCGGATCCTTCTGCCTTGGATGGCACTCCTCGGATTCTGATGTTATTTCTCCTTGACCGATTCTCAAGGTCCTCATTGTGCACTTGGAGATCTAGCTGCTGTTCCTTTAGCCTCAGCACTTCTTGTTGGAGCCAGGCTACCTCCTCCACTCGGTTCGACTCTCTGTCCTGAAGCTCGGCCACCCGTTCTCCCGCCTCGTCAACGTCCCGGCGCACTTCTCTAAGGTCGGAGGCGATTTCTGTCTTTATCGCCTGTATGTCTGCTCGTAGGGAGGTGAACAGGGATTCCATGTAAGCTTTAGTGATCGGGCACTCACCTCCATCCGGCTCTTGCTTGGAATCCATTTTGTGGAGTAAGGGTGCCTCCTCCACCTCCAGGGTGCTTGCCTTCCCGAACAGTTCCTTGAGGGAACGGTCTTTCTTTGCTCGTGGCACCGCCATGCTGCCTAGGTCGCAGCCTAGTCTGTCTTGGTGATGAGGTCAAAAGACTCTCACGTCACTCACCAGTGATTCGCAGGTCTTGGTCCGTTGAGGGGCCCCCCAACCTCACTCCCCTTATCCTCACAAGGGCCGATGGCTCCGGTGGGGACACGCGTCTCCGAATCCACCAGGACTATGCGGTGATGAGGAGGCATCCGCGGAGGCTCCAGTGATCCGAAGTCAGGCCCGTCACACCGGGGATTGCCCTTCCCCGCTCCCAGCCTCCTCCGATAATGATCCTCCCGGTAAGATTCAGGAACTCATTCCTATACTGTGGGGCCACTGTTGAAGTTGTCTCATATACCTCTGGCCTTCTTGCCTTGCGCTCCCCACGGGGCCTCCTCTGCTGTTCGAGGTGCCCACTGTCTCCCAGGGCCCGGTATGCTTGTTCATGGATTAGGGGCACACCCCGCCGCCTTCGCTGCCTGTGTAGCTGGACAGCCAACACTCCCCGATGGGGGGGGCCCGGCCCCTTGGTTGACCGTCCGCGCTGCTAGCGTCTGCCTATGGGGCAATGGTCTCTCTCTTTAGCGGGCTGGCCACGTGGGTGATGCCTCTCTGCCCGTCCCGCGCTGACGTCGGAGCTCTGTGTTTTGGGCCCTCCGCTAGGCCCCCGCAGGGCTCCCTGCAAAGGTGTCTCAGGGCCGGGGGGGGGCACCCCCACCCCCCAGCTTCTCTGCCCCGGTCAGGCCCACAAGCGTCACAAACCACTATTTCTCGAGCGGGGGGCCAGGAAGCAGCGGGGAGCACTCACCGCTAACAGGCCCCAGTCTTCAGGGACGGTCCGTGGGTCCCAGGACCTCTCCTCCACTCTCGTGACCGGGCAAGCCACTCCCGTCAGGCCGCAGGCATAGTGGAGCCTCTTGGTGCCATTCCAGTCTAGTCCATGTACTCGGCGTTCAGTCTGGAGATAGCCGCCTCTCCTCAGAGGGGGGTGCCTACGCCTTGCCCCCCGCTCGTCACTGTCCACTCCTCAGAGGCCGGGCCGCGTCCCAGGAGCCTCGGCCTCTCTCCTCTGCGCAAAGGGTCGGCGCCTTCTGTGTGGGCCCCAGGCAGTCCCAGCCCGGGCCTGTCTGCACCCGCCATCTGTCGGTGTCTTTCGCTGTGCCCTGGCAGGCAGCCGGGCTCTCGTGCTTTCCGCCGGGATCCTCGCTCGATGTGGAATCCCAGCCGCACCACGCGGCAGCCGCTCTCCGCTCAGACGACACCCCGCTCCAATCCGCTCTATGCTTCGCTGAGCACCTCCGCCTGGGGCAAGTTTCTCTTCACGCTCCCCGGAAGCCTGAGATCTTCCCTGGGGGTCTTGGGGAGTAAGCCGTGGGCGCTATTGTATGCTGGAAAGGCAGCAGGACGGAGCAGCAGGGAAACGCGTCCTATCCTGCCGCCATCTTGGCCCCTCAGGCATGTTTAAAAGGCCCAGTTGCATTGCAAATAATGGCCTCCGCGCCAGCAGATCTCATCTTCTCACAGGCCAGGCAGTCCTCAGTCCAAGCCCCAGTCCACATGCCGAAACAAGGGCGAACCAGGGCTGTCCGTTCACCTGTCCCCACGCGGTACACTTATTAAAAATCCAGAGGCCGCCGTATAGTCTGTTGCAATCAGGCTCACATGCCTTTCAGTCCACCTCTTTTTCCGCCCCTGGGGTGTGGGGCCCAATTGCTTCCCACCGCTAACCACATGGGGGGGTCGGAGAATCCAGTCGACAGATCCCCCAACCACAGCCCGCAGCTCCGTGTGCGACTGGGCACACCCACCCCGCAGGCCTGCGCCAGGCCCACAGGCGTCTTCAGCTGGCCTCTCTCTCCCACCGTCTCTCGTGGCTCCTCACTGCCAGTCAGGTAAAGGAAAGGGGAACAAGCCTCGCCACAGGCAGCGGGCCCCTTCAATGTGAGTGCCGCGGTCCTGTGCATTAGTTTAAGTGTCTGCCAGTCTCCAAGCCCACTCCGGAGATGCGCACACCAGCCCAGTCCTCAACTGGATAATGACATCAGCATGGCCTCTCCGCATGCAGCAGTCAATCCAACCTTATATGATCACAGGGGCATTCAGCACTACCCCTGCATGCACCCCACAAAGCAGACCCTGTCACGGGTGCCGTGTGGCCCCCGAGGCAGCAGGATGAGGCAGGATCACTCAAACTGGCCCAGAGCGGGGGGCGTGGCTAACTGCCGAACATGGCGGATGTGCTTTAGCCAAGCTCCGGGCCGGGCCTGTGATCCTGCAGATACCAGCGGCACTGCAGGGCCATCCCGGGTGTAACACACGCTACCTACCCCTTAACACCGACGAGGAGCAGGATGACGGTGTAGGAGCTCCGATATCGGGCACGTTGAGCTGGTTGAGGCAGGAGCTCTCGACTGGGGGCGCCCTGGTGGTGGGCGGGCCTCCGTGAGCTGTGAGCGGATCCAGCAATCCTCCAGACCGGAGGTAAGGGCACCGACGTGCTGCACCGCCCTGGATGTAGGACTGCGTGATCGACGACGTTCACGCCGGCCATGCCGAGGCCTACGCAACCAGTGAGGGTGCACATTGCGGCCTGCGGCGCGGAGTGACAGTGACCCCCGACAGAGCATGTTGCGCCGGGCTCAGAATCTCCCGCAAGCCTGGTGCGCGTACCACAGCAGGGCCCCGACCGGCGGTAAGTGTGATGAGCCTACAGATTTGAGTACCGCGGTCGGGGCCTGGGGACTGCCGATGAGCGTGCTGTGACTGCCAGCTGAATGCGCGGTCACTCCTGGAGAGTGGCTGTTGTGGCGCTCAGGCCATCAGGAAGAGGATCTGAAGGAATTGAGGCCCTTCTCTCTATCCCTAGTCCTGGATCTGTTCGTCTGAGCCCCTGTATGCTGCAGCGCCGGACGAGTACAACTAGCAGAGACATCTTAAGGCTTTTGGGGGCCCAGGGCAAATGTATTTTGGAGGCCCCAGTTCGGAACAGCTGTGAATTTATGATCTAATTTCAGCTCTTTCATGCCCTCTTTGGACAGGTCACTGACAGTGCACAGGCACAGGCTAATATTCAGGGGGAGTGACTTGAGTTTTCAATATTGTAACACAGCAGCAGCTCACAAATATTAATGCAAAGAATCTCCAATTTTTTTCTCATACATCAGATCCTGTTTTGATCTAAAAGAAACTTTTTTTATGGATTTTCCTTGAAACATGAACACAACATTTGTCTATACAATTAATGTAATACTCACACATCACCAACATTAAAAATAAATTAAAGGAAAACGGCATTAAAAACAATTGGTTTAAGAATTTTTCAAGGTCATCAGGGCAAGACTCTCTGCAGAATAGAGCTGGTTCTATCAGGGCCCCCCCTGAACAGCTGGGGCCCCGAGCCAGAGCCCACTTTGCCCATGCCTTAAAATGTCTCTGACAACTGGGAGGCTGACTGTTGGGGGAGACTCCCCCTGTGTGGGCTAAGGTGAAGCTCCCTTATTACTACGCGGGCCCCCCTGGCATTTGGTGATTGTGGGGAGTGGACCTGGGACCAGGCGGGCACTGGCCGGGTCTGGGTCCCTCCCACGACTGAGCAGCGGAAGGCCTGAAATGGCACATTGTGCTGGCCTCTGACATAGTAGGCACTGAGCTATTTGCACACGAACCCCGGTAAGGAGGCTACAGCAGGGGGGGGCTTTGCTGGACTGTCACTGTGTTGGTTACGCGGTGGTGGGGGTGAGGGGTCCAGCCACCCTCTCCCCTAGCAAGGGGGTGCAGTAGCATTGACAGGAGGTCTGCGTCACATCGGATGCTGCTCTGTACTGCCTACTGAAGTTAGCAATTCGAAGCAGCACTCGCCAGTTGGGGGACCACTGCTTAAACGCAACCCCCTGTCAAAGGACACAATCATCACGTGGGGGGAAAATACGCTGGAGGAAAATAAATCGCACGGAGTCCAAGAAGAGCTCCTCTCCGGAACAAGTCATGGAGAGTCCTAAATCAGCATTAATCACGCCTGCGACACACGATGAAAGGGACCCTCTGCTCAGCTGAGCCCTCCAAAGACACCAATCTTCAATCGGTCTCGGAGATCAGTCTGGTTCTGTTCCCTACAATCCCCCCACAATTGGTGAATGATTACTTGGGATAACCTCCGTATCCAAACACTAAGACTGACCCCAATGTACCTGGAGGTGGTTGAGCGCTGACTAGTATGGTCTCATGGTCTCGCAGTGCTCTCTTAGCCCAATGATTGGCCATGGCCCGGTGTAGGAAAGTGGGTTTCTGTTGCAGTAACCCCCCCACTTTTTGCCTGATAACTGATGCACTTTTCCTTGGTGTGCCCTGGATCCCTGCCAATCAGGTACCCAGGGCCTGTGTTCCTTCCCTAAAAACTGTACTCAGCCTAAACCCAATTGGCATCTCTGGCCACAGGTAAGCCCCTGGTAAATGGTACCCTAGGTACCCAGGGCACTGTGACCAGAGAAGACCCCTAAGGGCTGCAGCACTTATTGTGCCACCCTTAGAGGCCCTGTACCCTGACACACACACACTGCCCTTGCAGGCTGAGTGTCTTGGTGCAGAACAAAACAGAGAGTCGACATGGCACACATCCCTGTGTGCCATGCCCACTAAACACACTGCCCTGGCATACCTCAGTCACCCCTCTAGCTGGGTGCCCTATGCCAGTGGTGAGGGCACAGGTGCATGAGCCCTGTGCCCCTACAGTACCCAGGCCCATTCCTGGGCACTGTAAGTGCAGGGCTGCCATTCCGAGTATATGGTGCTGGGAGGTCGTCAGCACGTACTCCACAGCACCATGATGGCTGCACTGAAGACTGAGAAGTTTGGTATCAAACTCCTCAGCACAGTAAACCCACACTGATGCCAGTGTGGGATTTACTGTAAAATGCACGTCAGAGGGCAACTTAGAGTTACCCCCTGAACCTAACCTACAATCCACGTCTTGTCTGAGGGGCTGCCTAGGCTGCCACACAGCAGACATGTTGCTGGACCCCTGGGTAGAGAGCCATCCGCTCTCCCGGGCCTGCAACAATGCACGTCCTGGGTGAGGTGCTAGGCCCCCTCCCCAGGATGGGCAGGGGAAGCTTCAAAGGCATTCCGCCTTTGTGAGCTTCCCAGACCACTTGCTGTACTCAGCAACTGGTCCCCACCGGTTCCTCCCCCATCCTGGTGGGAAGACTGGAGGGAAACACCAAGGGAGGAAAGGGGTGTGCCACCCTCTGCCAACCCCACCCCTCAGGTGGGGAGGCGAGGTGAAGCACATCTCCGGGCTCTCGCCATCTTGAAGATGGGGAGCCCTGCCCAATCAGGACTAGGCTCCTGCCCCCTCCCACAGGAGAGTGGCAGGATAGGGGTGTACCCACCCCAGGGCAGGGACCCATTGGTCCCTGCCCTTTACCTACCTGTAACGCCCCTAAATCTAGTATTTAGGGGCACCCTGAACCTTCCTTCCTTAGATTCCCGCAACCTAAGAAGAAAAAGGACGAAAGAAGACGCCCAGCAGAGGAGACTGCAGAGAACAACTGACTTGGCCCCAGCCCTACCGGCCCGTCTGCAGTTTCCAGAGATCCTGCGCCAAAAATAGTCTTGTCCTGCAGCCAGCGACCTCCAGAACCCCAGGGAGGACTGACTGCCTTCAACAAAGACCGGATCTCCTGTGAACAGCAGCTCTGTTCAAAAGAAACACCAAACAAAGACTCCGAGCCTGCTGAGGAGAAAGAAACCCGACGCCTGGAACCACCACTGCACCCGTCGCCTACAGCCCGAGTTCAAGTGGCCCACCGGTCCCAGCGAGGTCCCCCAGCTCTCCAGAGTCCGAGTCCACCGTGGGTTGACCCCTCCAGGACTCCCCGACGTCGCCTGCAGCCTCTGCACGGAGAACCCCCAACCGCGAGTGGCCCGGTAAGGTGAAATCCGACCTCAAAAGACACCCCTGCATCCAGACGCCCTGCGCCCTGGAGAAAGGAACCCGAGGTGCACCTACGTCCCCGAGCCCTCCAACTTACCTGCCCAGCTGTTGGTTCCTCCTGGAAGTCTTCCTGGACCGAGCCTGCAGCTGAAAACCAAAACCGAAAATTTCCATTGAAATCAACAGGGCACCCGACCTCAAAACAGCACTCTGCACCCGGCCGCCCTAGTGCCGCTGAGGGTGCCTCTTTGGTGCTAACTTGGTCCCCAACGTGCCCTGAGCTTAACCCTAGGAGCTTTGCTCCCACAACCCCGTGGCCTGCTTGCCAGCCGCCACCAACCGGAGTCCCCCTATCCTCCATAGGATAACATTGGGCCTCAACACTCTGCACCCGGCCGCCCTAGTGCCGCTGAGGGTGCAACAACAGTGCATCACTGACCCTGGGAGACCCCTGAGTCTAACCCCAGAACCCTAACTCAAAAGACCGATTACTTACCTCGAGACCGATAACTCATTTTTCCTCATAGGATAACATGGGCACTTTTTCTTCCAAAAGTTTCTAAGTGTCGACTTTTGAAAACAAGAATATTCTTTAAAAATCGTACAGACTACCAAAACGTAATTACTTACCTGTTTTAAGTAAATGTCCCAGGGCTGAACCTAGGAGTCCAGCACTGGATTACAAAAGTAACGTTAAAAGTAACTTACCGGCGAATTGAATTTTCTTACATAGGGATCCATTGACTGGTTTTCTGTGAAATTTCTTCTAAGTGTCCACTTTTGAAATACCAAAATATTGCTTAAAAATCACAACAGTAACGAATTCCGAATTACTCACCTACTATCAGGAGAGACCTCAGTACTGCATCTTTTAGTCCAGTACCGACCATGAAAAGTAATTTTTACCGTACTTACCAGTAACTGGAAATTCCTCTCATAGGATATCATTGCCTGCTTTTTGTTGAAAAAGTTTCTAAGTGTCGATTTCTGAATCATACAAATATTCTTTAAAAATCGTACAAACTACAAAAACGTAATTACTTACCTGTTTTAAGTAAATGTCCCAGTGCTGAACCTAGGAGTCCAGCACTGGATTACAAAAGTAACGTAAACATACTTTGCTTGCAAACTGTATTTCCTTCCCTAGGATAACATTGGTAATTTTACCCAGAAAAGTTTCTAAGTGTCAACTTTTGAAATACAGTAATATTCCTCAAAAATCACTACCATAACCAAAACGCTTTTTCTCACCTGTTTACAGGAAGTGTCCCGGGACTGAATCCAAGATCCAGTCCCGTGGTTAGAAAAGTAATCCAAAAAGTAATCTATTGCATTTAACCAGAAATTTCCATTGAGCTCAATGTATAATTGTGTTTAAAATTGTGTTGCATATTGCAACAACTGTAACTATTGCATTCAAAAGTCTATTGCCAATTGAACAGTAGTTAACTAAAGCATCTCATTCTGAGAAAGTATATTTTGACACCCATTGTTGGTTCTAAAATAAAACAACTATATTTTTATATACAAACCATTGGCCTAGAGTTCAGTTCTTGAGTGTGTGGCTTCATTTGCTGACTGAGTGTGTACAACAAATGCTTTACACTGTCCTCTGATACTGCCTTACTGCTCGACCAAGCTACCACTTTAGAGAGTAAGGTTATATCTAACTTTAGCCTCTGCCAAACCTCTGGGGACTGTGGACTCTGTGCACACTGAACCTTACTTTGGTGCAGTATATACAGAGCCACTTTCTTACATTGGTGGATCAGCGGTGGGATACAAACTTGCATTGTTGGACTACTTGGTTACCATCTGATCACACGACAGAACTCTTAAATTGCCTTTAGAATTCTGATTTTTTCAAATTGGCATTTTTACCAAATTACTAAAAGTCTTGTTAGGGCCTTGCTTAAGTCCCTTTAAAATTGTAGAAAATAAAAAGTCACTATAGTCAAGGGTAGAGGGGTTAGAACTTTTGTTAGAATGTCTCAAGAAAACAACCCAGCTATTAGTGAAAATAATAATGACATACAGGACATGGTTGAGGAGCTCGACCTCACCCCTTATCTTCATTTGTCTTTCAAAGAGATAAGGTCCTTATGTAAACTTAAAAATATACCAATGGGCCAGCATCCAACCAAACAAGGGCTCCAGGAGCTCCTGGCTGAGTATGCTAAGGCCCACCCCTCTGAGCATGGTGATGACCACGCAGAGGAGGAAAGGAGTGAGGAGGATGGGGATGGTAACCCACCTCCACCACTTCCTAGGGAAGACAGGGTCACTGCACCCTTATTTCCAAGAGTAAACCTCTGGGGACCTAGGGGCCACCTAGGTGGTTCAGGTCCCAGAGAGGACACTGAGGATAGCCTTAGTGAGGAGGACCACCTTTTAGCAAGGTTGGCCAAAGACTGGACCTAGAGACCAGACTCCTGGCTCTAGAGAAGGAAAGACAGGAGATGGGTTTAGCACCCATCAATGGTGGCAACAATACTAAAACTAAGGATAGGGAGGAAACTTCTGATCCTAAAATCCCCAAAGGGATTGTCCCTAAATTTGAGGAAGGTGATGACATCACCAAATGGTTCACAGCCTTTGAGAGGGCTTGTGAAATAAGAAAAGTAAAGAAACCTCTCTGGGGGCACTCCTGTGGGAACTGTTCTCTGGTAACTGCAGAGACAGGCTTCTGACCCTCTCTGGGCCAGATGCAGGGTCCTATGACCTCATGAAGAATACTCTGATTGAGGGATTTGGGCTCACTACTGAGGAGTATAGAATTAGATTCAGGGGGCTCACAAAACCCAGACCCAGTCCTGGATTGACTTCGTGAGACTACTCAGTAAAGACACTGGATGGTTGGTTAGCTGGACATAATGTGCAGGATTTTCCTGGACTTTACAATTTGTTTATGAAGGAACACATACTAAGTAATTGCACAAACGAAAAGTTGCATCAGCATTTGGTAGACCTAGGTCTAATTTCTCCCCAAGAATTGGGAAAGAAGGCAGACCACTGGGTCAGAACAAGGGTAACTAGGACATCCACTGGGGGTGACCAAAAGAAAGGGGTCACAAAGCCTCCCCAGAAGAAAGATAGTGAACCCCTTAAGGATAAAAGTAAGGAGTCCCAGGCAGCCCCCAAAAACCTGTCCAGGAGGGTGGGCCCAAAGACACCTCACAAACTAAACCAGGGTACCAAGGTAAGAATTGGGATCCCAACAGAATATGGTGTCACAACTGTCAGAAGTCAGGACACCACACCAAGGACCCTAGCTGTCCTAAAAACAAGATCCCTAGTACAGCCCCAGGGGTGACTAGTGTAGCCCCAGGAGTTGCCAGTGTAGCTCTGGAGGAAGGGTCCTCAGATGAGGAAGTCCTCCTAGCTTTCAACTGGAAAATGGGCCCAAGAGGTAAGCTGGAGATCCCAGAGGGGAGTAGACACTTCCACCGCCTACTGGTGAATGGAATCCCAGCCACTGCCCTGAGAGATACCTGTGCCAGTCACACTGTGGTGCATGACAGGTTGGTACTCCCACACCAGTATGTCCCAGGGGAATCAAGGAGAGTAAGGGCTGTCCCAGGGGAGTCACTGTTAGGCCTGTGGCTGTAGTGCCCCTAGTCATAGCTGGGTCCCTTAGATGGAGAAAGGTGGTAGTCAGTAAAGACCTCCCCTTGATTGTCTCCTGGGGAATGACCACTTAGAGGTGGACCTGAGCCAAAGAGAGGCACTGGCCCAATGCCAGGCCTCACCCAAGAAACCTGGGGGGCTCAACCTGCAGTCAGTGCAGCTGAGCCCCAAAAGAGTAAAAGGAACAGGGTAGGAAAGGTGGGCAACTGTTAGCCACAGTCCCAGAGGGCCAGGGAGATTCTATCCCAGTGAGGGAAAACTCCAGAAGTGGCCCTGGTAAAGCCCCCTAGCCAACAAGAAGACCTGACTAGTCAGGCAACTGTCCAGCCTGAGTTGGTGGCTCCTCAGCTGGCAGAACAAAGGGTGGAGGAAGGGTGCTCACTACAAAGTTTAGTGACCCCCACCCTAAAGCAACAGGCAGACAGCCAGGACCCAAAGAGACCTGTAAGATAGCCCCTTCACTTGCCAGACAGGAGCTAAAGGTGTGGTTCTGGGCACTGACAGCTGTCAGCAGCCTCTGCTGGGTGTTAGCCTTCATGGCAGCCCTATCCTTGGCATGGTGGCCTAACCCCCTGCCAAATAACAAGCTAGGCCCCTGACCCTATTGGTCATGGTGGGGTTGCTCAAACTGTGGGTGACCTCTGTGGGTAAGCTGGGCTTTGCCCTGGCTAAGTTAGACTTTGCAGAGGTGGGCACCTCTGAACCCAAACTTAAAAGATGGGGTGAAGACACTAAAGAGCAAGGAGAGGAGCTTTGGGAATTAGGTCCTGAAACTGATGAGGTAGGCCAGCTCCCCAAAGGGACTGACCTGGACAGAAGGATATAAGGCGGAGTAGGCCCTGCAACTTTCAAACCACTTCCCCAACTCTTCCTCGCCTGAAAGACTAGACAGGCTCTCCCAGCGTTGGCTGAGTCTCCTGGCCTTTGGGCTGGGGGGCTTGTGTAGGAAAGTGGGTTTCTGTTGCAGTAACCCCCACTTTTTGCCTGATAACTGATGCACTTTTCCTTGGTGTGCCCTGGATCCCTGCCAATCAGGTACCCAGGGCCTGTGTTCCTTCCCTAAAAACTGTACTCAGCCTAAACCCAATTGGCATCTCTGGCCACAGGTAAGCCCCTGGTAAATGGTACCCTAGGTACCCAGGGCACTGTGACCAGAGAAGACCCCTAAGGGCTGCAGCACTTATTGTGCCACCCTTAGAGGCCCTGTACCCTGACACACACACACTGCCCTTGCAGGCTGAGTGTCTTGGTGCAGAACAAAACAGAGAGTCGACATGGCACACATCCCTGTGTGCCATGCCCACTAAACACACTGCCCTGGCATACCTCAGTCACCCCTCTAGCTGGGTGCCCTATGCCAGTGGTGAGGGCACAGGTGCATGAGCCCTGTGCCCCTACAGTACCCAGGCCCATTCCTGGGCACTGTAAGTGCAGGGCTGCCATTCCGAGTATATGGTGCTGGGAGGTCGTCAGCACGTACTCCACAGCACCATGATGGCTGCACTGAAGACTGAGAAGTTTGGTATCAAACTCCTCAGCACAGTAAACCCACACTGATGCCAGTGTGGGATTTACTGTAAAATGCACGTCAGAGGGCAACTTAGAGTTACCCCCTGAACCTAACCTACAATCCACGTCTTGTCTGAGGGGCTGCCTAGGCTGCCACACAGCAGACATGTTGCTGGACCCCTGGGTAGAGAGCCATCCGCTCTCCCGGGCCTGCAACAATGCACGTCCTGGGTGAGGTGCTAGGCCCCCTCCCCCAGGATGGGCAGGGGAAGCTTCAAAGGCATTCCGCCTTTGTGAGCTTCCCCAGACCACTTGCTGTACTCAGCAACTGGTCCCCACCGGTTCCTCCCCCATCCTGGTGGGAAGACTGGAGGGAAACACCAAGGGAGGAAAGGGGTGTGCCACCCTCTGCCAACCCCACCCCTCAGGTGGGGGAGGCGAGGTGAAGCACATCTCCGGGCTCTCGCCATCTTGAAGATGGGGAGCCCTGCCCAATCAGGACTAGGCTCCTGCCCCCTCCCACAGGAGAGTGGCAGGATAGGGGTGTACCCACCCCAGGGCAGGGACCCATTGGTCCCTGCCCTTTACCTACCTGTAACGCCCTAAATCTAGTATTTAGGGGCACCCTGAACCTTCCTTCCTTAGATTCCCGCAACCTAAGAAGAAAAAGGACGAAAGAAGACGCCCAGCAGAGGAGACTGCAGAGAACAACTGACTTGGCCCCAGCCCTACCGGCCCGTCTGCAGTTTCCAGAGATCCTGCGCCAAAAATAGTCTTGTCCTGCAGCCAGCGACCTCCAGAACCCCAGGGAGGACTGACTGCCTTCAACAAAGACCGGATCTCCTGTGAACAGCAGCTCTGTTCAAAAGAAACACCAAACAAAGACTCCGAGCCTGCTGAGGAGAAAGAAACCCGACGCCTGGAACCACCACTGCACCCGTCGCCTACAGCCCGAGTTCAAGTGGCCCACCGGTCCCAGCGAGGTCCCCCAGCTCTCCAGAGTCCGAGTCCACCGTGGGTTGACCCCTCCAGGACTCCCCGACGTCGCCTGCAGCCTCTGCACGGAGAACCCCCAACCGCGAGTGGCCCGGTAAGGTGAAATCCGACCTCAAAAGACACCCCTGCATCCAGACGCCCTGCGCCCTGGAGAAAGGAACCCGAGGTGCACCTACGTCCCCGAGCCCTCCAACTTACCTGCCCAGCTGTTGGTTCCTCCTGGAAGTCTTCCTGGACCGAGCCTGCAGCTGAAAACCAAAACCGAAAATTTCCATTGAAATCAACAGGGCACCCGACCTCAAAACAGCACTCTGCACCCGGCCGCCCTAGTGCCGCTGAGGGTGCCTCTTTGGTGCTAACTTGGTCCCCAACGTGCCCTGAGCTTAACCCTAGGAGCTTTGCTCCCACAACCCCGTGGCCTGCTTGCCAGCCGCCACCAACCGGAGTCCCCTATCCTCCATAGGATAACATTGGGCCTCAACACTCTGCACCCGGCCGCCCTAGTGCCGCTGAGGGTGCAACAACAGTGCATCACTGACCCTGGGAGACCCCTGAGTCTAACCCCAGAACCCTAACTCAAAAGACCGATTACTTACCTCGAGACCGATAACTCATTTTTCCTCATAGGATAACATGGGCACTTTTTCTTCCAAAAAGTTTCTAAGTGTCGACTTTTGAAAACAAGAATATTCTTTAAAAATCGTACAGACTACCAAAACGTAATTACTTACCTGTTTTAAGTAAATGTCCCAGGGCTGAACCTAGGAGTCCAGCACTGGATTACAAAAGTAACGTTAAAAGTAACTTACCGGCGAATTGAATTTTCTTACATAGGGATCCATTGACTGGTTTTCTGTGAAATTTCTTCTAAGTGTCCACTTTTGAAATACCAAAATATTGCTTAAAAATCACAACAGTAACGAATTCCGAATTACTCACCTACTATCAGGAGAGACCTCAGTACTGCATCTTTTAGTCCAGTACCGACCATGAAAAGTAATTTTTACCGTACTTACCAGTAACTGGAAATTCCTCTCATAGGATATCATTGCCTGCTTTTTGTTGAAAAAGTTTCTAAGTGTCGATTTCTGAATCATACAAATATTCTTTAAAAATCGTACAAACTACAAAAACGTAATTACTTACCTGTTTTAAGTAAATGTCCCAGTGCTGAACCTAGGAGTCCAGCACTGGATTACAAAAGTAACGTAAACATACTTTGCTTGCAAACTGTATTTCCTTCCCTAGGATAACATTGGTAATTTTACCCAGAAAAGTTTCTAAGTGTCAACTTTTGAAATACAGTAATATTCCTCAAAAATCACTACCATAACCAAAACGCTTTTTCTCACCTGTTTACAGGAAGTGTCCCGGGACTGAATCCAAGATCCAGTCCCGTGGTTAGAAAAGTAATCCAAAAAGTAATCTATTGCATTTAACCAGAAATTTCCATTGAGCTCAATGTATAATTGTGTTTAAAATTGTGTTGCATATTGCAACAACTGTAACTATTGCATTCAAAAGTCTATTGCCAATTGAACAGTAGTTAACTAAAGCATCTCATTCTGAGAAAGTATATTTTGACACCCATTGTTGGTTCTAAAATAAAACAACTATATTTTTATATACAAACCATTGGCCTAGAGTTCAGTTCTTGAGTGTGTGGCTTCATTTGCTGACTGAGTGTGTACAACAAATGCTTTACACTGTCCTCTGATACTGCCTTACTGCTCGACCAAGCTACCACTTTAGAGAGTAAGGTTATATCTAACTTTAGCCTCTGCCAAACCTCTGGGGACTGTGGACTCTGTGCACACTGAACCTTACTTTGGTGCAGTATATACAGAGCCACTTTCTTACACCCGGCCAGTTGCATTGCAACCATGCTATCCACGACCTTGGAGACGCTGCAGGGCACTGTACCCACTACCCCCGTAGTGATTGCACGATGTTATGAGTTGCACTGTTTTCAGCATTGTTACTTAGTTTGGTCCACCGTTGTTCTCTGGGTAGACCTTGTATTGGGTTATGCAAAGGGTAATTACTCACCTGACTCACTCCTAATCATGTCCTACAGGGACCCCAGCTATCAGGAGGCGATGGGGCGCAAGATACTGTACACACACTTATGGTGGCAGTGGCAAAGTACACATTAACAACCTGGAATGTTCGGGGCATGGGGTCCGTGCATAAGCGACACAGAATATATGCACAGCTGAACAGAAGAAAGGCACCCATTGTTTTACTGCAGGAGACACATCTCACTAGCTCGGAGGCTACTAAACTACACAAAAAGTGGATAGGGCAAGTGTTTCTCACATCATACTCTGCATTTGCAAGGGGGGCCACTATATGGGTCAGGAATGGCACCCCTTTTGTAGCTCTTGAGAAGCTCATAGATGCCCATGGTAGATATGCTTTAGTCCACGGTACACTTGATGGCATTCATATAGTGTTAGGTAGCATATATGCTCCGAATTGTGAACAAGACAAATTCTTGGGTGTCCTAAATACAGTACTGACGGACTGGGTATACTACTCCTGGGTCTTGGGGGGTGATTACAATGCGGTCTTGGATATAGGCTTGGACCGCTCTCACCCCCAATACAGAGGACGGCTGCCAGGAAACGGGCGGCCTCTCTTAGGGGCTGGGCTGAAGGCTGGTCACTGACTGATGCATGGCGCATCAGAAATGCAGACTGTCGTGAGTACTCATTTACTCTCCCCCCCACATGCTTCATACATGCATAGATAGGGTGTTCTGCTCCCCAACCCTTGTCTCTCAAATTACACACACCACGTACTTGGGGAAAACGCTCTCAGACCACAACCCTCTAGGGATCACTTTTTCCTGGGGGAAGATCCCCTCTCCAATTCTTAACATAGAGGCTGCGCCCGCAATTTGCTAGAGGACTCGGTGTTCCGCACTACTCTGGCCACAACCATTACTAACTATTTCACTGAAAACACAGACACTGCGTCCTCACGCTTAACGGAATGGGAAGCATTCAAGACTGTTGTGAGAGGGGTAGCTATTAGTACCATAGTGGGAGCCCGACACATGATCAATACTGAGCTATGGGAAGTGAAAGATAAACTGGGCAGGTTAGAGCAGGCAGCAGTCTCCGACCCTACGAAAGGCACGTATAACACATGCAGACTTACTTGAGCGGCTGCAGGTTATAGATTTCCGATCATACACGCAACAGCAACATGCAGAGGCCGATAGATCGGGCACTCTCCTGGCCAAATCTTACAGGATGGGCCATCCCCCACCCCCATCCATGAGGTTATAATGCCAGAGGGCACAATAATGAACACGCAAGCAGATATCAATCTAGAGTTCAGGGAATGCTACAAAACACTGTATGAGGCTCCTATGGACTCTGGTGGGGCGACTTTCGCAGCATTCATGGAGGACCTTAATTTCCCCCAGCTATCACAGGCACACCAAAAAGAGCCAGCAGCACTCATTTCCAAAACGGAGATAAAGGATGCGATTAAGGAGCTAACGCATAATACAATTCCGGGGATGGATGGCCTCCCAGTGGAGTTCTACGATTCTTTTTCGACCGCGCTGGTTCCCCGCCTAGAGTGCCTTCACCAGTCAGCTTTAGATACTTGGTGCCTCCCCCCTACCACGATGCAAGCGCTGGTCACTTCCCTTCCCAAGCCATCCAGGGACTCTACTGATATCTCTGGATACCGGCCACTCTCAATATTGAACACGGAATACAAAATCTTAAGTAAAATACTGTTGGAGACAAGCATTACACTACACGAATCAGCGATTCACTTGCACCCCAAACATTCCGCTGATAGGGATTCCCACACCCGCAGGGGTAATCGCTGCCCGGAGCATCTCCAAATGGGCATGGGAAGGTGTGAACACTGTCGGGATGCTATTTGGAGAGAGTATGTTACTAGACCATGAGAACTTTGCCAGGGAACAGGGGGTGCCACAATCCCTTTATATACTGCATGCACGCATCACTAAATACGTCAAACAGTATTGGGCACCAGAAAATAAAGAGCCCCCCACGCATGAGCTGGTACATACACTACACCTTATGGGTAATGGGCGTCACTTGACTCAGTGGTTGTATAGAGGTATTCGCTCCCATGCAGCAGCCTTGTTGGAGGCACTTGGAGCAAAGTGCGGACATTGGGTGGGATTTATCGGACAAGGAATGGGATTCCCTTCTAGAGTATCCCAAGAAAGTGTCCAGAAATGCTAAGTTTAAATTCATCCAGTACATGGTTCTACATAGGGCCTATCTCACACCATATCGCTTAAACAGAATATACCCGGAAGCGAAAGACCATTGCCCACGATGTCTCGCACACTATGCCAACCTCATACACATGCTATGGGCCTGCCCGCTCCTGTCGGCCTTCTGGGTCACCATCATAGGGGTCCTAGGGACTGTAACGGAAATTGCTGGCGGGGTTACGGCGGCATACTGTATATTGGGTCTGCGACGCTGTCACAAGAAGCAGAAAGTACAAGCCCGATTTCAGTGGCGGCTCCTCCACGTGGGCCTCGGAGCAGCGCCCCACTGCTTTCTCGCAGTGCGAGAAGCAGAAACGTAAGATGGTATAAATAGAAATACCATTTTAGGTTTCTGCTTCTCTCACTGCGATAAAGCAGAAGAAGGGTATGCATGGTTGGGGGCGGGCAGGTGGGTGGGTCAGGGAGGAGTGGCTAGCCCAATGTTATGGGCGCTGACTGTTTGGTCAGCCCAGGCTGCCTGCTTCCTGTGAGCAGAGAGCAGGAGACGCGACGCGGGACGGCGGGAGTCCGGACCAGAGGCGAAGGTACGTTTAAAAAAAAAAATTTATTATTAAATTACCCCCCTCCCTGCGCGACTACCCCCCCCCCGCGCGAGTCATGCCGGCCGGGACTGCCTCCGCACACTCTCGTCATGGAGCAAAACAACCTGGGGACCGGCGGCGGAGCCCCCCAGGTGAGTCTAGAGGGGCTGCGTGGGACAGGGCATTAGTAAGTGGCCTTCGCGTCTGTGCTGCAATGCTGTGATTTGTGCATCAAGTAAAGAAATCTGTAGTGATCTTGAAGTCTGTGCTGTAATGTGGGGTATTGTGCAGAGATGCACTAATGCCGTCATCTGCGCCCTATGCCTTCTGTAAAATTTAGAGGTTTTTGAAGCTTCTGCCTGCATGGTTCTGCAAATAAGGGGCCAAAATCACAAGAGGGGGCTGATTCAACAAATAGTAAAACCTAGCAGTATAGATCGGCTTGTCATTATTGAAATGCACTGTCATGCTTAGAGACTAATTAGCTAGAGGCAAGGGAATTTGACTAAGACTAGGCCTCCTTTAATACATTCCAAATTGAAACCACTGCTTTTGTGTAATAAATGTAGTCAAACGTATACAAATCTTCAATATACAGAGGGCCGAAGCATCCCTGAGAAGGCGATGTCTTTAGGTGTCCAAGCGAGGGTGTCTAAGAGTTTTTGAAGCAGGTAACTGTCGAATGCGTGCATGTGTGAGCGAAGATTCGTTTGTATTTATTGTTTGGTATTTATAGCGCGAACTTCACCGACCAGGTGTTCAGAGCGCGGTACATCTGTAGGTTTGAAAACCTCCGAGAGAGCTCTGAGCTGTGAGGGTTGCCTGAGTTGGAACGTATGTGGACGTCTGAGACGATGCATTTGCCTCGGGCGTGGTTACTATTGGTGCAGCAGGTGCACTGGTACCGGGGCTCGGAGCCCACGGGGAATATCTCGAGACGGGCTCATTTGTTGGGAAGTTCCACCTGGAGGGGGGAGCGAGGACTGTGAGGGCCCACGGAGTTCCAGTGACTGGATCGCTTTGTGTTTGAAAGAAGGGAGGCATTGGCAGGGTATCTGTGGAATGGGTGCATGTGTTAGAAGATTCTTCTTTATTTATTAATTGGCTGTCTTATCTAGCGCGAACATGACCCAGTAGGCCAGGGCTGAGCGCTGGATGTAGATAGCTGTGAAAATACATGACAGTGGCCTCACCTGTGAGTGCCTGCCTGAGTTGGCACCCGGAGTCTGTGAGAGCTATAGGGGCGTGCGAGGGGAGGTGTGCGTGACGGGGGCCCTCAGGGTGTACACAACGGGGTACCTGAGAGAGGCCCACCAGAAGGGCCATCTGTGAGTCGGCTTCCTGGGATGAGCATGGGGGTGTCTGGGGTGTTTAAAAGAAGATGGCTCTGAGATGTGTGAGGCGAGTGGTGCACGCGCGAGAGAATTCGCCTGGGATGCTGAGACAGATGGACTGGGCCTTAATACTGCTCTCTGAAGTGTACAATACAATAATAATCAGGATTTGGTTGGCCCCTCTGGGCCCTGGTGCCACTGCACCTGCTGCACAAACGAAAGCTGCACCCTGTTGAGTGGAGTTCACGAGATGGGATTTCTTTGTGTGAAACTGTACCATTTGCCCACTCTTTTTTCAAAATTTTCTCGGGGGGAGGGGAGTACCCCCCATAGGTGATTCAGGCTCGCTCGCTATGCTCGCTCGCCACAGTGAAGTACGACAATTGTTTTACGCCCCACCACTTTCAAATGTCACCATTCGCCACTGCCCGATTTGCTAACTTGGCTTTGTTCATAGCAAAACGATCAGTTACCATGAGGTGTAAGTCCGCTGTGCCCCGGCGACGCTTGGCTGGCATGGGTAGGTGGTCAGATGGGGGAGAGCGGAAAGTGCAGTGATAAGGAGTGAAGAAAACGGGCTTGCAGAAGACGCCGATCTCACTGGACTGGGACTCATTGTTGGAGGCATTAATAGCCTTGGAACCCACACTCACATGATATACTGTAGGACATAGCAACACAGACCATACTAACCGTAGGTACTGTGCCAGAGCCCCCCAGTTACTCTGCTGACCGAACATAAACACCTGCACACCCTGCAGCTAGGGCTGCATATACAAATATACTAGAACTGTGTCCTGCATTGCACACGTGCGGGAAGGAGTGAGTCAGGTAGGGAGGGTGGGGAGGGGGGTGGCGGTGAAAGGAATTGGGGGGTTGGTTGGGGAATGTTGTCTTGATATGCAGATTGTTACCGTGAACCATGTTGTAAGCACTATGGTAGCAATACTTTGACAGTGAACCATAGACCTTTCTGTTTTTATACCTTCAATCGATTATGTCGGACATTTTGGATAGTTAATTTCCCTTGGGACTAACGGTATGTACCTATTGACATACAATTGTGCAATTACTGGATGTTATTAACGATAATCAATAAAGTATGTTTAAAAAAAATAAGGGCCCAGAGCTCATATCTAGCACTGCCAGTCAGCCATCTTGCCGGCCACAAACCCTAAAAACAAAATTTAAAGTCGTCTTTAATGCTCCTTCACCGTCAGAACTCCAGCACGGAGGTGCCATTTCAGAGCTCAAGGGCCTGTTGTAGTTGGGCCCCTTCCCACCTCTGGGCCCTGGTGCATTTCACTGGTTGCTTACCTTGGAATCCCAAAGACCAGGACACCTATCCAGCCTCAGTTCCTATGAATGGAGTATTTTAGGGTTAACTATTAGGTGAATTTTTTTAAATAAATTGATGTATGTATAAAACAAGGATTTGTTACCATCCAACCTCTTCTTTCCTGATCTACCAAAAGTAACTTTCTGCTGAATTCTATCGATGTGTGTATTATATGTTTGAATAATTGTATTATTGGAATGGTTTGGTATTACTGTATGAGCGAGTGTGAGTCCGATTGTGGTTGTTCGAGGGTTGATGGGACCTGGGGGGTCTCCCAGGGCATATATATTTACCACTATAAACATTGTTTTTTATGGTCCATACATCTGTATTTATTGTATAAAAATGAATGTATTATAATAATGTTCTAACAGTACGAATACATTTGATGTTTTCTATCTCATGAGAAATACTGATTTATAAGATTTGTTGTGATCTTCCTTTTTTGGGTTATATTGAGACTTTTTGCGCATTCAGATGTTTTGACTATATATATTACTTCCAACCATTTACCTGGCAGGTTTTGTTCATTTGCTGCATTGCACTGGCTGCACCACTAGTAGCTACCACCCTGAATAATTTCATAATTTTATGACTTCCATCGTTGGTAAAATGATTTGAATCCCATTAGTTTCAAAGGGCAGGTTAAGTTTCACAGTACCTCTTCCTCCTTCGAAAGTTTTTTTTCTCAGGATTAAAGTGTTAAGGCACCTAAATAGTCAAGGGCAAGACAGCGGCCAAATCAAAAGAACAAGACTTATCACTGATAATCAATCAACTAACACTATGTTAAGTTCATTATCCCATAGGGGACATTTGTTTAATTCATCACAAAGAACAGACACTAATCCTATCTCAAACAAGTTTTGAAACAATTTTTTTTGCTAAAAATGCCAACAATTAATCCAAACCATAGTTAAACTAAACAATCAAAATGCAATTCGAAATCAAATATAATGAGTCAATACTCTTCAACTTTTTTTACATTCTTAGATAAGGTAACAAGCCCCCATATCAATATTTCACAACTTCCCTAGTTCCCCAGAAACTATGTTGTGCACGACTTACCCCTACTTTAAAAAAACAAAAGTTGGTAGCATAAATGTTCATATTCCAATCATTTGCAAAAGAGTCTATTATAATACAAAACTAAGAATAAATACAAAGCAAAATACACCGTAAGTCATGCAGAATTATGGGAAACACCTAAAGAAATGGGGAAAAAGAAAACGATTACCATAAATAAAATTGAATGCACCATGTATAACTGAGCTTGACATCATGCCTGGCTGCCACCTATGACTAATTATCTACTGATGGAAGGCCCATGAAAAACAGTCCCATACTATGAGATAAAACTCATAACAAATCATTGCATAAAGCCCTCCGACAATTGATGGATTTTATACAATTCAATTATCTCCAAGCACAATTACTAATTCCTACCAATCCATAAACATAGATGACAATATAATAATATACACCTACCCTAATAAAAAAACAGAGGTAACTAGCATTGCCTGCCATGGGTGATTATCAATATAATAGAAAGATACCACAAGATATTTCTCTAAACACTCCGCATGAGCAACACAATAAAAATATGCAGTTGCCAAAATATTTGTAAGCAATACCCGTTAGTGCCAAATTGTGCATTTAACAACCCATGAAGCATACAAGTAAGTACCATGTCTATTAATATAAAACTCAAAAGCAAAACATAGCTGTTGAAAAGGGAAAAGAAAAATAACTGGGTTTTTTTCCGTTCAAATATCTTTATTATTTTAAATAAGAGAAATAAAAGATACATAAACACTGTGCTGACCAGGAGTATAAACAATTCATTATTGAAGTAAAGAAAGTCCAATCTATGAATAGCCAATGACATATGTTATAAGTTAAAAATTGATTCAAAGAATGATACATGTCTAAGTAGAGAGAATAAATAAGGACTTCAGCATAAACCAAGTCAAAATCTTACAATAGCTGTATTGCTAGATAATTAAAATCGCACAAAAAGAGAGAGAACAGTGAGAAAAAGAAAAGACAGAAGAAAAGAAAGGGAAAAGAAAAGAAAAAGGAAAGAAGAGGGAACCACTGCTTCACCATATGGAGCCCCTAAATAGGAGAATCAAAGTGATACTGAGCTACCAGCCCCTGAGAGGCTAGATTCATATAATTATCCAATGACCTCCAGACCTTACTAAATATGGACGGAGTATAATGTTTCTCCTCAACAAAAGTATGAGCCCCACGAAGGTATGAAACCCAAGCCCACCAAGTGTGATACGATAAAAGGTGAAACGACTTCCATTCAGTTAGAATGACTTTAACAGCAACGGATATAAGTAAATCCAATAATTGTAAATCCGTATCAAGAGGTAAAGGTATAGATGTAGCCCATGGACCCAATAGAATCATAGGCAAGGAAAGTTCTAAAGAAATATTAAAGATTAATAATAAGTGTTTCTCTATTAAACCCCAAAAGGGTTGCAACAATGAGCACTCAAAAAACATATGTTGGTGATTGCCAGGAACCACATTACAATTCCAGCAAAGATCACTATCTCTAAGATTTAGTTTATGTAAACGAGCAGGGGTCCAATGGATGAGATTAAGTGTAAAAAATGTAGATTGAATAAGGGAAGGAGCAATCTTATCACGCAGAGATAGCTTCCCAATCAATTGCCAGGACTCCTGTGAGATGTGCTTAAAAATATCTTTGTCAAAGTGATGAGACCACTTATCGTGTGTGAGTGAAGTCTGTGAAGGAGAGGGAGCAGATAAAAACTTATATACTCTAGAAGCAGTGTGACCTGAACGAGACCATATAGACAGTAACGAGACAGTAACCGAATCCGGGGACAGAGGAACCTTAGAAAGGGCTACCTTTAATTTGAGAACAGAATAAAAATCCATATTACTAAGATTATAGTCTCTAGCCAAAGTGGAGAAGGGAAGAGGGTCATGATTAGAGTCATAAAGATCCCTTACTAATCTAATACCTCTATTAGCCCACGAAGAAATCGTAGCAGGCTCAAAATCAACAATAACTTTAGGATTATACCATAAGGAAGACCATCTTGATTTATGAATCGGAGTAGAGACTTTTTTATCAATACATTTTAATGCAGCAATCGTATCCAGAATAATACGCTGAGAATGCCCAAGCACAAGTTTAGAAGCAGTGATAAAAGACGGTGTAGAGAGAGGAGTACATAAAACACGTTCAATAAAAATCCACGGGTGAGTATGCTGAGAGTCTGGGAGGAACCAGAGCGCACCTTGAGAGGCTAAAAAGGCAGTTTGATACAAATTCCAATCTGGAAGATTGCACCCACCCAAAAATTAAGATTTCCTAAGATGCTTATAAGCAATTCTAGCGCGTTTATCACTCCACAAGAATTTTGAAGTGAGTAAATCAATCTCATGAAAAAAGAAGAAGAAAGCTTTATAGGAATCATGGAGGATAAAAAGTTAATAATCGGGGTGATCATCATCTTAAGGGTCTGAAATCTTCCCCACCAGGAAATATATTTAGGAGACCAAGAAGACAAAAGATCTTTAATTTTAGTTATGATATGGGATTCATTATAAGAAATAGCCTCTGAGAGGTCCTTACAAAACCAAATTCCCAAATATTTAATTCGAGTCGATTGCCACTTAAATCCCGAGTCACCCAGATGGACAGGAAAACATAACGAATTAAGGGGGAACATTTCCGTTTTTTCCTTATTCAAAGTATAGCCGGAAACCAGCGAAAACTCTCTGATGATGTTAGAAATAACAGGAATTGCAGCAACAATATCTTCTGAAAAGATAAGAACATCATCCGCATAAGTGGCTGTTTTAAGCGTATGTGAACCAAATTGAAAGCCTTTGATACCTTTGTTCAAGTTGAGTAAATGAAGGAGTGGATCTATAGATAGTAAAAAAAGAAGGGGTGATAGAGGGCACTCTTGCCGAGTCCCCTGATGAAGATTAAAAAAGGACGACGTAGCCCCATTTACTCTGTTAGCTTTGGGCTGCGCATAGAGAGGCATTACCATATTGATAAAAGAGTCGCCAAGATTGTGTGATTGAAGTACTGCTTGTAAAAAAGGCCAAGAGACTTTATCGAAAGCCTTCTCTGCATCAAGGGCAATCGCCGCCGATGGTAACGTAGACAGTTTTGCTTTCTCTAAAATATGACAGAAGGTTCGGGTATTATCTCTAGCAAGTCTCCCTTTAACAAAACCCGTTTGGGATTCATGAATGAGATTAGGGATGTGCCCCTCTAGACGCTTAGCTAAGATCTTAGCAAAAATTTTAGCTTCCATATTTAGTAGTGAAATTGGATGAAAATTTTTAGGATCGGAATGATCTTTGTCTTCTTTAGGAATCACAACGATAGTAGCCTCAGCGGCCGAACCAGATACCTTGCCAGTAAGGATAAAGTGATCAAAAATCCCTTTAAGATATTTAATTAATAAGGAGGAAAATGTTTTATAAAAAACAATCGGGAAGCCAACAGGCCCCGGAGCCTTCCCCGAACGAGTAGCCTTGATAGCCTGAATTATCTCTTCATTCTCCAATGGTTTCCCCAAATCAGAATGTGAAATAGAATTCGTAGGGATCGAGTTCAGAAACTCCTGACAAACAGAAATACTACATTGATCCTTAGGGGTGTATAATTTGTCATAAAAATCACGAAAAACTTCAAGTATTTCTTGAGTATGAAATTTCCTAGAACCATTTTTATCAGTAATATATGAAATCTGGGTAGATTTAACATTAGTATTCTGATACTTTAAGGTGGCAGCCAAGAGTTTACCAGCTCTATTTCGTAATAACAACTGTCGAGATTTTTGAGCATGTACCCCAATGTGAGCCCTTTTAGTGACTATAGAGTTAAGAGTATTTCAGATTTTTGATATCTTGTAGGGGAGATTTATCGTTAGAACTTCTGTAAAGTGCCTCTTTACGTTTAATCTCATCACTTAAAGACTGCAGCGAATTCCGAATTTCCTTATTCCTTCTTGACATCTTTTTGATAATATGCCCCGAATAGTACATTTAAATGCATCCCATAAAACTATTGGGGAATTCACTGAGGACTCATTATCATTGAAAAAATTATGAATTTCCTCATTAAGTTCTTGAACTTCAACGTTATCCTCCAGAATCTCTGTATTAAGACGCCAAGTACGAGGCCCTCTTGTGTCTGTGAAATTAAGGACATTTAGTGAGACTGCTGCATGATCAGAGACGACTATTGGATGAACCATGACCTTTGTGGTATGTTTTAAAAGAGCAGCGTCAACTAGTAGATAATCGATACGAGAGAAGCTAAAGTGTGGAGATGAGAAAAACGTAAAATCGCTACCTGTAGGATTATGCAGTCTCCACGCATCAACAAGCTGATGAGAAGAACACATATTGAGCAATTGTTTATGTGACCTAGGAGGGCGAAATTTAAAAGCAGAATGTCTGTCCAAAATAGGGTCTAAGGGCAAGTTAAAATCCCCACCCACAATTGTTCTGGCATTTTGAGGAATGTCAGAGAGCTTTTTATTGATGGAACGCCAAAATAGGTGATCATCATTATTAGGGGCATAAATATTCATGATATATAAATCATCCGAACCATTGGATAAGCGAGAAAGCAGCCATCTACCATTAATATCGTGTTCGGCAGTAACAATAGAAAGCCCAGAGTTCTTGGAACTCAGTCTCACCACACCATTCTTCTTACCGGATGCTTCAGAACAAGCAACATCAAGAACCCACTCCTTCCGCAATAACAAAGCTTCCTTATAGGCTATCTTAGTCTCTTGAAGTAGAACAATGTCTCCAGATAAACTCTTACAGTAGTCAAGGATCTTGGCCCTCTTAACGGGGTGATTCAGCCCACGCACGTTAAGGGAGACTACAGTTAAGCCAGCCATAGATAGGGTATAGGATCACACATGTAAAAACATCTGATATAGAAAAAAAGGGAAATAAACCACCAGATCATCAGCTGTAGGGGTGAATAATGATCTAGAAAAACATGTAAAACATACCAAAGCAGAGGTCCCAAGGAAAGGAAAAACAGAAAGAAGGAAGAAAAGGTTAGAGATAGGAGAAAAAAGAAAGAAAGAGCTCCATAGAGAAAGGGAGCATTAAAAAAGAAAAACCCCACCAGGGGATGTCTGTAATAGACAATAAGCATGGGGAAAAACGTGGAGACGCAACCACAGCGGCCAAGAGGTACAATGCGAACCGCTCAAAAATAAATAAGTAATTCAATAAGCAGCAGAACCAGTATATAAATATTAATATCTACAATACTCTCAAAAAATTCATCAACAAGTATAAAAAATAGATCCTCCAAAAACTACACCTATCATATTAGAAAATAATCAGCAATATATCATATTAAGTTGGAAAGAGTGACAATAGTAATCAATAAATAACAATTGAGGTAATAAATCTAAGAATGTTAGATAATATAAATACCAGTCTAAGACATAATATATACTAATAAGTGGCATACTAGAATATAAAATTGAAATAATATAGGCCCAATATAAGCATAATAATCGATAAACCACTAACATACCAAACATTACCAAGTATTCTGAAAAACAAGCGAGAAACAGTGGTGTCATATAACTATCAGTTTTAAGGCCCTTAGGAAGACTATTTCATAGTATTATAGGAAACATCCTAAGACATAATAAATATATAAAAGTAGCATACCAAACAGTAAATGAGATGATGTAAGAAGTAATATGAAGGATTATAAATCCCAAACTATTAACATATCAACTGTATAGATATAATAGCATTTAAAAAGCAGTATGAAAGTATAAGAAAGATTACTAACAGAAAGAAAATATCATATTATACCAAAGATATAATTCATGGATAACACACATCAATAATACCAACAGGAAAGAGAAAACGAAGAGAAAAAAATAATAATTTCATATATAGAAGTTGCACAAACAAAACATAGACAAACATACGAGCAACAATAATGCCCAAAAACTAAAGTAAGTATAAAGTCCACAGAAGAATTGGGCATCTGCATAAAAACAGGAAAAAAGGAGAAGAAACAACCCAAACAGACAATAAAGAGAATAGCGTATATGAAGTAAAGATGGAAAAGAAAGCAAAGACGAACCAAGAAGAGAAAGAGTGAGCAAAGTATATACGATCTAAATCATTCATTATAAAAATAATGAAGAAAAGTCACAGGAAGACCACCTCATAAACAAACACTAAAAAGAGTAAAATCAATAATAGAACATAAGGCAAAAGGGTGCATACAGAAAGGCAAGAAACTAGTAAACAGACACAAATTTGAAAGATCAGAGATATAAGCAACTGATAAAGAAAGAAAAAAGAAGAAGAAAAAATAGAGATACAATACTAACAACCAATGAGATGACAATAAAAAATAATAAAAAACAGCAAAATAAGCTAACATAGCAAATGCAACCATCTAAGAAAGCTGCCATAAAAAGATAAAAATATAAAATACCATAAGACCTATAAGGGAAACATCAGTTAATAGAAAATATTCAAAACAGAGCAAACCTCAATTACAATGCTTAGTATACCTAAAACTTCAGGAATACATAGGAAGAAGACCACCCACACAATTTGTGGAAAGGCACAGAAATCAAAGGCAATCCCAACAGATTAAAAAAGTCATCAGGGCTGAGAAGTACCAGGAAGAGAGTCAGAGTCCATCTGTGATTCAGAATGATTATCCCAAAAAATTGACAGCTCTGCAGGCTCATAGAAAATCTGCGACCAACCTCTAAAAGTTATTCTGAAACGAGAGGGTCCTGCAAAGGAAAATGGAATATTCATATCTATAAGCCTTTTACGTAGATTTAAAAAACCCTTGTGACGGATGACGGTGTCTCTAGCAAAGTCCTGTGATATTGAAATTCTGTGCCCTTCCCATTGTAACGTTTTAATCTTCCTCATTTGGGCCAGGATTTGCTCAGTATGTTGATGACGCAGAGGCTTAAATATCAGCGGCCTTGGATACAAAAGCGTTTTAGGCTTAAAGGTGGGAACTCTATGAGCACGTTTAATTTCAAATTCTTTTTGAAATGAAATGTTCAATACAGAAGGAATCCAAGTAAGTAAAAATTCTAATACTGAAGGAGCAGATTTCTCACAGTCCTCCGGTAAACCAAAAATGCGAAGGTTACTTCTGCGATTTCTGTCTTCTTGTTCAGTCAAGTCTCTTCTCAAGGAGGCCAAGGAGTGTTCCATACTTTGAACATGTTTAGACTGCTTATTCGTGAAGTCTTCAACAGAACATATTCTTATTTCCGCATTAGAAACACGTAAAGAAAGAGTCTTGAGATCATTTTGAATTGCCGCCACTTCAACCTGAAGCAGATCAGTGTTTGTTTTAGTGCTTTGCGCTATATCATGGACTGAATTCAGCTTGAGTAAAATAGTATCTAATGTGGAAGCAGATTCTATATTGCCCTTCGTTGAAATATCCGGGGTGGGAGAATTCTGTTTAGACCTCTTCAGATTCCCTTTCGAGTCTCTGTCTTTGGGGGTGACACCCATGCCTTCCGCCATTGGAATAATGCACACAAAAAGAACAAGCATTGGCATAGCCAATAGGTCTCACGTTTGGGACCTATTATGGGGCCGATTCCGATCTCGGCCGGTAGGGCTCCGAATCGGATTCGGTTTAACCGGATCCGAATCGGAGCCCTATTTCCCGACCGATTCGTACGCGCGTCCGGGCGAGCGAGTACGATGCGAAATCGCCGACCGACTCGTCCGGACGTCCCGACCGCCTCGTACCGGGGTCTAACTGCACCGACCGACTCGCTCGGACTCGACTCGCACCGCGCAATGGAGACGTTTCCCGGCCGGGTAAGTACGATGCGCGCCGCGAGCAGTCCGACTGAGCCGCGCACTCCGGCTCTAAAGAGCAGTCGGAGCCGTACTTTGGGGGTCCGTGTCGGACCCCCCTGTATGCGTAGCCGCGCGAGTCGCACACAGGGGGGACCCATGGGTCCCCCCTACCTGTGCGTGTACGGCGCGAGTCGCTTCGCCGCGTACACGCTGTAGGGGGCGCCCTTGTTCGCCTCGCACCCATTGAGTCAATGGGAGCCCGTGTACGCGTTGTACGACCGGCTCCCATTGACTTCAATGGGAGTCCGACCGACTCGAGTCCGATAGCATACGTGCGCATCGTACTCGTTCGGTCGAGGCTGCACGGGTCCGATTCGGTCGGAAATCTCTCCGGGTCCGGCTCGGTCGGAGAGATTTCCGGCCCGAATCGGAATCGGCCCCTAAGTGTTTAGCCATGCAGCATGTTATCCTGGGGGGTTGAATTATAGCTTAATTCCTGAATATGTATAAGGTTATATCAAGCTCAAATTGAAACGTGTGGAAGCTCGTGGCATTGGGAGCATTGTTGGGTAGCTTGCAGTTGTGTATGGGCAACCGAGGAAAGCTTGCAGAAGTGGTGAACGTGTGGAAGCCTGCAGTATTGGGAGCAGGGTCAGGTAGCTTGAAGTGGCATTCGGACAAGGAATATCTACTTTTAGCTTGTTTAACCAAAACAAGCCTGTAGTGTTTGTTGACTGTTCAAACTAATAGTGGTATTACTGCATTTATTCACAAACCATAACAGTTTTCTCTGAATATAAAGTTGTGCAAAGTACATGGCAAACCTCTTTCTGTTCACATAGGGTGAGTTTTTACCCCCTTGAACGAATGTTAAAGACCATTTGTGTATATATATTTTCTATATAATGCTGAGGTTTATAAGTGTTTGTAATGTTGCCCTGCAGCGTAAAAAACTATTGTCTTGACTCAGCCACTACCAATCCAATATGTGCCAACCACCATTTGAAATTGAAAAATGATAAAAAAGCAAAAGAAATGTGAAATTGAGCATCTAATTTTGAATCATAAAATAGTACATAGATGTTATGTGCACAACAGATGAAATAAGTTATGTTATGTCAATTGGCACGGTTTCCACATTTAAACAATACGACTCACTCTTTCTCAAAAACAGAATGAGTAAAACCGACATAAGCATACATGTATGCAACACACAATCAAGCAAAAGGTGACAAGCACACTGAAAACATGGTATACTTGCACAGTCTGACACTCTCACGCAGAAGATTTCACCTACACACAGACCACATACACACACTACAGATGTGAAATATTTGCCCACACTGGGTTAACGTGGAAAAATGACTATATAGCTAATAATGCTTAAAAATGTATTGCATTATACTGCATAATTCACATTTTTTCTTCTCGCATAATTTAATCAACCCTGCAACATAATTTGGCCCTCCCTGGCACAGAAATCTAGTGGCTCTGCAAATACCTAACAAGTGCCTTTATGACGTCTTCTGTTTAGGATGACCTTTTATCAAGCAGCATTTGGGATGTGCAGTTCCACGCTTAAAATATCGGACTCTTGGTTAATATGGTAAAACGTGTCACAAGCTGCATGGGAGAACTTAGTAACGCCATTTACCAACACTTACATATCAGTGGATCCTCATAATAACAATTGAGGGTAAAGATATTTTGCAATGGGGAAACTCTGGTGTCAAATAATACTTCATCCGCCTATAAACTAAATGGAAAACAGGCACACTGCCAAATAGGAAAGGGGTAAAAACTTAGAGAAAAAGGCAATTCCGAATATTTCTGGCGGGCTTAATGCACATCTCAGCCACCAGAGCAACCGAGAAGTGCCATACAGAAAGAACTCAAACACCTTTTATTTGAAACTTTATTCGTAGGTTTGACAACAAAATAAGCGTCTGTGGGAAGAAATACATTAGTGTTATTAACCCTGTACTACCAGAAAATTAATACACAAAGCATTTGCACTGTATTGGACAAGTCTGTTATGGTTCACGGATGTTGAAATGAAAAGTAGTTTAATTGAGCGTGGCAGAAAACCTCTACTAAAGCAGGGCCAGGGGGGCGTACACTTCAGGTAGGAAAATCAAGAAGTTTGTTTAGATGCACGATTACTTTCTGTCTACTTTGTTAAGCCTGTCGAGCAATAGGGCAGATCCATTAGGAAGAAAGGGATGGTGACAGGATTTAGACTCGCTCATTGATTAGGGCTTTTCCAATGGGACTGTTGTTTACGTTAAGGCAAGTGACTGTAGCGTTCTTTTGGCCACCATATGTGCTAAACGGCGGCGCAAGTTAAAGCCTTTGTTTAGCTATTTTACTTGTTTCTACTTACATATAATCGTAAAGTATGGTTTACGATTTCTTTCCTTGAGGGTTCACCCGTTGTGGTAATATCATTGTGTAAAGCTAATTTCAGCTTTAACTCGCACCGCCGTTTAGCATGTTATCACGGGGAGAGGGGCTGGGTTTTCTAAGTGGGGGGGGTGCATTAATAAGGCCGGACTGGCGCTGGACTCCTCAGCTCTCTCACCAGTTTCTCTTGCTGCGCCGCCGTCACTTCTGTCTTCCGCTCCCAGGATCTCACTGGAGTTTTATCCTCTCTTCCCCCACCTAACACACCGCATAAAACTACACATCGGCCGCGTCAATGAAAATTTGGAAATAAGCCTGCACTTTAACAGGTAGGGTTTGACAGCTTGGCAGGGAGTTGTGTGATTATTTTTTAGCTGTGAGGACGCCCGCCTCCTTTGCCTTAACAGTAGACGAAGGGGTGCACGCCTTCCATGAAACTACCACACCCTTGCTCTGTGCACGCCATTTTCACATGACTGCAAAACACAACAAGTAAAACAAGCAAGCGCGCCTCGCGTGGCAGCGGGGAGAGAGGAGGGGGGCCTGCGCGATTCCCTTGCGGGAGCGAGCAGCAAGGCGCGATAATTGCTAACATATGGCGCCGCTGCTCGCTCCCGCAAGGGAATCGCCAAACGTGCACGCGTTGTCATTGAAAGCAATGCAACGCGTGCACGTTTTTGGCCTCAAAACCGACTCGATGGCTAAAGGTCTTTTTCCTATGCAGCGCATGCGCGCTGCGTAGGCGAGACCTAAAAAACCACACAGGATGATATTGGGTGCGTAGATATCGCAATTGAGCAGAATAACCTGAATGCTGAGGTACTGGATATCACCACAAACCAGAAATTACCCCAAAGGAGAGCAAACACTGAGGCAGGCTTCTACGTGACCGCTTTGTTACATCCTGAGAGCAGCTAGTGTATGTTCATAGACAAATGCGCCACTAGGAAAAATGCGTCACTAGAAAAAAGCCAGCGACCCCTGACAACAGGTAGTAGTGTCGGCTGTAAACTGCACACTAGCTGTAGGTAATGAAACTGGATAGATACTACCTATCCTGCCATAGACAAAATATGCATTAGAGGCTTCCAAAAATGTAAATCAAATGTTGGACAATGGATAAGTCACCCCCTGTGCCATAAAGCAGAGATCAAAATAGACGCCAATAAAGTTCAAAAATTTCCAATAGAGAGTCTGTCAGCGGCCGCCATTTTGTAGCAGAACTAATCTCCTCAGAAAATGTGTCTTCCCAGCCAAATCAGCATATAATATTCAGAGGTATACACAACCCAAGAAACAATACCTCATTATCCGGAAAAAGAAAACACTCTGAAGCCCAAAAGGACTTTTCGCAGCGTTACTTGCTTAGAACCTGTATTGGCACCGCTCCTCTTCCCGTCTCCATCTTAACTCCAGCCCAAGCGGAAGATTCTTCGTGAGAGAAGTCACCAAGTATATGGACCAAAACGCCTGAAAGTTGTTTCTGCCGTCCAAATCTGCTACACGGTGAAGTAAAAAGTCACCCGTGCAGCATGTTCATGAGCGCTCGCACCCTGGGTCTGACGGATCTCAAAGACACGCGGCCATCTTGGTTGCGCGTCAAACCACGCCCCCAAGAAAAATAACTGTTTATGGCAAAATGCCAATTTGCCACTCACTCAAATCTGCGTGTTACACTGGAGCCGCATATAAGCTCCACCCAAGCACAGTGACATCAGTTTCTTTCTTGATACAATCCGCACTCACACACGTTGCCCAAAAACCATTTAACTGTGCCAGTGTGCAAATCTCTAATTTGGGACCTTTTTAGATGGAAAACGGAACGAGTGCTGAGCCTTCTTCCACACAAGGCACTATAATAAATCGAACACTGTCTCCTCCATCTGCTACTCCCTCTAATCTCTCTAAAGCTCCAAGCAATAAGACTTTGTCTACAACAATAACAAAGAGAGTTCAACGCGATAAAGCGCGTAAACAGACAGCCAGTCCTCTTCCTTCTCCCCCCAAGACCCCGCAAGTGTCTGCACATGTGCCCGAGGTGGACTCACTGCTTGCTTCGGTCTCATGTACAAAAGCCCCAGAGAGTTCAGTGCCAACCTCAGCACAGGTTTTACAGACGGACAAGTCGCTTCTCATTAACTCCTTTAACGATCTCTTGGCTACCCAGCGAAAGACTCTTTCAGATAATTTGTGTTCATCAATGAAAACTATTCTTTCTCCTTTTGTCTTACGTTTTGGTACTATTGAGGCCAACTTGGCCACCCTTGACATTAATCTCATAGGCTCAGCCAAAGGTACTTCGATCAGCACTACCTCCAAGTTTTGTCCCAATGGTCCTCCAGAAAAGTCTATCCCTGCACTACAGGCCCTGTCGTCTGCTTGCAACTTGCCAGTACAAGCTGCCCTCCCTCGTACTAAAATCCTTGCTACCGACCAGAGAGCAGACCAAGTACCTCCTCGGCTCCGGAATCGGCGGCTGGGTCATACGAGTCTGGTTTTTCCCCCGACAATGTACCACTGAGAAATCTGCGACGCGGCTCCCCTGTGCCCCGAGCTTGTTTTTACTTTTTGAGTTGAGAAAGCTGCTACGCGGCGGCGACGCTTCTACAAGAGTTACCTTTTTTTCCTTGTCTCTTCTGTTTTTGATTTGGGCTTCAGCGTCCTGATCTGTTCCCAGGGATCGACAGCTGCGACTTCCATCTTGCCCCCCTCCACCGCTTCTTGACTACCTCCCCTTGGTGGAAAGGTGGTGCGATGCGGCCATTTTCCCCCCACCGGCTGGCCTCCTCGGCCATCTGCTGGTCTTGGCTGAATGATCGTTTGCCGACCTGCTGTGCTTCGAGGCCGCTTCTCCACCACATCTGCGGTCTTTGCCCTGGTCTTAGGTGGGATCTGCCTCTTTTGCCGGGCCTGCCCGGTGGGTTCGACCGGCCCCGGAGGCCTCCACAGGTTTGGTGCCGTTCGACGACATCTTGAACTTGGTTTTGACTGGTGATCGTTTTCTGCCTTGTTCCCTTCCCCCCGCTCTGTTACTCTTTTTCCAATTTGTCTAAGTAAGGAATGCCTCTGTTACCGGCCCCGGTTGCCTCCACTAGCTTGGCGCCGTTCTGCGGAATCTTTAATTTAATTGAAACTAACGATCCTAACTGCCCTTTTCCCTTCCCCCCTACTTTATTGTTACTCTTTTCCTATGTTTACACCTTTCCCCGCCGCATTTCCTCTGTTTACATCTTGATCCTGATGCAGTGAATGGGTCCGGCACTGGATGTTTGTTTTTACTTGACCCCATCCGGTTTGTTGACACTTTAACTATTACTTCTTAGGTGTCCACCGAAATACTATCTTCCATAGCCGGTCTGCCAGACCTGATCTACTTTCCAGCCCCCTGATTCTCCCCCACTACCTTCTATGCTCCATGGACTTGTTTATGTGTTATGATATTTTTATTTATTTATTTAATGCGATTTTATATAGCGCGAACATTACCTGAAGGTGTCAGAGCGCTTTACAAAAGAACCAGTTGCGTTACATAAGGACTTTGGATTACATGAGTTACATAAGCGATACAAACGGAAAAAATTGCAAATGTACAAGTTATAAAGTCACTCAAGGAAGAGATACAAGCAGATAAACTCTAAGATCACATAGTAATGGTAGAAGTACAAAGGTCATCCACATATACTAGTGGTTAGAGTTATATATATACAAATTGCAAATTCACACAGGGTTACATTTTAACAGCGATTAGGCTTGGACAATTATATATTACATATTTACAGAGCAGGAAATTCTTGCCATCGTTCAGCCAGGTGTTCAGGTTGTGTTGCACTCAAGGGTGGTGGTCTTTACGAAGTCAGGTCTCCCGCATGGTTCAAGCACCCGCAGTGAGGCCCTGGCAGGCCCAGCGCACCAAAACCGCATATAGGCATAGTAAGCGGCGGGTGCCATGTTTAAGTCGGGCAGATCGTGTCTGGGCACCCCCGCTGCACTTCTCAGCCCCCCAGGCTCCTAAACCTCAATTATGGGCGTTTTGCCTCCAGGCTTTACAGTGAGGATTTACATGATTTACATGAGTCCATCACCCAGAGATACTGTTTACACTTGTACACATGTCCAGACAGAATTTTGGGAGCAGCCCAGCGCGCGTGGGTTCGAGGAGGCAAGCAGATTGACTTACTTGTGGGTCCCAGCTTCATCATGAACTGTGTCGTGCCAGGAGCGCCTCGGGACATCGGCCATTTTGTCCCTCATAGAGTAGAGTGCGCTCTGAGTTCAACGCATAGGAGACGGAAAGAAAACAAAACAGTATAACAAGCTCATCAATCAGCCCGACACTGTGTTCGTTGGTTGCCCACGGTATTCTGGTTCATGAAACAGCCGCTCTTATCCTGGGTCGTCTTTGTGGCGGGTAAGTTTGTTATTGTCTGCCACATCGGCGGGAGCAGCGTAGCTATACAGCTATGCACCGCGCAGTCAGCGGTGGGTGGGGGGCACATATCCGGCCATCTAGCTCAGGTAGCGGCTCGGACCGAAAGGCTCCCCGAATGGTGAGCTAGCAATAGGGAGCAGTCCCAGAGGTGGGGCACTCGGGCAATTACCAATTTGGGCTTCCTCAGCGTCAGCGCCGAAGAGGGAAAGGCGACGAGTCGCCCAGTCCGGAGGAAAATTTGTCCAGCGATGGAGCTGCGTGTCCGACGGTGGAACAGCCTCGAATCGGTGCGACAGTAGGAGTCAGAGTCGCCACACGTCCGGCTCGGAGGGCTTGATCCTGGCGAGGGGCGGCGAGGCGGGCAAGGTGAAAGGCACGTCGGGTTCCTGGTGTTCGTCCCTGGAGGTAGGCCACGTTGTAGAACCAAGTCCGATGTTAAAGGGAGTTGGATGTGGGAAGATTGGAGGCGGATGGATGGGTAGACAAGGGGATTTTCACAGATTTGGTGATCTCTGACCCGGGAGCTCCTGGGCTGAGCTCCTACCTGGCGGCCATCTTGAACACTGCTCTAGTTACTGATGTAGCTATTTCACTCTGTTTTTATTGTTAACCTCATGTAAAGCGCTCTGGTACCTCTGGGTCTAGCCAGCGCTATATAAAACTCTGCAAATAAAATAAATACAAATACCACCTTTCTCTTCTTGTTTCACCAATATCGTAAAGGACACAGAGGACAGAGTGGCACCAACTCACTTCCAGACGCAGTCACAGCTACCAGCCATCAATCTTCCCCCAGCAGCATGTCCGTACGTGGCTGTCCTGAGAGGGGTCTCCTCATTGGGCCTGGACCAACGCAAATCGTATGATCAGCTTTTTAATAAATCTTTTGACTGGCTGGCACGACACAAAGGCTTGCCTTTTTGGCATGCTAAGGACATTTTGCACGTAAGGAGATGCGCATGGATTGGACCAAATCAGCCGGACATATATGGGGACTGCATCGTGGATTTTTCAGTCTCCCAGACCTGGTATATCATCTGTTTTTTAACGCCAGATCAAACAACCAGGCTTCTACCTCCATTTCTTTGGTACTGTTAGTTTTTTTTTTTTTTATAGACCCTCTTCTGACCTCAGGCAGTACCCACTGAATTCAGTTTTCATCCATAGTGCTCATGATACATCTTCCTCTAACTCTCACAGGGTTCTCAATATATACAAAGATAATTTAGCCCCGATAACCATTGTCAGTCAACCACCTTCTAATGTCTTTCCGGTACCCCAGGCCCTACAGAATGTTTCTCCTGCTGCGTGCCCTTTACTCACATCCAAAAGATTTGAGGCACTATCCGATCTGGATTGACTCTTAGGCCCAAAAGTAGTTTTAACACCTGATTCCTCTGGTATTCTGAATGACAATCCTACAGAGATGATCACTGCTACCCCACCGCCAGAGTTAATGGTAATCGCAACCCCCACTCATACTACGCACATGCACCACAGAATCCTTTCTGTACTTAGTTGGAATGTGGCAGGTCTCAAAAGGGAAGATCAAAAATGAAGATTGGAGGGCATTTGTTTCTAATTTTGATGTAATCTTGCTGCAGTAGGCCTGGCTTATTGCCCCTCCACACTTTGAGGGCTTTGCGTGTTATTCGAGCCCTGCTATTGCCTCCACCAATGGCCGCACGGGCGGCGGATTAGCTACCTGGGTTAGTTTAAGGCTGCAAGTAGAGGTATCTCAGATACAATCTAGTTCCTCTGCCTTTTTAGTATTGATAATACGAGTTCCAAAGACAAATATGGCTTTTTATCTGATAAAGTTTTATAATAAAGATTTTTTTTAATGGTAGCTGTTCACACTATATTAGCCTATTTAACTTTATATCCCTACTATAATCTAAGGCTGATAATCGTGCTTCTCAAGTTCATTTTTTCCTTTGCTATGACTTCAATGCAAGATTAACGGGGGCCTTAGGTCAGCAGACTCTAACATAAATAGGCACCGTACTTTGCAAGATGTAAGGTGCGTAGAGCTTTCTAAATATCCTACTGACCATGGCCTAGTCGACTTATTTGACATTCTTGGGGGAGCGTGCAATAAGGTGATTACTTTTAGAGGGGGGGGGGCTTCCCTTATAGATTACATGTTTGTCAGTTCGTATTTTTTACCCTGGTTCTCCAAAAGTGAGATCCTCCCCCACAGAATGGGGAGATCATAACGCCTTGAGTGCTGCTATGGTTCTATCGCTTAAGGGCCTTGCATGCAATAGGAACCTAGTTTCCATTATGCATCACTCATCGGATGGCATACGATTAGTCTGGCGTCTGAAAAATCCAAAAGAGTCACTTGCCGCATTACTTGAGTTACACTTAAATAAATTCCTCTGTTGCCTATGTGAGAACGTACAAGAATCTATGGCTTCCTATTATAATAGTTTAATTTATACAGTCAGGGACTCTATGCTTAAGCCAATTCGTAGCCTACATACGGACCCAAGTTGGTTCAATGGGGCATGTTCCCTGGCAAACAGGAAGCTGAGGAAAGCCCTAAATGCCTGCCCTAGAAACAAGCCTGAAATTTCTTTGGCTCGCACTGAGTACAAAACTGCTCTAGCTAATAGGATGAGGAAAGTTTACAACCAAGATTGGAAACTTCTGAAGCATGCATCCCGGAGAAAGGATAGTAAATCCTTCTGGGACCTTGGTAAATTAATTTGGTCCAGGAATTTCTCCATCATTCCCCCTCTTCAAAACAACATTCCTGGAGCAGACTGGGTTACCAACTTCGCCTCAATTTATCATACTGAGGATGTTCCAATCATGTCTGCTTCTCTCCATATTAGACTACAGAACTCTCCCCCACTTTTTTTTAACTCTGGAGGAGGTTGAGTCCGCCATTCATCATAGTAAGGGCGAGAAAGCTCCAGGCCCAGATGGGGTACCGATGGATTTGTTGAAATCCATGCCCGAAATTTGGGGTCCCCTCATCACGAATGCTTTTAACATTTCCCTATCTGTCTCTATTCCGCCCTCATGGTCTACTGCAATAATAGTACCCATATTTAAAAAGGGTGATCGTATGTCACCTAAGTGCTATCGGCCCATTTCTCTCATCGACAGCACAATTAAAATCATTGACAGGGTCATTTCTGACCGCTTTGTCGAATGGGCAACTGACAAGAACAAACTTTCTCCTTTCCAATTTGGTTTCCGGCCTAAATTAGGAACCAATGAACAATGCCTGAACTGGCTTTGACCATCTCTAAGTACACCAAGGCCAAACGCTCCCCTATATAGCTAGCTTTCATGGATCTGTCCACCGCCTTTGATTCAGCGAACAGAACCAAACTTTTGCTAATGTTGCTGTATCAAGGCGTGGACCCCCTCTGGTGAATTATTTATACGGCCTGCATTCAGACCTTTCAGCTCGGATTCGCCTCAATTCACTTGGGGAGCTTTCTTCTGAATTCCCTCTAAAGAGTGGAGTGAGGCAGGGTTGCATATTAGCTCCTTTATTACTTATTTTATATATTAATGGATTTACAGCCCACTTATCTTCTTCCCATACAGACATACCCAGAATTGCTTTACTCTATGCGGACCACGCAGTATTGTTAGCCCTGACCCCTATAGCTCTGAGACATCAGGTAGACTATTTTGCATCATTTATGCATAATTTGAACCTCAACACTAATTACTCCAAGTCGCACATTATGTCTTGTGGCCCGGACAAATTAAGGCAAAACAAAATTAGCATCAATGGGCATGCTTTTGCTACTTAGGTTTAAACTTCAGTTCTACAGGATCATGGAATCCCCATTGTGCTCAGGCCTGTGTCAAATTAAGTAAAATCGCTTGCACGGTCTGCAACCTTATTAGACCGCAAATTAGGGGGACTGTGTCTCCACCTCTGAAAGTCTATAATTCACAATGTATCAGTGTAGCTACTTATCTCCATAAGTATGGGGTTTTAGTAAATGCGGTTCTCTCCAGGCAGAGGAAAACCACTTTTTGCGTAGGCTAAGTTGACCACCCTCCACTCCAAGCCTTATCACCCACCTCGAGTTAAGCCAGGGTTTTATTGAGGATACAATCAAGCTGGTGCCACTTATATTATGGGTTAGCATTTGGCTGAACCCAGCCGCTAAACTCTGTAAGGACATTATATCTGACTGCCTGATGCTGGATACGGTTCGCGCCATTCCCTGGTTGAGTTATATATAAGATACCCTTGGTTCCCTTGGCTTATCCGGGTGGTTTATAGAACCTAGTCGCATCCCTAAACATACTAAGATGGAGGTGAAAACACTTTTTACGGCCCACTGTGCAACTATTAGGTTGAAACTCGAGTTAACCAAACCGTCTGTGTCGCAGTATTATAGTTTTCTATACACAGACTCCCCTTTATATTTGTCGCTGGACCTGTCAAGATGGGAGCGGTCCCTTCTTTTCCGCTTCACAGCAGGGACAATTTATTGGTCTTTCTTTTTTAAACACTTTTTAGATCCAGGTGGGAATTTAGTTTCCTGCTGTCCCTGTGATAATTACTCTCACAATCACTATTGCACTTTTATGTTCTTTTGTAATTTGCACAGCATGGCACGAAAGCACTTTTTAAGACCCCTTTTAAGGAGTCTAGGCCTTTGACGATGCAGACCAGCCCTCTTGCACATACAATCTCTGTGGTTATCCGAAATTTTTTTAGTGTCTGCGCTTTTTTGAAAGCAGCACTCCGGGCTAGAAATGCTATCTTGGGCTAGTCTGTTAGATCTATATGCGCAGTTCTGGCTTATTACATAGAACTTGGCAAGTATGCTGGGCTGATTAATAGGGGGCAGTAGGAGTGCAGGACGGACCCTATTTGAGGTTTTTGATCTCTCTATATCTCCTCTTTATGCCCCCTCAAATGTAGCTCCCGCCCTTAAACCTGTAATTGTGCATCAAAATTTGATTTTGATTTCTATTCCCTCCTGCTTATATAAAGCTTGGATATTTGAAGTACTATTTGATGGGTCTTTCTTGGATCTTATAAGTCTTTTACGCACCTTTTAAAACTGTTTTTTATCAACTTATGACTATTTTTATGTGTGATTACAGGTACGTATAATATTTCTATGTACTTTTATGGCCTATTGTTTTTAGACCGAATAAAGTTATATTAAATTGAATACAACAATTCAATTATCCCCACAAGCACAATTACAAATTCCTACCAATCCATACACATAGATGACAATATAATAATATGCACCTACCCTAATAAAAAACAGAGGTAACTAGCATTGTCTGCCATGTGTGATTATCAATATAATCGAAAGATACCACAAGATATTTCTCTAAACACTCCGCATGAGCAACACAATAAAAATATGCAGCTGCCAAAATATTGTTAAGCAATACCCGTTTGTGCCAAATTGTGCATTTAACAACCCATGAAGCATACAAGTAGGTACCATATCTATTAATATAAAACTCAAAAGCAAAAACATAGCTGTTCAAAAGGGATAAGAAAAATAACACAGTTTATGGCAAAATGCCAATTTGCCACTCGGTGAAATCTGAGTTTTACACTGGAGCTACATAGAAGCTCCACCCAAGCACATTGACATCAGTTTCTTTCTTGACACAATCCGCACTCTCACACACGGAGCCCAAAAAACATTTAACTGTGCCAGTTTGCAGATCTCTAATTTGGGACCTTTTTAGATGGAAAATGGAAAGAGGAGGTGGGTGGGTGGGGAGGAATCTGCAGCAAAATAGAGTATCCACCAGAAAGAGCGTTACAGAAAGTAAACAACTTGTTCTTCTGATGGATACTCCTAGCTACAGATTCCTCATTTTTAGAATACATGCCAAAGCAGTATCTCCCTAGGTGGTGAGCATGTGGAATGGCACAGCCCTGCAGGGCCGAAAAGAAAAATGACCATTCCTGTTGAACATGGCTGTCAAGGCAGTAGTGCTTCATAAACATTTGCACTGATGCCCCTGTTGCAGTCTGGCAAATATCAGGACAGGCACTCCCTGTGTCGAAGCAGTGGTAGCAGCCTTGGCCCTGATGGAATGAGCCCTCAGTCCTTCTATAGGATGTTTCTTGGCCAGCGCATAGCAAAACCTTAATGCACTGGACTGTCCACCTGGGCAAAGTCCTTTTCTGTACTATCTTGCCTTTCTTTGCCCCGGAGAATCTCACAAAGAGCTGGTCTACCCAATGGTCTATGCTGCGATCAGTGTAGCACAAATTGCCCTTTTGGCGTTTAGATGAAGGAGTCTTTCCTCTGCCTTCGGGTGCTGAGGTAAAGCAAAGAATGTCGGAAGTGTGTTGGACTGTCCGACATGAAAGGGATTTACAACGTTCTGTAGAAAGGCATCTCTAGCCCTTAGCACAAGTTTGTCATGAAATAAAGTGGTATAGGGTGGCTGGACTGAAAGAGCCTGAAGCTCACTTATGCGATGAGCTGAAGTTATCATGACAAGAATGGCCAAATTAAGATTCCACTGTGGTATCGCAACAGGTGATTTAGACAAGGGCGGCTGGTCTGATAAGCACAAAAAGGCCACAAGGGCCAACAAATAACTTTTAACAATGCCCACTGCAAGGCCTTGCTGGTCTGAAGAAAATACAAACAATGCATTTAATGGTTTACCGTGTAATGCGTCCGTATTATGGATACCACGCCAAGTCACAAACTTGTCCCAGCATCTGGCATAAACAGACTTTTGGCAAGGATGTCTGGCATCAAGGATGAGAGAGGGAGATTGAATCCAGTCATCTGCTGCAGTTCAATCCCATGTAAGAAGGTGAGATTGCACAGGCCTGATTGTAAGACCCTGCATTGCTCTTGTGACAGAAGAACCTCCTAAAGCGGTAGACTGATCTGAGGACAGATGCTCATACCCAGAAGTTCCAAGTATCACACTCTTTTGATTCAGTCATTAAGATGACTTGGGCCCCTTTGTTCCTGTTATTCTTCAGAACTCCGGGAAGAAGAGGTATGGGTAGGAAGCCATACAGGAGTCCCATGCACCAATCTAGGCAGAATGTGTCTCCGAGAGACAGCCTCCCAGAGAACTCCAGCATGCAAGAGTGCTGAGAATGTGCATCCTTGGTGGTGGCAAAGAAATCAAGCCGACCCAGAGGCTTAAGGCCTCCTGGCACCTGACCAAGGACCCCACTCTGTCCCGTTTGTTGCAATACCACATGGCGGTGGTCTTGTCCAAGAGGACCTGGATCGTGATGGATGGCAAGAAGACTTTTGCCTTTATTACTGTTTTGGTACTGCATAAATACTTCACACATTACCCTAAGTTATGCCTGTCTGCTCTGTGCCATAGCTACCATTTGTTAATTTAGTGACTTTGAGGGTCCACAAGGGTTGTGATTATTCCTTGCAGTGAGCAGTAGCCCACTCAAAATAATAATCTGATTTCTTGCAGTTTCATCCATAACCTGGATGGAATCTGACAGGTTCCCTTGGTGCTGGGTCCATTGAGACATCAAATTCCACTGCATGTAGATACCGCATATTCGAACTAGCATGTTCGATAAGCAAGATACAGAAGCAAAAAGGCCAAGAAGTTTCAGAGCCAGCTTCACTGAGACACAGGCGTGAGGCTGTAAAATTGGAATCAAAGCCCAAAAGTCCTGGACTTGCAGATCCATATGGAAGGCCCAACACCGCACCGTATCAAGGATAGCGCTGATAAAAAGGGACCTTCTGCGAAGGAGTCAGGTTTTGATCATCTCTCTAATACCTTGCATTTTGTTTTTGTTTGATAGTGAATTGGGCCCACTGAATAGAAGTTTTATCTTGCAGCTCTTATTGGAAATTGAGGCCCTGTGCCTGGTGTTCAGTAGAGATATTGATCGGGTGTATTTGGATCCCCTTGCTCCACTCATGAGTTCTAGAGTCACATTTAGCTCCAGGATTGAGGTAATGCTAATCCTGGCCAATACGGACCATTTTCAGGAAAAAAATGTATCGATGTGTTTCTGTTTGAAGTGACCATAGCCACGAAGTCTGACAGCCGTAGACTGGGCACCCAGGAATCCCCTCAGGATACATGTAGTAGTAGGGGGTTGCAAATCTGAAGGAAATCACAATCTCAATTGGTAGAGATACGGGGAGGAGAGTGATAAACATTGTGGGATATGAGGACCAGTGGGCCAGGGAATCAAGGAAGGGAGATGAGTCAGACCCCTGGAGTTAGGTAGCAAGTGCATTGAATTATTAAAAACGTAAAACTTCCAATGAAGCAGAGGTAGCCACTAGGGTAAAATCCTTTCTTGGAATATGGCAGGTTGGGATGGTCTAATTCTCTATTTATTTATTTATTTATTTTTAAATTAATTTTTCAAAAACGATTGTCACAGTTAATACATCTTTATTAACATATCAGCAATATACGTTAAACTTTAATAGACTAGTAATTTACAATTCATTATTTAGTAGTAATCAAAAAGAAAAAAGGAAAAAACAAAGAGAATTTTCGCCAGAGAGAGCAGAGGCAATAGATAAATGATAGATAATAAAGGATGCCTTTACAAACTAAACAGTCTTCTCTAGCCAGCTAGTGATAGGAGACCAAATTTTTAGCCCCCATACTCGTCTCCTTAGCCCCCGCATTTTATAAACAGAAGATTCCATATTATATAGCGCTAGGATCCTAGATCTCCAGTTAATGAATGTCGGAGCATCTGGACTAATCCACTGAGATGTTATGCATAGTCTTAGGACGGCCATGGCAATAAAAAGAAAGCAGGTCTCAGCCCTTCCACGGGATTCTCCCAACTCATCGCTTTCTACCCCCAGGAGTATCAATTCGGAAGTGAGTATTATGGGAGTAGCAAGAATCAAATTCAGAAAGTGATTTATATCCTTCAAGAAAAGTGCCAGCCCAGGACAAGTATAAAACATGTGTAGAGTGTCTGCTCCCCAAAGCCCACATCTACTACAAGAGCTTCCCCGGGGACTAGCCCACTTAGAAGTATTGGCAGGGGTATAGTATAAATCGAAGGCAGACATAAAATGCTGAGTTTTCAGGCTTCCAGATATAAGCACAGAATTGGCTAGTTCCAACGATGCCTCCATGTTTATCCCTGTTTTTCCCAGCCTCCTCCCCCAGCTAGCATTTTGAGATCTTAGATCATCAGGGAACTCTGCCAATAATGCCTGGTAAATTTCCCCAATCCGTGATTGTTTCCGCAGCAGTTCTATTAGACCAATGGTGCCCAAGTTACCATTTGCCCCTTGCAGACTAGAGCCTAGGAAACTCCAAATCTGTAAGAACTTGAAAAAGTCCCCCCTAGAGGGGCCAAACTTCTCTTGAAGAGAGATAAATGAGACTAATTGTCCTTCATGGCATAAGTCCCCTAGGACAGTAATTCCTGCAATGCCCCAGCTAAATGTGATTCTATCCTGAAATATAGTTGGTAGAAGACCACTAGCTGAAAAGGGGGTATACGCATTAATGTTGGGTATCATAAATCTACGTCGCATCTTCCTACAGACTGAATAAGCTGATTGTACTATTTTAAATTTCGTCTTCTTATAATAACTTGGTTCCAGAATTTTAACTAACCTTTGCCTAGCTTCGTCTCCTAAAAGCAGCTCATATATGGTAGGACTAACAGCCTCTGGCCTAGCCATGTTTCCAGTCACTAGTATTCCCATATGCTGCAATAGTGCTGCCCAATGATATAATAGAAAACTTGGCACCCCCCATCCACCCCTTAATCTGGGAAGAGTCATCCACTTAATTGCCCTTCTGGGCCGCCGATAACCCCATAGAAACCTGAAACAAGCCCTTTCAATTTTTGTAATACAGAGTGTTGAGAGTGCCAATGGGACTGTCCGAAAAAAATATAAGAATTTTGGAAAAATAGACATTTTAATAACATTGCAGCAGCCATATAGTGTTAAATGTAAGTGATCTAGTCTCTCTAAAGACTTGCTAACTGTATGGATCACCGGTAAGATATTAAGTTCCGGGATACGTTCCACTGCTGGTGTTAATCTAACCCCCAAATAGGTAGCCTCTGATACAATTGGAATGTGTGCTGTCTGAATGTAGACATTGAGTCTTATCCACATCTAATTTATAGCCGGATACTGCCCCATACTGTTTGGCCAGATCTTCCACTACTGGAAAAGCTAACCTTAGATTACTTGTGAAGATCGCAATATCATCGGCATATGCCAATGATTTATAGCTGATATTGTTGACCTTAGCCGGCTCGATGTTAGTTTCCGCTTCCAACTTATTTAAAAAAGGATCGATGTATAATGAAAATAGCAGTGGGGAGCAGGGGCACCCCTGCCTTGTCCCTCTACTAATACTAAATGCTGATGATACTTGTCCTGATATTCGAATTGCAGCTTCCGGTGTTGCATAGAGTGCTTGGATTGCTTGAATAAATTCTATAGCAAATCCCTTCCAGTGTAAAACAGACCAAAGGAACCACCAGGAGACCCTGTCAAACGCTTAATCTGCGTCTAGCAAGGTCATCCCGAGCGATGATCCAGTGGCCTGTGCCCAATCAAAGAGGGCTATTGCTCTCTTGACATGGTCTGTTGTATCCCGACCCGGGATAAACCCGTGTTGTCGGATAGATACCAAAGGAGTTATAACTGAGCCCAACCTAGAAGCGATTATTTTCGAGTAGATCTTACTATCCGCTGTAATGAGTGTAATCGGTCTGTAAGATGCCGGATTAAATTCAGGTTTGCCCTTTTTCTTGAACACTACAATAGTAGTCTTCTGCCATGATTTAGGGGTCTGACCCCGTTGAGCAAGCTGGAATAAAGATAACCGCATAGGGCTAAGCAATTGCCGGAATGTCCTAAAGAACTCTAGGGGATCCCGTCTGGCCCAACTGCTTTACCCATGGCTAGGAAACTATTGCTTTCTCGACCTCCTCCCAGGTGATTGGGGCGTTAAGAGCCTCATTTTGTTCGGGTGTGACTCTCTCCGTATTTTGTTCACTTAGTAATTCCCTGATGCTATCCATAGTAGCTTCCCCTCCTGCAGTGTATAGCTGGTAATAAAAGTTTTGAAAAACACTTAGAATTCCTGGCGGAGTGTCTTGTATCTGATCCTGTGGATCTAAAATCCTACTAATTCTGTTCGCGGCCGCCCTCTGTTGGATACGTTTGGCCAGTAATTTCCCGGTGTTTTCCCCAAATTCATAAATATCGGATCTATGCTGTATGTACTTAGCAGCGAGCTCTTCCGCAAAATATTGATGTATTTTAGATTTAATGGCGGCAATAAGATGTTGACACTCATCTATATCTTGGGCAGCACTAATTTTCCTTATAAGCTCAACCTCTGCAAGCCTTGAATCGTCAATCCATCCCTTAATCTTTGCCTTAAACATCTTTTGACGATACAGAGAAAAACTGAGAGTCTCCCCGTAAAGCGGCTTTAAACGCATCCCACACTATGATTTCAGGGGCAGTACCCTTATTTATATTGAAAAAATCAGCAACCCATTTGGCCATATGTTTACAGTAGGCTTCATCTAATAAAAGTTTCCTGTCAAACGTCCATATCGGTGGAATTCTGGAAAACCCACTTAATGGCAGTTCCATTATTAGCGGATTATGATCTGAGATTATTCTTGGATACAATTCGATTCCAGCATTTTCAACTATTTGATATGAACCAAAAAAGTAATCCAATCGAACCAATTTGTGGTGCAGAAAAAAAGGTGAAACCCGAATCCCCCGGTCTGTGTCCATGCCATACGTCCACTAGTCCATATTCCCTGACTAGCCCCTGTAATGCTTTAAAGGTCTTACTCTTTCTGCCTGAATATAAGATATTACCGGCGAGATTAAAGCTACTCTCTAGATGAATATTAAAGTCGCCGCAGAGGATCAGCGGAGTTGACCACGCAGCTAGTTCAATACTGATGTAATTCAAAATGTCGGGGTCGTCTAAATTTGAGCCATACAAGGAGCAAATTGTAAGAGGAGCGCCATTAATGATTGCTTCCAAAATCACCCATCGCCCCAATTGATCCTCCTTTTTGCGTTTGCAAATTATGACTCTATGTTTTGCTAAGATTGCTACCCCCCATGTAGTAGTGCCCTGACGTGCGCAAGCCAATAGATCAAGACCCATATCTCTAAGCCAGTTTCGTTTACTCCAGGCTATATGTGTCTCCTGTACACATAAAACATTTAGCTGCATATGCCTAATCAATTTGGCAAATAAATTCCATTTTTTGCGGTCATTGAGTCCACAAATATTTATGGAGCAGATACGTAGTTTATCCCTAACCATTATCCTTGTGGGGTGCCAGTTCCTTCCCTATGCTAATGGCATGATACATATATTTCAGATAAGCCTTAGAAGCGATACAATTCAGTATTTTCCTATTCAAATGAAGATGTACACACTGAGTATGCAAGTTAACCATCATTTGTGCAGCCCTCCACCACCCCCAACCCATGCCCCACGCCCCACGCCCCCCGTGAATCCCCTCCCTCTTCCCCCCAAACCCCCACCCTCCCCTCCCAAACCCCCCCATCTCTCGAGGCATAGGGACCAACTGTCCCTGGTGAGGTTGAGCCAGCCACCGCCCCCCTCCACTAAGCTAACCCTTCCCCCTCCATATGACATACAATATGTTTTAAAGAAGGACCAAAACAAACATATTAAATGAGCAAAGAATCAAAGAAAAAGGAATAGAAAGTCAATGAGAGAGAGAAAAATTTAAATCTCATAGCTTATAATATCCAGCTTATTCTTCCCTAGCAGATACAATACTGAACATATCCTTTTTTTTTTTTTTTATAAATTTTTTTATTGAACAATTTTCAAAACATGGTACAGTTCCACATATTTCACTTGAAGGAAGTACTGTGAGTTCAATCATACACATAAATATTACAAGATAATGCATTGGAATTCAAGGGGAGAGGGGATCATCAGACTCCAGTAATCGGGGAGGAGTGCATATATTGCCTCGGTATTCGTTCCAGGGGGCCCATATCTTAGACCATTTGCGCGGGCAACCTCTTGTCATATACACCGTTTTTTCCCGCAGTATACACCAATCCAGGTCTCTTTCCCAGTCAGTACTCGTAGGTGCCTTTGTAGCCTCCCATAGCTGCGCAATGTTTCTCTTGGCCACCATGTATCCGAGTGTGGCCCATATTGTGGCGTGTGTGGTAAGGTCAGTGGGTTCCCAGACGTTGAGGAGGCATCTAGGGGCTTGTGGTGTGAGTTCGACTCCCGTTACTATGCTCATTACCTCGTGTATCCTGCGCCAATATTCCTGGATCTGTTCACAGTGCCACAGTATGTGGATGAATGTGCCCAGCTGTGTGCATCCCCTCCTACAAGACCCATCTGTTGAAAATCCCATGTGCATCAATCGGGGACCTGTCATGTATATTCTATGAAGTACCTTTAGTTGCACCAGGCGAAGACGTGCAGAAATAGCAACAGTTCTGGGGGAGGAGACCGCTACCTGCCAGTCTTCATCATCTACTTCCACCCCGTCCTCTGCCCATTTTTCTCGTAGCGATTGTAGGGGATTCTCCATATTATGGATGAGTTTTCGATATGTTAGGGAGATGGCTTTTTCAGGTAAGTGCCCATCCAATATCCTATCCTCCAGTGGGGAGGCGTCTGGTGGAGCCGTGTCATTGGGCAATACTGTTTGTAGTGCGTGTCGGACCTGCAGGTACCGGAAGCGCTCGGAATCCGCTAGGGCATATTGACCCTGTAGGGCTTCAAATTTTTGCACACCCTCTTTACCCCAAAGGTCTCTGATGTGAGAGATGCCAATTAAGTCCCATTTGCTAAAGCCCTTGGATTTTCTTAGGTCACCAAGTTTTTGGGAGTCCCATAGTGGTGTGGCGAGAGTTAGTTTATTGTGCCATCCTAACGATTTGGTTGCCGAATGCCAAATTTTAACTGTGTGGTTGGTTGGACCCGTGAGTGGGAACCTATTTGGTTTGGAGTACAGTGCCCTGGCATATGTCCCGTTTGGGAGAATCCATTTATCCATAGTAAACCCCGGGTTGTCCGGCTGCCCATAGGTGCCATGGTTTATTGCTACCAGTTGTGCTGCCCAGTAATATTTTTTAATGTCCGGCAGTCCAATTCCGCCGTCATACCAGCTGAGCGTGAGTTTTTGCAGAGCAATACGTGGCTTTCCATTCCAAAGCAGGTCTCGCTGGAGTCCTTCTATTTCTGTAAAGTACGTATTTGGGACAGGGTTTGCCGAGTTCTGCAGTGCATATAGGAAGCGGGGTAAGGACAGCATTTTAAAAGGGCCGCTTTGCCCAGGAGAGAAAGCGGGAGGGACTTCCAGTGTGCAATGTCACTTTTGAGCCGTTGCAGTGGGGGAGCCAGGTTCCGAGCATATTGGAGTGTGCAGTCTAGGGAGACGAATACACCCAGATATTTGAATCCGTCTATTGCTATTGGGATGGGGCAGTGCCGAGGAAGGGGCGGAGAGTTTCCACAGAGGACGTACAGAAGAGATTTCTGCCAGTTGATACGAAACCCAGAGAATCGGCCAAATACGGATAGGATATCAAATACTACTATGAGGGATCTCTGAGGTGACGTGAGGTATAGAAGGATGTCGTCCGCGTATAGGGAAATACGGTCTTCCCAATCTGCCGACCATCGCATTCCACGGATCCTCACGTCTTTGCGGTTCCATGCGGCAAGTGGTTCCAGGGCCAAAGCGAAGAGTAAAGGAGATAGAGGGCATCCCTGCCGTGTTCCTCGGCCAAGTGTGAAGGCCTCGGATTTTTGTTGTTCACTACCACTTGTGCCATAGGTGTGGCGTATAGTAATCGTACCCATCGTCTAAAGTTCGTTCCGAATCCCAGTTTTTTAAGCACGGCAAATAGATAGGGCCACTCAAGTGTATCGAAGGCCATTGTGGCGTCTAGGGAGACGATGACTGCATCTTCTCGTATGGTCGGCACCCTTCCCAACACTCCATGCACTCTACGCAGATTTAACGCCGTGTTCCTCTTTGGCATGAACCCGGATTGATCAGGATGTACTAAGTCCCCTATTACTTTAATCAGCCTGTTGGCTAGTAATTTGGCAAGGATTTTTGGTTCTGCGTTGAGCAGCGAGATAGGACGGTAGGAGGCGCAGTCTGTTTTGGGCTTCCCTTCCTTGTGGATTGTAACTATGGTTGCTATTCTCTGATCTGGGGGTAGCAATCCCCCTTCAAGGCTGTCTTCGAACATAGTTTTCAAATATGGGGCCAACTTATCCGGACGGAGTTTGTAGAGCTCAATCGGGATGCCATTGGGGCCAAGGGCCTTGCCCGAGTGGAGCGCTCGGATTGCAGCCGCTATTTCATCGTGGGAGAGCTCACTATCCAAGTATTCCCGATCAGTGGCTGATAGCCCTGGGAGGGAGATATCCTGTAGGAGTGCCGTGGACTCCTCTTCGGTGTGTGGGCTCACCGCGCTGTATACTGTGTGAAAGTGCGTTGCAAACTGTTCGGCTATGTCTTGTGGGTCCGTTATGGGGAAGCCATCCGAGCTCCTGATTTCTGGAACCAGCCGATTAGCATGCTCTCTTTTTTCTAACCAGGCGATTAGTTTTCCAGCCTTATCCCCCCAATCATAGATCCGGCCCAGCCTGTTTTGCCCCATTATTTTGGCGCGGTCTGTGACCAGCGCTCGGTATTCTGCCTGTCGGAGGCGAAGTTTATGGAGTAGTTCAGGGGACGGGTCAGTGTTCACTTCTTATTCCAGCCGGTAAAGTTTGTGTTCTACCTCTGATACGTCCTTTATGTTTTCTCTTTTTGTTCCCGCAATCAGAGAGAGTGCCTGGCCCCTGATCACCATTTTAAAGGCTTCCCATAGTATTTGCGGGGAGTCTACCGAATTCTCGTTCTCTAGGAAGTAGTTATCCACGGCTTTAGTGAGGTCCTTGCGTATTTTGGGGTGTTTTAAGTACCATGGGTTGATAGGGGCAATGCGTCCTACTTGTGCGCTATCCAGGGCCATATGGACCCAGATCGGGGAGTGGTCTGAAATACCTCTAGCCAGATGTCTGATCTCCTGGATTTCCATCACCTGAGTAGCCGGGATGACTATGTAGTCCAGGCGAGAGAAGCTGCTGTGTGCCCCTGAGTGGAAGGTGTATTGGATCTTATCAGGATTATAGGTTCTCCACCCGTCCACCAGCCCCATTGCCTCTAGGAAACTGGAAAAAGAATGCGCTGTATGTGGGAGTGTGCGGGGTGGGTGTCTGTCTAGGGAGCCCGAAATTACTGAATTAAAGTCACCCCCGAGCACTAAGTGTCCCTCTGGCAGTGCTATCAACACGGCGCTTAGGTCTGCAAAGGTTGCCGCTTGCAGCCCCGGGGAGCATAGATGGACATGAATGTGATCGTTCGGCCCTCCCAAGTGCCCGTGATCCCGACATATCTGCCACGGTCGTCTGTATAGGTGGACGTGAGAGTCAGGGGAATGATTTCTTTTGCAGGATGCCCACCCCTCTGGAGTTAGATGCGAAACCTGCATGTGCCACCATTGCGTAACCCCATCTATGCATGGCCTTGCATGTGTTACCCACCAGGTGTGTTTCCTGAAGCATTACTATGTCTGGCGACAATCTCCTAATATATTGCAATACTACACTTCTCTTGATTTTGTCCCCCAACCCGTTCACATTCCAACTTAGTATTTTGACTTCCTTATTCCATTGCTTACCCATTGATGTCTTAGTGACGCATACTGACTGTTACTTGCACAAATCCGGACTGTACCATTGAAAAACTCAAACAAAGAAAAACAATAAAACACAATAATCCCTCCCAACAACCCCCACCCTGCTCCCCTGCACTCTGGGCTCCAAACTACCCATATTAATCAAATGCAGAGTGCCTGTTGCCCAACGTGTACTAATAGGAGAAAATGAGGGGAGGCCTCAGTGCCCCTCTGGTCCCCCCTCCTGCCAACACAAGACATAGGTACTTTTCTGTGGTGTTGCGCCCTGCGACAAACTGATCCATCTTTTTAGTACCAGAGATTCTTAGTCAAGGTCTTCAGGCCTTTAAGAGATTGCGTATTTTGTTCTACGTTTGGGAGGAACATACGGAATAGAGCGTTCAAGCTGCAAATCAAGAAAGGCAGTTCTTAGTGTTCAGTGGTTGTTTGGGTTCCGTTCCGGTGAGGTCCTCCAGCCGTCCAGCCAGTCAGAAACCAACTCAGGTTGGTCAAAGAAATGCGCTTTTCCTTCCGCCTCAACTCGCAGACGCGCCGGGAAAAGCATAGCGTACTTAAGGCCCTTATCACGCAGTTTTCGTTTGACTTCTAGGAAAGAGCGTCGACGCATCTGTACTGCCTGGGTAAAGTCAGGGAAGAAGGCGAGTTCTGAGTTATCCACTTTTATCGGCGGGGCGACCCTGGCGGCCTGTAGGATCGTGTCTCTGTCTCTGTAGTTTAATAGCCTGGCCAGTATGGGACGGGGGGCTCCCGGTTTTGGGCGTCCCCAGGTACTCTGTGCGCCCTCTCCACCACAAACAGCTTGGACAGTCCCTTTGGTTGTAGCTTTGTCGTCACCAGGTGTTCAATGAACAGGTCAGCAGCGGGCCCCTCCGATTTCTCCGGCACTCCAATAACGCGTATGTTATTGCGTCTCGAGCGCCCCTCGTAATCGTCCAGCTTGTCTTCAGCGATTTTACGGAACGCTTGGAGTTCCACAATGTCCTTCCGCAGTTGTGAGGTGTCCTCTACTAAATTCGTGGTGGTGAGCTCCAGCTGCTTGACTTTCTCTCTGTATTTTGTAAGGTCAGCTCTAATCAGCGTCACTTCCGAGGAGAGGTTGTCTATAGATGTGCGCACTCCAGTGATCGCCGCCATCAGGTCTTTCATAGTGGGTTCTGGCGGATCGTGCTCTGTCCCTCCTTGCTGTGTGTCGCCAGGCCCCTTTCGTTCGGGCAATTCCGCCCTTGGGCAGGTGTAGCGGTCCAGCTTGCTCTGTTGAGACGTTTTCGTACTTCTCGGGTTAGCCATGATCAGGGCCGGGCCCGCGCCGCCAGCGCGTAGCGCAGTTTCTGGGGGCTCTGCTCGGCTTGTGCCTTTCTCACCCCGCCGTAACCGTGGGCCTTCGAGTATATTCCTCCCGGTAACGGACTGTGTAGTCGAATGCTTGTTCCGCAACCTAACGGTGGACCTCTTGCAGGCGCCGAGGAGTAGGCTCCGTGTGCACACTTGGCTTAGGGCCCGCTCCGCACCGCCAGGGGGAGGGGGGGCCACGGGTCCAATCTCAGGCGCACTCGCCGGCGCTGGGCTTATATGTCAGTCACCTCCTCCACCCCTGCGCGCCGATGTACCTTACATCCGCTGATCATTCGAGTCCCTCAGGTCAGTGCTCCGGGGCTGGCGTCGATGCAGCCGGCCCCACCGGTAGTCTTCAGGCCGTATTTCCGTCGGGCAGCGCCCCACCACGTAGGTTATGGCAAGGTGTGAATGCCCCTCCACCTCAGTTGCCGGCGTCCCTCCGCGGATGTATGCGGGGGAGGTCTTGCCGTCGCTCCAGGCACCCAGTCAGGCAGACGTGCCCACTCGAGGTCCCGGCTTCTCCAGGGCTGAAGGCCGCAAATTCCGGGCGGGATTTCTCCGCTTTCCGGGGACCGCCAGCACTCGGGATCACGGCAATGTGTACCGCTACACCTCCGGCGCGCGATTCTAGCACCGGAGGTTCGGATATTTAGGCCGGATATATGGGGCAGGAGAGGGGGCCTCGGAGACGCTCTAACAGGCGGCCATGCTCTTTCGCCGCGAAGCCACGCCCCACAAGGTGAACATATCCATTTTAGCTACCCCTTGCAAACCTATAATGAGGACAAAAATTCCTTCGCTTGGATCTCAGATTGAAAGAAATGCATTGCCCCTGGGAGATCACCTTCAATTTAGCAGGGTTAAGTAAAAAGACCTGTGCGCCCTTTGCCTGAAATGCCGGCATTAATTGCCGCAGTAGCCATCTCTTTTCGACTGTCCCTTGACAGAAGTCAGGCCTCACAAAAAAGTCACAGCCCTTACCCATCCTTTTCCTATCTGGTCTAGCCAGATCGTAAAGGGCCTCCCTAGCCAAAAAATTATTGAGGCAAATAAGAATAGCGCGTGGCCGACTATCAGCCTATCCTCCGGTCTTCTTGCGTGCATTAAAAGGAAATCGATGGGCCCTCTGGAGCTGTATTTTCCAGTCCCAATGTTGGAGTTCTGGGAACGCCTCCTCGAAAAGTTCAATAACGAACTGTCGGACATCTGCACCTTCTTTGCCCTCGGGAACGCCCAAAATGCGAAGGTTGTTTCTCCTCGATCGATTTTCAATATCAGTCAGTTTCCATACCGTATCATCCTTCAAAGATTTTATAGATTCTGTGAGATTTTTCTGCGCAGTCAATTCATCTTCTAACTGAGAAATTCGGGTCTCAGCTTCCCCTATTCTCGTCGCAAAGTCAGAACATGATTTAGCTACCCTACGGATAGAGTTCTGAAGTTTGCGATATGCTCCTTGAGTCCGGGAGCTCTCTGCTCTGGTTTCCTCCCGGAGGGCCATAATAGTTTGATATATTGTGGAAAGCGTAATTCCTTCAGGGTCTTTATCGTTGCCACCGGCCGTACCTGCCGATAGGATCTCTTCAGAAAGCTCCTTCCCCTCCAGGTTGGGTGAAAAGGAGTAGTCCCATGTCATTGATCCCGCCACACCCTTAGCCTGGTCCGAGAGAGTGACTGGGTCTTGCGGTCTGCGCTCTATACCATGTTTTAACATCGTTCTATCACTCTCCTCTTCCCAGTGTAGGCTGCTACTATCACTTCCATCTGCGGCCCAATCATTGCCGGGATGATCATCGCCTGAAGAGTTAGAATAGTCTGACCATGAATAGAATTGGTCTACAACACCCTCCTCCTTGGAGGTTAATGGCTTATCTTCCACTTGACTAGCCCCCTTGGCTGGGTAAGGCGGTTCCATTACCACTTTTACCTGGCCTTCACTTGAGAGGACTTCAACTCCCATGATGCATCTCTCTTGCTGTCGATTCCCCATACCATCCACAACCACCGGAGGAACACCTATGGGGGGGCAAGCTTATTGTACTTCCAGACTCCCCACTGCCACCAGGGAGAATGGCTACATCCGTAATTGGGATTTCAGCAACACGTAACGGTGGCCCCCCATTTATTTCTTGATCGAGAGGATCACCCCGCGGCGACTTCATACTTGAGCAGCAGCATCTTGCAGCATTGGGCCAGCCACCGGCGTGGATAGTGGAGTGTCAGTCTTACCGGTCCGTTTGAAGCTGGCTGCCGTGTCCCGCGTCGGTTTACTCTTGTCGGATTGTGCTTTAAACAGAGCAGGGACCGTCTTTTTTCCCCGAACTGATCCGTTTTTGTTTTGTTGGTCCCCGGAGCCAGGCAGTCCGGCCATCATTACAGAAGTAGAACGACGCCCTTTCTGGTCGTAATTTTCCCCGTCTTGGTCAGGAACGGGTTGCTGAGAGCTTCCAGAGCCTGCCGTCATCCCCCGTCCTTTAATGTTTTTCGTGCCGGTCTTTGGTGGCATTTTTAAAGCTGGGTAAATACAGCGAGCAAGCGGAGAGGACGTACTGGAGGTTTTCCACGCCACCAATCTGCAAGGCAGCGGGACCCCCAGAAGCCAGGACCAAGAGCGCCAAATCATCCAAGGAGATGAAAAATGGTAAGTTCCCTTTTTTTTAGTAGCTCTCTGCCATTACGAGCGTCCAGAATCAAGGAGGGCGAGGTTTAGCAGGGAGGTAGTTAGGAGCCAGCTCACTCAGCCACCTCAGCGGCCGCCATCTTGCCTCCTCGGGATGGTTTAATTCTAAGTTAAACTTTTGAATACATTTTTGTCCATTGATAATTTGCTTACAGGTAACCTGGATGTGTTGTGATTTTAATTATGAGAATTATTTTGTATTTTCTTGTGAAGCGAAATCCACTGTACAAGGTTACACCAGTGGAGGTCACACCAGTGGATAAGTAGCAGTATAAGCTAGAATCCTAAGGTGTTTGTCCATTCCTTAAAACTTTGCATGTGCTTAAAGTTAGCCCTGTGCAATGTAATGGGAGGGCTGTATACATCCTTTCTTTTGGTAAATGTTTATATCCTCCCTGGGAGGTCATCTGACTCTTCAGTTGAGTATATATTCTTTTTTGTACACAATATTAGTGTTTCGGAAGAATGCACACTGATAATCATTGTGGGAGATTTTAATGCCAAAATTTCAAACTCTTCTTGTTTGAACTTTGGAAACTTAGAGTTGGATGAGGTATGGAGTATTCCAGAGGCTATTTTACCTGGTATTATTAGATCAGATAAGGGGGGTCTAAGCTTCCTGGATTGTCTGAGATCCAATGACCTCATTGCTCAAAATGGCAGGTTCTCAGATGATTCTCCAGCCTCTTTCACTTTTCATTTTTCTTGAGGGCAGTCATTAATTGATTATATGGTAGTATCTTACCAAATGTTTGGTGCTTGTTCTCAATATGAGGTACTGAGGACAGATTTAAGTGATCACAGTAATCTCTCAGTGGCTATTGATTTAGAGTTTAAGGTGCTTGAGTCTTGGAATTCCAGAAATTATACTATTGCTTATAATAAAACAAACAGGCGTACTTTTTGGGCAAATAATAATATGATGAATTTGGCCACTTATGTTAGGCCCTTCTGCACTTCACTAGAGAACCCTATTGCCTGGTTCGAAAAGCAGTTGTCTTGTTCAAACCATATGGGAGTAAAAAAAGAATTACCAGTGTTAAACCCTTGGTGGTTATCCCTTGGGAGGTATAAAAGGTAAACTGTGATTTAAATTCCCTAATAAAGAAGCAGCTTAAGCAGCCATCGTATTGAGGCAAAGGGAAATCAATCAGTTGAAATGGGTGAGAACTAGATTGAAGGTGTCTGACAAAGGAGGGACGAGGACCAGAAATGAGTTAAGTTGAGAGAAGTCGCTTATTCTGGTGACTCGTGTAAATATTGGTCTTTAATAGCCAAATACTGTGACTCCAGAATTAAAGCCGAAGCCATTCCTATATCTGAGTGTTTCAATATTGTTATCTGCATGGGGTTATACTGTCATCCTGGAAATGAACTGTTGTTGTGCCTTTATATAAAAAGGGTCCTGAAACCTCTCTTGTGAGTTTCAGGCAAATTGCATTACTGGATGCGATGGGGAAATTGTTTGTCAAGAGCATTCTTCTTCATCTTCAGGGTGGGGCATTTGGTAGCAACTTTGTTCCTGTTTAGCAGGCTGGCTTTCGTAAGAACTGTGGAACCTTAGATAACATCACGGCCCTTCAAACACAGATTGAAAAGTATCCTGTGAGTAAGGGCATGGCTTTATATTCTGCCTTTATTGATTTCTCCACAGCGTTCAATAGGGTTGACCTTGGGATGCTGTGGAGGAAACTGGTTGCACTGAGGATTCCTGCACACCTGCTAAGGTTGATCGTCGCTCTGCACTCTTCAACTTGGACTCCGGTTCTGATGGGAGGGAACCAGGGTCTGTCCAGCAAAGTGGAGACACATAATGGTTTGAAGCAGGGGTGCTTACCTGGGACTGTCCTTTTCTCCCTTTATACCTATGAATTTCCTCGCAGAATTGGAGTGTGTAATAAAGGGAACCCACCTAAACTAGGATCGATGAGTGTTGGTTGTTTACTCTATGCAGATGATGTTGTTCTGTTGGATTTAACCCTGATCAGGACTACAGAGGCATCTTTCTGAGCTGGGAAACTATGCTGATGAACACTGTTAAAAAAAAACATCTCTAAGAGTAAAGTTATGATTTTTAGGTCCCGGGGTGCAGAGCTAGGAAACATTTGCACTGGTTTCTGGGGAATGGTAAGTTGGAAGGGGTGAAGTTGTACCCATCTCTTGGTAGAATCTTTTCTAGCAATTGCTTAAATAAGGATCATATCAGTCAGTGTAGAGGAAAGGCATTATCTCGAGCTTTAGCCCTTCGCAGATTATATAAGTGTTGCGCGAGCAAAGTCATTTTGCCCATGCTTTGGCAGTTTATAAGATTAAAATTCCGATTTCACTGAGCTATGCCTGTGAAGTAATGGAAGAGTGGTATTGGTCCTTTTTTTAGAAGGTTGAAGGGCTTATTTGGCACCAAATCTGTAATTTGAATTCTTCAGCTGCACCTTTGGGCTACCGGCTTGAATATGGGCTCCTTTCTACAAATGTGTTTGCCATGGCAGCTGTTCTAAGGTGGTGGAGTAACATACTGAATAGTGACTTGTGTTCTATCCTGGCTGCATTAAAATATGACATTTTTTATAGCTTGAAGTGAAGTATTGTGTCTTCTCAAATTATATGAAAGCTCAGGATATGTTTGAAATTGGTCAGAGTGAGGTGGCACCCCTCCCAAAGCTTATATTGAAAAATCTGATTAAGAAAACAATCTATGAAGTGAGTTGGAAAAGGGAAATTGGACTCTGTGCTCAGCATGCCCGGAATGAAATAGTAGTGGAGAGTAGCATTTGTAAAAAACCACAACCATATGTTCTATGGAACCTACCCCATGGAGTGCGCATAACTTTTTTTAAAATTAAGGTTGAACATGCTTCCACTACGAATTATCACTGGAAGCTGGGAAGGATTACATAGTGAGGAGAGGCTTTCTGATATTTGTTGGAATTATGTCCAAGATTTAAATCATGCGATATTTGTTTGTCCTCACCTACACTCTTTGCGACGGCATTTGCTAAGACCACTGTTCATAAAGTACAACATAACTTTGGTACCAGAGGCTAGGAAATGTCTTGTCGTGTAGTTCCTATATATCCTATACAGGATCTTCGCGCTCCGGATAACAAACTGTGGGTTTGGTGGCAGACTGGTTCCAAGCACCCCCACCGGATATGTTAACCTGTTTGCATAAGCTAGCTCACAGTGCCAGTAGAATCTCCTCTTATCGGGGAGAGAATAGTTTCTGGCAACCTCAGAACATGACAACGCTTATCCCTCCGGATCGTGGAAACAATATACTACTTTTCGCTCAGTCACTCGTGCTCACTTAGTTCATCTCAGAGATACACAGAATAAACAGTCTGGGCGTTTCAATAAAGATTTATTGAACAGTTGTTATTCTAGTGTAGAATAGATGAGCTGCAACAACCATTAGACAGTAGCAGAGATATATGGTTAGCAGTACTATGAAAGTAAAGGGATGGTACAGTTCTACCATTTTGCAGTAATCATGAATATATACACATATATAAAACACATGATAAAAAGTGCGTACTCCTACGATGCCTCCCTAACTAGATGTACCTAAATGTATCTAGCATCTATGTAGGTGTTATGCGTTATGCCAAGAATCTCTCTAAGGTCTAGTCAACCCCATTACCTGAGTAAGGAGAGAATATGGGACCCCGTCCTGGTCTCGAGTTGGACACCCCGCCAGGGATGTTAGACCACTGCTAGCTGGAGCGTCTGCATGCAGGAACCTCAGCGTCTCTGGTCAGTGTGTCAGCCGGGAAGTCACTGTCTCCTCTGTCTGTCTAAGCAAGACATGATGTATATATACCCACAGGTCTCCCCAGGGGTCCTACCTTGCTGTGTTACTGTGTCGGCCTAAAGGATGACGTTGGGCTTGAACTTTAACATGGATATTATACAGAAGGTGTTCGTCCTGCTGTGAGTCCTGCTGTGCTTCCAAGAAGCCTCATGCATAATGTATGAGTATCGAACCAGGGAAAAACCCGTGTTGTGAATGCAGTGTTGTATCTAGGTAAAAGGTCAGTCCCTATGAATCGTTATGTATGTATGTTCTGGGGAACTGGGTTCGAGTCTCGGCAATGACGCTGAACATCCTGTGATTCTGGGCAAATCACTTAATCTCCCCGTGCCTAACAAAAATGAATGTCCTCATGTAATGCAACTGGTGCTATGTAAAGTGCTCTGATACCCGATTCGGGTCAAGTTTGCGCTATATAAAACTCTGTAAAATTAAGAATGTAGGGAAGGATATAGGTGAAAGGTTGCAGTGTTACCTGCGCCTTTATAGGGTACCTATATGGAATATAACACCCACTCTTCTTCCGACTGGACGACATATGTAACCTATAAGTGTACTACCATTCTAACTAGACATTGGTACGCACAAAGTGTTAAAACATTTCTTTAGCTAAAAAATGTTTTAAAACGTCTAACATTTTCTAAAAGACTTAAAAATGTAACAAAAAATATTTGCAGGCCCTAGCTCTAAAAAAGTGTCTGTTGTTATAGTCCGAACCACTATAAGCATTAGAAAGCCATTTATGCCCATAAAATGAAAGGAATGGCAATTTAGTATCTGAGTTCCAAATTGAGCTTGTTATTAAAAAGGGCGAGTTTTCTTCCAGCACACGACGAGCCAAAATGAGTCAATTGTTTGTGTCCTGGCTGGTAGACGCAACATTTTCGTTGCTTGCTTCCACAGTAGACAGCCCCTGCAACACCTCACAGAGTACGTCAATTGAGCACAGATGATGTTCCACGCTGTCCACAGCAGGTGCTGGGGCAGCCTGTGCGCCGTCCAAAGCCTGGGTGTCAGTGGAGGAGCCGGTGTCCATACCAACAGGTGCTGTTATAACCTGCGGTGGCTCAAGGAATGCCGCCATCAACATTGGAATACGCTGAGGACATTGCAGATCATGGGCCGTTATCGGGTCAAGTAGAGCATTCACGTCCGGTTGCGCACATGATGGCAGTGTCAAACAAAGGTCTAACACGCATTCTTCTCCACCAAACAGGCATCGAAGGACAGGTAAGATGCAGTCCATCCAGACTGGTCGAAATGACAGGAACCAAGATGCACTTAGTTCTCTCAGGCGAGGCGTGCCTAGATGTTGTACCATTCGGTCACGGTATTTCCATCTCCTTGGTGACTGGGATGTCCATTGCTTAGCAGATAGAAGACAATCAGGATACCTGCTATTAGAAACATGATCAGCGGAAGTCCTCCAAAGATGCTTCCGAATACGGAGTGTACCGTCTGAAAGGTGCCTAGAAGTCCAGAACCTATGGTCTTAAATAGGTGGACAATGCCAGTCGTATCAGACATGTTAAAGATACGATTTACCATTTCTACGAAATGGAAAGGGCAGTTTGTATGAATAAGCGCCTGTATCTCTGCTGAAGACCTTGCGATCTGGAGATCAAAAGTCTCTCGAGCGGAGGTTAAGAGCACAGACTTCTGTAAAAGCATGGCTTTCATTCTGTAGGAGTATCAAACCGTATTAAAGAAACATTCAGTGAAGACCATAACGGCGCCTCCCTGACTGTATGTGTAGGTGGAAACAATACTTGCATACAACAAGTAACCCTGGAGCTCACGGTTACCAGATATGCGAAGCCCGGAAGCATTACGCAGCAGCCTTGATCATTCAGCATCAAGTAACTCCCATTCGAAAGTAGCCCGAATGCTGGAGTAATCACTGCAGCTGGGGAACCCCTCAGATGACAGGACAAGTTCGCCACAGAACCATTACAAGCCCGTGCAGCATTATATCCTGACATATGAGTGATCCACTTAAAGCGCTCCTACAGTTTGTACTGCTAAGAAACACTTCTCGATCCCCACTCCGGCATCGAAATCTGTATGGTAAATCCCAAGATTCCTTAATGTATTCTTTACCCATTGTAGGAAGGTGGAATCTGACTATATGGTTGCCCCCACTTTTTTTTATGGTGTTTTGCTGGTTTATGACTTAGTTGGACTGGGATCCTGCTATTCAGGGCCCCAGTCTATCTGCTTTCTCTGTAAAAGGTTTCCATGTGCCTTAGGCACATCACTGATTGGAATCTGGAGTGCCCTTATAAGTCCCTAGTATATGGTATACTATGTACCAAGGGCATAGGTACCTCAGAGGCCTACCAGGGGCTGCAGCATGTATTATGCCACCCCTGGAAGGCCATCCAAACTGACACCACAGGTCTGCTACTGCAGCCTGGGTAAGGTGGTGCATGCACCCTTACTGGGATATAGGTTACCTATATCACTAAATACATACACACATATAAACCTATAAGTCACTCCTAAGGCAGGCCTTATCAATCCTGAAGGCAGAGTGCATGGTTCCTATGTGAGAGGGTGCCCCTGCATGAGCAGGGCCCCTCTGCAGCGTTCGGAGACCCTTCTCTGATGCTGTTTGTAGTGCAGCCTGACCATATACTCTTAAGCGCATTATAACCTCGCGTTAAATGCTAACTTTGGAATGGCTGCACCTAAACATGTCGTGTTTGGTGTCAAACATCTTGGAATACTACCCCCCCCGCCAATTCTGGCGGTGGGGGTAGCATTCCACCCTTCTAGAGGGAAAGACATGTTAACTCTGGCTAGCCCGGTAACTTATTTCCAAAGCCTTGGCATCACAAAATGGATGCTGCTGCCACAGACACGAGTCTGGCCTCCTGCTGCTGGACGAAACTCCGGCAGGGGAGGCCTGGACAATAGGTTTCCTGTCCCAGGGAGGTGTGACCACCTCCCCAGACAGGATAATGTGTATTGGGGCTGGGCGGGAGCACTTTCGGGTGCTTTGAAGTCCTGCACTGGGGGCACACTTGGTGTCCCTGTGCATACCCCAGTTCAAACCGGATCAGGGGCTTGCAGCCCCTGCTTTGGCGCGAACTGGACAAAGGAAAAGGGGTGTAGCCACCCCTCTGCCCTGACCCACCCATAGGTGGGGCCACAGAGTAGTCCAACCCCTAAACTTGGTATAAGTATAGGAACCCAGTCCTTAGGACTTTAGATTATCCCTGGACGAAACTCTGAAACAGAATCCTGGACCTTCGACGCTCTACTCAAGATTAGAGGACAGAAGAATCTAACCTTGGGGTCAAGGAGTGACTCCCCTGCTTGGCAGGCACCAAAGACGCATCTGTCTGGTCTGCATTTCTGAAGCTCCCGTCGGACGCTGAAGTCTTCGCATCACCAGAGGTGGATTCTCAGACTTCCCCGAGGCTATCCTGAGTCCCCAGCAAAGCTGAGGCCCGTAGCTATTATGGGTGACGTGAGACCGTGACCCCTGGACACCGAGCACATTTGCAAGTGCATCCTCTTCTGGGTCTCCCACGAAGTTGTGCTTTGGGCTCCGAGTAGCCCTAGCCTCCAGCACCAACTGCACCGAAGATCACTGGCCTCCACTCCACGAGTGTCCTGTGAGCCAGATCCACGTGCGACGTCTTGAGGCTCCTTTGCGGTCGCTAGCCCGTTGGCTAGTAGCCCTTAACGAAGGCCAATCTTTTTCTTCTTGGGCATCCTGGTTGCTCCAGGCCTGCCCTCACTTACCGTCGCTGGGTGAGTTCCCCAGACCTTGCTGGTCTGCACCATCGACGATCTTCATCTTCATCGAGACTTGCCGTTGCCAAGGCTTGTTGGGTCCAATCCGGTCGCCGACACCTCAGCACTCGACAGACATTGTGTACCAGCCCGAATCCTGCTCCTTGTCACCGACAACGCCTCCTGGACCTCGTGGCTGAAGAGTCAAGACGACCGTCAACGCACCTGAAGCACTCGACATCGGTGGGCATCTGTCCATCGCCTTCCTGGTCACTGGCTAGTGACCCAGACTCTGTCCCCTCTGCTTTCAGGTTCTTCAGATCTCCGATCCACTCTTGGATCCACCCGGACACTTTCCACTTGGTCACCAGCAGCACTTTGCAGCAGATCGCCATTCAAATCGACAGACGAAACCCGACCCCAAAAGGCACCTATGCACCCGGCTTCCCTGGGTGAGGTAACACGAGTACTCCGGTGCTCCCGTGGGTAGAGACTCTAGAACGACCTAGTTCTCAAAGGGTTTGCTCCAAGTCCTCCTTTAAGTGTCCCTTTTCTTTAATTTCCTGATCGCGACTTTCTCCATAGAAGTTAACGGCGTATCGCGGTTGTGTATTTACACTGCACGCATCCCCGTGGGTCCCCTGTGTCACTACCTTGGGTGGTTCCTTGTGGTCCAAGCACTTCTAGAGGCTCTAGGCGTAGTGTCTAGTTCAGTCGTGGTTCTTATACCACTTTATTGGTATATGGTTTGGTACGCCCCTAGGGCCCAAACGTGTATTTGTGCTATTACTGTGTTTAAATAACTTCTAACTTGTGTACTTCGAACTCTAGCCTCATAAAGAGACTAGAGGGGTGTGTTTAGCAATAAATACATATATTTTGAATATATACCTGGTGTGGTGCTCTTTCATTTGATCACTCAAGAGATTATAGACTGGTAAAACAAGCTGCTTTACATTCCTTCAAGACTTAGCCTGAAGGCTGCTCTCCATAGCTACCACTAGGATAGCTTTCAATAAGGTTGTCTTTAACCTATCTCCAATAAGGGGTTGTTTGGACTGGTGCAAGGTGCCCACTATAATTAGTGGACAGCATATACCAGGCCAACTTCTCACACCCATTTTTTCATATCTGCCTGCCTGCTTTTGTTCAAGGCAATATTGAAACTGAAAAGTTGTGACCGGTAGAGTTATGTGGCCATGGATTAGCCATTCCGTGGGCGGTGATTCTGCCACTGTGAATGGTAATATATCCAGTTTTTCGATACGCAGCATTGTATATTTTGCTTCCCTTTGTGCCATTTCTATCTGTTTATCTGTTAGATTGTATTCAGAAAACAGAGACGTGCTGTTGATAAAACGCCAAGGCACATAGCCTGCACGCAAAGATTGCAGCGTCCAGTTTAACAACATGATAGAACGTAATTGAGATTGCCCGTGTTGTAATATGGCCAAATCTTGTTCTAGTATGTCTATCGCAGAAGATACAATGTTGCCTAAAGAATATATCCTGGAAGTCAATGTAGTTAACCCATTGTCTACCACTGCTAGAGATTTTTCTGGGATTTACAGTCTATTTCCCGTAGTCTCTCCGCTGCCTCTTGTTGGGATATTTTCCATATTTCATTGTAGGCAGCATAAATGCCAGCATATATGAAACGTTTCTGACGTGGTTTCCTGGGACCTAGTGAAAAATCCCTAAGATCCATATCCTGTGTGAGTAAAGATGAGTGTTGTTTCACCTGTCTGAGTGTTGAGGTTTTTAGCCAATTGAGGCACAACTTCCCAACACTATATGACGTCACTACGCCTGGATGTTGTCTCTGTGCATAGCGCAGATCTGGCCTATGGATTGTGAACCCTTCGGTGTTACCCATGAATCTTTCCTTACAACTATTGGTGTCTGTGGGCCAAATCAACCATTTCTTCCAATCGGGGTCTGATCTATTGTATTGTATGATGTCATCTAATATAATCCCTTCCTGTGATGTTTTGTTACCCTCGCTATGTGATGGTGTTGGCAGTCGAGGTGTGTTCAAGTCTTTATTCTTGACTAGTCCAAGGCAAGACGTCTGTTGTACTGTCTCGTTCAAAAACATGAGTTGCTGAGGGATGAGGCATGCTCTAAATAAAGCTTCTATCCCCTGCACTTGTCATTCTCTAGTACCCCAGACTGATTTCAAGTCTATAGTGTCTTTCCATAAGTCGTAACCCTGTGCAGACAATTGGGCAATAAAGGATGCAGAGTAAATTGGTTTGGTGTTTGTCAGCATATTTTTCTGTGCTGATGTTGGTGCAACCTTATAATAAAACGAGGCTGGGTCAGACATATTAAACCCTGAAAAATATGGAAACTTTTGTGCAAAGGTTTTTGAACTGCCCTTTGGCGGTGTTGGACAATGTTCCCACTGGTGGTATGTGAACACATTTCTAGTATTTGCAGATTTATGCAGAAAGTGATGACCATAATGTTGATAGCAAAACATAGATTCGTAATCTGCTGAGCTCTCCAATATTTCACTATTAGAAAATGCAGCAGATTTTTCTAAATCGGACAACATGTTATTAACCGCTTAGCTGCTTCGAACGTTCCGCGCCAGTGCGGAACGTTCTATTACGCGGGCGGGGCCGCGTCGGCCAACGGACGTGCGCAGCACTACCGCGGTTGTGCTCGCGACGGCCGTTGGCCGACGCACGCAGCGAAAGGGTTAACAGTTTCAAAATCCCAATCATCGGAAAATGTACTTGAGGTAATGATATCACTTAACAATATTTTAAATAAATGTGGAATTTTTAAAATTTCTGTCGGGCCAAATATATCGAAATCTACCCTGTCCCAAACTATACCATCCGTTATAGGAACTGCTGTAATGTTCACTGATGACAAGTCTCTTTGTTCTCGAAGAGATGATTGATGTGGTTTCAAAAGTAAATTCACATTTTCGGCTGCAGAGCTTTGCCAAAAGTATTGTCCATTAATAAGCATGTTAAAAACTATTACTAAGCCTAACCAGAAAAGAAAGCAAAGCACCCCAGTGATTATCCATAGTTCTACCCACGGTGATACCAGCTAAGTCCTTCTAAGAAAGTTCAGAAAGTCTTTAACTTGCTGCTTGCGTGATTTTTGGGCTGGCGTCATTTCTGGTTCACTTGGATCCAAAGAAAACGTATCACAGTTTATGAAGTAGTCAGAAGCAGTTCGATCAATTTTTGGAATTGCATCAGGATTTGTTGAAATCGTACTTTGCGCTTGTCGAGGCACATTGACGTAGACGTCTGTATTTGGTCGAATAGCAACTTTTGCGTTATTTTGAGTTCCATTTTGAAGATGAACTTCAGTTTCACGGGGAACGAGTTCCATGGCATTGTTGAGACACAGGAGAATAGTGGTATTGGGCATAGGGAAGGCGCCGCTGGAAATATTCACTAAATTGTCCTTATTTGAAAAAGTGTTATACAGTGCTACAAGGAGGAGAGAACCACACACCTCTCCTAATTCTGCGGCCTAAGCTGCAACCAAAATATTTACAAAATTCCCTAGCACACGTGAATTTCAAGTGAATAACAATGTAACCACAGTAGCAAAGTAAATCAAGAAGACCATATGTCCAAAACACAAAGCAAGTTTCTTAGAATCTTCAGTCTTTAATTCTTATGCTGATTCTTATCATGTCAATACTGTGACTGGTCGGAAGCCCAAAGCCAACACGTGTTTCGTCGCCTCTTGTTAAATGTGCATGCGACTTTTTCAAGGCTATGTGAGAGATGGACCACAGTCACTATTTAACATTCATATATATTACTTGGCTCTAAGAAATTGCACCAATGTACCTCCACCGTGACACGTTATACATTAGTTAAGTGAGCGCAATTCAATCCAAAGACTTTAATCAACTCCATTTTCAAAATATGATTTCCTCAACATGATACTTCTCATGCTGCGCATTCAAAAACATTCCTTATTGCAGCGGCGTTTAACTTCAATTCCAAATGGACCGTATGTGTTGTGTCAAATTATGTCTAATATGTGACTATTCACCACAAATCCTAACTGCCAAAATCACTATGTAGTTCAACCAACAACTTGATCACCCACACGTGAGTGCCCTGCCACCCACACGTGCAACATGAAACAAACTTTGATACACAAACCTCGATTGGCTTTTCTTTGTAACTGCTATTAAGTCAAACAGAAAAAGAGAAAGGGAGTTCCCAATTACTATTCGCCCTGTCACACCCTATATAAATCTCTCAATCAGCCAGGGGCATAATATGTCCCCAAATCCGGTACCTACTTAGCGTGTGGTGATATTTCCGACCCACACGATCCTCCGGCGTGGGTTATATCTCTCTAAGGGGTGATAAGTCCCGATGTGCTTAATCCGGTGTCTTGTTTCACAAACTATAAAAAATATATAAATAAACCATCACTAGTATCTGCCAGATGCATGTAGCCCGATGGGTGTCTCATACTACACCCACTCCCAGGTATAATTGTACGCTGAGTCCCACATGGCTGTTCTATATGTTATTGTACACAGCCATATAATAATCTGCGGCCTCACACTAACATCACCGATTAATATCTTGCATACAGTGTATAGTTCAGCATTTATTTGCTGCCACTAGTTTTCCCTTGATATATAATAGGTTCATTATAAAGCCCATCTGTGTAGTTGCCCGATTAGGCTTCTACTCATGTGTACCATTACCTAAAGTAGTAATAGGAACTATAAAAAGGATCCCCCAATAACTTAGAAAACCATTCTAGTCCCGATCTCTTACATACAGATCAGACTACTTCACAATCTATAAAGATCCTCAAAAAGGGGATTTGCGACTCCCCTATAGTGGTTCTGTCTCTTACCATCATGTATTGTATAAGTTATCTCGGTCACAGCCCCCTCACGCTGGCGTCCTCGAGTACGAGGCCGATCCTACTATCAATCAGCTCTTTTGAGCTATGCCCTGCATCACGTGTTATCCAGAGTAACACGTATCTCATTTCATGTGCTGTTTACGTGAGCACCATCTAGTGCGTTCCGATATTCCCATAGAATAAACAGTAGTTCCTAAGACAAAATTTATTTAAACCTATATCTAGCACCGCGTATCACGCGATCATTAATTTGTCTTGTGTCCCGTGTGTGCTTTATTATAACATGCATCAATTCTGCTCTGAACTAATTATTTATAACCGCTATTTGGGTGACTATTTCCTTATTAATCTATAATTCTAAATTCAGTCAACAATTATAACGGCGTTCAGTAATTCCATACCAAATATGCGGGCTGTAAAATACCAGTAAAGCTTCGATACGTGTTCTCATTTAAGAGGAACATCCAAACGAAAATGCATACCCGCCATCTTGTAACATATGGCACGCTCATTTCTGTCTTTCAACATAAATAAAGCCCCATTCCTCTCTTAACATTCCTTATTTATCTCTCATCAAAAGGTTCCCTTTATCATCCTACCAAATCCCAGACACGGGTAAAGCTTCATATATGGCAACCCTCCTTAGCATATTGTCATTCCTCTCTTAACACAAGATGATTCCCTTTATCATCCTACCAGACAAGAAGACACGGGTGAAGCTTAGCATGTGTATATGGCAACCCTCCTTGCTTATTAGCATATTGTCAGTCTAATGTGCACCACACAATCCTGCTTTGGATGTCTTGTATCACAACATTATATAATATATTTGACACTGCATATAATGACATTTTAATCGCTGCGCTGAAATGGTGAATAACCAATCTTAATCCAACATCCCCCACAGTCAAACTCATTGTTCTCTGTATACTGGGTGAGTATATCTAGATGTCTATAACATCACTTTATATTTCTAACAATAACAGTATATAGCTTTATCATAGTACATAAATTTACAATTTGGCCACTAAACCAAGAGTGTCCACAGACCATTATTAGGTATAAGCAAGCCACATTTCTTATTTCGTTCCTAAAAAGTAATGTAACTCCTGATCGATGTTCAGACCCAACTCAGTAGTCCGCAATCTCAAAATCCATGTTGCCTCATTCCTCCTCAACATGAGTTCTCGATTGCCCCCCCGTGGGTGTCTCAGTGTTTGTTCTATTCCATAAAATCTGAAGTCCTTGTTTCTACCCTGTGATTCACATTGGCAGATATGTGTGGCAATTGGGTACCTTAGATCGCATTGTTTTACTGCCCTGATGTGTTCCCCCATTCTTTCTCTCAGGGTGCGTATTGTGCTACCAACATATTTTCTGTTGCATCTGCACTCTATTATGTACACTACATATTTAGTGCTACAGTTGATATTGGTAAGGATCCTGTATCGTTTGTCCCCAGGGCCCACAAATTCTTTTTTTCCATTACTAGCCCATTTGCACGCCACACAATGTACACATCCATAAAAGCCTGCAGTCTCTATTGTGAGCCAATCACTATTTCTCTTAGGAATGCGGTAACTTGGGCTCAATAGGTTCCTCCGGCATATGCCTCTCCTGTAAGTGATGTCAGGTCTGGATTTGATGAAGTCACTAAGGGATGTGTCACCCCTCAGGATGTGCCAGTGTCTGTTAAGGATCTTCACAAGTATTTTTGATAATGTGTTGTGATTGGTAATCATTCTTATTGTGTCATCATTTTTCTTTTTTGTTGTTCAGGAAGTTCTCTCAACGTGTCTTGTCTTTTGATTTTACTAATCCGTGATCTCGCTGAATCTAGAACACGCTATCATAACCTCTCCTTCTGAAACGTTTCAACATATTGTTAGCACACTCTTCAAACTCTGGGTCATGGCTACAATTTCGCCTAGCTCTGATAAGCTCTCCATATGGAATTGCTTTAATCTGATGTGAGGGGTGAGCACTGGTAGCATGCAGCACAGAATTGCACGCGGTTGCCTTCCTGAAAAGTCGACTATGTATCCTACCCTCTCTGATATATAATTCTGTATCCAGGAAGGCAATCTTGTCTTTACTATTTTCATAAGTAAATCTGATATTAAACTCATTGTTGTTGAGGTGCTTGACAAACTCATCTAGTTTTGTGTTGTCTCCTGTCCATACCTTCAAGCAATCGTCAATGTATCGCCCCCAGTATAAAATTGAGTCATTCCATTTACTTCCAACGGTGCCCCAGATCCACACCTCCTCCAGCCAACCCATGAAAAGGTTAGCATACGAAGGTGAGAACCTGGAGCCCATGGCAACGCCTTGCTTTTGTCTGTACCAATTGTCTTTAAAGATAAAAATATTGCTATCAAGAATAAGTTCGATCATATTGATATCCATTTCCGTGTGTTCCCATGTGCTTGCAGACCTGACACTAAGCATCTTTCTAATGGCCTTAAGTCCGCATGTAACTTCTTGAATTGTAGTGAGAGGAGGGCGTCTGCTACTTTGGAGTCCACGTGGCCTACTGCTTAGTATCGGCCACATACTGTGGTTTGATTAGGTCAATTGAGACAAATCTTTTCTCCTTTTTTCCGGCAAGAGGCGGTAGAAGTACAGTTCTTGTTCCTTCAATGGCTAGGACCGGTACAGGCTTTCTGTAGGATGGGCCAAATTCTTTCTTGTCCGCTATTTTCTCTCTGACCAGATCACTGACTTTTGGGATCCAGACAGGTCTTGCCGTGACTGATTTGACTTCCCCAGTGGCGGTCTGCTTCAGGTGGACATTACTTTGTTGTGTCCTGGATTCATTTAGATCCTGTAAAACAGCCAAACGATCATGGATGTCAAATGGTTTTCCATCCGCCACTGCGCCTTCACAATCAAGATCAGGTACCCACATTCTTGTCCCAAATAGGACCTCATATGGAGTGACCACCCCTAGAAAACTTCTTGACATGTTATTGAGAGCCCGCTGGACTCCATAAAGATGTTTTACCCAGCTTTCACGCGTGCCTAATACTCTAGCTGTTAAAGATTGCTTTAAGTCTCGTTTTTTTCTCTCCACTACCGAATTTCCCTCGGGATGGTACGGAGATGAGTACCGCAATGCTACACCCAAACTTCCCATGGCCTCCTTGTAAGCCCAAGAGCTAAACGCAGGGCCCTGGTCAGAGTGTAATGTGCCAATTGCTTATGTCCCTATGAAGCCTCGCAAATCTTTTATAACAGTTCGAGCGTCAGCCGAGCACTGGGGCCACACCCACAGGAACCTCGAGCAGGAATCCACTGCAACCATTAGTTTGTAAGAGGCCGCAGTGGTTCAGATAAACGCACGCGAATGGACAGCCTGATGCTGTCTAATAATGGGATCTGCGCTGGACGTGCTACGGTGGACCCTTTTTTCCATTGACAGATATCGCACTTTAAGACGAAGTCTTTGGTCTGCTTTGTTAACCTTGGCCACCAATAGTGTTGTTTCAATAAAGAAACTGTTGCCGTAACTCCTGCATGTGCAGAACCTATCCCTTCGTGTGCTGCTAGAATTAAACCTAACCTACGATCCATGTTTGGAATTACTCTATCTCCCACTCCAGGAATCAGAGCAAATGGAATGTTGTTGGCATCTAACTTGTAGGAGTACTTGAGTGGAAATCTTTTTGGTACTGCACCGCTGTTTTTGCGTGAAGCAATAACAGCCTCCATAATCTCACCGTCTATTCTCGTTTTAGAACGAGTGATTGCAGCTACGGAAGCTGTGTGTACAGCCCTCTTTGCGGCTTCATCAGCCAATGAATTCCCTTCAACGTGAACGCCATCACGCTGATGACTCAGTGTATGTATCACGTGAGTCCTTGGTAGTTCAGATTTAAACTTCACTACCTGTTCCCATAGCATTTTATGCTTAATTGTGTCACCTTTTGCGTCTTTGAACCCGTTTTGAACCCAGTATTGCAAATATTCATTATATGACTGTACACAGTAAAAGGAATCACACACGATTAGTGTGGGGAATTCTCGATCCGTATTTACAAGTGCCAGTATTAGTGCTTTTAATTCTGCCAACTGTGCCGTGCAGTCTCCTAGAGATTGCGTCTTAGTGCAACTTGGATGGAACTTTCCATCCCGCATGCGACCTTTAACGATAGCACACGTTGCTTACTCCCTATGGCCGGTTGAGCAGATCCATGAGTGTAAATGATATATTCATACTGATCCAGAGGCATTATTTCATTTGGTAGAGGATATTCTTGTTCGTATTGCAGGAATGCTTGTGTCTTTAAATTTGGGTCGTACCTGTATTCTACATCTGTTGCAGTGAGAGAATTAGCCCATTGTATCCATCTCGGATGTAAGGCTTTTGCGTTAGGAACGCTTGCCTTTGTCGCAGCCTCTAAGGCTGGAACCGGAGTCACTACTATTATTCGTTTCCCCTGAGCCAGTGCTCTTTCTCTTACTACAGCAGTCTGTACCGCTGTTAGAATCTTTTCCGTAGATGCAAAGCGCATCTCAGCATTAGTGTACAAATGTGATTTGTATGCAATTGGTACTGTTTCACCTTCATTATATGTTAGATAGGTGTACCCAGATTGACCCGCAATTATGCGGATCACCAGGTTGCGTACGTTTACGCGTGTCTGTAAGTGTTTGGAAGCTATCATGTCAGCTTGTAAGGAACGTAGTGTATCTGTGTGTTCCTGTGTCCAGTTTCTCGCTGAGAAATCAGGTTTTATTAAGTCGTAGAAAGGTTTTACTCTTTCTGCGCAATCCAAGATGTATGTTCTACCAAAATTTAGGAAACCCAGTATTGATTGTACATTTTTTAATGATTTCGGAGGTTGGAGCAGCGCGCATTTTTCTAAAAAAATTGGCTGCTAGGCTCTTTCCTTTACTTGAAAGCTCATATCCTAAAAACAGGACACTGAGGTGGGCAATTTTTTATTTTTTGAAGTTGAATTTGTAGCCCTCAGATGCAAATCCCAAATTATGGTATTCACTCTTTTCAAGTGTTCCTTCAGGCCATCGTCCGTCAGATAAATATCATCCACATAGGACAATGCCTCTTCATCTAATTTTTGAAGTAACTCGGTTACTCTGGCTGAAAACAACCCCGGGCTGTTCTTATATCCTTGGGGGAGTCGCTGAAATTGTCGCCGGGACCCTAGCGCTGAGAATGCTGTTAAATACCTGCTTTCAGGCGCTATATTTTGGCAAAAAAATCCACTTGAGATATCAAGTTTTGAGTTGTATTTTTTCCGCACAATGTTATTCATTAATGCGGCACTGTGTGCATTTTGGTCTGCAAATGTCTTTGTGCAAGTGTTTAAATGTCTGTAATCTAAAACTAGACGATATGTATTGTCAGGTTTCATGACAGGAAACAAAGGATTGTTCATTTGAGAGGTGCAAGTTTCAATCACCCCTTGGTACTCAAGTTGATCTAAGTTCTCCCTGATCTGTTTTTTAGCTTCTTGCTTTATTGGGTATTTTTTAAAGGAATAATGGGGTGGGTTGAATCCTTATCCCATCCAACATGGTTTTTGTAGAATGCCGGAGCCTGGGCTACCGCCCACTCCTGCGCTTATGTATGTTGCAAGTGCCTGGGAATATGATCTGATAAGGCTGGTAGAATTACCGTTTCTCCTTTAGGGCAATCCATGACGAATGCTGGTGGCCAATCTTGTTCAGCTAACAAAATGTCATAGCCAAACGTAAGGTTCTCCCAAAAGAGACCTCTCACTTTCCTACTTTTGTCCCCCTCCATTTGGACTGTTATTTCATATACTTTATGTGGGACACTCACCCTAGTATCAGGTGTTTCCACCGTGATATAATCATTCAAGTCCGCTGTCACCAGAAATTCCATCAGGTTCTGGTGAGCTCTTGTTACTTCTGCCGCACTGTCTAGTATCGTCAGAGCCCATTCCCCGTTCAGTAGTCGAGTCCTCAGAATTCTGGGCATGTCTGATCTGTAGACCTGCAACTTTCTTCTTTTTGAACTGTGGCTTTTGCTTTGGCTTCTCTTCTTTTTTGGAAGTATAATCTTGAGCGTGCTGTTTGTCTCTGGACTTTGTACGCTCTTCTTGTCTTTCTGACCGTCCTTCCCTCTCGGAGTTTTTCGATGAACCCTGAAAGGAACGAGAGGAGCGTGTATCAGTATCCTGATACCTGTCAGGTTTCCTAATATTATCCCTATTCCTAAGGTTATACCTCTTTTCGGAGGGCTCCTGTGGAGGAGATCTACCTCGGGATTGAGATATGTTCTCTTTAAAGTTTTGTTGTTTTTTGTTATCCCACTTCTTTTTAGAGGAAGCAGGTGTCTGCTTTGAAGTGTCCTTTTCAGGACTGCCCATCAGTTGTTGTTTCAATGCTTTCCCACCCAAACTGTCTCTGCCTAATTCTGCATACGCAGTTTCAATTATTTTTGGTAGTTCGTGTTCCTGTTCTAAAGGACTGAACTCCCTTAGGCGTTGGCGGATTGCCACCGAAGCTGCTTCCCCGTTAATATTAGCTAGTATTATGGCTGGTACCTGGGCATAGTTACCTAGTAACTTCATCCTAAGTTCAGAGCAGGCTCTGCTCCGTACTCGTTCTGTATTTGTCTTAATATATCCGGTATCACTGCTAATGAAGAAATACCATGAGCCCTGGTATATATGGCAGCAAAGACTGTACCCCAAGTGGTACAATCTTCTACTTGTGGTGTTATCCCCATGGGCAAGCAGATTGTTAGCATTCTGTGTTTTTCATACGGGGTAGTATTCAGGAATACTGCCTCTAGCTGTGTAATTTTCTGAGCTACCCAGAATGGCATTTGTTCACGCTTAGAGGGCATTTTGCCCATCATTGCGTGTAATATTTGTGGTGTGATTTTAGTTGCTGTACCCTGTGATTGAGTTCCATTTATTGCAACTATTGCTGGTTGGACTGTAAATGTCCTCATGACGAATTGCGTCAAGTTTCTGTATATTTTTATTAAATCTTTATGTTGTATGAGTAAGTCTCCTGGTGGCATTGTTTCAATGTCAGGATGTGGTGTGTAGGCTGCTAATATCGGCCATGTTGCCCCTTCTCCTCCAAGCGGGCCTAATCTTACTCTTCCTCTTATGTGGGGTAGGGCGCCTTTAAACCAGTATAAGTGTTCCTGGTAGGTGAGTGGAACTTCAATGTCCTCGAACGGACAATATATGTGTAAGAATGAAATGTCTTTTTTCTTGCATTTACTGCTGGGAATATAACCCACAAATAAAATACCTCTGTTTTATTAGATTTGTGTGCCTCAATCACGAAAACTACTAAGCCACCCCTAGCTGATAAACCATTTTCTAACAGTTTCATGGTGACTGTATGTCTGAATTTTTCTGCAATCGGAATTGCGTCTCCGTCTTCTTCTCCTGCTGAGAGGTGCAGATCTACTCTTACGTCACCTCCTCTCTCAGTCATTTTGTAAAGAAGAAGTTTGTTCAAGGGAACTAAGATAAGGTTTTATGCACAATTTTAGGAACACTGTGTCCTTCAAGCTTTATTAACCAACAGCCAATAAATAGTATTTTTAGCCTACTCAGCTGTGGCGGAGTTTGTGCCCACCCACTCCAGACGTCTCTGGTGTTTTGTGAGTAGTGGTCTCTGAGAATAGCACGACTGAACTACTCAGATTCTACTGTTAAATAAGTACCGAACCAACGTTGGCGGCGCCATGTCGTGTGGTTCCTATATATCCTATACAGGATCTGCATGTTCCGGATAAAATAAACTGTGGGTTTGCTGGCAGACTGGTTCTGAGCACCCCCACCGGATATGTTAACCTGTTTGCATAAGCTAGCTCACAGTGCCACTAGAATCTCCTCTTATCTGGGAGAGAATAGTTTCTGGCAACCTCAGAACATGACAACCCTGATCCCTCAGGATCGTGGAAACAATATACTACTTTTCGTTCAGTCACTCGTGCTCACTTAGTTCGTCTCAGATATACACAGAATAAACAGTCTAGGCGTTTCATTAAACATTTATTGAACAGTTGTTATTCTAGTGTAGAATAGATGAGCTGCAACAACCATTAGACAGTAGCAGAGATATATGGTTAGCAGTACTATGAAAGTAAAGGGATGGTACAGTTCTACCATTTTGCAGTAGTCATGAATATATACACATATATAAAACACATGATAAAAAGTGCGTACTCCTACCATGCCTCCCTAACTAGATGTACCTAAATGTACCTAGCATCTATGTAGGTGTTATGCGTTATGCCAAGAATCTCTCTACGGTATGGTCAACCCCATTACCCGAGTAAGGAGAGAATATGGGACCCCGTCCTGGTCTCGAGTTGGACACCCCCCGAGGGATATTAGACCACTGCTAGCTGGAGCGTCTGCATGCAGGAACCTCAGCGTCTCTGGTCAGTGTGTCAGCCGGGAAGTCACGATCTCTGTCTGTCTAAGCAAGACATGATGTATATATACCCACAGGTCTCCCCAGGGGTCCTACCTTGCTGGGTTACTGTGTCGGCCTAAAGGATGACGTTGGGCTTGAACTTTAACATAGATATTATACAGGAGATGTTCGTCCTGGTGGGAGTCCTGCTGTGCTTCCAAGAAGCCTCATGCATAATGTATGAGCATCGAACCAGAGAAAAACCCACGTTCTGAATGCAGTGTCGTATCTAGGTAAAAGGTCAGTCCCAATGAAACGTTATGTATGTAATGTAGGGAAGGATATAGGTGAAAGGTTGCAGTGTTACCTGCGCCTATATAGGGTACCTATATGGAATATAACAGCCTCTTTGCACTTCCATCAGAAATAGTTTGTTCAAAAATGTTTACATTTTTTAAACATTTCTTAAATATTTTTTAGATATGTTTGTATGTTGTAATTCTATACTAACTGTATTCAGCTTTGTACTTGTGGAATGGGCCTTTTAGGCCTTAAAGATTTTGTACAGTATAAATAGAAGTACTGTATTAGTATTGTTCTGTAAAGCTGAATGTATTGCAGCAATAAAAGTAGTGAATTAACGTTGCACTGTAAAACATTTTGCACCACTTATTTGCTACATTGTATTAAGCTTGTGTCTCTAGTTGGCAATGGTTTGCACCTTGTCCAAGTAGGGACCCTTCCTTTTAGTCAGGATAAGGGAGTTACACACCTAAAATAACCCCTGCTCACCCCCTTGGTAGCTTGGCACGAGCAGTCAGGCTTATCTTAGAGGCAGTGTGTGAAGCATTTGCACATAACCAACAGTAATACAGTGTAAGCACTACAAAAGGACACCACACCAGTTTAGAAAAATATCAAATATTTTTATATACTTAAGACAAGGCCAAAAACGATAAAAATCCACAATACAGTATTAAGAAATCTTCAGTTATCACAATAACCTTGAAAAACAGTTCCTTGAAGTCGATAGCTCCCTCTGGGGCTATCACAGCGTGGTGAACAAACAAATCCAAACAGTTCTGGCTGACCGCGGCATTGCGGGCCAGCTACAGTGTTGGGAAGACCCGCAAAACAGTACCTTTAGAAATGCAGGGCGTCGGCGACCTCTCATTGAGCTTCCGAAAGCACGGCGTCCGCAGGCGTTCGTTCCGGAGGTCGGTGCAGGAGTCATCGGGCCCTTGAAGTCACAACGCGTTGCAGATCGAACTCCTCGCGGTTGAAGTCAGGAGCGCTGGTGTCGGCAGGCGTCGGGTGCTGCAGTACGAAGTGCAGTGGTGCAGCGTGCGATGCCCTCGGGTCGCGGTACGAGCAGCGGCTCGGTGGCGGCATCAGATGGCGTCATCAGTGAGACCAGGGTCGCGGTGCGAAGTGATGCGGTGCTCGTCGCGGTGCTGGCAGGTCACGGTGCAAGAAGCGGCGTCGTCGTTGCTGAAGTGCTGTCGTCGGCTGACAAACTGGAGTCGATGGTGCCGGCGTCGGCAGGCCAAGGCTGCGATGCGGGATGAGGGCGGTGCATTGTGTAACTTTACGAGTGGTGCCCTTGAACCACGGTGCAAGCAGCGGCATCGATTTTGGCGTGAAGCGTCATCGTCGGGGATACCAAGGCGGCGGCGTGAAGCAAAGCGATGCGGAGTGCGGTGCCCACAGGTCACGGTGCGGTGTTGCGGCGGTGCCCTCTGCGGTGCCTTCAGGACACGGAGTCGGCAGCGGCATCGTAGACGGCGTCGGGTTGCTTTTTCTTCTGTTGCAGCACAAAACACACAGTCCCCAGTGCTGAGGGCAGAAGAACTTGAAGTCTTTGCTGTTCCTGAGCCTTCTTGAACAGGGGGCAAGCTCTACCTCAATCCCTTGGAGAAACTCACGAAAATAGATTGTAGAAAGTTCAGTCCAGTCCTTTCACTGCCCAAGACAGAAGCAGCCACTGCAGGCCAACACAGCAAAGCATTCAGCAAAGTGGTAGTTCCTCCTCACAGCTTCTCCAGCTCTTCTTCGTGGCAGCCTTCTTGGTCTAAAAGAGTTCTAACATTCAGGGGTTTGAGCTCCACTTTTTATAGCCCAAAATCCTTTGTCCTCTCAGGCAGAGAGTGTCTGTGCCCAGCCAGAACCAGTTCTGCCCTCTCTGGTGTGGCTTCCTGGCAGGAGGTGGAGACGGCATTGTCAGAGGCAGACCAGGCCCATTCAGGTGAAAGGAAATCTCACTCCCCCTACTCTAAATGCAGCCCAGGTCTATTCAGCCCTTTCCTGACCCACCTAGACTATCTGGAGCCACTGCTGTTCCCCAGCCCCTGTCATCCAAAACCCAGACAGTCAATCCACAAACCCAGCAGAGGCCTGCTGGATGGCTGAGCAAGAAAATACCTACTTTCTAAAAGTGGTATTTTCAAACACAGATTGTAAAAATCACCTTCACTAAAAGATGCATCTTTAGATTCTGAGTTCAGGCATACTAAACTTTATTTTTCTACGTAGTTCCCAGGGCCAGTTATGTTTATAAGATGTTATAAACAAACTCCCCACTCTGTCCTATGGGAACAGGTAGCCTTGCAATAGTGAAAAACGAAATTGGCAGTAATTCACTATCAGGACATGCCAGACACACCAGGGCATGTCCTACCTTTCACATACACTGCACCCTGCCCACAGGGGTACCTTGGGCCTACCTTAGGGGTGACTGACATGTAAGAAAAGGGAAGGTTAGGGCCAAGCAAGTGGGTACACTTGCCAAGTCGACATGGCAGTCCCAGACTGCACACAGGCTCTGCAATGGCAGGCCAGAGTTACATTTATAGGCCGTTTGCGTGGGTGGCACAATCCAGTGCTGCAGCCCACTAACAGCATTTGATTTACAGTCCCTGGCACGCTCAGGGACTGACAGGTAAATCAAATACCGGGAGGTCAGAAAGCAAAAACTCAGGGGAAAAACGCCAAACGCTGCCAAGTCTAACACTCGCATTCTTCAAGAATTGTATAATAATTTTTAACTGATTCAATTGCGCATTTGCACTTTTTCTGTCCGTGGGGTCTTTTATCTAAAGTAGAGCACAGTTGTACGCCAAACGGATTCCTTTTGTATTTTATAATTCTGTATATTTCACAGTGGAGGAATTGCCTTTTATAAAACCTTTTTTCTATTTATGTGGACCTCTTCGAGATCAAAATCACAATAAAAATAAAATACTGTAAGAAAGAAAGGGCTGATGTAAATACAAAACAAATAAAGAGGAAAATAAAAATAAAAAAATGAACTAACAAAACCCATTAATAAAATGAGATGAGTGTTATAAGAGAGATTTGTGAATGGTGATGGCACCACAAAGGAAGAGGGCTATGTAGGTCCTTATTTGACTAAATAATGAAAATCTCTGAAAACACCGCTTCTAGGAGCCAGTCTTCTCACCACAAGATGAAACACCAAGAATTAAAATATGTACTACGTCTCATTATATGCATTTGAAAAAAAGAAAAGGGAAAATGTGTATGTATGTCATAAATACTGCATTGCCAGGTTAGATGAATTACGGATATAGTTTTGAATTTTTTCGGTAAGTTTGTTCCCTTGATCTGAATTTAGGGTTATTTATCTAAGGATGTTGCACTTAAAGGCTCTATGTATTTTTTATTTGTAGAGTATGAATTAGTGGATGCAGTAATAGAGAATGAATGGTATCTATTTATGATGAGATTCTGAGAGATATGTGTGTGATGAGTGGGAGGCCATGATTATGTTGAAAATATATGTTTGACTAAGTATATGTATTGATTATTTATATGGACAAAAGAAAAAAATAATAACTTATAGCACAAATAAAAAAAACTTTTAGATCCAATTTTGTATGTATAATTGTTGCGTTATTTTGTGTGGTCTATATACTCTTTTGATTCTACTTTAGAGCTAGTTTTGGATGTGGGTTTTTCCTTCATCGTTTATTTTTTTCTTTGTCCCACTCCAATATTTATTAGTTCTGGGAAACCCTTTTTTTCTATACAACAAGTAGACCTATTCTGTCTAAGAATATGATATTGTAACTATTCAGAAGCAAAGGGGGAGATGGGGCGGTAAGCAACCCAGGGTACACCCTCCCAAATGTATCAAATGTCTACAAAAAGGTACCTAGGGGCTGGAACAATAGTTCACCTACAATTGCCCTTAATACTACACCAATAGATATGCCAAAGCTATTAGTTTTATAGGACATGAGTCCTCAACCACCAATAATGTGGCATGCTTCATCATAGGGCTCCTTCTTACACTGGGAAAGATGTTTAACCAATGTGGGCTACAACTGTGCAAACAGGGTAGCTCTTGAGGTGTTCAGCTATGGTGTTGTAATGATCAAACCGGTGTGGGTATATTTAATAAGAACAGAGGGAATTTTGAATGATGTAAAACTACTTACTGGTGGCCCAAAAATGTTTTGTTCCTGTCCCCAGTGTGTGGAGTTAAAAAATCAGGGGAATATTTCAACACTGTAATGTGGCCGACATAAAATAAGAGTCAAAGGGCCATCATCAGGTGCTAACCCTGTCTGTATTGTAATCATTCAATCAGATGTAAAAACGCTTATATACAAAACCAAAAGTTCATTGAGTGGGTTAAAAATTCACCATCCTGTTAGAACCCTACTTTCAGTTAAAGTGTGCCTCAACACTTGGGTATCAGGAGGCGTTATAGAGCTCCAAGGCCCTCATTATGAGTTTAGGGCTGAATTCCGAACCCTTTGCAAACACGTGTTTACACAAGGATCAGAATTATGAGTTGTGTAATAATTATCACACCCACGCAGTTTTCCCCTGATAAATTCCAGCAGGTCAAAGCTGATGCAATTTATCAGGAAAAGATTCAGAAAAAAGCAAAACATGCAGAATTTGTTGTGCTAAAATCTGACTCCGCATGTTATGCCTTGTTTTCCTGCTCAGAACTCGGAATAGGAGATATTAATCACTACCTCACCCTGGGTAATGATAATAAATAAAATCAATTTGGCAGAACTCCCAATTCATAGATATTTGGATCAGATCTACCAGTTCCATAAGAATGCATCTATTGCTATGAGCTACTCGGCTCAGCTAGCCGTTCGACGACTACAGGCAAAAATTTCCCTACGGCAAAACACATTCTCATATTATCACACTTAAATACTGCTGACAATAACTCGCTTACGCAATGGACAGGTACATTTCTAACAACAGGAAGTACCAGAGTTCTTCTTACTATGTCAAAAAAGTACAAAATAGAATTATAAGCAAAAAGGACAATGGAGCATTATGACAGAGGGAACAAATGCCACTTTACGTCGAAACTACTCTAGACAACTTCCACTTTATGAAGGCCGGAACCTTCCCCGGCCTAACCTTCAAGACCCACCTCCTAATGTAGCTGCTTTTTATATTATGCAGATAAGGCTGGATCTGACCACCATAGTCTGACTCCCTTAGATGCTGCAAGCTATCTCTTCTGCCCACATTATCTAAATCACCCCTGCTGGAACACTCTTTTATCATGCATTTTAATATTTGTTTCTGCTGTGTTACATATGGGTTTTGCTGGTCAAAACCAAGTGGAATAGCCACTTCTCCTGCAGATAGGATTTTATTGTCTGCCTCAGGGATCCTTCGTCCGACTTTAGCAGACAGGCCCAATAATTAAGAAACCTTGTGCTGGCTGACTGGGGGGCTCCCGCGCTGTGTGGAGAAGTCCAGATGCTAGTTGGAGCTCTACTCTCCTGATGGAGATTGCTGGCCTGGTGAGGGGGTCATTTTCCAATTGAGGTGCTGGAGGCGCACAGAGGTGCGGGACTGTGACTGGGACTGCTGGGGGCCTCCAGCCCCCCGTCCATTTGAAACACCTATAGTTGGCCCTAGGGAACTGCTACTGTAATTTGTGAGGCTGGGCCGAATACGGCGGACCCCTAATCTGACGGAAGGGCCTGGACAGTGTGGGACACAGAGAGATTGGCCCCCAATGCAGGGATCAGTGTTCCTCATTCCCTCAGATAAACGCAATGATGGCCCATTGACAAGAGGGCTGATACTGTGGCAGCCTGCATCGGTGTTGTGCATACACCAAGGGTCTTGAGCTGGCCTCTTCCCTGCGGGCCTTTCAACTACTACAGAGCCCAGTGAGTTCCTCCCGAAGGTGGTCTGTTGGAGGCGAGTGAACTTGGATGAAACAAGTTGGAGTGTAGGCCTCTGTTGTGACCTGCTGTGCAATGAGGCCCTAGTAGTCTCCAGATTTGCACTATCCTGTTGCATGCTGTTGAACGGTTGGACATCATAAGTAATGCCTCTGGGCTCCCACCCCATTTCTTTGCTGCTTTCTCCTTGTGGCCATGGTGAAACCAAAGGGACAACTACAGACACAGTCCAATAAGATGGATAACCTCTGCCCCAAGCTTCTTTCAAACTTCTTCTCTGTGGAGCGGGTACACAGGATGCCAATACCATCGCCAAAGCTGGGGGCTCCCCCATGAACGATCATTGCTAGGATTTTTAATCACCATGATCGTGACACTATACGCCAAGCAGCACACTCACATGGGGACTTGACTTATGAAAATGCCACGGTGTGGTTCTCCCCGGATTTCATGCTGCAGGCACAGCGCCAGTGCAGCAGATTCGATGAAGTAATGAGGGCACTCCACACCAAAGAACATAGGTACATGATGCTCTATCCTGCAAAATTACATGTGGTAGTGGAGGGTATATCTTGGTATTTCGCCACGTAAGTGGAAGCATAGGACTGGCTCAAGGGTTGACGTACTCCGGGATGGCGGAATAATCGAGAGGAGAACAGAGAGTGTCCTATGGGCAGACAGGGAGACAGTCCAGCAGTGCAACCCCACGAACAATCCGCTGAGGGTGATGTAGGAGGGGTTTGATGGTTGACATAGATGGCTGCATGACAGGTGACCCTTGCTTAATGATAATGGTCGCATTGGAATGAATATTAAGTTGGGGAGGAGGTGAACATGGGGTCTCCCACCGTCAACCCCGGGCACCAGCAGGACCATTTGATTGTGATCTATGATGATTCTTGGAAGTGAGAGGTAGCAATGACATAACATGCTCTATGGGTCATGGATGTGGGGAAAAGTTGTTGTACTACTGGGTTATGCACACTGAGTGCGTGTTGGCGGTGCCGGCTAAACCCTAAAGTATTTGATGTCACGATTTGGGTAACAGGCGCTCTGCAAGTTAGGATGGTGGGTGTTTCATCACCTACAGTGCAGAGAAGCCTGGTGGGGGGGAGTTTTATGAGAAATCACAGTTATGTTATGTCTTGAAAGTTTTGCTTATTGTAACATGTTTTTGCTCAGTCACATGATGCGACAAGGGGAAGGGACTTAGATCACTTAGGAGAAGGGGGCAGACCTTATGCACGGGCACGCACTATGTGAGAAGGTGCAACATCACAGCATCACATGGGGACACAAACCCACCCGGAATTGAAGGTCAGGACATGAAATGTCAATGCCTGGGTAACAAAATTAAACGCCCCATTGTAGTGCAATGTATCCGTAGACATGCCCCAGACCTTGTATTCCTACAGGAAACCCATTTGAAAGGTAACTATTATAAAGCACTGAACCATTGGGGCTATTCCCTGGTAGCACACGAAGGTTTCACTTCCAATTCCAGGTGCACGGGTATCCTCCTCAAACAATCTGTACCCCACAAGCTGAGCAGAACATGGAGTGACCCATTAGGGTGGTGGCTGAGATGGGTCTCCCTCGTAACTTGCTTGACATTTTAATCCACCTGCACTCAGCAAATAAAGGCCAAGTCAGGTGAGGGGAGGATAGCCAATTAACCGAGCTATTCTCGATAAATCGTGGAATGAGACAGGGATGTGTCCTAGCGCTTACCCTATTCTCACTCTTCATTAATGGGGTAGTAGGATTCCTTGATAGAGACGGGTGTGATGCTCCAAAAGTTGGGGAGAGAAGAGTGCCCGCACTTCTCTTCGCTGACGACACATTATTAATATCAAAGACCCCACAAGGCCTCCAACAGTTATTAAATTGTTTTATACTTTTTATTAAGGAGCATGGCCTGGAATTAAATGAGGCTAAAATGAAATATATCATTTTTTCCAAAGGGATCACAAAGCCATCTTATAGATGTATGTACGTAGGGAACAGTACTCTGGAATTAGTTTCTGTCTTATTACTTGGGCATCCGTTTAACTTCAAACCTATGTTGGGCACCCCATATTGAGAAAACAGTTGTCATTAATCCACCAGACTGCTCACATAAGCCAGATTCATAAAAAAATCAGTGTCCAGGAAAGTGGCCCCAGCGTTAGAAATCTATAATATCAAAGCCTTAGGGGGTGTATTATATGGGGCTGAACTATAGGGTAGCGGGAGAACGGATTGTCTTTCCATCATAGAACACCGTTTTATGAGGTCACTCTTTAATCTACCAATCAGCACCCCCTTGACCCCAATTTATCTGGATTTGGCCCAAAGAAAATTGGCCTACAAGTTGGATTACAAGCATTTAATGTTTTAGTATCGTCTGTGGAGCATTGAGGAGGTTGCCCCTTACTGAGCTGCGATGATGGGCCTTTTGAAACAATCCCAAGTAACCAGCATCCCTTGGTTCAGAACTCTGAGAGACCTGTTGAGGAAAGTAGCGATGGGGGCTTATTGTTCTAACTCGGAGAAGCTGTGCTCAATACCAAAGATCAGGGTAAAGACTATCTATTGGGAGTCCATCTTGACAAATGAGGTGACAAAGCTGGTGGGTACCCTGACCCAGGAATCTATGAACTTTAAATTGCTTCCATTGTTTGAGGAAACCATTGATGACATTTTTCCACCCCTTGCCCGTAAATTATATCTCCAATTCAGATACAAGTCCCGTTCCACCAAACTGTTTTGTAACAAGTGGCGTAGTAATGTTCCTTTTGATGATAAATGCCCAGCATGTAAAGAAAGCTTCGAATCCATAGTTCATCTGCTATTTTTTTTGCCCTGCTATAAGACCTTGAGGGGGAAGTGCATACTCCCCTTGTGTAGGCTCATCAGCCCTGGCCACTATGTTGATGTATTAATAATTTTATCAACTGACACTCGTAGTCTAGTAATAATCTTCGGTTTGGCCAAATTTGGCAAGCTTTATGGATCAAATGCTCCAAATATATTGTATAAAATACTTTTATTGTAATTTTATCTGTATATATGGAAGAATTGTATCCTTTTATGGCTGTTATCTTTGTATGTTCTTAACTCATTCTCTTTTCTATGTACTTTTTAAGATCTTCGTGATCGAAATAAAAGTTATGATGATGATGATCCATTGGGTAGATGTGTTACACAGATAGGTACTTGGGAGGGCCACACAGCTAACCTCTGCTCGGTCTATGCGCCGCACAGGTGACGGGCGGAAACCTTCTCGGCACTTAGTTCATCGTTTCTGGACATGCCAGTGGGCACCCTGCTACTTGGGGGGGGGGGGGACCTGAATGCCATGATGGAACCTAAGAAAGATAGGTTGTCCAGTAGAGTGAGTGATACCGATGGGAGCCTGTTCAGGACCTTTGCAGATGCCTTGAGGTTGGTGGACCTGTGGCGCGACCACAACCCAACCACAAACCAGTTTGCATACCTCTCAGGATGCATAGTAGCTTCTCCCGCTTGGATGATATATTTACTCATCACATGCACGAAGGTCAGTTCCACAATGCATACCACTTGGCACATGGCATTTCTGACCACTCCCCGCTGGTAGTTTCACTTTCTGGTCCTACCAGGGTTTTAGCACTGCCCCCAAGGATAGACCCTAGGCATCTAAAGGATAGGAAGTTTCAAGATAAAATACAAGAGTGAACAGAGCAATACTTCCTGGAAAATGTTGGGGCGGTTGATTCGGCTTGCACCCTATGGGAGGCCTTTAAGACAGTACTGTGTGGCCATGGTCAGGTCCTCATTGGGGGATGTTGGACTTGACCCTTTTTGCAGGGTCATCCCAGAACTTTTTGCCTTCCTCCTGTATTTTTTCTGACCTGTTGTTGGTGGTTTTATCACTCTGGGCACGTTACCACTGCTGATCAGTGCTAAAGTGCATATGCACTCTTTTGTAAATTGTGTTATGGATTAGTGTTTCCATGATTGGCTATTTGATTTACTCGTCAGACCCTAGGACAGTGCACTATGTGTGCCTAGGGCCTGTAAATCAAATGCTGCTGGTGGGCTTGCAGCACTGGTTGTGCTACCCACAGAAGCAGCTTGTAAAATGTGACTCAGGCCTGCCATTGCAGAGCATGTGTGCAGTCTGGGACTGCCATGTCGACTTGGCAAGTGCACACACTTGCCAGTCCCTAAACCTTCCCTTTTCTACATATTAGTCACCCCTAAGGTAGGCCTAAGGTACCCCTGTGGGCAGGGCACATTGTATGTGAAAGGTAGGACATGCCCTGATGTGTGTGGCATGTCCTGATAGTGAAATACTGCCAATTTAGTTTTTCACTATTGCAAGGCTATCTGTTCCCATAGGCCAGAATGGGGTGTTTGTTTATAACATCTTATAAACATAACTGACCCTGGGAACAAGATAGGAAAATAAAGTTTAGTATGCCTGAACTCAAAATGTTAAGATGCATCTTTTAGTGAGGGTGATTTTTACATTCTGTGTTTGAAAATACCACTTTCAGAAAGTAGGTATTTTCTTGCCTAACCATCCAGTGTGCCTCTGCTATGTTTGTGTATTACATGTCTGGCTTTTGGATGACAGGGGCTGGAGAAGGGCAGCGGTTCCAGAAGTCTGATGAGTCAGGGCTGGGATGAATAGGCCTGGTCTGCATTTTGAGTGGTGGGAGGAGTAGCACCTTCACCTGAATAGGGCTGTGCCTGCCTTCCACAATGACGGCTCTGCCCTCCTGTGGTGTGTCTGAAGCCAGGCTTGCAAAGTGCCCCACAGAACTGGTTTTGGCTGGGTACAGACACTCTCTGCCTTCAGAGAACAAAGGATTTTGGTGTATAAAAAGAGGGGCCCATACCCCAGACTTTTAGATCACTTCTGGGAAATCAAGAGGAACCTTTGCCAAGGAGAAGAGCCGGAGAAGCTGAGGAGGAATACTGCCTGTAGGAGAGTAGGATCTGCCTCTTATGTTGCCCCCACTTTTTTTCTGATGTTTACACTGGTTTCTGGCTATAGTCTGGCTGGGTCCCTGCTAATCAGGGCCCCAGCCGCTCTGTTCTCTCTAAACGATTTGGAGTGCACTCTAGGTGCACTAGTGATTGGATACTGTGGTACCTTATGAGTCCCTAGTATATGGTACCTTAGGTACCAAGGGCATAGGTACTTCACAGGCCTACCAGGGGCTGCAGCATGTATTATGCCACCCCTGGGAAGCGGACTAAATCTGACACCACAGGCCTGCTACTGCAGCCTGAGTGAGGAAGTGCTAGCACCCCTCACTGAGATATAGGTTCCCTATATCTCTCCTACACACACATATAACACTATCAGTCACCCCTAAGGCAGGCCCTATCAATCCTGGGGGCAGGGTGCTTGGCTTCTATGTGAGGGGGTGCCTCTGCCTGAGCAGGGCCCCTCTGCAGCTCTCAGAGTCCATTCTCTGGTGCTGTTTGTGGATGCGGTTAAACCATATACTTTTAAGTGCATTATATCCTCGCGGTAAAATGCTAACTTTGGAATGGCTGCATTGAAACATGTCGTGTTTGGTGTCAAACACCTTGTAATACTACCCCCGCCAGTCCTGGCGGCGGGGGTAACATTCCACCCTTCTAGGGGGATAGACATGTACCTACTGTGGAAACGCGGTAGAATCCTGCAGAGCCCTGGCATCACAAAATGGATGCCACCAGTCACAGAACACTGGGCTGCCCTCCTGCTGATGACCAACACTCGCAGTGGAGGAAGCCCAACAATAGATATCCTGTCCCAAGGGGTGTGACCACCTCCCAGACAGGGTTTAGTGTATTGGGGCTGGGTGGGTGCACTCTTAGAGTGCTTTGAAGTCCTGCACTGGGGGAGCAGAAGGCTCCTCTGTGCATATGCCAGTTCAAACCGGCTCAGGGGCTACCTGTCCCTGCTCTGGCGCGAAACTGGACAAAGGGAAGTGGGTGTAGCCACCCACTCCCCTGACCCTCCCATAGGTAGGATCATAGAGCTAGTCCCTCCCCTTCTTTTAGTATAAGAGGGGAACCTGTGCATTGCACCCTAGATTTCCCTGGACGACGCTCTACAAGAAGAATCCCGGACCTTCGATGTTCCACTACCTTTGGAAGACTGAAGAATCTCCCTTGGAGTCAAGGAGTGACTCCCCTGCTTGGCAGGCACCAAAAACTACAAATGACGGTCGCAAACTACGCCGCTCCCGCCGGAGTCCGAAGTCCCTGCAGCCCAAGAAGTGGATTTCCTGACTTCTCAAAGGCCATCGTGAGTCCCCACGAAGCAAAGGCCAGTGGACCCCAAGAGTAACGAGGAACCGCGACCCCTGGGTACCGTGCACTATTGTCGAGTGCAACCCCTTCACAACATTCCATGAACTTGTGCTTTGGACCACGTGTGGTCCCAGCCTCCAGCAGGAATCCCTCCTAAGATCAGCGGCCTACCACGTCCCGAGTGACCGTGGGCCCCTGTGAGCGAATCCTCCTGAGGTGTCTTCGCGATCCCTTGCCAGCCGGCTTGTGGGTCCCCAGAAGACTTCCTAAAGAAACCGAAGGGCTGCCCTGGTTGCTCCAGGCCTGCCCTGACTTACCCTCGCTGCGCCATTGCCTCTTCACACTTTCCCCGAGACTTGCTGTTACCAAGGCTTGTTGGCTCCGATCGAGTTGCCGACACCGCAGTAAGCTGCAGACATCGTGGGACACGCCGAATCCAGCTCCTGGTCATCGTCGACGCCTCCTGGACCTCGTGGCTGAAGAGTCAAGGCAACCGCAACCAACCTGAATCTTGCGACGACAATGGGCATCCATCTTCCTTGCCCCGAGTCACTGCCAAGTGACTTTGAACACTGTCTCCTCTGCTTTCAGGTCTTCCATCTTCCGAATCCAGGCTTGGATTCCTCCGGACACTTCTCCTGTCGCCGCAAGCAGCAAGTCTTCACTGGCTCCCATTGAAAACGACGCCGCAACCCGACACCAAAGAACACCTATGCACCCGGCTCCCCTGGGTGAGGTAACTTCAGCACTACGGTGCTCCTGTGGGTGTGGGCCCTAGAACTACTTACCCTGTAAGTGACTTGCTTGTAGCTTCTCTCGAAGTGTCCTAAAACTCTAACTTTCCAAGTGCGACTATCGCACTGACTCGTACAAGGTTCGCGTCTGTGTTAGACACACCGCGTCCAACTCCCTTGCAATTCCATCAGTAACCGCGTCCTTCGACTCGTACAAGGACCGATCGGTGTGTTCGCCTCGAACACGCAAGGGACCTGTAACATTGATATCTCAATCGCGTCTGAGTGCATAGACTCGAACAGGATTCGCATCGGTGCCAGGTCACTGCGTCCGTCCCCTGTGGGTCTCCTACAACTACCTGGGGTGGTTCTTGGGGGTCCCTCGATTCTAGATGCCCTAGACCTAGGTCTAGCAAACTAAGATTGTAATATTCAATTGTGCTAAACTTATTCTGATAATATTTGACTTGTACATATGTTCCTGTCCTCTAATCTCATAAAGAGATTAGTAGGGAGTGTTTATTAATAAATACATATATATTTGATATATATACCTGTGTGGTGTCTTTTCATTTGGTGATTCAAGAGATTGTGTGGTAAAACAAGCTGCTTTACATTCCTTCAAGACTTAGCCTGAAGGCTGCTCTCCACAGCTACCACTAGGATAGCTTTCTATAAAGGTTGTCTTAAACCTATCTACCATAAGAGTCGAATTGTTCTGGTGCAAGGTGTCCACTTTAATTAGTGAACAGCATATGCCAGGCCAACTTCTCACACTGCCCCTGTGCTGTTTGCTCTCTGGAGTTGGCCTGCAGTGGCTGCTTGCTGCCAAGGAAAGGAGAAAATGACTTTGTTGTTTGCTTTGTCACCTGCTTTAAAGAAGATCTCCAAGGGCTTGGAACTGAGCTTGCCTCCTGTTCTGAAGTCTCAGGGACACAAAGACTTCACCCCCAGCTCCCCTGAACTTCCTTGCTGGGAGTTCTGACCTGCAAAGAGGTGCTTGCTGTTGTTTTGGACCTCTAGAGGGTGTTTTCTGCTGGGAGCTGGAAGACTCCACGCATTATCCTGGATCGTCGCATCGCATCGAGGCGCCAAGTTTGTCGCATCATTGGGGGACGCAGTAAGAAACCGATGCATCACCTCCCCACGCAGTAAGAAACCAACGCATCACCTCCTCTCCGGTAAGGAACCGACGCATCACCTCCCCTGCGCAGCAGTAAGGAACCGACGCATCACCTCCCCCGGAGCAAGGAACTGATGAATCACCTTCCCTGAGTGTAAGGAACTGACGCATCACCTTCCCTGCGGCCCGTTTTGTTTGTTTGCGTGACGCATCCCAGGTACTTTGTGTGAAAAATGTTGCATCTGCAATTTGCTTGAACTGAACTATTTCTACCATTTGAAAGTCATATTTTTATTACTGTATTGTGGATTTTTGTCGTTTGGTCTTGTTTTGGTTTAGATAAAGATTACTTATTTTTCTAAACTGGCGTGGTGTCCATTGGTAGTGTTTTCACTGTATTACTGTATGTGTTCACAAATGCTTTACACACTGCCTCTGAGATAAGCCTGTCTGCTCATGCCAAGCTACCAAGGGGGTGAGCAGGGGTGACTTTAGGAGTGTATCCCCCTTACCCTGACTAGAAGCAAGGGTCCCTATTTGGACAAAGGTACCTACCTCTGCAAACTAGAGACCCCCATTTCTAACATTGGTGGTCAGCGGTGAGGATCCTGGACTTGCATTTGTGTCTTACATACAGTGATTGGTGTACACTACTGGTATAGTGCAGACCATTACGCAACCACTAACTGTTTTTTTCTGTTTTCTGGTGTCCTCCTGGAAGTATTTTTGATACTAGGACTCTGGTTAGTTGTTGCAAAAATGGAACTTGACTTCTGGCACATGTTCATCTACACAATGAAGGAGCTACGTGTGTTCTGCAAGGAAAGGGGGTTTCCTGTGAAGAGAAGGTCCAGGGAGGATCTAGAGGCATCCCTATTTCATTATGAGTTACCCCGCTGGGGGCCAACACTACCAATGGACTCTGAGGAGGAGGACTTCCCTGAAAGTGAGGGAGCGACAGAAAAAGATAGCTGGCTTCTGGCTTGTGAGCAGAGGCTGAGAGAGCTTGATGAGGAGCTCGAGAGGGCTGAGACCAAGAGGGCCTTAGCCCAAGAAAAAGAAATGTGTGTAGCTCAGGAAGTGAGCTTGGCTGGGTTGGAGGTAGAGTCCAGCTCATATGGTGGCAGCAAAATTGAGTTATCTAGTGCTGAGGGAGCAGTACACACACCCAGAGATGTGGCACCTGACTTGAAGGAGGGGGTTAGCATACACCAGGGGATTCAAGGATATGAGGTAGCTCCAGTAGTGCGCAGTGTCCCTGAGATGGATTGGGGAACTGGCACAGGGGTTCATAGTCCTAATGGTGGGCCGGACACTCTACTGACTCTAGATGAGAGGTGCAGGGAGAGGGGTTCCCCCATGGTAGAAGTCCTGGTGTGTGAGTGTGGAGACCGCCCAGAAGAGTGTGGGTTTAGTGACAGAGACAGTCAGACACTGTCTTGCCAATCTCAGGAGAGTGGTGTGGGGTATGTGTGTGAGGCACTGGATGGTAAGGCAAAGGATAGCTTGGTTAACACCTGTGTGGAGTTATATGATTCAATTTGTGGAGAGCATATTTTAAGTCCCTGTTTTCCAGAGCTATGCCAATGCCTGGTGGAGTGTGAGTTCTCTGACCCTAGGGAGCCCACACTGGAGGCGGACCTTTTGGTGGATCCCAGAGGGTCTGAAGAGGAATCTGGGGGTGATCCTAAAGGAGGTGGCTCGGGTTTTCCACAACCAAGTGAGGTTGGGGAGAGTGGTGGTGGCCCAGATAGGTCCCAGAGTAGTGGGAGGGGTGTAGGGTCCCATGTGCTGTCTCAAAGGAGAACGAGTGGGAGTAGACGGTGTCCCGAGGTGCCCAAAACCCAGCGCCAAGGCCTGGTTGGTTTCATGAGTGAGCACCAGGAGGGGGGCCTAGTCTGTACCGGGAAGCCATCCCCTGGGGGGGATCCCAAGGTCTCAGTTGAGCTGGGGGAGACTGCTGTAACTAGCATTCCACCAGCTCTGGTGTCTGGCCGCACCGCTCCAGTGGGGAGGGTGCATGAGTCCAGAGAGAGGGGTGAGAGGGGGATGCAGTCCCCAGTGGAGGGACCAGTGGGTCAGGGGTTGCCAGCTCTGAGGTCAGAGCACCCCAGGACTGACCCTGGTGAAGCCACTTCTGGCCTGGGAGGTCTTCATGCTCTGTCAGGTGGACAGGAGGCTGGAGACCTGCGCCAGGCAGACTCTGACACAACTCCAGAGGGGTGTGTTTCCCGTGGGGGGGTTGGTGTACTCCCCCAGAAGTCCTGGGTTGCCAGGCACAGGTCCAGCCTAAGGGTACAGACCCTGGGTTGGAGGGCCAGGTTCAGGGTGTCCCCCCTGACCTGGAGGAGGGGGCAACTGCTAACAGTGCCCCTACCGGTTTGTCTTCTGGGGGCACTGCTCCAGGTGGGAAGGTGCGGGCCCCAGTAAGGGGGGGCGGGGAGAGGGCAGCCTCACCCCTGACCTCTGCCCAGTCTAGGGGTAGAGACCCTAAGATCAGATCCCAGTTGCAGGATAGAACCCCTGAACTGGTGGGCGAATTGTGCAGGACATCTGCCACAGGTGCACTGACAATTCTGGAAGGGGGTACCATTCCAGGTGGGAGGGTGCAGAGCCCTGAGGAGGAGGACCGGGTGCGGGAAAGCCCACCCCAGTCTCCTGTCCAGCCACTGGGTACAGGCCCGGGGCTGGTGAGTCAGTGTCAGGATGTCATACCTGACCTGATAGGAGGGAGAGTGGACCAAGGGTGCCACGCACCTGCGGCTACTGCCCCCCACTCTCTGACGCCACAGAGGTTGGAGAACCAAGAAAGGCCTGGGGCCTGGTTCTCATCACTGATAGCTGTCAGTGGCCACTGTGGCATGCTGTCCTGGTGGACAGAGTTGCCCCTGGGAGGGGGACCGGAGTCACACCCCGGGGGTGGACTGGGCCGCACCTCTGTGTTGGCCATGTGGGTACTGTCTGTCTGTTGGGACACACCTGTGAGCAAGCTAAGGTTAGGTGCTGCACAGATGGTGTCCACAGGTGAGGAGAAGGGTTCCCAATGGGTTAGGTTAGTGGGCCCTGAGAGTATGGACAGAAGGATCCAAATGGGTTCAGATTGGCGTAGAACTGGAGTATGCCCCTGCAGTTGCGGGCCAGGGTCCATGTTCTATCGCCCCAAGCAGGTAAGCCTATCAAGGTATTGATTAGTCTACCCTGGCTTTAGGCTGGAAGGGGGTTGTGTTGGACTTGGCCCTTTTTGCGGGGTCATCCCAGAACTTTTTGCCTTCCTCCAGTTTTTTGTCTGACCTGTTGTTGGTGGTTTTATGACTCTGGGCACTTAACCACTGCTAATCAGTGCTAAAGTGCATATGCTCTCTTTTGTAAATTGTGTTATAGATTAGTGTTTCCATGATTGGCTATTTGATTTACTCGTCAGACCCTAGTACAGTGCACTATGTGTGCCCAGGGCCTGTAAATCAAATGCTGCTGGTGGGCTTGCAGCACTGATTGTGCCACCCACAGAAGCAACTTGTAAAATGTGACTCAGGCCTGCCATTGTAGAGCCTGTGTGCAGTCTGGGACTGCCATGTCGACTTGGCAAGTGCACACACTTGCCAGTCCCTAAACCTTCCCTTTTCTACATATTAGTCACCCCTAAGGTAGGCACAAGGTACCCCTGTGGGCAGGGTGCATTATATGTGAAAGGTAGGACATGCCCTGATGTGTGTGGCATGTCCTGATAGTGAAATACTGCCAATTTCGTTTTTCACTATTGCAAGGCTATCTGTTCCCATAGGCCAGAATGGGGTGTTTGTTTATAACATCTTATAAACATAACTGACCCTGGGAACAAGATAGGAAAATAAAGTTTAGTATGCCTGAACTCAAAATGTTAAGATGCATCTTTTAGTGAGGGTGATTTTTACATTCTGTGTTTGAAAATACCACTTTCAGAAAGTAGGTATTTTCTTGCCTAACCATCCAGTGTGCCTCTGCTATGTTTGTGTATTGCATGTCTGGCTTTTGGATGACAGGGGCTGGAGAAGGGCAGCGGCTCCAGAAGTCTGATGAGTCAGGGCTGGGATGAATAGGCCTGGTCTGCATTTTGAGTGGTGGGAGGAGTAGCACCTTCACCTGAATAGGGCTGTGCCGCCTTCCACAATGACGGCTCTGCCCTCCTGTGGTGTGTCTGAAGCCAGGCTTGCAAAGTGCCCCACAGAACTGGTTTTGGCTGGGTATGGACACTCTCTGCCTTCAGAGAACAAAGGATTTTGGTGTATAAAAAGAGGGGCCCATACCCCAGACTTTTAGATCACTTCTGGGAAATCAAGAGGAACCTTTGCCAAGGAGAAGAGCCGGAGAAGCTGAGGAGGAATACTGCCCCTGTGCTGTTTGCTGTCTGGGGTTGGCCTGCAGTGGCTGCTTGCTGCCAAGGAAAGGAGAAAAGGACTTTGCTGTTTGCTTTGTCACCTGCTTGAAAGAAGATCTCCAAGGGCTTGGAACTGAGCTTGCCTCCTGTTCTGAAGTCTCAGGGACACAAAGACTTCACCCCCAGCTCCCCTGAACTTCCTTGCTGGGAGTTCTGACCTGCAAAGAGGTGCTTGCTGTTGTTTTGGACCTCTAGAGAGTGTTTTCTGCTGGGAGCCGGAAGACTCCACGCATTATCCTGGATCGTCGCATCGCATCGAGGCGCCAAGTTTGTCGCATCGTTGGGGGACGCAGTAAGAAACCGACGCATCACCTCCCCACGCAGTAAGAAACCGACGCATCACCTCCTCTCCGGTAAGGAACAGACGCATCACCTCCCCTGCGCAGCAGTAAGGAACCGACACTTCACCTCCCCCGGAGCAAGGAACTGATGCATCACCTTCCCTGAGTGTAAGGAACCGACGCATCACCTTCCCTGCGGCCCGTTTTGTTTGTTTGCGTGACGCATCCCAGGTACTTTGTGTGAAAAGTGTTGCATCTGCAATTTGCTTGAACTGAACTATTTCTACCATTTGAAAGTCATATTTTTATTACTGTATTGTGGATTTTTGTCGTTTGGTCTTGTTTTGGTTTAGATAAAGATTACTTATTTTTCTAAACTGGTGTGGTGTCCATTTGTAGTGTTTTCACTGTATTACTGTATGTGTTCACAAATGCTGTACACAGTGCCTCTGAGATAAGCCTGTCTGCTCATGCCAAGCTACCAAGGGGGTGAGCAGGGGTGACTTTAGGAGTATATCCCCCTTACCCTGACTAGAAGCAAGGGTCCCTATTTGGACAAAGGTACCTACCTCTGCCAACTAGAGAGCCCCATTTCTAACAGGGGAGTTGGAAAGGAACAGGCTATCAAACATGAAATGCTAGAGAATGAGATTACCTCATTGGAATCAGAGATGATGGGGGGAACGCCTTTCACCTGCATGTGTCATCGCCTTCGACAACAGGAGCTGAGAGATCTGGCAGAGGATAAAGCCCAAGAACACGCACTGGCCACTCAGAGATGACTCTACGATGTTGGCGATAAGGCCAACAAGCTAATTGCCTGGTTGGAAAGGAAAGAGAGGGGTAAAAACTGGGTTGTAGAAATCCAGGACTCCATGAGGCCAGTACATACCACCAGAAATGCCATAGCGGAGGCCTTCGCGACATAATATAAACAAATGTACTATTCCACGACTACCTGATCAGGACACCACTGTGTTGAAATCCTGAAAGATCTCTCTCTCCAAGTACTATAACCAGAGGATATGGATGCATTAGGACAGGACTTGAAGATAGCTAATCCGGTAAGCCAGCGGGGCCTAATGGCCTACCAATAGAACGGTATAAGTGGGTAGCTGAAATCACATATACTAGACATGTTCTAAGCAGCTAGGCAGGAAGGCACCCTCACAGTAGATCAGATATTGGCCACAATCATGGTTATTCCCCAAAAAAGTAAACCGCCGACGGCTTGCAGTTCCTATGAGCCAATATCTCTTTTGACCCTGGAGGCTAAGGTCCTAACGAAGGCCCTGGCCAACAAACTCGCAACAGTAATAAACATGGGGGCATATTCACAAGGACTTATCTCCGATTTATCGCCACCTTAACTCATCAAAAATTGAGATAGATTTAACACCCCATTCACAAGCGGGTGCAAACTGCAGACATTGCCAGTATTCCCGAGGTAACTTCCCCAAAATTTAATTCCACGGTGGACACCACCAACTAACCCTAATGAGATGCAGAGTAGGCGTTCCCGTGCAAAAACATACGAAAAAACCACAACACCACTTTCACAACGAACTGCCAGATCCGCGATGCAAACCAAAAACAGGCGATAAGCTGCGGTAGCACCAGGGATTTAGCACCTGCCTTTTGCTGGTGCTAAGCTGGACGACTACCTGCAGCATGAAAGGGAGCACAGCCAAGAGCCACATCTGAAGACCCACAGATGCCATGGAGACAATCATCATGCAGCTCGGAGACCCATGAGGGCCACAACACCCACCTCCACCACCCCCAGGCCCGCCACCACCCCCAGGACCCGTCCCGGCCCCCCCCTGGGAACACCACAGAGGCAGCGTACACAAAGACAGCGGACCCACCTGAAACACATCTGCCGCCCAGACCCAACGCCAGAGGAGGACATTGCCCACTACAGGCCCAAAAGGACAACAAACCCACGCATCCTGACTCACATTCCCCTCCTGCTGACGGTACCAACCCAGCGGACAACCAACATCCCTCCGCAGACAAAGCTGCCGGCTGCGCAGCACAAGTCCGCCTCTGGTACCATCCAACCCACAACTGCCAGAGTCGGAGGAGTCACACAGCCATCCCCATACAAGGGCATCACACCTGTCCTGGATGCCAACATCAGCCTGGTACCCCAGCCCCTCCACTTCACCCACACTGCGCAGGAGCAGGTGGAGGCCAAGCAAGGCCCCTACCCCATAGCTGGATTCTCTCACGTGTCAGGGCCAACTGCACACATGTACCCCTCGTGCCCCCTGCCGACACTGCACACAACTACCACAACTGAAAGCACACACATCCCATGAATGTGCAGGCAATAGTGGACCGCCCGGGACCCCTCAGCAATGTCGTGGCCAACTCCCCAGGCAGAGTGCCTGATTCACACATCTCCCGACAGTCCATCATCACCCAGCACACCCAGTATGGCACCCATGGCAATGCAGTGCTCGTTGGTAAGTCCCAAATGAACACACCACACACCTCCACCCCACAGTCATGCAACTCACGACACTGGCAATGGGCACGCAGCACAACTACACTCAACATGCCACACAACATGCCAACCTACCAGACACGACAACACGACTCCATTAGGAACTTGGCCTTGCCATGCCCACAACCCAGCCACGGCTTGGCACCACAGACACAATAGCAGGATGTGAGGAGAGGCATGGAGCAGGCATGTCGAGAGCGGCAAGTGACTAAGGAATGTGAACCTACCCAATGCCAGTGGTGGCGTGGAGATGCCGGACAGACCACAGCATCAAAACCACGGACATGGCCATGTGGAGATCAACTGCTGGAGCATAGAGTGTAGTGGGCAGTGGACGCTACCATGTCCCCACAGGCTGTGGGGCAGAACACGGAAATGTCGCACGTTATGTCCCCCCCTGCAAGCGCGGGCGGAGTGGGTTGACCCTGCGTATGCCAGGCCTGCATAGGGGTGTGAATAAAAAGCCCGTCGCACTGGGCGTGGTTCTCTTTCGGAATGGACAACGCGTCTGCCAGGGCGGCGCCTCTCAGCCCGCCACGAGTCCGGTGCCGAGCGCGGCGGGGCCTGCGTCCCTGTGCGCCTACTGCACCCCGGGCCGCTGGGCCCCCGAGCCGTCATGCCTGCACCAGCGCACCAACGAGGCTCCGCTCACCTGCCGACACCGGCGTGTGTCAAAGAGGGCCCACCACGTGCCGGTGCAAGCTCCAGGCCTGCGACCTTTGCAGCCTCTGCAGCACCTCCCTGGCCTCCACGGCGCAGGCCCACAGTACTCCTTTTACATTCACACACTCCACTGGCGTCCTCCTCGGCCCAGTGGGTCCCACATGTGGAACTGTGTCCTGAGTCATGAATGGCAGTGACCCCAAGTCCGTGGCAGCGGCCACAGCACCAGACTCCCTTCGATCAGTGAGGCATAATTCCATATCGCAAGCTGGCGACACGTGGTGCCACTAACCCTGTTCAACGCAAGCCGGCGACACGTGGATGAGGGCACAGGCCTACACAGCGGCCCAGTGGACACACATGTGGAACTGTGTCCTGAGTCATGAATGGCAGTGACCAGATGTCTACTGCAGGGGTGATACCACCAAACTCCCTGCTATCAGAGAAGCAAACGAAATCATCACAAGCACACGACACGTGTCTGTGGGCCCGTGCTGACCGCTGCCCACGGCCTACACTGTGGTCCAGTAGGGCCCACATTCAGCACCAAGTCATGATTCATGGATGGCAGAGTCCATACCGGTGGCCGCACGGAGAGGAGTAAGAGGAAGATGCGGTTCAGTCCGGATGAAATCCGGATCCTCGTTACGGAGGTGACCGAACACTAGCAACAACTGACCTGGTGCCACTAACCCTGTGCAACGCAAGTCCGCGTCCCGTGGTGCCACTGAACCTGAACTACGCAGGCCGGTGGGACCATCCAACCTAACCCGGCGACACTCGGTGAATGGCCCCTGCTGGCCGCTGCCTCAGGCCTACACTGCGGTCCAGTAGGCCACACATGTGGAACTGTGTCCTGGGTAAGCTATGGAGGAGTCCACACCATTGGACACGCCTCATCGCAGGCGGCATCCCCTATCAGCACAGGTGCCACTAACTCTGTGACTCATGGGCACACTCTGGTTGAACTTTGGTGTCGTCTGAGTCCATGGCCTGGGGGTTGTCTGCATCATTATCTGGCTGGGACGGACTTGGTGTCCGACATGTGTTTGCTCCACTCATCTCCACCATGGTGACTGTTTCTGCGTGGTTCTGCCCTCAGCATCATGCACTGGGGGTACACCTTCCACTGTCCACCGAGACACTCCGTGACAACCCCCCTAGTCATCTGCGGGAACCTGCTCTGCCCTCGTGACCCTGCCCCAGTGCACCGCAAGTCAGCGGCCCGTGGCGGTAGGCCCGTGCAGGAAGCTGTGCATCCGGGGCCACTAACTCTGTGCAGCTCAGGTCATGGGTCCTTTACGGTTGAATGGTTGTGTCCTTTACGATGTACACTGTTGTCGATTTCTGACTGCATCAGGCAGCCCTTGCCGGCTGGTGTGCACACACCCCACACACATCCAACACAGGGGGTCACTCGATATGTGTGCCTGCTAATAAATGTGGCCGGTCGCACGTGCTCGTAGCCATTCACACCATCTGAGCAAGTGTGTCCGTGTGGTCATTGTGTCAGCATGATGGGCACGGCACTGCAACATCACAGTGTGCTATCCTCAGCGGACGATACCATGTCACCTCAGCGTTGCCAGTGACCCTGGACATGTAGCTTCGCCCGGCCCCCCCTGCATGCACAAGCGGCGTGTGCTGGTCCGGCGTACGTCAGTTCAGTGCAGGGGTGTACTGCATCGGCAGGGGGAGCAGGGCGTGGCTCGGACCTGGCCATGGGCAGGATGTGCGGTAAGTGTGTCTCTGTGTTGGGGTGTTGTCGCCACCAGGGCCACAGTAGACGATGTTGCAATGTAGCATGCACAAGGAGGGCAGGCCCGCACGGACGGGGAAATGTAGGAACGCAAGACCGCTCGGGGTCTTGGCACATGCATGCCAAGTGTCATGTGTATCGGTCCTGCGGCTGCATGAGTCAGTTGCCTAGCCTCATTCGCTGCGTGATCACAGCCAGCCATGAACTGTACACTTGTGTCCGCCCTGTCCGGACCATTGGCCTACACTCACTTGGCCGCACACCTTCAAAGGATTTAGGCCCAGATCTCTGTACTGGGGTGAATGTATGACATTGTTCTGCATTCTGTCCATCAATTGTTGTTTTTGCATTTGTCACCCAGAGTGGGACGGGTATGCCCAGACGTGGGTCCCGTGCTCTCCATGCCACTGGACTCAAGCTATCCTGGCTGAAGAGGGGTGTAACCCCGAAACCGGTCCTAGGATGCTTGTTTCCAGTCCAGGGAGGACCTGGCCTGGGAGTTCCGGCTGGACTGTTCCCATTGGGCGCAGGGTCAAGACTGATTTGCATATGGCTGGGTCCAAACTGGTATGGCGAGCAAAAAAACAATGGATTTAGGCCCAGATCTCTGTACTGGGGTGAATGTATGACATTGTTCTGCATTCTGTCCATCAATTGTTGTTTTTGCATTTGTCAACCCGAGTGGGACGGGTATGCCCAGACGTGGGTCCCGTGCTCTCCATGCCAGTGGACTCAAGCTATCCTGGCGGAAGAGGGGTGAAACCCCGAAACCGGTCCTAGGATGCTTGTTTCCAGTCCAGGGAGGACCTGGCCTGGCAGTTCGGGCTGGACTGTTCCCATTGGGCGCAGGGTCAAGACTGATTTGCATATGGCTGGGTCCAAACTGATATGGCATGGTGAGCAAAAAAACAATGGATTTAGGCCCAGATCTCTGTACTGGGGTGAATGTATGACATTGTTCTGCATTCTGTCCATCAATTGTTGTTTTTGCATTTGTCACCCCGAGTGGGACGGGTATGCCCAGACGTGGGTCCCATGCTCTCCATGCCACTGGACTCAAGTTATCCTGGCTGAAGAGGGGTGAAACCACGAAACCGGTCCTAGGATGCTTGTTTCCAGTCCAGGGAGGACCTGGCCTGGCAGTTTGGGCTGGACTGTTCCCATTGGGCGCAGGGTCAAGACTGATTTGCATATGGCTGGGTCCAAACTGGTATGGCATGGTGAGCAAAAAAACGATGGATTTAGGCCCAGATCTCTGTACTGGGGTGAATGTATGACATTGTTCTGCATTCTGTCCATCAATTGTTGTTTTTGCACCTTCAAAGGCCAGCGTCACTGTGTTGGTGGCATGCCGCTGGACATGCGCGGACAGGCATCTCAATGGTGTGCCGTAGGAGTGCACGTGATACAACCACGTAGGGCACACAAATGTGGGGGCTCGTGGGAGGGTGGAGCAGCTGTGAGGCAACGTAACACACAGTGAGGCCGCACATGTGCCACGTGCTGGGCATATCATCCATGATTCCCAGGGTCGCAGACATACCACCACACCCACGGCCGGCCTCTGTGCGTCTCCTGGATGCATGCAGGTGGTGTAGTTACTGTAGGGATGAATGGTCCTTTGTCTGCACTATCTGGCGGTAGCATATCTGCAGCTCCTGGATGTGACTTGCATGTGCCCAGCACCCCCTGACAGATAGGATAGCATTTCCAGGCGACTCCCACACTACGCACTGCCAGACGTGAGGCCAACGTGTACACATCCCACACGCAGAAGTCCTTGATCGTAGTTTGCGTGCGTGAAATGGCCTTCACTCGTACTCCCACCACACCCCAGGCCTGCACCCGTTGCACACAGACACTGCTCATTGCTCCGAGCTGTGGCGTTTCATCCACAGGACTGGCGCAGGTCCTCACAGTGCCGCTTCAAGCAGAGCCACTGACGCAATGGCAGACCATCCCGGACACATGCTCTACTCCAGTCACGTGGACCTGTACCGTGCACGTCTGCTGCATGTACTGGGGGCACTGCCATTGGCAGTGCTGCGGATCAGTTACAGGCTGAGCTTCCGCCTTGCCAACGTCACCTGCGTTCAGCCTGTGTTGCACTGTCGCTCGTGCATATTCGAGTGGTCCATGGATGTCTGCCTCTCCAACGTGACTGTAGCTGACCTAGATTTCGACGTGTGTGTGCTCCCCCTGTTAGACCACGACCAGGAGTGTCACCGTGTTGCCCGTTTATGGCATGCCTGGATGTTTGGCATGCATGCTGGGGACTGGACCTGGGAGATTGCAGGAGTCGTCATGTGCAGTGACCACATAGAGCCGCTCCCTGATTGGGCTTTCGTGCATATTGGGGCCAGGGGTTGGAGTGAGCACATCTGTCCGGGACAGCTAATGGGTTACGTTGCCGACATGTCAGATGTGGTGGACAACTATCTCGCATTGGAAATGTTGGCCTACGCTGCTGCACTCGCGTTCATGGACGAGTGACAAGGTAACTGCAGCCAGGACTGCATGTGACCCATTGCACGTGTCCCGACGCCTGGTTGCATGTTGGGGATCTGGTCACTTGTCCCTGGGAGACAGTGGACATGGCTGCATTGGCCTGGACTCCTGGTCCATGCGCGGACAACATACGCGGGTTGGCAATGACTTGTGTTGGTGATGGACTCCCCCGGGGTGGACATGTGCGCTTTCCAACGTTCCTCATTCAGACATGCTGCTGCATTAGTCTGCATGTCGTGGCACTTCCCTTGGCCGTACTAACACGCAATTGTTGATAAAGTTTCCGCACGTTCACTTGTCTCCAACTGTGTTGAGTGTTTATTTGTATGCCAATGTGTGTGTCACGGCCTATCTGGGTCCCTGCCTTACATGCATTGCTGCCCCATCAGGGCTTTGGGTTGGTACTTGTGCATTATCATGTCCCTGTTTCGTGCTTTGCCAGATGCGTATGGCCATTTCCCGGCCACAAGCGGGTGCACTTGTGTCCTGTGTTCGGTTGTGCTGATGTTGGTGTTTGTACCACATTGTGTTGGATGTTGGGGTGCTCTGCTTCCTATGTGTGTGTGCTGCATTGTGTGTGGGATGTCCCTTCGGCTCTGATTTGGCTCACCCTTCTCCCTTTCAGGCAGTGTGGTTTTCACTTCTGTGCTTGTTCAGTGGTGTGATATTGCCGAGTTGGGTGACTTGTGCTCTTGGTTGGTGTTGTTCCTCTTGGGCATGGTTTGTCTGCAGTTGTGCTGTGCTTACTTGTGCATGTGTGCCATTGTGCCCATCTCCCCCCGTCCCCCCAGTCCCTGGTCGTTCCTCTCCCTGTTGCTGTTGCGTCTGTTGATTTTGTGCAGTTTCCGGTCCCCGACTCCTGCCACCATCTCCAGACTGATGTGGTGGACACCATTTCCTCCATGTCATCCAGCTCCTGGTGTGGCGCTGGACTCCCACCTCCGGTGTGTATTGCTGCCTTGTGGTTGTTGGCGTGTTTGTGCTTGTTTGTGCGTTTCGCATCATTCCAGCTGTTCTGGTTTTCTGCCATTGTCCTCCTCCGCTCTCCGGCTGCATTCACCTTGTCCACGATGGCCTGCCATGTCTCATGTTTTGTTGCCAATGGTGCTTGTGGGGTTGTGTGCTAGCTCCAACTGCCTCCATTGTGCTTGGCTGTTTTCTGTTTGGTTTCTCTTTCTTTTCCCTGCTTTTGTTGTGCTTATTCCTGCATGCCGTAGATGTGTCGCGGGCCTTGCGCTGCTTATCACTGCTTTCCTCCTCGCGAATGGGCTCGTCGTATGTTTTTTGGTGTTGGGGTTTGTGTTTTTATCTCCGTCGAGGTGATTGTATCGCGGACATTGGCCGTGGTTTGGGGAGACTATCGCATGGTACTGCCGTGTTGTGAATTCCACGTTGACACAGGGTTGTTTTCCCGCGATAGACTGCGATGTGTAAAGTTGCGTTAACATTTTTTGGAGATGTTTAGCACATGTTCTTGTGAATATACCCCATAGTGTTTCATCCAGACCAGTCCGGATTTATGCCAAACTGGGGTACTACACTGAATTTGAGGCGCCTCTACGGGGTCTTACACATGACCGAAGCCCCCAGGCTGAAGAAGCCGTTCTGCTCTCATTAGATGCAAGAATGGCATTCAACAGTATATAGAATGGCCATACCTGTTTGCTGCCATGGCCAGACTTGGATTTGGCCGTACGTTTTGTACCTGGATTAGACTTTTATACTGTGACCCTTTAGTGAGGGTGTGGGTTGATGGCGTACTGTTCCTCTCTTTTACCCTTCACAAGGGCGCAAGGCAAGGCTGCCCCTTATCTCCAATGATTTTTTGCCTCGGCCCGGGAGCCATTGTGGCCTGGATCTATCAGGACCCTCTCCTGTGGGGTATCAGAGGGAGTGGCAACTGAGAGGAACGGATCTCCCTGTATGCTGATGACATCATGTTGTATGCTACTCAGCCACGCTTCACGGTGGACAGAATTCTCCATATTTTTCAACTGTTTGAGAGTTATTCTGGTTACCAGCTTACCTGGAACAAGTCCCTTATTTTTTCTCTAGCCGGGGGACATCCGGTCTTGCTGCCCGAGTGTGTGGCCCCGGTCGCAGCTGATGGTTTTCAGTACCTAGGCATTTATGGGACCAGAAGTGCCAAGGACTTTATGCGGAGGAATTTGCTTCCTCAACTTGAGCATCTTATAGATGATGTGATATGTTAGCAGACACTTACGGTGTCCATAATGGGATGGCCTGTACTCTTCAAGATAATGGCCCTCCCTTGTCTGCTGTATGTCCTTCTGAATACCCCATATAGGGTATCACCTGACTTCTTCTGCAAGGTGAACAGTGTATTGTGTAAACTCCTATGGAATGGGGGCAGCTCACATATCTCCCTCAGTAACCTACAGTGGGTGGTGTTTCAGGGGGGCTGGCGGTCCCTGACATTCGCACTTAGTACTGGGTGGCACAGTTGGTCACAATCAATGACTGGGTGTTGGGGGACATAGAGGACCTGACCTACCAAGTCAACCGAGAGGGAGGCTGAGGTTACCCGTCAATATTATACAATAAGAAACAAGTGAGTTTGCTGCTGATACACACCCAGACAGTCGAGAGGCCAACAAATATCTGGGATGGGAGGGCAAGCTAACAAATAGGAACCAACTCTGGGACAGTGAGTTATTACGGGAAGCCAGGAACCTGCAGGGTTTTCACAAATGGGGACAGGTAGGTATATGAGTACCTTGGAGTTGGAGACATTTGGAGAGGGGGTGCATCACTCCCTTTGAAGACCTACAGAGGGAATATGAGATGGGGGTAATGGAACGATTTAGATACTTGCAGTTAGGACATGCGTTACAATGCCATATGCTGGAGGGAGAGCAATTGCTAGACCGATTGCCACTGGATCCCATGCCAGCCAAGGTGATCTCCCTGATCTACAAGAAAATAATGAACAATTCCCCTGACCTTCTGAGCTCCCTGCAAAAAGCATTGGAAGGAGATATAGGACTTATTGAGTATGACAACTGGGTGGAGGTCCTCCAGAGCACCAGAGAAGTTGCCATAAGAGCTTGCTTCCATCTAATACAGTTATGGATATTACATAGATCCTATCATTCCAGGTTTCTGCTACACTGTCTGTGGCAGTATTACATGGCCCTCTGTGCTAGAGGGTGTGGCTTGGTGTGCTCCTTTTTTTCATATCCTCTGGGAATGTCCTGTGATCCAGCAATACTGGAAGTGGGTGATGCAAATTATGGCCAAAGTCACGGGTCTTGTGGTCCCACTGGAGGCCAGATGGCAGTTATTATGAATAATGGGAGATGATGCCTGGCCCAGATATTCGACGATCTGGTTAATGTTGGCGGCCAGGGTGGCCAAAAGGAACATCGCAAAGCTATGGGGAGCCGGTGGACCCCCGAGCATCCAAGATTGGGAAAATGACTTGGACTGGTGCCAACAAGCAGAGCGGGTGATTTATCAAAGTTGGGTCTGTCCTAGAAAATTTGAGAAAGTGCGGGATCAATGGAGCGCGTACAGGGAAGCATGAAGGTCCACTAGGGGAGGCTGGAGGGGGTGTTTCTGCGGTCCGAAAGGTGAATGATGATGATAATACATTCTTTGACTTACAATTGCACCTATGTACTATGGCTTATTATTGACTGAGATTGTAATGATATTTTGCCTTTTCTTCATGAAGCGTCACATTATTTGGATGAGATTGTATCAACTTCTGTGTACTAAGTAACTGTTCAATAAAAAGATTATTATTATTTTTTTAAATAATCCTCTGCTTATATTTAAACTGTATATTAGTCAATCCAGCTCCAGATCCAGCCTCACCGCTGTTCACAGAGCCTCTAGACAGACCTGGCCATTGTTTCCAGATATTAATTTTAATAATGTGCAGCCGCTCTATGTTCTTTGCTGGCATAACCTCACAGTCGTACAGAAGTAAGCTAATGATTTTTACATTATAAGTCTCTCTAGAGACTTCGACAGACTTATGTCCCAAAGCTAGATCCAACCTATGTAGAGCCTCTGCAATTGCTTTGGAATGTACTTCCTGAAGGTCTATGTGAATTTTAAAATTTAGATTATGTCTGAAGAGGAGGCCTAAATATCTATATTCTTTTACCACTTCTACTTGCACGCCGCTTAACCACCAATTGTGCCTGATGGACTGCACACTTCCTTTATAAAAGACCATGAACTTAGTTTAGACATATTTATTTTGAGGTAATTTGCCTTACAGTACCCTGAAAAAGCTTTCAGTTGCCTCTGTAGGCCCACTGATAAAAGATACAATAGCATAGTATCATCAGCATAGATAGAACATCACTGAAATGGTCTCAGCTCCTAGTTTTGGCAGAAAAGACAGAACCTGGTTCAATACTACCATAGCATCTGAAATATAAATTGAGAACAGGAGCAGGGCCAAAATAAACCCTGGTCTGGGGGCAGTGGTAATAGCTATTTTTCTAGACAAAGTTTCATTGCCCCCTATATCAACCCTTGTATATGATCCCTCATATAATTGAATTATCAATTTTAATAAACCATAAGGGCAAGCCCATTAACACATTTCCCATAGTAATCCCCTCTTGATAAAATCAAATACTGTTGACAAATCAATATATGACTGTTAGACTTGGCATCTTTTGGCGTGTTTCCCCTGACTGTTTGCTTTCTGACCTCCTGGTTTTGACTCTGTTTTTGCTGGTGTAATGATTCTGCGCACTTTCCTCACTGCTGTCCAGTGGGAAAGTGCAAGTGCTCCTGTATAAAATGTGTTATGGATTGGTGTTTCCATGATTGGCCTATTTGATTTATGTGTCAGTCCCTTGTAAAGTGCACTGAGAGTGCCAGGGCTTATAGATCAAATGCTGTTGGTGGGCTGCAGCACTGGATTGTGCCACCCACGCAAACAGCCCGTAAAGTGTAACTCTGGCCTGCCATTGCAGAGCCTGTGTGCAGCCTGGGGCTGCCATGTCGACTTGGCAAGTGCCCACACTTGCAAGTCCCTAAACCTTCCCTTTTCTACATGTTAGTCACCCCTAAGGTAGGCCCAAGGTACCCCTGTGGGCAGGGTGCATTGTATGTGAAAGGTAGGACATGCCCTGGTGTGTGTGGCATGTCCTGATAGTGAATTACAGCCTATTTCGTTTTTCACTATTGCAAGGCTACCTGTTCCCCATAGGCCAGAATGGGCAGTTCTGATTATTACAGCTTATAATCCTAACTGACCCAGGGAACATGGTAGAAATTCGAGTTTAGTATGCCTGGACTCAGAATGATAAAATGCATCTTTTAGTGAAGTTGGTTTTAACATTCTGTGTTTGAAAATACCACTTTTAGAAAGTGGGTATTTTCTTGTCAAACCATCCAAGCCTGCCTCTGCTAGGTTGTGTATTCCTTGTCTGGAGTGTGAGTGACAGGGGCTGGGGGATGCCAGGAGACAGGGTGAGTCAGCACAGGGCTGAATAGCAAGATCTACATGTAGATGGGTGGGAGGAGATGCAGCTGGGACCTGAATAGGGCTGGGCCTTCCCTCCACAATGCTGGCTCCACCTCCTGTGGTGCGTCTGATGTCCCTGGCCTGCACTGTGAAAAGGAAAGAAGGAGACTTGTCAACAAAGTGCTCCAGGACTGTCCAGAACTGGTTTGGACTAGGCAAAGGCCTCTCTGCCTTCAGAGAACAAAGAGAAATTGAGGATAAAAAGGGGGACCCAAACTCTTTGGGATCAAGAAGACTGCCAAGAAGAAGAGCTGGAGAAGCTGTGAGGAGGAACTACCACTTTGCTGTGTGCTTTGCTGTGTTGGCCTGCAGTGGCTGCTTCTGTCTTGGGCAGTGAAAGGACTGGAACTGAACTTTCTGCAATCTACTTTGTGAGTGTCTCCAAGGGCTTGAGGTAGAGCTTGCCCCCTGTTCAAGAAGTCTCAGGAACAGCAAAGACTTCAAGCCCGACGCCGTCTACGACGCCGCTGCCGACGCCGCTGCCGACTCCGTGTCCTGAAGGCACCGCAGAGGGCACCGCGACCCTGGTCTCACCGACGCCGCCTGCTGACGCCGCCACCGAGCCGCTGCTCACACCGCGACCTGTGGGCACCGCACTCCGCACCACCTCACTTCACGACGACGCCATGGCATCCCTGACAACGCCGCTCCACGCCGGACTCGACGCCGCTGCTTGCACCGTGGTTCGGGGGCACCGCTCGTAAGTTACACGACACACCACCCTCATCCCGCACCGCAGCCTTGGCCCACCGACGCCGGTGCCATCGACTCCAAGTTCATCAGCCGACGACAGCGCTGCAGTTACGACGACGCCGCTGCTGCGACCCTGGTCTCACCGATGACGCCATCCGCCGCCGCCACCGAGCCGCTGCTCGCACCGCGACCTGAGGGCACCGCACGCTGCACCGCTCCACTTCGCACCGCAGCACCCGACGCCGGCCGACGCCAGCGATCCTGACTTCAACAGAGAGGAGATCGATCTGCAACGCGTGTGACTTTGAGGGCCCGACGACGCCGCACCGACCTCCGGAACCGACGCCTGCGGACGCCGTGTGTTCGGAAGCTCACCGCGAGGTCATCGACGCCCTGCATTTCTGAAAGGTACTGTTTGCAGGTCTTTCCGACACCATAGCTGACCCGCGACGCCGCGGTCAGCCAGAACTGTTTGGATTTGTTTGTTCACGACGCCGTGATAGCCCTGGACGGAGCTATCAACATCAAGGAACTGTTTTTAAGGACACTGTGATAACTGAAGATTTTTAAAGTACTGTACTGTGGATTTTTATCGTATTTGGTCTTGTTTAAAGTATATAAAAATATTGGATATTTTTCTAAACTGGTGTGGTGTCCGTTTGTAGTGCTTACACTGTATTACTGTTGGTTATGTGCAAATGCTTTACACACTGCCTCTAGAATAAGCCTGACTGCTCGTGCCAGGCTACCAAGGGGGTGAGCAGGGGTTATTTTTGGAGTGTAACTCCCTTACCCTGACTAGGAAGAAGGGTCCCTACTTGGACAAAGGTGCAAGCCCTTGCCAACTAGAGATCCCATTTCTAACATTGGTTGTCAGCGGTGAGGATAGGACTTGTGTTTGCACTTGACTTACAGTGATTGGTGTGCACTACTACCATATAACAGACCATTACGTACCACATACAGGTTCTTTTTCTTTTGGCCTATTTTTGATCTTGCCAGTTTGAACTTGCTACTTCAACATGCCTGAATCTATAGTATCATCAATTGCATCAGTAGAAATTGCCTTTGAGGAGGATCGATTGGAAGCCTACAATGTCAAGGAGTTAAAATCGATTTGCAAGAACCTAAAAGTCCAGGTCAGAGGCCTCACCAGGAAGGATGAGCTACAAAAGGCGCTGAGGGCCTGGGTAGCAGCCAGAGGTGCCAGTGGGCAATCTGGTGATCTCAATGGAGAGGTGGAGGAGCCTGTTCCTAGGGTGGATGTGCTTTTGGGAGGGCGGGAACCCTCCAGGCCAGGCAGCAGTAGTTTGTCCCCAGAGGAGCTGGAGGACAGGCGGGAAGTAAGGAGGTTTGAATTGGAGAAACTCAGAATAGAAAGTGAGAGGGAAGAGAAAAGAATAGCCATGGAGGAAAGGAAAACGATACTAGATCATGAGAGAATGATCAAGGAGCTGGAGCTAAAGAGTAGATCCGGTTCAGATGGTGGCAGCAATTCTTCAGCACACACAGACAGGAATGTACACATCCCCAAGAATGTAGGTAAAGAGTACAAAAAGGGTGATGACATACAAAGGTGGTTCAAGGGTACGAGTCGTCTATTCATATGAATGGGGTCCCTGAAAAGAACTGGGGAGCGGGGTTGTGGCCTCTCTTTCCAGAGGAAGCTAGGGATACTCTGATAGCTTTGGGTAAGGGGCAGGACCTCACCTATGCTGACATGAAAGATGCTCTCCTCACTAGGTATGGGCTCACTCCTGAGAAGTACAGGGATCAGTTCAGGTCCAGTAAAAGTCTGAGGCCAACACTTGGTTGGAATGTGTGGATATGTTCTGTAGGTCGCTGGATGGTTGGGTGAAGGGCAGTAATGTAACAGATTTTCAGGGGCTCTACAATTTGATTGCATGGGAGCACTTGTCTAGTCTATGTTTTGCAGATCTGCGCCATCACCTAGTTGATAGTAAGCTAACTGACCCCAGGAAGCTTGCTATGGAGGCGGACCGCTGGGTGAGTACCAGGGTCCACAAGAAAGCGTTTGGGGAGACTCAGCCAAAGGTGGGCAGGGTCCCCAGCAGAAAGGCGGGGGGACAAGGGTAAAGCACAGGAGTTCTCTAAAGGGCCCCAAACTAGTACCCAGGGTAAAGGTTCCCAGCCCCCGGTGATAAGAAGAAAGGGGTCTCTACAGGGAAGCCTGTTGAGACCGGCCCCACTGAAGTGTTATGCATGTGACCAGGTAGGTCACTTCAAGGGGGACCCCAAGTACCCAAAGGGGACACAGCCGCCCACCGGTGGACAGTCCAAAGTGTTGGCTAGTGTAGCGCTTTGGGAGGAGGGGTGCCCACAGGAGGGTGGGGATCCCGCAGAAATGACCCTTGTCTCACTAGGGGACAGTGAGATGGTCCCAGGAAACCAGGTGCCCCCTAACACAAAGAAATATAGCACCTGGGTGACCATCAATGGGAACAGGGTAGAGGCTCTCAGAGATACTGGAGCCAGTGTGACCTCAGTCCGGTGTCACCTGGTCTCTGAGAAGCAGGTAGTCCCAGGGGCTTTCCACCAAGTAGTTGCTGTAGACAACTCTGAGCGCCAGTGTATGGTGGCGCAGGTTCCCTTTGAATGGGGGTGGGGTCTCAGGTCCCTTGAGGGTGGTTGTGAGCCCCACCATGCCTGTAGATTGTCTGCTAGGTAACGACCTGGAGCAGTCCTTATGGAAGGATGTTGAGCTCAGGTCTCACTTGGAGATGCTTGGGTTGCCAGAGTGGGCATGCGTGTCTACTCGGTCAATGGCAGCCAGAAAGGGTGATCAAGAGGACTTGGAGCCTGGAACAATGGCCCAAGTCCCTGCCAAGAGGAAGGGCAGGGGCGCGGGAACCGGCCCCCGAAGTTCCCACGGACCGGGAGGAGGTGGACCTCGAGGGGACGCCCGGTGCCTACAGGGGAGCAGGTAGCCGAACTGGGAGACATCTCTGAGCTGACCCATTGGCAGCAAGAAGGGGGTCCCACCAGGGAGGAGTTCTGCAGGGAGCAGAGCGAGTGCCCTACTCTGGAGGGTCTGCGGCGACAGGCTGCAGACCAGGCAGCTGGTAATCAGTCCGGGTCACATCTGATCTACTGGGAGAATGGTCTCCTATACAGTGAGCCTAAGGTTGCTGAGCCTGGGTCAGCCCGTGTGCTGGTGGTACCCCAGCGCTTCAGGACCTTCCTACTGGGTCTGGCTCATGACGTGCCTTTGGCAGGAGATTTGGGGCAGGATAAGACCATTGACAGGCTTGTCACCCACTTCTTTTGGCCCCAAATGCGAAGGCAGTCAGATGCGCACTGTAGGTCTTGCCAAACTTGCCAGGCAAGTGGTAAGAGTGGGAGGAAGGTCAAAGATCCTCTCCAACCTTTTCCTGTTGTTGGAACACCCTTTGAAGGGGTAGGGATGGATATTGTGGGGCCACTGGATCCCAAGACAGCCATGGGCAACAGGTACATCCTGGTCTTGGTGGACCATGCCACCCGGTACCCGGAGGCAATCCCTCTCAGGACAACGACGGCGCCAGTGGTGGGCCGGGCGTTAATGGGGATCTTTTCCCGTGTGGGCTTCCCCAGAGAGGTGGTTTCTGACAGGGGGACCAATTTCATATCCAAGTATATGACATCTCTGTGGAAGGAGTGTGGTGTAACCTACAAGTTCACCACTCCTTACCACCCACAAGGAAACGGTCTGGTGGAGAGATTCAACCAGACCTTGAAAGGCATGATCAAGGGTCTAACAGAACCCCTGAGGCGTAAGTGGGACGTCCTCTTGCCATGCCTGCTCTTCGCATACAGAGAGGTGCCTCAGAAGTATCTTGGGTACAGCCCCTTTGAGCTCCTGTATGGCCACCCTGTCAGAGGACCTCTGAGTTTGGTAAAGGAAGGCTGGGAGGCAGCTCCCAGGAAAACGCCCCAGGATGTGTTTAGTTACATGCTGGCCTTTAGAAACCAAACTGCCCGCTTCAGGAAACTCGCTCAGGCGAACCTGGAAGCAAGCCAGGAAGAAATGAAGAGGTGGTATGACCAGAATGCCACTCTGGTCGACTTTCAACCTGGGCAAAAAGTGTGGGTCATGGCCCCAGTGGAACCTTGTGCCTTGCAGGACAAGTGGACTGGGCCATATGAGGTGGTGGAGCGCAAAAGTGACGTCACCTACCTGGTGGATTTGCAGGCTCCAAGGAACCCTTTGAGGGTCCTTCACGTGAACCGCCTCAAGCCCCACTTCGAGAGGTCCGAAGTGAGTATGCTCTTGGCGACAGATGATGGGGTGGAAGAGGAGAGTGAGCCTCTCCCTGACCTCCTGTCTACCAAGGAGCATGATGGGTCAGTGGAGGGTGTGATCCTCTCCCGTACTCTGACTCAGGAGCAGCAGGGGGACTGTCACCAGTTGTTGGGACAGTTCGCCCCACTGTTCTCTCTGACCCCGGTGTTACTCACTGGTGTACCCATGACGTGGACACTGGTGACAGCCCTCCTGTGAAGCACAAGATTTACAGGTTGACTGACCGGGTCAGGGCCAGCATCAAGGAGGAGGTCTCTAAGATGTTGGCGTTAGGGGTGATTGAGCCCTCCAACAGTCCTTGGGCCAGCCCAGTGGTCTTGGTCCCAAAGGCTGCTGCACCCGGTGCCACTCCAGAACTGCGGTTATGTGTGGACTACCGTGGGCTCAATGCCATCACCAGGACTGACGCGCACCCCATCCCCAGAGCTGATGAGCTCATTGATCGGTTGGGAGCTGCCCGGTTCCTCAGCACGTTTGATTTAACGTCTGGGTACTGGCAGATTGCCTTAACCGATGGGGCCAAGGAGAGATCAGCATTCTCAACCCCAGAAGGTCATTACCAATTCCGGGTGATGCCCTTTGGGTTGAAGAATGCCCCTGCCACCTTTCAGAGGTTGGTCAATCAGGTGTTGGCTGGACTGGAGGATTTCAGTGCCGCCTACCTGGATGACATTGCTGTGTTCAGTTCCAGCTGGGAAGAACATTTACAGCACCTTGAGAAAGTGTTGAGGGCTCTGCAAGGTGCAGGCCTCACGATCAAGGCCAGTAAGTGCCAGATCGGGCAGGGTTCTGTGGTGTACTTGGGACACCAGGTAGGAAGCGGCCAGGTGGCGCCCCTACAACCCAAGATTTTGACACCATTCTGGCTTGGGAGCCCCCAAGACCCAGACAGAGGTGAGAGCCTTCTTAGGTCTCACCGGCTACTATAGGAGGTTTGTTAAGGGCTATGGCACCATCGTTGCCCCCTTAACAGAGCTGACTTCTAAGAAGCAGCCCAGGAAGGTGATCTGGACTGAGTCCTGCCAGAAAGCTTTTGATGCCCTGAAGGCAGCCATGTGCACGGCGCCCGTGCTCAAGGCACCTGACTTCTCCAAGGAATTCGTCGTGCAGACTGACGCTTCAGAGCATGGTGTGGGAGCGGTGCTCTCACAACTGAACGAAGAGGGCCTGGATCAGCCTGTAGTCTTCCTTAGCAGGAGACTACTCCCCAGGGAACAGAGGTGGAGTGCCATAGAAAGGGAAGCTTTTGCTGTGGTCTGGGCACTGAAGAAGCTGAGACAATACCTGTTTGGGACTCACTTCCGGGTTCAGACGGACCACAGGCCCCTCAGATGGTTGATGCAAATGAGGGGTGAGAATCCAAAACTGCTGAGGTGGTCCATCTCCCTACAGGGAATGGACTTTACGGTGGAACACCGCCCTGGTACAGAACACGCCAACGCAGATGGTCTGTCCAGGTTCTTCCGCCTTAGTGAAGAGAACTCCAATGGGGTTGGGTAGTTCTCCCTACTTTCAGCTGGAGGGGACATGTGTTAGACTTGGCATCTTTTGGCATGTTTCCCCTGACTTTTTGCTTTCTGACCTCCTGGTTTTGACTCGGTTTTTGCTGGTGTAATGATTCTGTGCACTTTCCTCACTGCTGTCCAGTGGGAAAGTGCAAGTGCTCCGGTATAAAATGTGTTATGGATTGGTGTTTCCATGATTGGCCTATTTGATTTATGTGTCAGTCCCTTGTAAAGTGCACTGAGAGTGCCAGGGCCTATAGATCAAATGCTGTTGGTGGGCTGCAGCACTGGATTGTGCCACCCACGCAAACAGCCCGTAAAGTGTAAATCTGGCCTGCCATTGCAGAGCCTGTGTGCAGCCTGGGGCTGCCATGTCGACTTGGCAAGTGCCCACACTTGCAAGTCCCTAAACCTTCCCTTTTCTACATGTTAGTCACCCCTAAGGTAGGCCCAAGGTACCCCTGTGGACAGGGTGCATTGTATGTGAAAGGTAGGACATGCCCTGGTGTGTGTGGCATGTCCTGATAGTGAATTACAGCCTATTTCGTTTTTCACTATTGCATGGCTACCTGTTCCCCATAGGCCAGAATGGGCAGTTCTGATTATTACAGCTTATAATCCTAACTGACCCAGGGAACATGGTAGAAATTCGAGTTTAGTATGCCTGGACTCAGAATGATAAAATGCATCTTTTAGTGAAGTTGGTTTTAACATTCTGTGTTTGAAAATACCACTTTTAGAAAGTGGGTATTTTCTTGTCTAACCATCCAAGCCTGCCTCTGCTAGGTTGTGTATTCCTTGTCTGGAGTGTGAGTGACAGGGGCTGGGGGATGCCAGGAGACAGGGTGAGTCAGCACAGGGCTGAATAGCAAGATCTACATGTAGATGGGTGGGAGGAGATGCACCTGGGACCTGAATAGGGCTGGGCCTTCCCTCTACAATGCTGGCTCCACCTCCTGTGGTGCGTCTGATGTCCCTGGCCTGCACTGTGAAAAGGAAAGAAGGAGACTTGTCAACAAAGTGCTCCAGGACTGACCAGAACTGGTTTGGACTAGGCAAAGGCCTCTCTGCCTTCAGAGAACAAAGAGAAATTGAGGATAAAAGGAGGACCCAAACCCCAGAAAATTGGAACTCTTTGGGATCAAGAAGACTGCCAAGAAGAAGAGCTGGAGAAGCTGTGAGGAGGAACTACCACTTTGCTGTGTGCTTTGCTGTGTTGGCCTGCAGTGGCTGCTTCTGTCTTGGGCAGTGAAAGGACTGGAACTGAACTTTCTGCAATCTACTTTGTGAGTGTCTCCAAGGGCTTGAGGTAGAGCTTGCCCCCTGTTCAAGAAGTCTCAGGAACAGCAAAGACTTCAAGCCCGACGCCGTCTACGACGCCGCTGCCGACTCCGTGTCCTGAGGGCACCGCAGAGGGCACCGCAGAGGGCACCGCCGCCACGCCGCACCGAGACCCTGGTCTCACCGACGACGCCTGCTGGTGCCGCCACCGAGCCGCTGCTCGCACCGCGACCTGTGGGCACCGCACTCCGCACCGCCTCGCTTCACAACGACGCCGTGGCATCCCCGACGACGTCGCTCCACGCCGGACTCGACGCCGCTGCTTGCACCGTGGTTCGGGGGCACCGCTCGTAAGTTACACGACGCACCGCCCTCATCCCGCACCGCAGCCTTGGCCCACCGACGCCGGTGCCATCGACTCCAAGTTCGTCAGCCGACGACAGCGCTGCACCTACGACGACGACGCTGCTGCACCGTGACCTGCCAGCACCGTGACGAGTACTTCCTTCATCTCACACCGCGACCCTGGTCTCACCGACGACGCCATCCGACGCCGCCACCGAGCCGCTTCTCGCACCGCGACCTGAGGGCACCGCACCGCTGCACTTCGCACCGCAGCACCCGACGCCGGCCGACGCCAGCGATCCTGACTTCAACAGAGAGGAGATCGATCTGCAACGCGTGTGACTTCGAGGGCCCGACGACGCCGCACCGACCTCCGGAACCGACGCCTGTGGACGCCGTGTGTTCGGAAGCTCACCGCGAGGTCATCGACGCCCTGCATTTCTGAAAGCTACTGTTTGCGGGTCTTCCCGACACCGTAGCTGACCCGCGACGCCGCGGTGAGCCAGAACTGTTTGGATTTGTTTGTTCACGATGCCGTGATAGCCCTGGACGGAGCTATCAACATCAAGGAACTGTTTTTAAGGACACTGTGATAACTGAAGATTTTTAAAGTACTGTACTGTGGATTTTTATCGTATTTGGTCTTGTTTAAAGTATATAAAAATATTGGATATTTTTCTAAACTGGTGTGGTGTCCGTTTGTAGTGCTTACACTGTATTACTGTTGGTTATGTGCAAATGCTTTACACACTGCCTCTAGAATAAGCCTGACTGCTCGTGCCAAGCTACCAAGGGGGTGAGCAGTGGTTATTTTAGGAGTGTAACCCCCTTACCCTGACTAGGAAGAAGGGTCCCTACTTGGACAAAGGTGCAAGCCCTTGCCAACTAGAGATCCCATTTCTAACAATGACACATAGAGGGGCTGCTTTCTATTAAAGGAATCTTCTTCAGCCAGAAGATTTAAAAGTAGACAGCCATCCGTAGTTGAATACCCCTTACGGAAGCCCATTTGGACCTTTGGTAAAACACTAGCACCGCTTACCCAGTCTTCCAATAAACCCAGCAGATGTTTTGCATAAATTGTACAGGGAATTTCCTGCAGGGTAATCATACAGTAACTCAAGGGCAGGTCCCGTTCCCGTTTTTTATACAACAGGACCCTAATACTTCCTTTCCAGGATTCTGATGGGTGGTGTCCACTTATTATCGCATCAAACACCTGAGCCAGGACTTGAGCCCACAAGCTAGGAGTAAGTTTGATTATATCTGATGAAAGGCCATCAAGACCTTGAGCCCTAGAACTAGACCTACTACTTACTGTGGGGTACAGAGAGCTCTCCAACATCTCCTTTTCTAGCGGGCCAGCATACATATTTTTTTAATTTGTTTTGCAGATGTTATATAGCACGAACTCGACCGAAGGTATTGGAGCGCTTTACATGAGCACCAGTTACTTTACACAAGGACACATTTATTTTTTTGGTAGGCATGGGGAGATTGAGTGATTTGCCCAGAATCACAGGATGTGGAGTCGACCCCGAGGCTCGAACCTTGGTTTCCCAGCTCCAAGGTCTGCAGTCTAGCCGTAAGACCACATCCTCTCCCCTTTGCTCATCTCTTTTCTTCTTTTAATTTATACAACCCAGATATATACCTGATCCATACCTCTTCAGGGACGGGCACTGCTACAGATTTTTTAGACCGTCCAAGAGCATTATTGACTATATTCCAGAAGTCCTTTAGATTGCCCGAACTAAGGGAGACAATAGCCTTTGTCCATACACACTCTTTTTCATTCCATGTAATTTTTCTTAGTTATTTCCTATAGGTTTTCCTATGAGCTTTAATTTGCCACTCCCTATTTAACCCCTGCTGTAGCGCCACTGGTCCCATTTACCTTTGTTCTTGGTATCTCCTGGCACTACTCCTCAGAGTCATTTACTTGGTCCTCAATTGGCTCTTGAACCGTGCCAAGAGGGGTCGAATATAGGGGATTCAGACCAGTTATCCAATGCAGACCAGGCATTGGGTAACTGACCTACAGGCTGGTGATTAGATTGATGTATATAACTCTCAAAACTATGCTATACAAATACAGGATTATTTCAGCTAGACCAAGTATCCTGTAAAAATTCAGTCGGACTAAAATCATACAAACCAATAATTCAGTTAAAGCTAGGCAAAATAGTAACATTAGAATCTGTTGACCTCCCTATTGGAATTCCCATCCCTCATTGATAGTATATTGGAATGCACAATCAATTATTGGAGACGAGTCATAGGGCGGCAGAAACAGGATTGGGGATGGTCAGATTTTTAACAGTAAGTTAAGAAGAGTAAATACATCAATCTCAGGCATTTGAATTTAGGAGTACAGAATGATAAAATGAATCTCTTTCAGGTCATCAATTACCAATGCTCAAGAGGAAGAGTTCAGGAAGGGACATGAACCATATTAGCTCAAAAGGTCTTTCCCATTGGGGGAAAGGAGTCTGGAAATAGCACACACAGCGTGTGCGTCAGCCCGAGGAAAGCCGTGGAGTCCACAAGGAACGAAAGCTGTCTCTCAGTCCGCAAAGAAGCCAGATCTTCTGTGGAAAGGTGGCAAAAGTGGCAAAAAGAGTGGCACCCTTATCATCACTCTGACATATGATATAATTTGTCAAGTTCTGGGGTAACCCCTCCTTGGGTCACCTCATCTGGTCAGACCACTCAATCTATTGGTCAGTTCGTATAGGTATAGATTGTCATGCAGCATAAAGACGACACATTTTATGGCAATAAAGGTGGTGATCATCACATAAGCTCTGAAATCATTCAAAAAGTAAAATTGCGAACAAAAGTCGATTAGCAAAGGCACATGAGTGAGTTGTATAGAACAGTTTCTCATGGCAGATGTTGCAAGTTTGTGAAACCTTTTCATGAGAACAAAATCAAGCAAGAGAAAGAAAATGCAGGTCTAAATTTAATTTTAGTTCATGAAATACACAATATAAATTAATCGAAATACATGTTACATTCTAAAGTTTCTAAAACCTTATATTCTTTTCTTCAACTTCTGTCACTTTTAAACCATCTTAGTTTCATTGCAATTATCACGTGTAACTATGGCACACTACTACATCTCAAAGGTACCAACGTGTAAAATTATTTCAAAATATAAAGTAATTAGATCGTTTCTAATTAATTTCCATTAGTACATGTATGAAGCTCATTCTGTGAAAGTTTCAGTGAATTTGGAATTTGCATAAACATGCAGAACCATTTCTCTTTTCTTGATTGGTGCACACTTTAACATGAGCAAAGATAGTGCTGAAAACAAAACTCTTCAATGATCGTTCATAATGTTACATAACTTGCAATGAGTATCGTTAATTCTTCACATATATCATTATTTAAAGGAGAATGGTTAATGAAACCTCTATAACACATTAGTCATCGCATTCACATTTCTATTCCATGTTAAAAGAATACACCATGGAAATGTAGTAAACTTGAACCTATATTATTCAAACAAACATTTTCGTCTAATCTTCATTCTTCTGCATGCTTTTACGATGCAGTAACTAAGTCTCTTTATGATCTATTTCTCAAGATTCTCCAGCGTATAGTGAGCCCAAATTGTGCAAGTTTGTAATTTTTCTCTCAAAGTTGTCAATATCAGTTTTATGTGTCAACAATGGGATTTAGCAGTTTATCTGCTTCATCACCCATTTGTTTTATAAGCCTCCCTTATGTTCTTATTTACTATAGACTTTGCCCTCGCCATTACAGAACTATGAGTACCCTTCCTAACCCGGCCACTATTGGAACCCATCATCACCATATCCCTTATGGAAACAATTAGGTTAATGAAATCCTGTACTATGTACTGAGATGGTTGAATGGTCTGAGCTTTTAAGAGCTCCATCACACCATTTATAGTTTGGGATTTTAATTTTGCTGACCACACTAATCTACAGACATTCCTACAGTACATTGGCTGACTATTCTGCCAGAGCTCTCTTAAGTAGGCACCACTACACAGCGAGAGCACAAGTAGTTTGTGGTCACAACTTGCAAGCTCGCCTATTGCTAGATCCTTTACTAAACCAACATTTTCAGAAGAGATCATTACATCATCGATCAGTGTGGACACCCTCCCTTTGTTAAAAGTAAGCTGGGCCGGCTGGTTGCCGACAGATCTGCCATTAATAATTGTCATGTTCAGGCTGTCTAACAATGTAACTAATTGTCTACCTTTCACATCCTCCCACTGGCACGTCAAAACCTGGCACGGATTCCCCAAAGCATTTTCTTTCTCCAGTTGAAACTCATCTTTCGATGGGTAAGGGGAAATCTTTGCATTAAAATCGCCGATCAACAATATTGGCATGTTAAGGAAGGAGAGGTTAACCTTGTCAATTACAGCTGCCAGCTCTTTTAGCTACTTTTCCAGCCTTTTTTTCAGGGGAAGTACGTATTGATTAGTATTAGATGTGGACAGCCATTTTTCCACATTTTATTCTGCTTTTTCAGTGACAAACCAAAATGACATTGTCCAAAAATGTGTAAATTCCGGGAACAAAATGCCCCCAAAAATTTCATATTTTACAGATATCACAAGATACCCCCCACCCCCCAGCAGGGTGACCAAATTGCTTCTTGAGTGCTTTAATACTAAAACCTCTGTAATCACATAACATCACCTCATCCAGTTCCCAGGTCTCTTGCAGTGCAATATTCATAACATTTATCTCCTCTATAATAGACAAAAGGGATTCAAGGTACCTTTTTAGACCAGTTAGATTCCATGACAACACATCAGGATCTACAGTATAGGGATCTTGAAATCACTTTTTTAAATTAATTCTTCTCACAATCTAATTCCATATATTATTGTGCTGTTCTGATAGTGCTTCACAGTTAGTAAAAATGTGCCTCCCCTTCTTTGATTTAACAAAGAGTGGAGTACTGGAGCAGAGTGGAGTAGAGTGTCGTAGAGTGGAGTGGCATAAAGGGAGATGCATAGAGTAGAGTAGCATAGAGCGAAGAATAGTGTTGTAGAGTGTTGGGGCATAGAGTGGAGTACAGTTGTGTAGAGTGCAGTTGAGTGGTGTAGAGTGCCATAGAGTGCAGTGTTGTACAGTAGAGTGCAATAAAGTGCAATAGAGTAGAGTTGAATGTCGTGGAGTAGAGTGGCCTAGAGTGTCATATAGTGGCCTAGATGGTTGCAGAGCGGAGTGTTGTAGAGTGGAGTAAAGTGGCGTAGAGTGGAGTGGCATAGAGTGATGTAAAGTGGTTTAGAGTGAAGCACAGTAGAGTGGAGTGAAGTAAAGTGGAGTAGATCAGAGTAGAGTTGAGTAATGTGGTGTAGAGTGCAGTGGCGTAGAGTGGAGTTGAATACAGTGGAGTGGTGTAGATTGGAGTAGCATAGAGTGGAGTGGTATAGAGTACAGTGGAGTAAAGTGGCATAGAGCAGCGTAGAGTGGAGCAGAGTGGCACAGAGTGCAGTAGAGTAGAGTGGCAAAGAGTGGAGTAGAATAGAGCGGAGTAGAATAGAGTGAATTAAAGTAGAGTGGCATAGAGGGGAATGGCATAGAGTGGCTTAGACTGGCGGTGCATAGAGTAGAAGAGAGTGGAGTAGACTGGCATACAGTGGAGTATGTATGGTGTGGTCGAGAACTGTCATTACAGACAAAAAAACATTTTCAATTGATATGACCATTACATTTGCACAGACGTGCATGTTTTACTGATAAAACTATACAATGCACAAATGATGTGTGGAAATGGCATCACCTACTGTATTGATTTGTTTTGATCATATTGAAGTATTTTTTCCAGCACACTTTAGATATACAAACAAAATGCTTAATTTGTGCTTTCTTAATTCTGATATATTCTGAAATATTTGCACAGTTCATTTACAAACATGTACATTTTGTTGTGTGCTAGAAAAAAGCCTTTCCGCCTTTTCTTTCACCCCCACCCCCGATTGTCAGATAAATCCTCTCACCTTGAAGTGAGAAAAAGAAAAGTAAATACTAAACTCCCTCGAAAGACAGTACCTATCATTTGGTCTGTCTTTGAATGCATAGAAAATGTGACATGATAACAACAAAATATAAAAGCCTACTTATAGAAAACAAGCACTTGTGGAAGAATACAGTAAAAAGGCTATGCTTCACAGGTGGGACAAAAACATGCTGGACAGTCTCAAACAAATAAAGCCAGCAAATAGAAAGTAAGCAAATGTGACTGTCAAACCACAAAGCTAATGGTAAGAAATGGGCGGAAGGCATTTTTAGGTCAGGTTTCAGAATGTCCCAAAGAAGTCTTTAGCAACCAGATAGCTGTGCTGTCTGGTAGGCTTCAACCAAAAAACGTATCTCTCACTGATTATTTTAACTTACATTTATTTTACATTTAGGGTGTGTGCTATTTTATAAGCAGTTAACTGAATTTGAAAGTCCAACAAAATAGTAGGAGAATATTTTGGTCTTTTGAGCCACACCTTTGATCCCACTGTATGCTCACCGACCCTGCCCCATTTGCGCTCAGGATCAGTGTTCCCAAACTCTTCTTAATGCACCTCGACCACTGATCCCATGTGGATTTAATGGAGAAATACCATTGACATCAGAAATCAGAAAGTTTTGTTCTTACGGATGACATTCTGTCCGCTGTGTCCAGGGGCGTAATGTAAAATGATGGGGCCCCCCTGCAGAATGTGAACAGAGGCCCCCGAGCCTCCCATATCTCACAGATATTTATTGGACTTGGGTTGGCCAGGGGTTACAGGAGCTTGCATTATGCCCCTGGCTGCATCATATAATGCATCTTCTGCTAATTCAACTGAGTCACTGAAAGCATGCAACAATAACAAGCATTGGTAATTGCATTAGGTTTTTCCTATGTGATTAATAATAAGCAGTTTTTTGTTGTAAGTTGTAGCTAGCTGAGTAGTTGTACAATATAAGTTACAGAAGGTGTGCTAAAGTGTTATGACTTGTTTATGTGCAAAAAGGCAATATATTGTGCTGTTACTAGTGGTATAGTGCGGGTAAGTTATAGCAAAAAAGGAAATGAAAGAGAGAAATAATATAATTAATTGATGTAATAGCAATATTATGTGTTTAAAAGAGTTCTGATACCTTTTGGGCCCGGTGCCACTGCACCTGCTGCAGCATTCAAATCATGCCCCTAGTGCCTGTAACGTAACTGCATTTGTGACTGCCTGTTTAGTAGTAAAATATAGCAATATTTGGTGTTTAAAGGAGTTATGACAACTTTTGGCCCTGGTGCCACTACACCTGCTGCACCATTCAAATCATGACCCTATTGCCTGCAACATAACTGCATTTGTGAATGCCTGTTTAGTAGTAAAATATACCATTATTTGGTGTTTAGTGGAGTTATAACAACTTTTGGCCCCGGTGCCACTGCACCTGCTGCACCATTCAAATCAAGTCCCTTTTAACTGCAAGGTAACTGCAATTGTGACTGTCTATTTAGTAGTCAATTTAAGCAATATTATGTGTTTAGAGGAGTTCTGACAACTTTTTGGGCCTGATGCTTCTGCACCTGCTGCACCATTCAAATCATGACGCTGTTGTCTGCAATGTAACTGCACTTGTGGCTGCCTGTTTAGTAGTAAAATATAGCATAGCTTTTGTATATTAACTTTATTTTTAACATGCAAGGTTTATTACAACATTTAGAATTTGATCATAATGACCAAATAGATTAAGTTGAAAAAATCAATCCGATAATACCTACAAAGTGCAAGGAAAGGTACTGAGGCATGAAGAGGAAATGCCACAAACGCTCTAAGGCTAAAGCATCTGCTTCACAAAACAAAGTAATAAAAAGCAAGCATTCAAGCATACTGTTAGAAGCTATCTGCTTTTTCCGTGGGATGAGATCTTATCTTGTCAGTGAATGGCATTTAAACAGTGTGAACAGCTTAGTAGAAGTATTGTAAATGTGTGCAGCCAGGGGAAGTTAACCAAAAAAAAAAGTTCCACACAAAAGCAAATGAACACAGTAATTTGACATGGGAACTGATAAGAGCCCCCTTTTAAGATATATTAAATACAAGAGATTTCATAAGCACAGCGCAAGCGCTGTGCAGGCAAAGAGTAAAATTGGGCTCTCGCTCACCAAGCATGCAAGTGGAGATGGCCTAAAGTCTAATATATCCTCGGTCTTCTTATCCTTTCATCCAGTGAGGTTAGTATGCACTCTTGAAAGCTTTTTGATATACCTGTGCTTGTATGTTATGACTTACTGTTGTGATTCTCCTTGGGTAGGAACATTACAATGTTTTATGTAAAGGACGCCCACCATGAACTGCACCTTGGAGGAGTACAGTCTCAAGTTCCACTTTCGACTTTGAAACAGAGCATAAGGGGCTTAATTGTGCAATCTGCCACTAAATCAAAGGCTCTACTACCGGGTTTTTCATTCCAGTGGCTGAGCTTCTTTTTCTCAAGTGCAAAACAACTTCACCGCCTAAACCCATAGAATAGGACCGGAATGGAAAACAACCCGAGAGTCACGGATGGTATCAGTGTTGTTATATAAGGAAAGGCCTGTTTTTTCAGCAGAGCTATTTCCACGTGGTATATGTGCAATTGATATGTGCAATTGATCAGGTCACATTTTCAAAGCTTGCATCAAACTCAGTGAAGCAAACGCTCACTGTCTTCCCTTGAATACCACATAACACCAACGTTAATGTGCCCTTGGAGTCAGCCACCTGGCCAGTTCTGTTACACAGAATAGAGTGCTATCTGTAAAGCAAACCTATCTGGTTTTATCATCGCTCGCAGTCGATGCTCCGGGCTGAACCTTCCTCTCAGCTTCCTGAGCAGCATCCCGCCACACCGATTTCACCCCCAGAACAACGAGTCTGCAGCCGGAATGCGGGCAGATCACCGGAAGATCTTTATCGCGACACTCCGATCTAACATCGCGGAGATAAGTGCCGTGTTGTCCCCACCTATTATGACGCTAAGATGGCGCCTGTTGTGCAATGAGGTCTTGCCCGGGACCGTAGAAACTGCACGTTGAAGCTGCCGACCTCCGTATCACCCAGCTAACTTCTTCCCCAACCCCTGACCCATACCGGCAACTGAGGACCACCTATCGCGGCGACTATCAGCAGATCGGACGTTAACGGCCACTGGAGAACAAAAGTAAGAGCTCCGTCCACACCGGTGAGATGAGGCGCGCTACCTCATCACTCGCCATCCCCCATTGGAGAGCTGGAGCACCGCCTGACCTGTGGGGCTCTCCCAACGTGGACGTAATTCAAGAGAACTCTTGGTGAGCAGGGATGTCTGACACCTGACCCCAAAATGGCGTCTGTAGTTCTGGCGGACCCGGAGAGACCAACACTGCACCCGGGGGTCCTCATCTGGAAACACAGCCCGACCTCTTTTCTCCTGGCAAGGACTAAGCAGCAGAGGGCATGGTGAGCAGTCGATCACCCTTCTTCAGCCCCTCTGTTATTCTGCCTCGTTTTTCAGAAGTAAGAGGAATTCCTGCTGCTTCGTCTCCACCTTCTCGGCAATCCCATTGTCATTCAAGGTGTCAAAGCGGCCTGTTGCCCTCCATTAATCATGGCTTCTTCTTTACTGAGACCAATTATTTCTTTTTTGAGAGATTTCAATGGACTTAGGAGGCGCCCCGCCTGATCCTAAAATGGCGGCCGTTTCTCCCCCTTGCTACTATAACACGGTTATTACTCTCCTCCTCGGGAAGCGAGCGGACACTTGGCTCCGGTCTCGAACTCCTCTATTGCTCCATTGCTCAACAAACCCCCCCCTTTGAGCGAAAGACATTAATGGGACAGGCTGATTGTTTCACCAAGGTCAGAATTCCCTTTCCTGACCCCAAGATGGCTGCCACAGTGATCCCTACCTCGTTGTGCTACTGCTCTGGGACAAAAACTGGACTCCAACCTGACCCTGAACCTATTCCTCCATCCTGCTTTCCCATCTGAACTTTTAACCTGTTTGAACATACCTATGACAGTGGAGACCTAGCTTCTTGGCTGATGCCCGGTGGAGCTACCTGATAGCTATAGAGGGGATGGGTTGTGGATTTCCCCCTCGACCATCACCTACCCAGCCGGACTTTGGGCAGACTTTCCTTTGTCTCTCCGTCATATCTCCCTCCTACCCCTTCTCCCTACCCCTTTACCCCTCCACGCTCCATTCATCTCGTCTCTTATGCCCTTTATATGTCTTTACGCTGAGACCTAGTTATCTGGCTGATGCCCGGTGGAGCTACCTGATAGCTATAGAGGAGATGAGCTGTGGACTTCCCCTCGGACGTCACCTACCCAGCCGGTCCTTGGGCAGATTTTCCCTTCGTCTCTCCTTCGTATCTTCCTCCTTCCCCTTTACCCAACCCCCGTACCCTTCTGCTCTCCTTTGACCTCGTCTTCATTGATCTTTAAATGTTTTGCTGGCAACTATTTAACATGTAACTGATGTAATTTATGTAACTTTGTGGAACCTCATGTAAAGCGCTCTGATACCTTCGGGTCTAGCCAGCGCTATATAAAACTCATTAAATAAATAAATTAAATAAATAAATATCTGTACTCAGCAGCGGTGGCCTCCAGGAGACAACTGACACTGCACACTGAGCATGCCTTGCTCCTCACTGAGGAAAACTATAGTCTTAACGTTCTTCCAGAGGAGTAAATTGGCCTTCAACCTCACGAAAATCAGCAAAGCAGCTTTCAATAGTGAAGTGACCGTCATAAGGATGAGTGAATATAATCCCAACTTTAGAGACCAGAAACGAGGTTTTGGACCCTCTGAAGTTCAGCAACAGATTTTAGGGCCAGATGTACGACCGATTTTTGCAGTCGCAGAGGGGTTCCAGACCCCTTTGCGACCTCAAAAAACGAGTTGGCCATGTACTATTCCCATTTTGCGAGTCGCAAATGATTTGCGACTCGCAAAATAGGTATAGTGAGTCGCTATTAGGAAGGGGCGTTCCGAGGCGTCCCTTCCCCAGGTCCTCCAGGTATGTATGACTCCTTTGCGACCGCAATTGCGGTCGCAAAACAGTCGCAGTTTACCACCCTTCTCAGAAGGGTGGTAAAGCACTCGCAAACGGGAAGGGGTCCCCAGGGGGCCCCTTCCCCTTTGGGAATGCAGGGGAAAATATTTTTTAAGGGACCACTACCTGCCCTTAAAAAAATTAAATGAAAACGTTTCATTTTTTCTTTTTTAAATGCATCCCGTTTTCCTTTAAGGAAAACGGGCTGCATTTAAAAAAAAAACTGTATTGAAAAGCAGTCACAGACATGGTGGTCTGCTGACCCCAGCAGACCACCAACCCTGTGAGGCTGGCCATTCCCAATGGGGTCGCAAATTGCGAATGGCTCATGAATATTGATGAGCCTCGCATTTTGCGACCCCTTTGAAATCGCTAACAGTGTCTCTGACACTGTTGTACATTGGATTTAGCGCCTCGCAATTTGCGACTCGCAATTTGTCGCAAATTGCGAGGCGCTAAATCCAATGGTCGTACATCTGGCCCTTAGTCTGCAAACTAGCTACAAAATTCCAGCGGTGTGGTGTGAGGGTCCTTTGGGGAGAGCAGTGTTGGAAATTGCATAAGTATGGGAGATGGGCCTGGATATGGGGATTACTGGGTCATATGTGTTTTGTTTGCCAATACCAGTGAAAGATAAGTATTTATCATTATTAACCGCTGGGAGATGCTGAAGTTTACTAGATTTTTAGAAGAACAAATATGTTGACTTGAAGGATCAGGCGACGATATTGACTGTTCGACTAACCTTGAGATAGTTTCCTACCATGTGAATAGTGTATTAAATCCTAGAACACGAACTGTCACATGAATACATGTATACTCTTTATTGGCGTTGGCCATCATTGTGAAACAGACCCTTAGCCTTATTGTCATGACACTCCTTGTGGGGAACGAGGGCCCTTCAGAAAAAACTAACCACCCACCCCCTCCACTCTCAGGTTAACTGCTTGTGTTGCCAATAAGATTTGAGGGTTATTGTTAGTTCTATTTCTGCGCACAGGCAGTAGATTTAGGGAGGTTTGAAGCTACTCTGTTAAAATGTTTTTTCATGACAGAATGAGTATAAACTAGCGCTACTGCGAAGGCACAACGTTAATTTTTTTTGAGTTTATGGGGGAAATATGATCTAATTTGAGTTAATAAACTTTCTCACAGTCTTCCAGAGGTTGCATTCCGACAAACTAGGGAGAAATTTGAATCAGGTGGCCATGCAAAATTTCGAAAAGAGGAGCTCGCTATCACTTTGTGGAAACTGTCTGTGTGCATCCTAGTCCAACCTTCGAAGTGTATGTGAAGTCACCACTGCAAAACAAAGTACATTTTGATGCAGTGGAAAGAGTGGCATCTGGGGGTAAGTGTTGTAAATAAAGAATTATTCTGAAACATGAATTATTATAATACTTATAAAATTTGCTGTAGCTATTCTGAAGTTTGTTTCCTTTATGAACATGTTGAAACCTTGAGGTCCAGGACGATACAACTCTCCACTGGGTTTACCAGAAGAAAAATACTGTAAACCTTTATGTTCTTCTAGTGGAAGACCTCTGCTGACAGCTTCCTTGCATGCCTAAATCTTGCATAGCCTAAAGAAGAGTCCCCTTCTTGACTGGAGTGGAAGAAGAAATTGCCGAAATCATCTGATGTTTTTTGGGAAGGGGGGGGGGCAGGGGGCGTGAGGGTGGTCTTAACTCCAGATAACTCCAGATGTGACTCATAATTTTCATGACCCATTGATCGATTAGTTTTATTTCCTAAAAAAAGGCCTTCCACACAATCCTCCTTTGATTCTTCACATACTTTCGTTCTCAGACCCCTCTAGGAAGTTCGCTCGTCAATGTAAAACTGTACTTTTGTCTGTTCATTCCTTATTTTGTGTGTTGTGTTGGTTTTTTATGTGCGTGTTCCCCTCATTACAAGTCCCCTGTGAAGTCACGCCCTCTCTACTACCTCAAGGAAGCTTTTCCACTATAGGAAATTCTGTATTCCAAGCCTATAGAAGTGCCTTCCCAGTGTGTTTTGAGTTACTGCCACTTATTACAGTATTATGCCTTTAGTTGTATTTTGTACCCCATGTATCATATATTTTGTACCCCATGTACCCCCTGCTGTATTCACGCCCTCTCTACTACCTCAAGGAAGTTCTTCCACTATAGGAAATTCTGTACTCCAAGCCTATAGAAGTGCCTTCCCAGTGTGTTATGAGTGACTGCCACTTATTGCAGTATTATACCTCTATTTGTATTTTGTACCCCATGTTTCATGCACACCTGTCACTTTGTCCTCTTGGAACTTATTCCTCTTTTTGTATTTGGTTTGTTTGTTTTATGCACAATTGTCACTTTTCCTCATGCAATGTAACGCTTGCCTTTGTATTATGCTCATTTGTATCCTCCTCCTTATGTAATGTTGCTGTTCCTGTTGTGAAGCGCTCTGACACCCTCGGGTAAAGTCTGCGCTATATAAAAACGCATAAATAAATTCCTGCGCAGGTTTTCTATTTAATCCTCCTGCTTCTCTCCCCTCCCATGATAGTCATAATTCCAAATTCTTCACTGGTCCAAGAAAATACCCTTTATAGTGGCATGACTCAGCAGCGGATTCGAAACTCCAGTTGACTCAAAATGCTGAGATTCGCCTAGCAATTCTCTCACTGCCAAAGGCGGGAAACAGCCTTTACCATAACAGCCGAACCACACACTGCAGATACAACTCTGCCCCTACAACAAATGTGTCTTTACAATGCATTGCTTTATGACACATGTCGTTACAAGGACATGCCTTGGGGAAAGCGGCGTTGGACTTTAAAGTCCAACACTTCCCTACTGTTGCACAATCTGAATTTGGAATAGTAAATTATACCCCTCCAAAGTCCAGCTCTTTCCCTAAGGCATGTCATTATATCAATATGCGTGGTAAAGGATTGCGTGGCAAAGATACATTCATTGTACAGACTGTGGAGTAATGGCATGCAATGTAAAGACATGTGTTGTTCCAACATACACCCCCAAAGGATGACTGGATATTCTCAATCTTGTGCAGTCGAGTAACACCAACATTTATTTGCAGGCTAAAATCACTCCTTGTCTACCAGAGCAGTTGAGTCTGCTGAGCAATTTCTGGTATTTCATCATCCATTTCATATTTTTCCCTTATAAGGCAGCTGTAAAAGTAAATGCTGGGGAGCCAAGTTTTACAATGCTCTCCCATTAGATAGTTATAAAGACGAGAATTTGAAAGCGTTTAAGACTAACTGAGAATTTTTTTTAGTAAAACCCTTCCTTCTCAGCTAACGTCTGCAATGGCTAGCACACAGAAACTAACTGAGCGTTGTTCACTATACAAATACTTTTGGTTTTATTGCTCCTAGTACTTTAATGATAAAATGTTGGACTCTTGGGGGCATATTTATAAGACCCTTGCTCCGCCGGAGCATCACTTTATGTAACGCTCCGGTGGCGCAAGCTACAAAATCATATTTATGAGGTCACATAAAGGCACTTTGTGTGGCTTTGAATAGCCTCATAGATCTGGAGTAAAGAAAGGCAGTGCAAATCGCTGCGTTGTCTTACTTTGCTCTAGGGGGCATTCCATGGGCGTCGTGTGGGTTTTCCCACACAACACCCATGGATTTTTGACGCTTCCCCAGATTTACAAAACCATGTAAACCTGGGGATGCACCAAAATCTTACGCCTCCCCAGGGGAGGCGCAATGAGGAGAAATAGCTTTATTTCTTCTAGTTTTTCCTCTTTCCATGAGTGCTGCATTCTGCCTCCCAGCATTGTTTTTGTGCAGGAAGGAGCCCCGTCCTGGACAAAAACAATCCAGCCGACAACACAGGCACCCTTGCACCATGGTTCAAGGGTGCCTGCATTCACACTAGGCTGGCAAGACAGTGCCATTGCAGGAGGAAAGAACAGTGCAGGGGGAATGCACGTATTAGATAAATATGGTGCATTCTTGCCCTTTCACTTTGACGTAGGGCAGTGCAGCAAGGTGACTTGCTGTGCTGCCCTATGCCAAAACGCAAAACGCATGGTTGCATTATCTTTTTGTTTTTGGCTCAAATGAAAACAAATAAACAGAGCTGATCCATAATGTCGTGAAGCTCAAATTTAGGTAGGTGCTGGACATTTAGGTTTGGATGAGGAATAGACAGTGTTTAAGTCATAGGATACCTGAGTGAAGGAGACTTTCAAATAGGATTGTGTTTCGTTGGCACATTGGTGAAATTTAATGTTGTTATTGGTGAGCAGAACCCCCCCAAGTAACTCTGCAAGGTGGGGTGTTTACAGCTGTTCCCTGCCCGCAGTTTTGCCCTACACTATGGACCCTGCTGGGGTGGGACTTTATCCCCCAGCCTCAATGTGCCCAGGAGGGTGAGGGCCATCCAGGAAATGCGCTGTAAAGCATGACTTGTTTTCCGCAGTGCAGGTGTTTATAGCGGTTCCCTGCCCGCAGTTATGCCTGACACTACGGACCCTACTGGGGTGGGACTTCATTTCCCAGCTTCAATGCACCCAGGAGGGGGTGAGGCCATCCAGGAAACGCACTCTAAAGTGTGACTTGCTTCCCGCTGCACGGGTGTTTGCAGCAGTCCCCTGCAAGCAATTTTGCCCCCCACTATGGACCCTGCTGGGGTGGGACTTTGCCTGCAGCTTCAACTCACCAAGGGGTGGGCCATCCAGGAAACACGCTCTCAAGTGCTACTTGCTTCCTGCAGTGCAAGTGTTTGCTGCGGTTCCCTTCCCGCAGTTTTACCTGACACTACGGACTCTGCTGCGTTGGGACTTGGTCCCCCAGCTTCAACAAGCCGGTGAGTGCGGGGCCAGCCAGAAACGTGCTCTAAAGCCTGACTCGCTTCCTGCTGTGCGGGGCGAGCACAGGTGGGTGTGCGTCCAGACAAGGCTGGGCCGGTCCTACCATCTAACATTGTGCTTAGGGGGGAGTGACACTTTTTACTGGCTTACAAGAGTATCCCCAAGAGAACCCCCTGTCTTCCTAATCCGATTGTTGTGGTGGCCCTTTATCAGTGGTATTTGCTGTGCTATCAGGAATTGGAGGAAGCCGATCACATTATCCCTCAGAGCCCTTGAGCCATCGAGTTGTTTGATTGGTCGCCCCCTTTCCCACTGTCTCCGTCTGGTCCTTAAGATATCAGTTTCCCTAACTATAGTTTCTGGTGTGCCTCGGATCTATACCCCAGGCACAATGGGCAGAAGGAAAGCTCCAGAAGGGCCTTTTATATCGTCCCCAGGAGAGCCTGTTATATCGTCCCATCCCCCTAAAGCAGGATGCTGCAGAGGGAAATGGGAGTTATCTCCACTGAAATCACATTGACTGAGAGAAGACTGCCTTTTGGGGCAGAAATGTCACCAACATCTGTTGTCAGCGTAGTCTCCTCTTTTAGTCCTCCTAGTGTTGATACCACAGTCGCCCCAGATGAACTGGCCGGAGGTCAAGCACAATTACCATGCCTGTCACCTGCTGTTCATCCTTCTAGGGTTGCTGAGCAGCCCAGGTGGTTGACTTTGAATAAATCCACATCAACACATGCTTCAGCCAGCCCCCCTATAGCATCTTCTATTTCAGAACATTCTAGTTTCAGTATCTGTACAGAGGGGCCTGCGCCCAAACCATTGTGGGCTGTGGAACTAATGGAGGATTATATTTTTTTTTATTTTCTTTCAGAAGCGGCCAGGGAGTTGCAAGATCGGCCTCCACCGCAACATGTGGGCGAAACGGCGTTGGGTGCAACCAGAAATGGAGGAAGCTGTCCTGGGCGCTAAGGGCATATAGCTTAAAGTCTGGGGCTCCCATGCCCCCGCGGGACAGAGGTAGCGTGAGAATGTTATATGCGATTCTGGGCTGACGCCCGGCCCAGACAAGGGTGATTACGAGCGAGCGGAGTTTGCCAAAAAAAAGCGCTGTGAGGGGGACGGGAACGTTGAGGAAGAGGTATAGGAATTTCGGGAGTACCACCATTTTCGCAATGGCGATACGTCCCGCCAAGGACAAGGGCAGCCTCTGCCACAGCTGGATCTTGGTCTCCAACCAGTCCACCGCGCGGCCAAAGTTGGCCCTCCAAAGTTCATCCATGTCCCTACTAAGCCAGATGCCCAGATATCTAGTGGGTCCCGACGCACAAATGAACGGATAGTCCGGGGCAAACAGAGTGGTGGCAGCCGTAAGAGGAAAAAGAACGGACTTACCCCAGTTGACCTGGATGCCAGAAAGCCCCCCGAATCGCACGACCTCACGGACCATAGGACCGACGTTCTCCTGTGGATTACGGACGTATAGCGTGATGTCATCCGCATACATGGAGACGACAAGGGCGCGAGCAACGAAGCCGAGGCCTCTCTGGGTATGGTGCTGCCTGAGCCTGGCGGCGAGGAGATCCATGGCGATGGCAAATAGCATGGGCGAGAGTGGGCACCCCTGTCTAGTGCCCCTGGCGATGGGAATGGGCTCCATGATCTGACCATTAATCCGGGGGCGGGCGGTGGGGAGAGCGTAGAGAAGCTGAACCTTGTGCAAAAAAACTGGGCTAAATCCCAGGCGTGGGAGGAGATGGAAAAGGAAGGGCCACTCAAGGGTGTCAAAGGCCTTGGTGGCATCCAGGAGAGCGGCCACGGCCGGGAGAGAGGGATTGATTTGATGGAGAACAGCAAATATGGTCCGGAGATTGTGAGAGGTGGCGCGGCCGGGGATAAAGACGGACTTGTCTGGGCGAGCTATTAAGGGTATGAGAGGGAGGAGGCGGGAGGCCAGCAATTTAGCGAAAATTTTATTGTCGGTGTTAATGAGCGATAGGGGGCGGTAGGAGTCGCAGAGTTCGGGAGACTTGTCCAGCTTTAGGAGGAGTGTGAGCAGGGCCTCGCGGAGCGAAGGGGGAAAGTGACCACACTCGAATGAGTCATTGTACATGGCAGAGAGGTGTGGAACCAGGAGGGGCGCGAATTGCTTGTAGAAGGATGCTGGCAGGCCATCAGAGCCGGGAGTTTTGTCGCCCGGGAGGCCATTGATGGCAGCCATGATCTCCTCCTTGGTGAAGGGTTCATCGAGGTATTCCCGATGGCTGTTGCCCAGCCAGAGGAGCTCAATAGTTTCAAAGTACTGATCAAGGAGTTTGCGTGGGGGCACCTCCCCTGCAGTGTAAAGCTGTGAGTAGAAGGCGGAGAATCTGGCCACCACCTCCCTGGGGGGGTCGTTCTGTCCGGGCCTCCGTCCTGAAGTGTGGTGACAAAAGAGGCGGCGTGTGGTTGACGCAAGAGGTTGGCTAGAGTCTTACCTGGGTAGTCCCCCTTGCCGTAGCGGCGGGCCCTCGCCTCCCTGCCCAGGAAGGAGATTTCCCTGTTGGCCTCGTTGTTGAATTCAGTAAGTTTGCCCCTGAGCTGTGCCAGGATGTTGAGGTTGGGGTCCTGAGATTGTAAGGAGTCCAGGGCCTTGATCTCCCCCTCCAAATGCTCCAGAACACCCCGAATGGAGCGCAACATGCCCGATTGTTTGGAGATGCATTCGCCCCGAATCACCGCCTTGAAACCCTCCCAGAGTGTAGAGGGAGAGTCGACAGAGCCTGAGTTGAGTTCGAAATAGTTGACAATTGCTGTTTGTGTCTCGTCACAGAAGACCGAGCCACGGAGCGCATTGGGAGGCAGCCGCCAGGCAAACATGCGTCGCGGGGTGTGCGGGACCTGTAGGCCTAAGCGCACGGGGGCGTGGTCGGAGAGGGTGCGGGACATATGTTCCGCGGAGGTGACCCACACGAAGGCATTGCGAGTAGTGACCCAGAGGTCCAATCGAGACCAGCAGCCCCGCGAGCCAGTCATGCAAGTGTCCTCGTGCACATCTGGATGGGTATGCCGCCATGCATCTAGCAGGGAGTTATCAGTCAGTATGGAATGTAGAAGCGAAGTTGCGCGAGGGTGCAGCGCGTGTGGCCCAGAGCGATCAAGGGAGGAGGAGGGAGCAACGTTAAAATCGCCACCCCAGAGAAGGGCGGTGGGTCCCAGGGAAGAAATGTGCTGCCAGACCTGCGTGAAGAACTCGGGACTGTCAGAGTTAAGGCCATAGATAGCTGCAAGGATGAGGGGTTGGGCAAGGAGAGTGACATGCAGGGTCACGAAGCGACCATCCGGATCCAGGATGGCCTGAGTGGTGCACCATGGAAGCCCCCTGCGCAGAAGGATAGACACTCCGCAGGAGTAGCTGGAGTAAAAGGAAGAGTGAGTTTCGCCCCAATAGTTGGAGTGAAGCCTTGAGCAGGTAGCGGGCAGCAGGTGAGTCTCCTGAAGGAAGCAGATGTCCACCTTGTGTCGTATGTGATGAGCATGTACCAGGCAAGCCTTACGGTGGCCGGTAAGACCCCTGATTTTCCAGGTCCAGAGCGTAGTGTCTGTCATACTGGGGTGCTGAAGCTACGGGCGACGGATAGAAACAGATGCGCAATGCGAGCAGTGAACGTGTGTGGCACAGTGTGTGGTGACGAACCAGACGTAGCATACAACATGTGCCAAGAAACATCACAAAACAAATAAGGCAACAGGCCTCTGAGCGGAGGCAACAAATCCGATAGAAACACACCCCCCACCCACTCCAACCCCCAATTAGATTGAGCAACCCCCCCCACCCATCCCAAGGGACCCAAACAAGGAAGGGAACATGGAGCCGTTGGCACCTCAGGGAATCCCCAACTGGGAAGGGAAAAGAAACAGACACAATAGGGAATCATCCCAGGGAGGCATGGTTCTGCCAGGCATACACCTCCACCACTAGGACAGGGTGGCCAAGCCACAGAGAAGGACGGACATCAGTTATCAAAACAAGGAAGAGCGATGAAACACCCCTGCACCGGGGGAGTATCACAACAGGGCAAATAAGGCATCGGGCATCAATAATCAGGGGCCCACAGCGACTGCACGGAGCAGGAGCAGGCAAAGCAATGACAGAAGGGGCCGCAAGTGCCCCACAACCGCAACATGGACCCAGTAGCCCTTAGACGTGCGGACAGCAAATAAGAAGAATAACAGGTGCGGCTACATGGATACATAACAATCAGGCTTCAAGAAAGAAAACATCAGGTCAGACAGAGTGCATAACATTAATATCAACAGTGAAGGCCATAATGAGTCATTGTCGCTCGTGCCACCACCATCAGCTGGCTGGGAGTTAGAAGGAGATGAGCGCTGTTGCTTGTCCAGTTTCTTCGCGTAGGCCAGGGCAGCTTTCGGCTCGGTGAATACCTGCATGTGAGAGCCATTTTTGACACGCAGTTTGGCTGGATAGGCCAAGGAGTAGGAGACTTCATGTTTCTGGAGCAGCTGCTTGGCCGGGAGGAACTCGCGTCGGGCGGCCAGTACCGCCAACGTGTAGTCGGGATAGAAGGCAAGAGAGTTCCCCTGATGACGAATTTCACCTTTTTCTCTGGCAGATCGAAGGACCGCATCACGATCCCGAAAATTCAACAGTTTGGCAATAATTGGACGAGCCGGCAGGCCAGAGGCCGGCCGCGGTCCCAGAGAGCGGTTGGCCCGCTCGACAATGAAGACGGGGGACAGGACATCGCCAAAAAGGTCACGAAGGAGCTGCTCAATAAAGTCCTCCATTTTGGTAATGCGGAGGTTGCTCCTACGGGAACGCGCCTCCAAATCCTCATTTTTATTCCTGATGAGTTCAAGGACTTTGTCCATCTGAAGGAGCTTTTGGCGATCTCCGGTCAAGGTGTCCTCAACGTCTGAGACCCTCGCCTCCACGTGGGCAAGCTGCGAGTCGTGGGAGTCCACCCTGGCCTTGACAGTGTCCAGACGGGCGGATAGCTGGTCAAGCTGGGTAGCGATACCAGAAACGGTGGCCTTTACATCCAACATGATGGCCTTAAGATCATCTTCTCGTGTCGGACCGATTGCAGTCTGGGAGGCAGGGTCACCCGTGTCCAGGGCAGCCGCATCCTGTCGGGTCAGTCTGCACTGGTCAAAAGCCAGCTTGGGCTGTTTAGGGTCCGCCTTCCCCATGATCGGGCCGCCGCAGCCAGCCGAACCCGCCACCGGCCCCACGGGGATTCAGGTACAGAAAGGCTGCTTATAGTGAGGTGGGGCCACCAAGAAGCGTAGTAGCCGCGGGCAAAGTAGTGGGCGGGCGTAGCTGGAGCGGGCCACAGGCAGGGAGCTGAAGGGTATAAAGGGGCAGCCCAAAATCACAGCCCAGCAGGAGCAAGACCCGTAAATGAGAGCCACGTCAAGCCGGGCACCAGGGCCGCCAGTGCACTCCGGGAGGTGGGGTGATGCAGCACTGCAAGCGGGCGACCCCGAGGTAGAGCAGCACGCAGAAAATGCAAAGAGAAACAGTCACGGACCCCCACACGGGGTAGGAGCAGCAGGAGGCCGGGCCACAGGGCAGAAGGACCAGCAGGAGAAGGCTCAGAAGTCGGGGAGAGACTGACGCCGCCCTCCGAGGAAGGAAGAGAACAGTCTCAGGTTGGGCCCGTCACAGATAGCAGGAGGGCCTGTATATGCGCAGGGCCGATGGACGAGACGGTAAGGCTGCAGCGGGAAACTCGCAGCCGGGGGGGACGGAGAGCAGCGGGGAGACGTGGGGAGTGCACCGCCCACATCGCGGGGCCCTGAACGGGCTGGAGGTAGCAGTGAGGCAATTACATCATGTGCCGGCACTTGCCAGCGGGGAGCGCAGCCCCAGGCCCCGCGGTGCGGCACACGCGCCACCAACCCCGCCGCAGACCGCCACACACACCGCACCGTCCTATCGTGTTGGCGAGCCAGCCAGGCAGCAGGGATCAGCAATGAGGCACTCCGGCCCCAGCGACGTAGTGTAGGCAGTCCGTCCGCCACTCAGCAACACGATGCAGCCTCCGGCCGCGAACCGCACGGCGAGCCCGACATCCTCGCGCAGGGCCGGAGACGTCTGGCGATATCTCGAGATAATGGCGGGTGCAGGCGCTCGCAGAGGGGTCATTCGAAGCCCCGCGATGCAGGGAGTCAGAATCGTCCAGGGTGGAGGGTCAGCACCACCTAAGTCCACAGGATAATGGTGGATGTTAAGGCTTGGCCGGCAGAGCCCACTCAGAGTGCGGCCATCTTGCAGCCGGCTAAGCCACACCCCCCCCAATGGAGGATTGTATTGTCAAAATTAGAGACACAATGCTAGCAGAACCAAATTCTAGCACGCATGGTAGCCATAAAACAGGGGTTTGAGAATATTAAGCAATCACAGAGCTCAATTTCCCAAGCCCTCAGTTCAGCCCCGAAGGATGGACATGGCAGCGCACCAAATCAGCCTGTCCCACTGGCACCTGACGGAGTTGCTGTTTCTCACAGCCTCCACTATCGCTCACGCCAACCATACAAGAGCTACTCATTCACCAAGCGCCAACCCTAGCCTACAGGGGGCCCATAATAGCTGAATGGGCAGTGTGGCTGGGAAGCTCTCGCCCTCGTCAAGTGACCAAGAACTCTATCAGAAGCATCCTGTGATCATTCTTCTTTCTGCTTCCTGTCCTTATGTGGCAATTCTCACAGGTGTCCCACAGTTACGAGTGTGCCAGAGGGAGGGCATGAAGAGCTTACCAATAAATGCTTCAATTGGCTGGTCCAGCACAGGAACCTCCCCCTCTCCTTGGTAAATAATATCCTCCCAACTTGCAGGGTGGGATGGTTGGGGCAAGGGCAGGTTGACCGCCCAGGGGACTGTGTTGTTATCAATTTTAGGTCACCGCAAGTGGTGGAGAGCTTGCTCTTTGGTTATTCAAGCAAACACAAAGGTGAGCCAAGCATTGACCTGTTGCCGCTTGGGTATTTTTATAAACCATTTTATTTCCCGGAGCCCGATGGCAATTCACACAAGTTTCATCCACAGCCAGTATCTGTAATGGCTTCTGCCTTTAATGTACTACAAAGTGGGTTTGGTGCATTTAGAGTCCCTACCTCAAATCGCTCTGATGTCATGGCAGGGGTAGACTGACTCACATACAATAGGGGTTTTCCCAAAATTGATCAATTTGCAAAAGTATGGGAAGGGAGCAGGGGCAGACCAACTAGGCAGTTGAGCACTGTTGGCTTTGTGGGTACTGTGAGGAAGCTGTACAAAAACTCTACAACCCCACGGTGTAACAACCAGGGAGTACTTACAGCCGGGATGCAGGCCATACTAGGGGCCAATGGAAACACAGAAATGGAGCAAAGAGGGACACCCAGGAACTTTAAGTTACTGGAGACAATGGGCCTCATTTATGAGGTTTTGACGTAGGGCAGCACCGCAAGAAATCTTGCTGCACTGTCCTAGGTCAAAAGAAAAGGGCAGGAATGCGCAGTTTCTATAAGATATGGTGGATTCCTGTCCTTTTCCCCAGCGCCTCGCACAATTGGCTGCTGTACGCCAACGCAGGCAACCTTGCACCATGGTGCAAGGGTGCCTGCGTATCAGGGCTGATTGATTTTGTGCAGGAAGGAACACCTTCCTGCACAAAATCAATTCAGGCGATTTCCTCTTTTGATGTGTGCTGCCGAATGCAGCACACATAGAAAAAGGGAAAAACGAGGAGAAATTAAAACATTTCTCCTCGTTGCACCTCCCTAATGCCACCCCTGGAGTGGCGTTAGATTCTGACGCATTCCCAGGTTTACAATTTCTCATAAATCTGAGAATATGTCAGATTCCATGGGCAACACCCATGGAACGCCTCTTTCACGCAGTGTTCTGCCTGAGAGGGGCACATATTTACAGGGCCATGAAAAGCCAGGTAAAGTGGCTTTACGTGGCCTTGTAAATATGCCAGGGCACATTGTGCCACCGGAACGTCAAAAAAGTGAAGTTCTTGGGCCGCAAGGGCCCTCATAAATGAGGCCCAATAGGATCCGATCCCCGTTAGCCCTTAGAGAGCGAAGTCATCTTAATTGCAGAATACAAATGACACCAGCTCAGACGCAACTTGAACGAGATAGTAGAGTAAGGGACACCCACATTTGGGCAACAGCCATAACGTCTGCACAGATCAATCCGCTTGATGACCGGGATGGGCTGTGTAGGTCTGAAAACAACATTGAGCCATTAATCAGCCAGTCTGCACTCTCGGTCAAATTGCTGTCTTGGAATATAGCCGAGCTATCTTCCAAATTCGAGTGCCCAGAATGGGCCCAGTTTATAGTTATGCATTCACTTTGTCTGCTCCAGGAAACTTGGTCTACCAAGCTGGTGCACCGTGCGGCTTATGTTAATTTTACTAAAGAGGCAACAACTATGGGTAAGGGCAGACTCTCAGGGAGATTAACCACTTGGGTCAGCACAGTGCTAACCTATAAGGTAAGGAAAATAATAATATCTTCCCCAGATATTATGTGTGTCTCTTTGACATTCTCGCATCTTACAGCTTACATTTATAATGTGTTTCTAAGGCCAGGAGGGAACAACATCACTTCTTCAATTATAGATGTATTGAATTCACACATGGCAACTGTCCCAGTGGAAGTAATGAAATTTGTGGGTGGTGACTTCCATCGCCAATTCCAACCCCTGGACGATAATGCAGAAGCACTCAGCCAGGATGAAGATAGTGCTTGGTGTATTTCTAAATTGGCAATCCCTCCGATTAAAAAATGGTCCTCCCTGGCACTCCAAATTAATGCTTTAACACTGAATCAGGGCTTGCGAGCTGGGAATGGCAGAACAGTCTGCAACAGGGAATGGAAACACACATTTAATCCCATCTCATGTGCCAGCTTTATTGATATATATATATATACTGGTAGAGCTAAGGCCCTGGCGACATTTAATTGATACGGTTGTACTAACCAGGTATGACAGTGACCATAATGTCCTGGTTCTTGTTGTTGACCTCCCTGCCTGCTCCAGGCGAGTTATTGCTGTGAACCCTTTGATCGAGGATTGCAAGTAACCAGCAACAGGTGTAGAGTAAAGTGGCGCACTCCCAGGAGTTGGTTGGGGCAGTTTATAATTTAGTATCAGAAAGCATCAAGGGACTCCTTCTACTGGATTGGGCCCCAGGCCAAGGGGAAAAATTGGAATAGATTAGTGTTATTAACAATACCTGGTATGAGGGACTAAAAAAGCATTTTTATGTGGAAACTAAAAGGGTCGTCGGGAGGAGAAGCCCTTAGACTTGGTACAATCAAACATGTAAGAAAGCAGGCTCCGCCTTTATGTCTGCCATCAAACAGCAAGATAGGGGCGTGATAAAAGTACTGAGGGAGACTTATAAGAAGGCTAATAAAGATGCTAAAAGGGATTAGGAAGGTGGAAAGTGGGAAAGTGGGAAAGCCTGTTGGATGCGATTAGGAAAGGGGACCAGCTTGCGTTTTAGAACCTGGTGTTCACAGGGTGACAAGAGGGAGTGGTAGCTCCATTGAGACTAATGTTCCCACTACAAATTGAGTCACCCATTTCTCCAGCATCTATTCTGTGAAGGGAGCAGAGTGTGTCACCCCATCTACCTCGCAGGTCAACAAATTAGCTGACGGGTGGAAAGGAAGCACCAGCGATGGATTTCCACCCATTACGACACAGGAAATAAGATCTGCAATTAATAAGATCGTCCCAAACAAAGCCCCAGGGCTGGACAAGATTCTGGGAGATCTATATATAAGCAATATTGATGTCTAGAGCCCCTACTTCTCACTTTTCTTTAATGCCATTATGACAGGGGCACTTATTCCCGCAACCTGGGCGGCAGCCGGATAATACCAATCCATAAAAAAGGCTCCCTATCGCGACCTTCGAAGTATAGGCTGATAGGCCTAATTGACAGCTCTCAAAAGCTGTTTAGTAGAATTCTTCTAGAAAGATTTCAGAAATGGTTGGCCGGTAGAGAGATTCTTACACCATTACAGGCGGGCTTCTGGGGATGTGCCAGTACAGTGGACCAGGTTTTTCAATTACAATAATATTTGGAAAACGGTGGTTCTGGGGGGCGGTCCGCTCTATGTTGTGTTTGTTGACCTACGGTCTGCCTCCTAATTGGTCCCCAGGTCCACGCTCTGGCAGATATTGGCAGACATGGGAGTCCCCAATCATCTCCTGGACATCTTAATGAAGCTTCTTGAACACAAGTATGCCCAGGTTCAATGTGGACAACTGGGTGAGTTGACGTAACCGTTCCTTATAAATAGAAGGGTAAGACAGGGCTGTGTTCTTGCCCCTACTCTCTTTACTCTCTGCATCAACAACCTGATCTTTATACCTGAATCAATGTGATGGTGAGGCCCCATGTTTGGCAAACATTAAGGCTTCTGGCTTGATGTTTACTGACGACACACTTCTATTTTCCAAATCGCCTATGGGGCTACAAAAAACCATTCTGAGAACTTTTGCAGTCAAAGGGGCCTTGATATTAATGTGGCAAAAACTAAATACATGGTCCTAAACCCTTGTCATTCCACCAGATCTCACCCCAAACTCAAAGGGTCCCAACTGGAACGTGCAAAAACCTTCGAATATCTTGGGGTTGACCCTTACAGAACAGCTGGATTGGCAGTGCCATAGTGAAAGGAGTAGGCTAAAATTGGAGCAACGCTAAAGCGCAATGAGGATCTCATTTTTGCCCAATTTCACCAGTGATCCAAATTTACAAACAGCAGGCACTGGGAGCAGCCCTCTGTGGATCAGAACTTTGGTGTCAGATGGACATGGCTAAAATGGTAGTTGTAGAAAAGCGATTCCTGCACCCCCACTGATCCCTCTCAGGCTAGATATGGGACTCAGGTCCATCTCGGACGGGGTATGAGTGAGACCAATTCTATACTGAAGAGGTATCTGGGCTACCCCGAGCTCCACTCTTATCACAAGGGGCTGGAGGAAGTCCTAAGCATCTCTGGTTCAGGTAGTATACAGTGGATCAAGTATGTTAGACAGACCCTGGGAAAGATGGGGAGTGGGAACCTGTGGGATGATCGCCAGGCAGCAGCCTCAATTAATAAAACAATCATAAAGGGAAATTATTAGCAATATAAATCAAGTCAATTGCAGGATCAACCCACCTTTGGCACCCTGACCGATTCTTTCTTTCTGTTGAAGAATGAATTTAAATTAGAACAGTTCCGTGACGAAATTGATCCTCCAACAACGAGGAAGCTGTATCTTCAATTTCGGTACAGTACATTACTGCTGGCCTCTTTCACCGCTAAATGAGCTAGCACTCCTGAGTCAGTTAGGTGGATTTTCCCCTCTTGTGAGAACATTAAGGGAATGTTCTACTGCCCAGCCTGTTTGAAAGGGAGGAGAAAATGGCTAGCTCCAGTTTGTCAGAACATAAGAGTTAGGAAATATGCCGAGGCTCTTCGAATCTTGAAATCTGAGGTAAGGCAAAGCCTTGTCTTCTTTGTCTCACGTTATCTGTTATTTATGTGCAGTATTAGGCAAAAGATGAGCCTGTGACCAATCAGCCCAAACATTCTGGTGGCAGTGTGCCCCCCCGATTCTGATACTCTAGAAGCACTTAGCACTTTATTTGTTAGAGGTGGAGAGAATACATCCATTTTATGGATGTGAATTATATTGTATTACTACGATTGAGATGGATTTTAACAACTGTTTTAATGTTTTAAGTATTTGCTATAATATTTTTGCTTGTATTACGTTTATCAGAATAGGTATGTTAACTGTGCTTTTATGGCAGATTGACAAAAAAAAGATTCTATAAAGGCATACAGGTGAATATGACGAGGGACAAGATGCAACCCTTGGACACTCTTCATTTAAGGGGGATCTTTTAGGACCTGTAGGTGTCAATTTGAATAAACTGGTATTGGATGAATAAGTAGGAGATGAATAAATAGAAGGAGAACTAGTCAACGACAGTACTAGTGAATCCTATTCAAGACTTCGGGGTGCAGATTTTAATGGTAACATTAAACATTTTTCACAGAAGGAAAGAATTGGGACCAACTATTTACCACTAGCCCTTTTTGTGACTAGGAACCAAGTCCAGTCTAGCATCAGTTGCACTTTGTCCGAACTAATGTTCAGTCGAAAACCACAAACTCTATTAGAAATGTCCCACGAGGTTTGGGAAAAAGATTTCTGAAAGGGAAGAACTCTATTAGATCACGCCACCCAATTGAATGCCCACTTAGGAAAGGTATGAGAGCTGCCATAAACTAACTTAGAAAAAGCGCAAAAATGACAACAAGGTATTTACATATGTTGGGGGAAAACTGGAATAAAGAGAGACAAGACTTCTCTGGCAAGTCAAAAGTAGGTTTAATCACAACAGCAGGGAGACCAGTCACCTCCGTAGAGCTGAAAAGCAGATCTCAATTTGGGGCTCACAGGCAGCTGCTTAAATAGTTGAAAAAGGGATAATCTAAACCCAATTATCTAAAAAAGCCAATAAGAGGTCAAAGAATACATGAGTTAATAGCATACTTTTATATAAATATCACATTACCTGTGTCCTTAAACCACGTAACCAGCTCCAGAGGGGCCACCTTAGCAGAGTACCCTGTCCTGAAAGCTCCTGAGTGAGTCCGGGGGGGGGCCCTCCAAGGGCTTTACAGGGGGGCCCCCTCAAGTTTTGTTACGCCACTACGCGTAACCTTTTCTCTACATTCATTATCATAGCTCTAACATAGCTTTAATGTAACATTAACCTTCTTTCCCCAAATGTGTTCATTTTTTTGCTCTGTTCCCAAGACTTCTTATCTGACTCTGTATGCTTTAGACTAAAGTCACCTTTGGTCAACATTTTCTGAACCATGTCTCAATTAATAACGAGAATGGACTCTGCTTGTGTGCTGTGATTACAATCTCTTCAAGGCTTGTGAACATGTTTTTCTATTTAACTGTAAACCTGCTGAACTAGTGTTGCTGCTTTCTGGTGAACTTTAACCTATATTGCATCTTTATGAAACTACGGCATATATTCCTCTTTAACCACGTATCGCTCTGCATTGCTCTGTACTACTGACTGCGATAGCACTATTTCCTCGCATTTCATTTTATCTTTAACACAACAAATACTAAGTGGAAGGAACTATAAATTGGAGATTGAGCTCTACTACTACTCCTGACCACTGATAACAAATTATGGGTTGAATGGCAAAGCCCGTTTAAAGTGGTTGAGATAGTGGGTTAAGTCACTTATAAACTACAGTTAACCAATAGTAGAAAACAAATTTATCATATTAATCATCTTTGAAAGTGGTTAGGTCCTCCTCCCGCAAATGTACAAATAATCTCTCCTAACCCAGTGGTAGATAATACCCAAGAGGCCATCTCCTTCAGAGAATCCCTCACAGAATTTCAACAGAAATGTTTACATGCATGTCTCAGACCTTTTGTCAAAAAATGTTCAGATCTACCTGCTGTAACCCATATGGAGACACACACCATTTGTACAAACCCAGGAAGGTTTACTCTCCCGTATCTGAGAGGCCACAATGAAGATGCCTTAGCAAAGGGACCAAGTCTACGTCAAGACCCAGAGAGGTTAAAATGTCCCAAAGTTTTGATCTATTAACACAGTCAAAAAGCACTCGTTAAAGCCATAAATGCCATCTGCAGTGAAGTGCCTTTTGCAAAATTTATACTTCGACACATGGAGATGTAGATTCAAGCAATGTTTGATAGTGCCGAGTCCTTTCCTAAAACCATATTGGGATGGAGAAAGAATGCTACGCTCAGATAATGACAGCACTAACTGGTCCAGTATAACTCAATCGACAATTTTAGTAGTGGAGTCGAGGAGTGAAATTGGCTGGTAACATTCGGGGTCCTGCATGTTAGCCTTCTTAAAACTGGTACAATTAATTTGCAACAGGAAAACGGAACCCCGACCTTACATGCGGAATTAATAACATTTGGAAGCAAGGGACCCCAAAACATAGGATTTTCCTTAAAGATATCCAAAGAAATTTGACTTCTGATGAAAGTACGAGCAATAGGGTACAGATGTTTATAGAAAAACCCTAGCTGCAGTACCTTTAATGCACTAGAGCTAACAAACCGATCCCTAGCTTGTGCTAGAACATCTCCTGCAACATAAGGCCTCCGAAAGTTGACAATTATGCAGTCACCGGAGAATTGCCTAGGTAGAGGACCAACACCCCCCACTGTACATACAAACATGATTTCATTATGGATCTTACCTAGGCATCTAACATTGGCACTAAACCAATGTGTAACCTTAATTCTTTAACAACAGGGTTACATCCTCAGTGCCTACCATTAATATTGGGGCATTTGCTAAATTAATCACATATGGGCAGGAGGGACGGGCGGGAGGTTAATCACGGGCAGAGGTCCAATGCGAGAGTGTCTCCCAACTGAAAGAGTATTGTAAGCAGATGGAGGTTTAAATACAGGCAGAGGTTCAGTGTGCATTTGCCTTCTAACTACATGAACTTTGAGGCTTTCTCCCCACCTAGGTGATCTTGTCGATGCTCCTAGATGTGTGCCAGCCCTCCGCTTGAAGTCTTCACCCCACCTGCAAGATTCCCTAGCTTCAGTTCGATTGACCTTATTCAATGCTATGGGCTGGTTTTGCCTTTTCTCCACATTAAGCAGCTCTTTTGGAACAGCAGGAAAACATCCCGTATCTTTTTCCACCAAGTTTCCCAGGGAAGCCCCAATAACAGTAAGGCGATCGAACATAGGTTGCAATTTAAGGTCCAACAAACCATCAAGCTGATCACTTAAACTTTCCCAGATGTCTTGGCCCAAATGTGAAGGGCTGCACAAAATGCATGTTTTTTAGTGTCCTGAGCAGATTTCAAAGTCTCCGGCTTAGTTTTCCCTGGCCTTTTACTTCACTTAGCCTGAGGCCCAGAATTGGGGGAAGGCATGTTTGACTCTATGTTGATTTGTTCACCTGTTTCCAGCAATCCTTCCCCGCTTTCTATAGCTTGGGCGAGCCCTACTGTCCGAATGGCATCAGACTGGGCGTCTGGCACATGATTGGCAACGGACGTTGGTGACAAGGGAGGGGCAATAGCCCCAGCTGAGAGGGAAAGTTGTTGTTCAGCCAACTGAATCTCCTTGTCAATAACACTCACTGCCCGAACCAGGAAGTAACCTATTGTTGTGCGAGGTTGAGATTGGAATCTCCCCGGGATCCCCCGAATTCACAGGGCTAGTTTTCCTTTTCCCCATCATGCAAAAACAGTAGAAATATAGTGGAGTATAATAAACAATCAACAATACCTTGCAGAAGATGAGGGTCTTTGGGAATTCACAGGGCAGCCATTGCGTGTGAGCAGAGAGACCAAATTGGGTAATGTGGTAATGTGCAATGTCTAAGCTCTAGGCTTAGAATGTTATGAGGTCACTGGAGCATGGCATTCTCTCTCTACATTCTTTCTGTTGTCAGTTGCTCCAGTGCCCCTTCATGAAGAGATGTATCTTACTGAATAAACCCACTATTTCCACTACAAACTACGTAGTGTCATCTTTACAAAACTGGCGACGATTTGGGTCTACTTGGATGTCCTTATGCTCATTGGATCTCAAATTCATCGAAGAAGGGGTCAGGGAGCAAACCGTTGATTGCTTCATTTGCTTTGAAGACATTATTATTCACTACTAAGTGAATAACCAAGGTGAGAGACTTTCATTTTTCCCTATTACGTCGTTCCAGCGAGGATTTATGCCTATGAGCTATTTTTAATGTTTTCCTACTGTTGCGATTGTTGCCTCAAAGTGACTCACGCGAGTCAAGCGCAAGCACACTCCACTTGAAAGGCATCCGTAGAATCTCAAGCGCGTGTTCAGCACGAGCGTGCAACGAAGCCCACGAGCGCATTCCACTTGAAAGGCACCAGTGGAATCTCAAGCGCGTGTTCAGTGCGTGCAAGCGTGTAACGAAGCATCACGTTCACTAATTGCCTCGGTTGCTAAGACTCTCACCACGCTGATTAACCTGACTGTTAAGACCGTGTCGTGCTGATTCACCAAACGCAAGATCTTAAGTATTTCAGCACGGACTATTCAAGCGCATCTCTACAGTTTTCAAAAAGCGGCACATTTTAAATGAAATAAATGCAGCTTTGAATACCGCTTGTTCTTAACTGTGGAACCCGATGTCATAGACCTCCTCTTTCAAATCTTCTCTATTGTTCTTTGGTGAAGATGATAGAGCTTCTGTAGTGTATTTCCAGTCACACTGCCCCTAGTGGTCTTCCACAACATCTACTGCTCCTTCGTGAAGACGATAGAGTTTCCAGTTTTCAGTCACACTGCTCCTGGTGGTTCTCTTCACCATTGCATGTCTATATTTCTGTGATGTGCACACACTTTCAATACTAAATGCAAGTTAGCACTTCAGCTTTGCACGTCTATATTTCTGTGATGTGCACACACTTCCAACAATAAATGCAAGTCAGTACTTCAGCGATTTGCACACTTTGTTGTTACACTGTTCAGGGTGTTTTAAACAAAAATATTTCTGTGATGTGCACACTTCAGCTTTGCACGTCTATATTTCTGTGATGTGCACACTTCTTCAAAATTAAGTGCAAATCAGCATTTCAGCGATTTGCACGCTTTATTCACATATTGCTCCTGGTGGTTCTCCGCAACTTTGCATGTCTACATTGTTGTGATTTGCACACGACTTCATCAGTGATCTGCGCACTTTGAACATCAACCATGCAAAGCATTTCACCACCTGCACCGTTTATGCAAGATCCAGGTGAACCGCCTTTAGAATGGAAGCTGTGGATTCATTCCTTCAAAGCATATTTAGTAGCAATTGATGCAACAAAATTCAAACCTGACAGAAAAAAAGGTTTAATGTATTACCATCTTGGTGTTGAAGGCCAGAATATATTCGACCATTTACCTGATTATGAAGACTCGGAGGAATCTGAACTTGATGAATTTGACGTTGCCATTGCTCAACTTGACAAGAATTTCGCTAAGTCAAAAAACCTTGTGGTTCATAGGTTTAAATTCTTCACTAGAGTGCAAAAACCTGAGAATATTGACACGTATGTCACTGCCCTGAAAGTGTTAGCTGCTACATGGGAATTTGAAGAATTTACATTTCAGCTAATAAGAGATCAACTTGTTGTCAGATGCAGTTCGAAAAAATCCAAGAACGTCTCCTTACTTGTAAAAATCCTGCATTAGACAAAGCTATTGATATAGCTAAGAGCATTGAGGGTTCATGTCAAGATGTGAAATTTTTAGAGGAATCTCTCAACAAAACGGCCATTTCAGGTGCAGTTGTTAATAAACCCATTCCAGTTGTGGATAACAAAAAGAACAAGATTCCTTCTAAATCTAATCCTCGGGGGAGTGGCCAAGATGGCGGCGAGGTAGGACGTATTCCGCTACCTCTCCGCCGACCGCCGAATAATAGCACAAGCCCGCAGCCTCTCGGAGCCTTGCCATTGGGGGCGACTACCTCTGCCGGCGATGCTGGACCGGGGCCACCCGTGGGGAGCAGCTTCACTGACCAGGACGCCGTGGAAGGAAGGGATCGCGCCCGGACCTGGGGCCTGCACAGTGGCGGCGCGGCCTACCCACACATCCCGGCCACGCCACACTGACGAATCGATCCTTGGTGCCCCACACTGACCTGGTGGCTGCTCGCCTGGGATCGTCGCCGAGGCGGCGTGTCGTCTGCCCTTGGGTCCCATTTCCGGAGCGGCGGCCAGAAGTCCAGAGTCCGGGAGAGGTGTTCTATCGGCCGCAGACCGGCCTACTCCGGAGGGGCGTGCTCCTACGGCAGCGAGCTTTCCACTGCCCGCGCCTGGCCCGGCGCGGCCCGCGCTGTGCCTGCGGGGATCCAGCGCCTGCCAGTGAAGACATTTTGGAGGTGAGGTGCTCGCGCTGGGGGTCCCGATGCCCGGATTGCGCCTCCGGCGACAGCGAGAGGGGTGACTGCCCGGCGCCTGCACATCTGAGGTGGGCCCTGCGGGAGATCTCAGGAATCCAGCCTCCCAAGCGGCCCGTCCGCCTGATCTCCGCGGTGACTCCGACGGGCCGGTTGAAGCCAGTCATACCTGCCTGATCTGCACCGTGGCTCGATGCAAGTGGCGGCTCTGGACTTTAGTGGGATGTAGTGGGCCCCACCTGCGATCTGCGCTGCACGGGGCCAGCGGGAGGACGGCCCTTGCCTGGGGGGGCCGCGGTTAGTGGACATTGCATCTGGCCATCACGGCAGGAATCCCTCGGTGTGTGCTACCCCTGGCCTGAGGAGGGCCTGGCCCCGAGGGTGCACAGCGAGGGACCCGCACTACCTGGAGTGTGCCATTCTTGGGGGACGGAGCGCGCCTGGTGCTGCGACATTCCGGCAGCTACCCCTTTGATGCCCGTCAACCATAGACACTGTGCCTGGCTTCGGAGAGCTGGTGGGCTGGGCCCTGTACGCTTCCTTGAGCCTCGAGCCGACGACACGTGGGAGCGGGTCTACTCAGGTTTGGGATATGACCTCCACCCGGGCCTGAAGGGACAAAACTCAGGGGGACTCCAGGCCTGACCTCACAGTGAAAGACCTTTTCTCTCGAGCCCAGCAGAGCCCCCCCAAGATGGCTCACTCGTCCCAGGAGACCATGTCCACCCTAACACCTAGAGATGCCCGGGAGGAACCGGTGATGCGCGCCTTCCTTGAGTCCCTGTTCATGACGCTCAGGGAGGATCTGCAGACAGTGAAGCGCGATCTCACTTCTGAGATCAAGGACATTCGCAGGGACGTCGATGGCATCGGGGAACGGGTTGCGGCACTAGAGGATAAAGGGGATGACGGGGACACTGAACTCTCTGCGCTTCAGCAGGAGGTCATCCGTATCCACGAGCAGCAAGTTGACCTCCAAACGCATCTAGAAGATTTGGAAAATCATTCCCGGAGGCACAACGTAAGGATCCGAGGGGTTGCTACGAATACGGAAGCGGGAGACATCTTCACCTACGTGAGGGGGCTGTTTAACCACGTACTGAGAAACGCACCTGACTTTGACATCAAGATTGACAGAGCCCACCGAGTGGGGCCCCCTAGAGCGGACAGGGCGGCTCCGGCACCAACGTCCTGCCCTCTACCAGGATCACGCGGCGATTGCATTGCAGAAGCGCAGGCTCTTTCGCCCTATCACGGCTCATCTCCGCCAACGAGACATTTCTTATTCCAGGGGTCACCCGTTTCGATTGATTTTTTGCATGGACGGTAAACAGTACCAGCTCCGCTCCCTGACGGAGGCCAGCAGACTTCTCGGAGTTGATATTCCAGACTAGGAAGGGAGAAACCGTGCCTCGAGCCCTGCTGTGGACGTTTCACCGTCGGGATAGCAGCGGCGCCGGCAACGCACCAAAAAACCAGACCCCGCAGGGATCGCACTGAGTCAGAAAGCTGCCTTGGAGTCCCTCCCCGAGGAACTAGCAAAAACTCACTCCACTTGACTTTAGAAGGGCCTGTCTGTTCTTTTGTCTACTGAGGCGGGAGACGGGGAGGATGTAATCTTGGCCACTTTATGGACCCCCTGTTGGATTCTCACTGTTCATCTCGGGATGACGGACTTCGCAGTTCTAGATGTTGGTTGTTTGTGACCTTCCCCTTCCCCACTGGGGGAGTTCACTCTTTGGCCTCCCTATGGGGTTGGTCGGACACCATATCCACTCAGGACTTTATGGTTCTTGTTCTTATCGGTTTTTTTTTTTCTTCTTCTCTTCTTTTGGGGGCCCTCGTCCACTGTTTTTTAATTACGGCTTTGCTAGGCTACTTTCATTGTTTAGCCATCCCTGCACGTTAGTCCCTGCAGCCCAGGAGCGCGCTTGTTCTCTCCCTCCTTTGATGGCGCCCACCACACTTCGTATCCTTACCCTGAATGTGCGGGGGCTTAATAACCCTGTTAAGCGGAGGGCGGTCCTTTCCTACCTAGAACGCTCGAAAGCAGACATCTGCCTACTCCAAGAGACGCACTTACTAGCTCGGGACTGTCACCGCCTCAAATCTCGCTTGTTTCCCACCCAGTTCTTCTCTTGTAGTGTTACCAAAACGGCAGGGGTAGCCGCTTTGGTTTCCCGCTCCTTCTGGGGCCGGGTTCTTCAGCAGGAGGCCGAGATCCGAGGGCGACTTCTCACATATCAGTTCACCATTGGGGGGTTGACACTCACAATAGGGTCCATCTATGCCCCTAGCGAGGCGCAAGAAAAATTCTTGCACAAAGCACTGACCGAAGCCACTGCGACGTTAGAGCCCAGGATCCTGTTGGGGGGGGGGGGGGGACTTAAACTTGGTGATGGACAACTCATGGGACAGATCAGCGCAGCGCTCAGGCCAGACAGGCGCGCTTTCCCAAAGGGGCCTAGACAGATTGAGTGAGTTGGGGATCGTGGATCTCTGGCGTCTCCTCCACCCTAAAAGCCGCGAATACTCATTCTACTCGAGTGTCCATAAGACCTATGCTCGCCTTGACTATCTCCTTGGCACCGTGGCGCTCCGGTCTCTGATGGAGGGTTTGTAAATCTTGACTGGCTACCTTTCGAATCACGCCCCGGTTGTAGTCACCCTCACGCTCCCCCCCAACACAGCGCCCTCCCTGTCACTGGCGCTTGCGCGACACCCTCCTCCATCGCGCAGATGTGGTCAAGCAAGTGCAGAACGCGATAGACGATTTTCTAGCACACAACGACAATCGCGATACCCCACTCTCCACACAATGGGCAGCGCTTAAGGCAGTACTGAGGGGGGAACTCATCGCTATTGCGACGGCAGATAATATCGAGCGCAGGCGCAAGAGAGAAGATCTTACGCAGCGAACTCGGAATTTGGAACAGATGCACCAACGCACCGGGGCGCCTAAGATTTGGAGACAATTGCGCGCAGTGAGAGCCCAGCTGGCGGCTATTGATAATGACAGGGCAGAGTACGCTGCTCTTCGCCTGCGCCAAGCCTTTTATGCGGGAGGCGACCGGTGTGGTTGCTTACTTGCTCACAAATTACGCGAGCTCAGGCAGCGGCAGGGGGTCCAGGAGCTACGCGAGGGCGCCGGGCGGGTGGTGACGGCCGACGCTGCCATTGCAAACGTCTTCCGTGAATTTTATGCACAACTGTACACGGCGCAAACATTAGATGGTTCACTCGGAGATGCATACATAGCTGCAGTGCAACTCCCCTCCCTCACGCAGGCACAAGCTGATCACCTAGAGAGGGAGATACGTGTGGAGGAGGTCATAGCAGCAATCTCTCGCCTCAAGTTAGCTAAATCTCCCGGGCCTGACAGCTATATGGCCGCATTTTACATAACCTTCTGCCCAACGATAGCACCTCTCTTAACGCGCCTCTCTAATTCATTCGCGCTCACTGGGGCAATCCCGGAAGACTTGTTGGAAGCGGCCATTGTGGTTATCCCGAAGGCTGGGAAGGACAAGACCAGCTGCGGGGCCTATCGCCTTATATCCCTCCTTAACATCGACCTTAAACTCTTTACTGGGGTCTTGGCCTCCCGACTGGCGCCCTACATGCCGGGACTCATTGATTCAGATCAGGCGGGGTTTATCCCTCAGCGACAAACGAGTGACAACACCAAACGGGTACTCCACCTGATTGAGAAAGCCTCCCGGGTCCCCGGGGAATACATGCTCCTCGCCATAGATGCGGAGAAGGCCTTTGACAGGGTCCACTGGCCTTTTCTAGAGCAGGTGCTGACCCACATAGGGATGGGGGAGAAGTTCCGAACCTTAATCTTCAATTGCTATCGGCACCCTACGGCCTATGGCCTCGGTCCGAGTTAATGGACACACCTCGGCCCGCTTCCCCATCACCAGAGGCACAAGACAGGTTTGTCCTCTTTCTCCCCTGCTCTTTGCGCTGTGCATGGAGCCTTTCGCCCAAAGTGTTCGGCGTAACCCTCTTATCACTGGGATTAAATTCGGGGGTGATATCCACACCATCAGCTTGTATGCCGACGACGTCCTAGTATCCCTTTCTGATCCCATCTTGGCCTTGGGTGCTTTTCTGGCAGAACTGGATCATTTCGCTCGGGCATCGGGTTTTAAAGTTAATGTTGATAAATCAACCGCGCTCAATCTCTCGATGTTGCCTTCTACCTTGGCGCACTTACGCTCTGTGTATCCCCTTCAGTGGGCGGATGGCCCCATCCCCTACCTCGGCATCCAGCTGGCACCTATGCTGCCAGAGATAGTTACTATCAATTACGCTAAACTACAGACGCAGATCCAGTCGGAGTTGCGGCGCTGGAAGTATTTTCCAATCTCTTGGGAGAGTGGCCGCCATAAAAATGATGATCCTCCCCCAAATACTTTACATCTTTCAGACGTTGCCCCTACAGCCACCCGAGGGATGGATCAAACAGGTCCAATCGGAGCTGTCCCAATTCATCTGGCGAGGCCGCCGCCCCCGCATGGAGGGAGCCATCGCGTCGCTGCCTCCCGAGGAGGGTGGTCTGGGGGTTCCGGACCTCCGGCTCTACTTTCAGGTGACGCAACTTCGACATTTAGTCGAATGGAGCAGGTCTGAATCTGAGAAGCATGGGCTGTTTCAGGACCAAGCGGTGGCGGCCACGACATTACAGAGGATCCCCTTTTTGAGTAAAGCCCATAGGCCTGCTAATCTTTATGCCTCTCACATTTACCAAGACAATCCTGGAGGCTTGGGACCAGACCAGCGAGAAATGCAATTTGATTACCTTCCCATCTCCTCTCACCCCACTCTTTGATAATCCTGAGTTTCAACCGGGGATGGGTGAGTCCTCCTTCACGAGCTGGCACTCTTCGGGCTGTCGGTCCCTGTGGCACCTGTTCGACCTCGACGGGATAGTTCCCTTCTCTCCGGTCCGCTCACTCTATAATATTCCGGAATCTGAAAGATTCCACTACCTTCAGCTCCGGCATTGGGCACTCCACCCCCTTGTAAAACCGTGTGCACAGCGCTTCCTCACTCCCTACGAAAAATGGCTGCTTACGCGCTCATCCGATAAAAAGCTAATCTCGGACCTGTACAGGATGCTCTTAGCCAGGCACACACACACTTATAACGCAGGTCGCACGCGTTGGGAGCGGGAACTGGGTCGGGCCCTCAGTCACAAAGAATGGGAAGGGATATACCATAGAGCCCGTCACACAGCACGTAACATGGGACTGACGGAGACCCTAACTAAGGTGACTACATATTGGTATTACACACCCGACCGCCTACACTCGATGGATCCCCAACAGAGCGCTGACTGCTGGCGGGGCTGTGGGAGGCGGGGCACACTGGTACACCTGCAGTGGGACTGTGAACCCTTGCACGCGTACTGGGTGCAGGTTATCGATGAAATAGACAAACACTTTGACACTCAGCTCCCATGTTTCCCAAGCTATGTCTTACTGGGCCTCCCGAATCCTCTCACATACCCGCTCAGATCACAGCGGGGCCGCCAGATGCGATCGCCCTGGGCTCGGCCGCGCAGAACATCCTGCTCCACTGGAGGACCACTCACATCCCTACATTTAATGGCTGGCTGCAGCGGTTGTGGCAGGTTTTGGGGATGGAAAAGATGACTCTTACATTAGCGGGGAAAGGCTCTACTTTTGCAGATCTCTGGCAGCCCTTTCTCACCCTACTGAGCTCTGAGTTTAGGGAGCTCACCTGCCCAAGGTATCTTCACTTGTTGCGCCTATCAGCCCCCGCCGAGGGGGAGCCCTAGGACACCGTGTTGACAGAGGAGAAGTGAGCCTGTCTTGTACTAGCCTCCAAGTTGGTGGACGAGGGTCGGGGTGGGACGGGAGGGTAGTATAAGTTTCCTTTTTTGGCCACTTGCTTATGTGGGCCTCTTGGCTCCCTTACCTATTTGCATTTTATTGTTGGCGCACCTGACCAGCGTTATAGAACGTATGTGTATCACACTGTTGGCCTTTGTTTACGAATTGCAAATAAAAAGATTTAAACCTAAATCTAATCCTCAATTCTTTCCTACACGGAAAGTAATCTGTTTTAGATGTGGATCACCCAACCATGTTTCCTCTTTTAGACATTGTCCTGCACATGGACAATAATGTAAGAAATGTGGCAAAATGGGTCATTTTCTAAAAGTGTGTAGAGGGGGTAAATTTAACATTCCTGTTCGTTGCGTGGTTAGCGAAAACTGTGAGGCTGAAGGTGACAATAATGATTCCTCCAATGAATTGTTATTAGGTGTCAGATGTGTAAAAGAAGTCAACCCTTCTTTAATTGCTGATCCGGAGATTGAAGTTTGGATCAATGGAGCTTCTATTAAACTTCTAGTCGACACAGGAGCTCGCATTACAATCATAGACCATTCTAAATACACAGTCATGGAGTACCCATTCGTTACTACCTCCTGACGTTATGACTGTAGCTTTTGAAGGTAGTAAGGTGGATCTTCTTGGTTATTTTTTGGCTCGCATCAAATTTCTTGAGTGTTTTATCAATGGGAAAGTGCATGTTGCATGCAAAGGCATTAATGTTTTAGGTCTTGTTCACCAGGCTGAGCTCAATTTAACTATTAGACCTGGTTCTAGTAATCCTGTCACTGTTAAAAACAGCAATCTCAGGTATGTCGACACTTCTACCAATAGTATACAAGATGTTAAATGTTCTCAGAATTTTGACAATGACTGGGAGAAGAAGTTTCACAAGGTTTTCCAAGACAAGTTAGGAAAAATTACTGACTTTGTCTTTTCTATAAAAGTTAAGCAACACATCACACCAGTAAAACATAAGTTACGCAACATACCTTTGAGTGTCAGAAAAGAACTTTCAGATATGCTTACTGACATGTGTGAGCAAGGTATCATTGAGAAGGTTGCGGGCACCCTATGGTTATCTCCCATAGTTCTTGCCAAGAAGAAGACAGGTGAACTTAGGATGTGTGTGGACTTAAGAAGTGTCAACGAAGCCATTTGGGTTGACAATTTTCCCTTGCCCAGAATCATTACTAAGATTGGTCACTCTTGCTGGTTCACAAAACTGGATCTTAGGTCAGCCTATCACCAAGTTGAATTAGATCAAACTTCCAGCCATCTCACCGCTTTTGTTACTCCAGAGGGCACTTTTCAATTTTGCAGGATGCCTTTCGGCATAGCTTCAGCCGCAGCAGTCTTCCAAAGACTGATGTCTGATATGTTTCATGGCATATCTCAAGTGGCGGTGTTTCAAGATGACATTTTGGTGTTCACTGAAAGCGAGTCACAGCATAATGAAGTAGTAAATAAAGTGTTAGGCATACTTGAATCTAGAGGTGCTACTCTAAGAAAAGACAAATGTATTTTCAAGACAAAGGAAATAGAGTACTTAGGTCATGTTTTTTCTGCACATGGTGTAAAACCCAAACCATGTCTTGTCAAAAGCATTTTAGATGCACCTGCGCCCAAGAACAAAGAGCAATTACTTTCTTTTTTAGGCTTATGTGAATTTTATGCCAAGTTTTTAAAGAACTTTGCCAACTTGACTGAGTGTTTCAGACCTCTCTTAAAGAAAAATGCAGAGTTTATTTGGTCAGACTCTTGTGAACACTCTTTCAAGGTTATCAAAGAGAAGATTGTGAATGTTCCTGCTCTACAACCTTTTTGTGAAAGCAGGACCACTGTTATCACGGTTGATGCCTGTGAGTATGGTCTGGGTGCTGTTCTCACCCAAGTTGAAATGGGGCGTGAGTTTACCGTAGGGTTTGCCTCCAGGACTTTAAGACCAGCTGAACGCAAGTACTCAGTAATTGAAAAGGAACTTTTGGCCTGTGTGTGGAGTGTGGAGAAATTCAAAGCCTATGTGTGGGGCAGACATTTTATTCTGAAGACTGACCAGTGTCTTTTAGTGAACATTCTGTCTGGTAAAAGGATCAAACATACCACAGTCAGAATTTCCAGACTTGCAGCAAAATTATTAGAATTTACTTTTTCCATAGAGTACATTCCTGGTGGGAAAAACTCTCGTGCAGATTGTTTATCTAGGCTTCCCATTGAAGAATCTGAGAATCCTGAGTGTGAAACAGAAATTGAAGAATGTTTCATTGCTTACATTGGTGATGCCACTTTTTCTGAGAATGATTGGATTGCAGCACTTGAGATTGATTGCACTCTAAGTGAAGTGATTACGTTCGTGAAATCTGGTTGGCCTAAAGAGACTCAATTGCAACATGAACTACAAATATTTTGGAAAGTTTCTAATGAGTTTTCTTTGGAAAACAATATTTTAGTTTGTGGTGACAAACTTGTTGTGCCTGCCTGTTTCCGACAACAATTAATTGGTTTGGCACACAGTGGTCATTGAGGCTCTACCCTGACAAAAAGAAAGATTAGAGAAAAATTCTGGTGGCCACGCATGGATTCTGAAATCGAAGATTTTCTGGCCAACTGTGTTAAATGTAAATTGAGTTACAAAGTTTTAACAACAGAACATCAAGTAGAGTCTGTTAGCTTTTGTCCAAAGAAAGCTTGGCACCGTGTTGGTGTTGATTTTTTTGGGTCCCTATCAAATTTTTCCTAACAGTATGAGGTACTTCATTGTTATGGTGGATCATCTTTCCAGATGGGTTGAGGTTGAACCTGTTTCTGAACCTACCACCAAGAAAGTCCTTGAGTGCTTTCAGAGAGTTTTTTCTAGAGAAGAACTCCCAGAGGAGTTACTCACAGATAATGGGGTTCAGTTTGTTTCCTCAGAAATGTCTTTATTTTTTAAAAACGGTGCCATTAAACATTTTAGAACACCTCTTTACCATCCTCAAAGCAATAGAAGAGTTGAACGCTTTAACAAAGTTTTAGTAGAATGTATTCAAGCTTCTATCAAAAGCAATATGAATGTTGCCAAATCTATTCAAGAATTAGTTTGGTCCCACCGCACCACTCTGCATTTTGTTACTGGGAAATATCCATTTGAATTGATGAGGGGTAGAGAAGCTGTTACTGAACTTTGCCCTTTTTGGGTTTCAAAAATGTTACCAAAGGTTGGGGAAGTTGATTGTTGGTGGAAATCTGCTGAATCCAATTCCAACTTGATCAAAAATTTGTTAAAAAAAATTCTTGTTCGACGAAAAGCTGTAGATTAAAAATAGGCGACTGGGTACGTGTTAAGAACCCAGTTCTTGTTGGAAAAGGTTTGTCAAAATTCAAACAACCTGTTCAGGTTTGTGAACTAAGAAAGAACTCTGTGAAACTTCCTGATGGAAATTGGTGGGGTATTACTCGTGTGGCTTTGGTTCCTCACAATTTTGAAGAAATGTTCAAAAAGTGATTGTTGTTACCTAGAAGAAGTGGTGGCACCCCCATAAGAACAAAGAAATTCAATGATTTTGTTTTCGTTAACGTTTTTTTAAAAAAACGAGGCGGGGTGGTAAGGTGTTGGTTGTAATTTTGTGTGGGATGAATTGAAATTCTTTTCAAACTCTTTTCTGTTTTCATTTAAATTGTACTATTGTTATTTATTCTGTATTATTTCTTGTTTTTTAAAAAAGGGAGATGTGTGGTAATGTGCAATGTCTAAGCTCTAGGCTTAGAATGTTATGAGGTCACTGGAGCATGGCATTCTCTCTCTCTACATTCTTTCTGTTGTCAGTTGCTCCAGTGCCCCTTCATGAAGAGATGTATCTTACTGAATAAACCCACTATTTCCACTACAAACTACGTAGTGTCATCTTTACAGGTAACCCAACCCAGTCTCTTCCTGTGGATGACGAGCGAAAATGGTCAAGTCTTGGCCTGGTCTTCACTGCGAGAAGTAGCTGGCGCATTTGAAGCGTGGTTATCTGCAGCCCCTCCTACTCGCAGGGGAAGGCTAGGGGACTAAGTCCCACACCAGCCTGGGTTGTTACACCAAGAACCAAATGCGGACAGAGAAACCTGTCCTCAGAGCGTACTGCTCTGCAGGAGGTAGCTGCCGCTTTTGAAGCACATGAGTCTGAGGCCCCTCCTACTCACAGGGGAAGGCTGGAGGAGGAGGTCCCACCCCAGCCAGGTCCAATAAACCAAGAAACAAATGCAGGCAGGGAATTCTGTCCTCATACATCCCCTCTCACTTGCCAAAAGAGAGAGAGGACAGGGAGTACAGTTACAGACATAGAATAAAGACTTCAGTATATCCTCTGCGATTTAAACCTGTCCTTGGAGCCTCCCGCGCTGCAGGAGGTAGTTGGCGCATCTGAAGCGTGTGATATGCGGCCCCTCCTACTCGCAGGGGAGGCTGGGGGACAAAGTCCCACCCCAGCCAGGGCTGTTACACCAAGAAACAAATGCGGGCAGGGAAACCTGTTCTCAGAGCATCCTGTGCTGCAGATGGTAGCTGGTGCTTTTGAAGTGCGTGTGTCTGCAGCCCCTCCTACTCGCAGGGAAAGGCTTGGGGACAAAGTCCCACCTCAGGTAGGGCAGTTACACCAAGAAACAAATGTGGGCAGGGAAACCTGTCCTCGGAACATCCCATCACACTTGTCAAAAGAGAGAAAGGACAAGGAGTACGGTGACAGACATAGAAAAGGGACTTCAGTTTATTCTCCGGGATTTAAACCCAGAAACCCAGAAGCCCAGGAGAGGAGAGACGATGTGGGGTACAGGGACCAAGAGCCTGCCTGGAACATAGGGTACTATGATGACGGGATTCATGGGCAGGCTATGGATACAGTCATTGAAGGGAGGCTTCATGATTATCTATTGCTACTTTAGACTATAATACTTTTCCTCCCACTCAGAGGTTAATTAATATTTGTTTTGTATTCTTTCATCCTACGCAGTTCACCCGGAAAGAGTGGGTATGGAGGAACGCATTATAACCTAAAAACACAAAACCACAGAGTCTAGCAAAGTATAGGCAGATTCAAAGAAGCCCTTAGTTTCCTTTGTTGTTTTTATTTCATTATTGCTGTTTTTCCCAAAGAGGAGAAAAGTGTGAAGACTTGTCTGTCGCGGTTGCCGGTCCGGGAGTTGCAGGAACTACTAAGATGGCCGCCGCACGGGGACGTGCATGCGCAGCAATAGACCTGACAGGTTAAAGTGCAGCCATCCCCGAGCGGCAACGCTTCGCGTTCCGGTCTCTGGTGTTGGGTCTTACCTTCCGGGTCTTCTCGTCACATCCGGGGCGTCGGGAGTCTTCTCCGCGTTCTACCTTCGTGGGGTCTTGCTCTTCGTCCTGGATATCTCTCCCGGTGTTCCTGATATCGGCGCGCCTCCTCCACCTCCGGATTTCTGTCTTCTTCGGTTACGCGCCGTCCTGAACAACAAAACAAGAAACGACAAAACAGACAGCTACATTACTGCCACATGACGGTAACAGCGCTTTGCGCTGTAATTTATTCTTATTAACATCGCCCCTGCATACTTATCTGATTTGGTGCTCCTGACGCTGTAGGCATCCGTTCCTTCTCTCCCTCATTGGGATTTAGTAACCTGTGCATGAAGAAAAAAATAGACGTTGCATATTTACCTGAAAATTAAGGCTATTTTTATTTCGTATAAAGACACTTTATGTTTGTGAAGAATATTTTTATACAGGAGTCTGGTGAAATAGGTGGGTTCTAGCTTAGGGCTTTTTCATTCATTCATTCCCTTATATTAATTTCCCTCTAACTAATAGTTCCCTATTGTTTCCTACCAGAACCAGACACTTGCTTGACAACCCTAGCTAATTGAAATACTACGAAGAAGGGAAACCTTAAGGTATTAAACAACCCATAAGAGAGATTTAGAGATTGAGATTCCCAACTACATACTTACCAGTCTTTTGTTCTTCTCTCTTATCTGCAGATGTTGTGCCTTGTCCTTGCCTGGTCCTATCGCAGCCTGGGGTTTGACGTGTGACCCTTATTTCTCCTTGTTTTGTTTCCCTTCTTCCCCAGGTTACCATTGTCACTATGACCTTGTTGGCTGCAATAGGTGATTTGGCGAAGTAGTGGACCTTTCTTCATATCCATGACGTTCCTGTGGAAACAATAGGTGAGACCTGACAGAACGCGAAGCCAAGAGAAAAGTATTCTCCACGTCATGGAGATGAGTGAGGTGACTCTAGCAGATTTAGCCCACATGTTGGGTAACCTTCAGAAGGAAACCCAAGCCCTGTCAGCCAGGGTGGATTCCATACAACGGGGAATGAGGTCTGATTTAGGTGCAGGGACCCAGAATCCTGGTACTGGCCTCCCGGTAATACAAGTCACCGCACCACCGTCCATTCCTTTGGCCCCCCCTGAGCGTTTTTTGGGGGATCCTGCTAAGTTTGCAGCTTTTATCAGTCAGTGTCAGCTTCACTTCATGTGCAAGGCCGCCTGCTTTCCAACAGACCAAGCAAAGGTGGCATTTGAAATATCCTATCTAGGGGGGTCTGCTGCTAATTGGACCATACCTCTAATAGAATAAAACGATCCACTGCTACAGGACTATAACGCCTTCAAAAGAGAACTCAGGAAATTATTTGACAGACACACCTTCACGCAGTCGGTAGACACTGAACTTTTGAATTTAAAACAAGGAACTAAAGATTTAACCACATACATTTCTACCTTCAATAGATTGGTAGCAGAAGCTGGATGGCCCGAGGAGAAGCGTAGCGCTTTGTTTTACAAGGGGTTGAGAGAAGATTTAAACGATCTATTAGCACAAGTGGTTGACCCTCCTGAGTCCTGCACTGCCCTTATTGACCTGGTGGTCAAATTGGACCATAGAATTTGTGAGAGGACGAGAGAAAGAGGCAGGTCAGACAGGCGAAGTTTTTGCTTATCGGGAAAGAAAGCCTGACCCGAAAGAACAATTGAAGAACCAGAACCAATGCAAATAGGGAGTATAAGAGGGCCCCTTAGCGAAGAAGAGAGGCAGAGAAGGCGAGACAAGAAGTTGTGCTTGTACTGTGGAAAGCAGGGCCATTTCCTTGGAGATTGTCCCGTAAAGCCAAAACAGGCAAGGCGTTCGGAAAACTAGTGAGCCCGAAGTCTCAGGAGACAAGGACTTCGGGTAATTCAGGATTGATTGTCTCGCAAACGGAGGTACTGGCATCTCAGCCATGTCACTTCTTTCTCTCCTCGCGTCTGATATGGGGACACCAGGTTGCAGACGTGCAAATAATGGTGGATTCGGGTGCTTCGGGTAACTTCATGGATTCACAGTGGGCTCAGAGCAAAAAGATTCCTTGGGTGTCTAAATCTTCTTGGGAAGAAGTCACAACAATTGATGTTAGTAATCTGCAGTCTGGTCCCATCACACTGCTACTATTGATTTAACCTTAATCATTGAGAAGAAGCACCATGAACTCATTGTATTTGATCTTATACAGTCCCCTCAGTTTCCGGCTATTTTAGGGCTGCCCTGGTTATGTCAACACAGTCAATCTATTGATTGATTTAACCACGACTATTGTAGGGAACATATTCTTCATGACACAAGCAGTCCTGAGAAAACCATTATACTTACCAGTACAGATGAATCTGCATTACCTTCCATTTATCAGGACCTCAAGGGAATTTTTGATGTGGAGATGGCCACTAGCCTTCCATCTCACAGGGTCTATGACTGTCGAATTGATCTGCTGCCTGGAGCTCGCATACCCTGTAGTAGGGTTTACTCCTTAACAGAAAAAGAGAACGTGTATTTGCGAGAATACCTGGATGAAATGTTGAGGATTGGGTTTATCCATCCCTCCAGGTCACCGGCATCATCATCTCTCTTTTTTATACCGAAAAGAGAAGGGGGTCTTAGATGCTGTATAGACTATAGGGCATTAAATGCCATTACCATCAAGAACAGGTATCCCTTACCACTGATATCCTCCCTCCTTGATCAGATAAAAGACGCTCAAGTGTTCACCAAGTTAGATATGCGAGGGGCCTACCATCTTGTGAGAATCAAGGAGGGAGATGAGTGGAAAACGGCTTTTTGTACCAAGTATGGGTTATATGAATACCTAGTGATGCCTTTCGGGCTGTGTAATGCCCTTTCAGGCTGTGTAATGCCCCTTCGGTTTTCCAGTTTTTTATCAATGAAGTCTTAAAGGACATGTTGGACCTGTTTGTCATTGCTTACATTGATGACCTCCTGATTTATTCTCCATCTATGCAAGAACACTAAGTTCATGTTAGGAGGGTCCTCGAACGTTTGAGAGACAACCATCTGTACTGTAAGTTAGAGAAGTGCCATTTCCATACGCAATTAGTACGTTTTCTTGGATTCATGGTGTCTCCACAGGGAATTAGTATGGACCCTCAGAAGGTAGAAGCCATCACTCGCTGGCAAGCACCACAAACTGTTAAAGAGATCCAGAGTTTCCTTGGCTTCGCCAATTTCTACAGACGCTTTATTAGCAATTTTTCCGACTTAGCCTCCCCAATAACTAGGCTCCTGCAAAAAGGGATTAAGTTTCAATGGACTCCCGAGGCAGATGCATCCTTTCTTAAATTAAAGGAAGCCTTCACACAAGCGCCCATACTAAGGCATCCAGATCCTTCACGACCCTTTGTGGTTGAGGCTGATGCATCTCTGGTGGCAGTTGGAGGGGTCCTCTCTCAGGCAGATCCTAGCACAGGACGTCTTCATCCAGTGGCTTATTATTCACGGAAATTGGCTCCTGCTGAACTGAATTACTCTATAGGAGACAAAGAACTACTGGCCATAAAAGAGTCTTTGAGGAGTGGAGGCAGTATCTGTTAGGGGCAAACCACAGGATAACAGTCCTCACGGATCACCGTAATCTGCAATTCTTGAAATCCGCAAGGGCTCTATCCATGCGACAACTACGTTGGACTCAGTTTTTTTGTGATTATGATTTCCTTATACAGTTCCAAGCAGGGAAAAAGAACGGGAAAGCAGATGCGTTATCCCGCTTAGGTTACGAACCTATAGAATCACAAGGTGAGCCTCCCCTATAATAGCCAGAGAACGAATAATTGGTGCCCTGTATTTTGAGGATGACTTCTTAAAGACGATTAAGGAGGCACAAGCATCTGCAGCTATGAAAGAGACAGTAGGTACCCAAGAAGTCACTAAAAAACAAGACCTGTTTTACGTCCAAGGGGGTTTAGTACTTCCCACTCACGATCTGAGGTTACAGGCTTTAGAGTGGTGCCACACTCAACCTCTTGCTGGACACCCAGGGTACAAGAAAACACTGGATTTACTACAGAGACACTTTTGGTGGCCTAGCATGGGGAGGGACACAAAACATTATGTGCAGACATGTCATGTGTGTGCCCAAGGGAAAGCCTCTCACCAAGCTCCTGTGGGATTGTTACAGCCATTACCCACTCCGCCTAGTCCCTGGCATACAGTATCCTTAGATTTCATAGTAGATTTACCGAAAACGACCCAAGGGAACACTACTCTCCTAGTTGTAGTAGACTTATTAACCAAGATGGCCCATTTTATTCCGCTGAAGGCAATCCCCACGTCCAGAGTGTTAGCTTCTGTGTTTGTTCAACACGTTGTACGCTTACATGGCATTCCTTCTATATTGGTGTCTGACAGGGGGGCTCAGTTTATTTCTAAATTTTGGAGGGGTTTGGGAGCCCTATTGCAGATAGACGTTCGGTTGTCCTCGAGCCACCACCCTCAGACAGATGGCCAAACTGAGAGAGTGAACCAGTGTTTTGAACAGTATATCAGGTGCCAAGTCTTACACTCTCTTTCTGATTGGGATGAGATGGCATGGATAGCTGAGTTTTCATATAACAGTTATCACTCTTCCACTGCTTACTCCCCTTTTTATTGTACTTACGGTTTTCACCCACAAACCACGTTATCTCCGCTTCCTTCCCCACGTTCTACCCCTGCAGCCACAGACTTCGTAAAAGAGATACAAGACATACACAGGGCAGCACAGGTGAATCTAGACAAAGCTAAGGCAAGATATAAAGAGGGAGCGGATGTCCACAGACGCACAGAGCCTGGATATAGCCAAGGGGAGGAGGTGTGGCTGTCCACAAAGAATCTTGCACCGAGGGGTTTTGCAAATTCAAACCCCGGTATACAGGTCCATACGAGATATTGAAAGTGGTGAACCCTGTCGCTATGAAACTAGACCTTCCGGCTTCCTTGAAGATTCACCCGGTATTTCACGTTTCCCTTCTGAAACCGGTAGTACCTGGTATGCGTCTCCCTACATTCCCAGCCTCCGTGATGGTGGATAACGAACCAGAATATGAGGTAGGGGCTATCATCGATTCACATAGAGTGAGACGCAGGCTCCAGTATTTGATACAGTGGAAGGGATATGGTGTTGAGGAACGGACTTGGGAGCCAGCTAGTCAGGTACACGCCCCTCGGTTAGTGCGTTTGTTTCACAGGCGTCACCCTGATAAACCCAAACCGGTTGGGGGTCCGTGGGGGGGTGTACTGTCGCGGTTGCTGGTCTGGGAGTTGCGGGAACTACTAAGATGGCCGCCGCATGGGGACGTGCATGCGCAGCAATAGACCTGACAGGTCGAAGCGCAGCCATCCCGAGTGGCAACGCTTCGCGTTCCGGTCTCTGGTGTTGGGCCTTACCTTCCGGGTCTTCTCGTCACATCCGGGGCGTCGGGAGTCTTCTCCGCGTTCTACCTCCGTGGGGTCTTGCTCTTCGTCCTGGATATCTCTCCCGGTGTTCCTGATGTCGGCGCGACTCCTCCGCCTCCGGATTTCTGTCTTCTTCGGTTACGTGCCGTCCTGAACAACAAAACAAGAAACGACAAAACAGACAGCTACATTACTGCCACATGACGGTAACAGCGCTTTGCGCTGTAATTTATTCTTATTAACATCGCCCCTGCATACTTATCTGATTTGGTGCTCCTGACGCTGTGGGCATCCGTTCCTTCACTACCTCATTGGGATTTAGTAACCTGTGCATGAAGAAAAAATAGACGTTGCATATTTACCTGAAAATTAAGGCTATTTTTATTTCGTATAAAGACACTTTATGTTTGTGAAGAATATTTTTATACAGGAGTCTGGTGAAATAGGTGGGTTCTAGCTTAGGGCTTTTTCATTCATTCATTCCCTTATATTAATTTCCCTCTAACTAATAGTTCCCTATTGTTTCCTACCAGAACCAGACACTTGCTTGACAACCCTAGCTAATTGAAATACTACGAAGAAGGGAAACCTTAAGGTATTAAACAACCCATAAGAGAGATTTAGAGATTGAGATTCCCAACTACATACTTACCAGTCTTTTGTTCTTCTCTCTTATCTGCAGATGTTGTGCCTTGTCCTTGCCTGGTCCTATCGCAGCCTGGGGTTTGACGTGTGACCCTTATTTCTCCTTGTTTTGTTTCCCTTCTTCCCCAGGTTACCATTGTCACTATGACCTTGTTGGCTGCAATAGGTGATTTGGCGAAGTAGTGGACCTTTCTTCATATCCATGACGTTCCTGTGGAAACAATAGGTGAGACCTGACAGAACGCGAAGCCAAGAGAAAAGTATTCTCCACGTCATGGAGATGAGTGAGGTGACTCTAGCAGATTTAGCCCACATGTTGGGTAACCTTCAGAAGGAAACCCAAGCCCTGTCAGCCAGGGTGGATTCCATACAACGGGGAATGAGGTCTGATTTAGGTGCAGGGACCCAGAATCCTGGTACTGGCCTCCCGGTAATACAAGTCACCGCACCACCGTCCATTCCTTTGGCCCCCCTGAGCGTTTTTGGGGGATCCTGCTAAGTTTGCAGCTTTTATCAGTCAGTGTCAGCTTCACTTCATGTGCAAGGCCGCCTGCTTTCCAACAGACCAAGCAAAGGTGGCATTTGAAATATCCTATCTAGGGGGTCTGCTGCTAATTGGACCATACCTCTAATAGAATGAAACGATCCACTGCTACAGGACTATAACGCCTTCAAAAGAGAACTCAGGAAATTATTTGACAGACACACCTTCACGCAGTCGGTAGACACTGAACTTTTGAATTTAAAACAAGGAACTAAAGATTTAACCACATACATTTCTACCTTCAATAGATTGGTAGCAGAAGCTGGATGGCCCGAGGAGAAGCGTAGCGCTTTGTTTTACAAGGGGTTGAGAGAAGATTTAAACGATCTATTAGCACAAGTGGTTGACCCTCCTGAGTCCTGCACTGCCCTTATTGACCTGGTGGTCAAATTGGACCATAGAATTTGTGAGAGGACGAGAGAAAGAGGCAGGTCAGACAGGCGAGTTTTTGCTTATCGGGAAAGAAAGCCTGACCCGAAAGAACAATTGAAGAACCAGAACCAATGCAAATAGGGAGTATAAGAGGGCCCCTTAGCGAAGAAGAGAGGCAGAGAAGGCGAGACAAGAAGTTGTGCTTGTACTGTGGAAAGCAGGGCCATTTCCTTGGAGATTGTCCCGTAAAGCCAAAACAGGCAAGGCGTTCGGAAAACTAGTGAGCCCGAAGTCTCAGGAGACAAGGACTTCGGGTAATTCAGGATTGATTGTCTCGCAAACGGAGGTACTGGCATCTCAGCCATGTCACTTCTTTCTCTCCTCGCGTCTGATATGGGGACACCAGGTTGCAGACGTGCAAATAATGGTGGATTCGGGTGCTTCGGGTAACTTCATGGATTCACAGTGGGCTCAGAGCAAAAAGATTCCTTGGGTGTCTAAATCTTCTTGGGAAGAAGTCACAACAATTGATGTTAGTAATCTGCAGTCTGGTCCCATCACACTGCTACTATTGATTTAACCTTAATCATTGAGAAGAAGCACCATGAACTCATTGTATTTGATCTTATACAGTCCCCTCAGTTTCCGGCTATTTTAGGGCTGCCCTGGTTATGTCAACACAGTCAATCTATTGATTGATTTAACCACGACTATTGTAGGGAACATATTCTTCATGACACAAGCAGTCCTGAGAAAACCATTATACTTACCAGTACAGATGAATCTGCATTACCTTCCATTTATCAGGACCTCAAGGGAATTTTTGATGTGGAGATGGCCACTAGCCTTCCATCTCACAGGGTCTATGACTGTCGAATTGATCTGCTGCCTGGAGCTCGCATACCCTGTAGTAGGGTTTACTCCTTAACAGAAAAAGAGAACGTGTATTTGCGAGAATACCTGGATGAAATGTTGAGGATTGGGTTTATCCATCCCTCCAGGTCACCGGCATCATCATCTCTCTTTTTTATACCGAAAAGAGAAGGGGGTCTTAGATGCTGTATAGACTATAGGGCATTAAATGCCATTACCATCAAGAACAGGTATCCCTTACCACTGATATCCTCCCTCCTTGATCAGATAAAAGACGCTCAAGTGTTCACCAAGTTAGATATGCGAGGGCCTACCATCTTGTGAGAATCAAGGAGGGAGATGAGTGGAAAACGGCTTTTTGTACCAAGTATGGGTTATATGAATACCTAGTGATGCCTTTCGGGCTGTGTAATGCCCTTTCAGGCTGTGTAATGCCCCTTCGGTTTTCCAGTTTTTTATCAATGAAGTCTTAAAGGACATGTTGGACCTGTTTGTCATTGCTTACATTGATGACCTCCTGATTTATTCTCCATCTATGCAAGAACACTAAGTTCATGTTAGGAGGGTCCTCGAACGTTTGAGAGACAACCATCTGTACTGTAAGTTAGAGAAGTGCCATTTCCATACGCAATTAGTACGTTTTCTTGGATTCATGGTGTCTCCACAGGGAATTAGTATGGACCCTCAGAAGGTAGAAGCCATCACTCGCTGGCAAGCACCACAAACTGTTAAAGAGATCCAGAGTTTCCTTGGCTTCGCCAATTTCTACAGACGCTTTATTAGCAATTTTTCCGACTTAGCCTCCCCAATAACTAGGCTCCTGCAAAAAGGGATTAAGTTTCAATGGACTCCCGAGGCAGATGCATCCTTTCTTAAATTAAAGGAAGCCTTCACACAAGCGCCCATACTAAGGCATCCAGATCCTTCACGACCCTTTGTGGTTGAGGCTGATGCATCTCTGGTGGCAGTTGGAGGGTCCTCTCTCAGGCAGATCCTAGCACAGGACGTCTTCATCCAGTGGCTTATTATTCACGGAAATTGGCTCCTGCTGAACTGAATTACTCTATAGGAGACAAAGAACTACTGGCCATAAAAAGAGTCTTTGAGGAGTGGAGGCAGTATCTGTTAGGGGCAAACCACAGGATAACAGTCCTCACGGATCACCGTAATCTGCAATTCTTGAAATCCGCAAGGGCTCTATCCATGCGACAACTACGTTGGACTCAGTTTTTTTGTGATTATGATTTCCTTATACAGTTCCAAGCAGGGAAAAAGAACGGGAAAGCAGATGCGTTATCCCGCTTAGGTTACGAACCTATAGAATCACAAGGTGAGCCTCCCCTATAATAGCCAGAGAACGAATAATTGGTGCCCTGTATTTTGAGGATGACTTCTTAAAGACGATTAAGGAGGCACAAGCATCTGCAGCTATGAAAGAGACAGTAGGTACCCAAGAAGTCACTAAAAAACAAGACCTGTTTTACGTCCAAGGGGGTTTAGTACTTCCCACTCACGATCTGAGGTTACAGGCTTTAGAGTGGTGCCACACTCAACCTCTTGCTGGACACCCAGGGTACAAGAAAACACTGGATTTACTACAGAGACACTTTTGGTGGCCTAGCATGGGGAGGGACACAAAACATTATGTGCAGACATGTCATGTGTGTGCCCAAGGGAAAGCCTCTCACCAAGCTCCTGTGGGATTGTTACAGCCATTACCCACTCCGCCTAGTCCCTGGCATACAGTATCCTTAGATTTCATAGTAGATTTACCGAAAACGACCCAAGGGAACACTACTCTCCTAGTTGTAGTAGACTTATTAACCAAGATGGCCCATTTTATTCCGCTGAAGGCAATCCCCACGTCCAGAGTGTTAGCTTCTGTGTTTGTTCAACACGTTGTACGCTTACATGGCATTCCTTCTATATTGGTGTCTGACAGGGGGCTCAGTTTATTTCTAAATTTTGGAGGGGTTTGGGAGCCCTATTGCAGATAGACGTTCGGTTGTCCTCGAGCCACCACCCTCAGACAGATGGCCAAACTGAGAGAGTGAACCAGTGTTTTGAACAGTATATCAGGTGCCAAGTCTTACACTCTCTTTCTGATTGGGATGAGATGGCATGGATAGCTGAGTTTTCATATAACAGTTATCACTCTTCCACTGCTTACTCCCCTTTTATTGTACTTACGGTTTTCACCCACAAACCACGTTATCTCCGCTTCCTTCCCCACGTTCTACCCCTGCAGCCACAGACTTCGTAAAAGAGATACAAGACATACACAGGGCAGCACAGGTGAATCTAGACAAAGCTAAGGCAAGATATAAAGAGGAGCGGATGTCCACAGACGCACAGAGCCTGGATATAGCCAAGGGGAGGAGGTGTGGCTGTCCACAAAGAATCTTGCACCGAGGGGGTTTTGCAAATTCAAACCCCGGTATACAGGTCCATACGAGATATTGAAAGTGGTGAACCCTGTCGCTATGAAACTAGACCTTCCGGCTTCCTTGAAGATTCACCCGGTATTTCACGTTTCCCTTCTGAAACCGGTAGTACCTGGTATGCGTCTCCCTACATTCCCAGCCTCCGTGATGGTGGATAACGAACCAGAATATGAGGTAGGGGCTATCATCGATTCACATAGAGTGAGACGCAGGCTCCAGTATTTGATACAGTGGAAGGGATATGGTGTTGAGGAACGGACTTGGGAGCCAGCTAGTCAGGTACACGCCCCTCGGTTAGTGCGTTTGTTTCACAGGCGTCACCCTGATAAACCCAAACCGGTTGGGGGTCCGTGGGGGGGTGTACTGTCGCGGTTGCTGGTCTGGGAGTTGCGGGAACTACTAAGATGGCCGCCGCATGGGGACGTGCATGCGCAGCAATAGACCTGACAGGTCGAAGCGCAGCCATCCCCGAGTGGCAACGCTTCGCGTTCCGGTCTCTGGTGTTGGGCCTTACCTTCCGGGTCTTCTCGTCACATCCGGGCGTCGGGAGTCTTCTCCGCGTTCTACCTCCGTGGGGTCTTGCTCTTCGTCCTGGATATCTCTCCCGGTGTTCCTGATGTCGGCGCGACTCCTCCGCCTCCGGATTTCTGTCTTCTTCGGTTACGTGCCGTCCTGAACAACAAAACAAGAAACGACAAAACAGACAGCTACATTACTGCCACATGACGGTAACAGCGCTTTGCGCTGTAATTTATTCTTATTAACATCGCCCCTGCATACTTATCTGATTTGGTGCTCCTGACGCTGTGGGCATCCGTTCCTTCACTACCTCATTGGGATTTAGTAACCTGTGCATGAAGAAAAAAATAGACGTTGCATATTTACCTGAAAATTAAGGCTATTTTTATTTCGTATAAAGACACTTTATGTTTGTGAAGAATATTTTTATACAGGAGTCTGGTGAAATAGGTGGGTTCTAGCTTAGGGCTTTTTCATTCATTCATTCCCTTATATTAATTTCCCTCTAACTAATAGTTCCCTATTGTTTCCTACCAGAACCAGACACTTGCTTGACAACCCTAGCTAATTGAAATACTACGAAGAAGGGAAACCTTAAGGTATTAAACAACCCATAAGAGAGATTTAGAGATTGAGATTCCCAACTACATACTTACCAGTCTTTTGTTCTTCTCTCTTATCTGCAGATGTTGTGCCTTGTCCTTGCCTGGTCCTATCGCAGCCTGGGGTTTGACGTGTGACCCTTATTTCTCCTTGTTTTGTTTCCCTTCTTCCCCAGGTTACCATTGTCACTATGACCTTGTTGGCTGCAATAGGTGATTTGGCGAAGTAGTGGACCTTTCTTCATATCCATGACGTTCCTGTGGAAACAATAGGTGAGACCTGACAGAACGCGAAGCCAAGAGAAAAGTATTCTCCACGTCATGGAGATGAGTGAGGTGACTCTAGCAGATTTAGCCCACATGTTGGGTAACCTTCAGAAGGAAACCCAAGCCCTGTCAGCCAGGGTGGATTCCATACAACGGGGAATGAGGTCTGATTTAGGTGCAGGGACCCAGAATCCTGGTACTGGCCTCCCGGTAATACAAGTCACCGCACCACCGTCCATTCCTTTGGCCCCCCTGAGCGTTTTTGGGGGATCCTGCTAAGTTTGCAGCTTTTATCAGTCAGTGTCAGCTTCACTTCATGTGCAAGGCCGCCTGCTTTCCAACAGACCAAGCAAAGGTGGCATTTGAAATATCCTATCTAGGGGGGTCTGCTGCTAATTGGACCATACCTCTAATAGAATAAAACGATCCACTGCTACAGGACTATAACGCCTTCAAAAGAGAACTCAGGAAATTATTTGACAGACACACCTTCACGCAGTCGGTAGACACTGAACTTTTGAATTTAAAACAAGGAACTAAAGATTTAACCACATACATTTCTACCTTCAATAGATTGGTAGCAGAAGCTGGATGGCCCGAGGAGAAGCGTAGCGCTTTGTTTTACAAGGGGTTGAGAGAAGATTTAAACGATCTATTAGCACAAGTGGTCGACCCTCCTGAGTCCTGCACTGCCCTTATTGACCTGGTGGTCAAATTGGACCATAGAATTTGTGAGAGGACGAGAGAAAGAGGCAGGTCAGACAGGCGAGTTTTTGCTTATCGGGAAAGAAAGCCTGACCCGAAAGAACAATTGAAGAACCAGAACCAATGCAAATAGGGAGTATAAGAGGGCCCCTTAGCGAAGAAGAGAGGCAGAGAAGGCGAGACAAGAAGTTGTGCTTCTACTGTGGAAAGCAGGGCCATTTCCTTGGAGATTGTCCCGTAAAGCCAAAACAGGCAAGGCGTTCGGAAAACTAGTGAGCCCGAAGTCTCAGGAGACAAGGACTTCGGGTAATTCAGGATTGATTGTCTCGCAAACGGAGGTACTGGCATCTCAGCCATGTCACTTCTTTCTCTCCTCGCGTCTGATATGGGGACACCAGGTTGCAGACGTGCAAATAATGGTGGATTCGGGTGCTTCGGGTAACTTCATGGATTCACAGTGGGCTCAGAGCAAAAAGATTCCTTGGGTGTCTAAATCTTCTTGGGAAGAAGTCACAACAATTGATGTTAGTAATCTGCAGTCTGGTCCCATCACACTGCTACTATTGATTTAACCTTAATCATTGAGAAGAAGCACCATGAACTCATTGTATTTGATCTTATACAGTCCCCTCAGTTTCCGGCTATTTTAGGGCTGCCCTGGTTATGTCAACACAGTCAATCTATTAATTGATTTAACCACGACTATTGTAGGGAACATATTCTTCATGACATAAGCAGTCCTGAGAAAACCATTATACTTACCAGTACAGATGAATCTGCATTACCTTCCATTTATCAGGACCTCAAGGGAATTTTTGATGTGGAGATGGCCACTAGCCTTCCATCTCACAGGGTCTATGACTGTCGAATTGATCTGCTGCCTGGAGCTCGCATACCCTGTAGTAGGGTTTACTCCTTAACAGAAAAAGAGAACGTGTATTTGCGAGAATACCTGGATGAAATGTTGAGGATTGGGTTTATCCATCCCTCCAGGTCACCGGCATCATCATCTCTCTTTTTATACCGAAAAGAGAAGGGGGTCTTAGATGCTGTATAGACTATAGGGCATTAAATCCCATTACCATCAAGAACAGGTATCCCTTACCACTGATATCCTCCCTCCTTGATCAGATAAAAGACGCTCAAGTGTTCACCAAGTTAGATATGCGAGGGGCCTACCATCTTGTGAGAATCAAGGAGGGAGATGAGTGGAAAACGGCTTTTGTACCAAGTATGGGTTATATGAATACCTAGTGATGCCTTTCGGGCTGTGTAATGCCCTTTCAGGCTGTGTAATGCCCCTTCGGTTTTCCAGTTTTTTATCAATGAAGTCTTAAAGGACATGTTGGACCTGTTTGTCATTGCTTACATTGATGACCTCCTGATTTATTCTCCATCTATGCAAGAACACTAAGTTCATGTTAGGAGGGTCCTCGAACGTTTGAGAGACAACCATCTGTACTGTAAGTTAGAGAAGTGCCATTTCCATACGCAATTAGTACGTTTTCTTGGATTCATGGTGTCTCCACAGGGAATTAGTATGGACCCTCAGAAGGTAGAAGCCATCACTCGCTGGCAAGCACCACAAACTGTTAAAGAGATCCAGAGTTTCCTTGGCTTCGCCAATTTCTACAGACGCTTTATTAGCAATTTTTCCGACTTAGCCTCCCCAATAACTAGGCTCCTGCAAAAAGGGATTAAGTTTCAATGGACTCCCGAGGCAGATGCATCCTTTCTTAAATTAAAGGAAGCCTTCACACAAGCGCCCATACTAAGGCATCCAGATCCTTCACGACCCTTTGTGGTTGAGGCTGATGCATCTCTGGTGGCAGTTGGAGGGGTCCTCTCTCAGGCAGATCCTAGCACAGGACGTCTTCATCCAGTGGCTTATTATTCACGGAAATTGGCTCCTGCTGAACTGAATTACTCTATAGGAGACAAAGAACTACTGGCCATAAAAAGAGTCTTTGAGGAGTGGAGGCAGTATCTGTTAGGGGCAAACCACAGGATAACAGTCCTCACGGATCACCGTAATCTGCAATTCTTGAAATCCGCAAGGGCTCTATCCATGCGACAACTACGTTGGACTCAGTTTTTTTGTGATTATGATTTCCTTATACAGTTCCAAGCAGGGAAAAAGAACGGGAAAGCAGATGCGTTATCCCGCTTAGGTTACGAACCTATAGAATCACAAGGTGAGCCTCCCCTATAATAGCCAGAGAACGAATAATTGGTGCCCTGTATTTTGAGGATGACTTCTTAAAGACGATTAAGGAGGCACAAGCATCTGCAGCTATGAAAGAGACAGTAGGTACCCAAGAAGTCACTAAAAAACAAGACCTGTTTTACGTCCAAGGGGGTTTAGTACTTCCCACTCACGATCTGAGGTTACAGGCTTTAGAGTGGTGCCACACTCAACCTCTTGCTGGACACCCAGGGTACAAGAAAACACTGGATTTACTACAGAGACACTTTTGGTGGCCTAGCATGGGGAGGGACACAAAACATTATGTGCAGACATGTCATGTGTGTGCCCAAGGGAAAGCCTCTCACCAAGCTCCTGTGGGATTGTTACAGCCATTACCCACTCCGCCTAGTCCCTGGCATACAGTATCCTTAGATTTCATAGTAGATTTACCGAAAACGACCCAAGGGAACACTACTCTCCTAGTTGTAGTAGACTTATTAACCAAGATGGCCCATTTTATTCCGCTGAAGGCAATCCCCACGTCCAGAGTGTTAGCTTCTGTGTTTGTTCAACACGTTGTACGCTTACATGGCATTCCTTCTATATTGGTGTCTGACAGGGGGCTCAGTTTATTTCTAAATTTTGGAGGGGTTTGGGAGCCCTATTGCAGATAGACGTTCGGTTGTCCTCGAGCCACCACCCTCAGACAGATGGCCAAACTGAGAGAGTGAACCAGTGTTTTGAACAGTATATCAGGTGCCAAGTCTTACACTCTCTTTCTGATTGGGATGAGATGGCATGGATAGCTGAGTTTTCATATAACAGTTATCACTCTTCCACTGCTTACTCCCTTTTATTGTACTTACGGTTTTCACCCACAAACCACGTTATCTCCGCTTCCTTCCCCACGTTCTACCCCTGCAGCCACAGACTTCGTAAAAGAGATACAAGACATACACAGGGCAGCACAGGTGAATCTAGACAAAGCTAAGGCAAGATATAAAGAGGGAGCGGATGTCCACAGACGCACAGAGCCTGGATATAGCCAAGGGGAGGAGGTGTGGCTGTCCACAAAGAATCTTGCACTGAGGGGGTTTTGCAAATTCAAACCCCGGTATACAGGTCCATACGAGATATTGAAAGTGGTGAACCCTGTCGCTATGAAACTAGACCTTCCGGCTTCCTTGAAGATTCACCCGGTATTTCACGTTTCCCTTCTGAAACCGGTAGTACCTGGTATGCGTCTCCCTACATTCCCAGCCTCCGTGATGGTGGATAACGAACCAGAATATGAGGTAGGGGCTATCATCGATTCACATAGAGTGAGACGCAGGCTCCAGTATTTGATACACTGGAAGGGATATGGTGTTGAGGAACGGACTTGGGAGCCAGCTAGTCAGGTACACGCCCCTCGGTTAGTGCGTTTGTTTCACAGGCGTCACCTTGATAAACCCAAACCGGTTGGGGGGTCCGTGGGGGGGGTGTACTGTCGCGGTTGCTGGTCTGGGAGTTGCGGGAACTACTAAGATGGCCGCCGCATGGGGACGTGCATGCGCAGCAATAGACCTGACAGGTCGAAGCGCAGCCATCCCCGAGTGGCAACGCTTCGCGTTCCGGTCTCTGGTGTTGGGCCTTACCTTCCGGGTCTTCTCGTCACATCCGGGGCGTCGGGAGTCTTCTCCGCGTTCTACCTCCGTGGGGTCTTGCTCTTCGTCCTGGATATCTCTCCCGGTGTTCCTGATGTCGGCGCGACTCCTCCGCCTCCGGATTTCTGTCTTCTTCGGTTACGTGCCGTCCTGAACAACAAAACAAGAAACGACAAAACAGACAGCTACATAACTGCCACATGACGGTAACAGCGCTTTGCGCTGTAATTTATTCTTATTAACATCGCCCCTGCATACTTATCTGATTTGGTGCTCCTGACGCTGTGGGCATCCGTTCCTTCACTACCTCATTGGGATTTAGTAACCTGTGCATGAAGAAAAAAATAGACGTTGCATATTTACCTGAAAATTAAGGCTATTTTTATTTCGTATAAAGACACTTTATGTTTGTGAAGAATATTTTTATACAGGAGTCTGGTGAAATAGGTGGGTTCTAGCTTAGGGCTTTTTCATTCATTCATTCCCTTATATTAATTTCCCTCTAACTAATAGTTCCCTATTGTTTCCTACCAGAACCAGACACTTGCTTGACAACCCTAGCTAATTGAAATACTACGAAGAAGGGAAACCTTAAGGTATTAAACAACCCATAAGAGAGATTTAGAGATTGAGATTCCCAACTACATACTTACCAGTCTTTTGTTCTTCTCTCTTATCTGCAGATGTTGTGCCTTGTCCTTGCCTGGTCCTATCGCAGCCTGGGGTTTGACGTGTGACCCTTATTTCTCCTTGTTTTGTTTCCCTTCTTCCCCAGGTTACCATTGTCACTTTGACCTTGTTGGGTGCAATAGGTGATTTGGCGAAGTAGTGGACCTTTCTTCATATCCATGACGTTCCTGCGGAAACAATAGGTGAGACCTGACATTGTCTTCCCCAGCTGTAATATGAAATAACCTAGGAAGGGTCAAAATAGAAAGGAGAAGTAGTAAAATAAAAAGAAGTATACAGGAGAGACATAAGAAGGAAACAAACACTCAATCATAACCCAGAATACTTACCTGTGCATGTTTTTTTTCCAGCGAGGGGCTACAGTCCAAGGTGGTGCAGCGTCTGTGGAGAAGAAAGGAGTAGAGTGAAACACCCAACAGAGTGATACGGGAATCCCTCCAACAAGACATCTTCGATCCCTTATATTTGCACACTGTATTAGCTGAGTCACTTCAATAAAACCTTTTGAAGGAGATCCTGAACTGTGTGCATTCTTTCCCTACTTCCCACCTTAAAACCCTATACCTTGATAACATTCACCTTTATGAAAAGGCATGCCAGGGACCTGGTATTCATAGGTCCTGGTGAGCATGCTAGGGCAAGTTATTGGATTGTTGGGTCCCTTGACCAAAATTCTTGAATTAGAGTACCACACTAAAAAAATCAGATTTAGCCATCAACCTCGATATTTTGGATGGATGGGCCCAAAATATGTCAATTGGGTAATATGAATTACGCTTTCTCAGCAGAGCGACGTCGCTCTATTCTAATCTGCATCAATCCCAAGTTGACGGGCTTAGTATCGTATGTGTCTGTGTGCCTTTGTAAATATAAAATGAAACTCCCTCTGGAGAGAAAACACTACCTGTTAAATCAAGGGCTCACACATCAGATACCCTTCTGTAGGAAATCACACAAAATAACATTGTCAATCTTACAGACAACTGTTTCCAAGTTTAGTCAAAATTGTCCAGCCATCTCTCTATTAACTGTAAAACTAAATTAACGTCACATAATGTAGAATACCTTGGTTTGGGGGGAATTATAGAGTGTAATTCAAATCCCCCTCATCAGTTTGCACACTAGAGGATCTTCACCCTCAGATATACCTTCGACTACGACATGCATTGCTGAAATAGTAGATTCAAAATTATTTACTGACCTGTGGCCAACTGTGACAAAAAATGTACCCCCCCCTTGCAAGTCTTCCCCCAAGGGATCCACACTAGCGCCCAGATTCTCGTAACTGTCAGGCAACGCAGCGCAGCCTCCAAAGAGGCTGTGCTGCATTGCGTGACAGGGAGAGACCAGGATATGGCACTCTCCTCCCCTTCCCTAGCGCCGGCGATGATTTCAGCTGCTGTGCACCAGGCACACACCTTAGCACCATAGTGCTAGGGTGTGTGCCTGAGTCTAGCATAGGTTTTGTACAGGAAGGGTACCCTTCCTGTACAAAATACTATGCCTAGACAAGTTTAAAAGCTGTTCTTACTTTGTATGTGTGCTGTACAGTGCAGTGCAATGTCAGAAAAGCACAGAGAAATGAAAACATTTCTCCATTTAACGCCTGCTTTTCAGTGGCATTAATTTTTGGTGCTAAACCCTTTATACCAATGTTAGTGAATAGGGTTTAGCATCAAAAAGCATGGGCGGTTGCAACAGAACACACATGTACCACCCATCTAACACCCCCTTGACGCAAAGCAATGCAAAGCAGCGTTGTGCTGCTTTGCATTACTTTTACATACAAACTAACACTAACACCAAGTATCGTTGGTTTATAAATCCCACAACAGGTTTAGCGTCGGGTTTGTGTTGAAAAAGTAACGCTAACCTGATGCTAAAACTTTGAGAATCTGGGCCTTCATTTGTTGAACCAACATACCCTTTTTTCCAGGCTCAAGAATATAGTTTAAGTATTGGAGAGCCATGCCTGGTTTTTTTAAAAACCTGGGGGCATATTAGCAAGAAGAGGCGATAATCATCGCTAACCCTGCTTAGCGTGATTTTTTTTATCGCCGGCTATCGCTGGAATATATTGTCACGCTAACGCTGTATTAGCAACGATTAGCGCTATGGCGATGAATATTCCAGCGATAGCGGGGGAAATGGGCCAACATCGCTGAAAAACCAGCGATGTTGCATGGAGAAGGGAGAACACCTTGCTGATACGACCCTGTGGTCGTATCAGCATAACCCACCCCCATGTTAGGTATGGCTAACACCTGCTAATTGCAGGTGTTAAATAAATGGCGATGACCCCGGTTAGCGCGACTTTTCACGTCGCTAACTGGGGCCATGGCCACCTTGCTAATAGGCGATAGGCCTGTTAGCGAGTGTTTCCCAGGTTTGTTCGTCGGGAACGCCCACTTTGCATGTCATTAGCGATAAATATCGCTGACATGCAAAGCGGTAAAAAAACGGGCGCTAATGCCCGCAAACTGTCGCTAACTGCTGTTAGAGACAGTTTGCTGATAGGGCGATATAAATATCGCCGCTTTAGCGGCAAAAAGTGCCGCTAAAGCGGCGATAGTGCCCTTGCTAATATGCCCCCTATTTTATTGATTTTTCGATTATTTCCAGCATATACATTTTGAACATTATTATAATACATTTTCATCCAGAATTGGTGTTACACATCATTTGATTGCATGTATTATGTGAGAAGTTGGCCTGGCATATGCTGTCCACTAATTATAGTGGGCAACTTGCACCAGTCCAAACAACCCCTTATTGGAGATAGGTTAAAGACAACCTTATTGAAAGCTATCCTAGTGGTAGCTATGGAGAGCAGCCTTCAGGCTAAGTCTTGAAGGAATGTAAAGCAGCTTGTTTTACCAGTCAATAATCTCTTGAGTGATCAAATGAAAGAGCACCACACCAGGTATATATTCAAAATATATGTATTTATTGCTAAACACACCCCTCTAGTCTCTTTATGAGGCTAGAGTTCGAAGTACACAAGTTATAAGTTATTTAAACACAGTAATAGCACAAATACACGTTTGGGCCCTAGGGCGTACCAAACCATATACCAATAAAGTAGTATAAGAACCACGACTGAACTAGACACTAGGCCTAGAGCCTCTAGAAGTGCTTGGACCACAAGGAACCACCCAAGGTAGTGACACAGGGGACCCACGGGGGACGCGTGCAGTGTAAATACACAACCGCGATACGCCGTTAACTTCTATGGAGAAATTCGCGATCAGGAAATTAAAGAAAAGGGACACTTAAAGGAGGACTTGGAGCAAACCCTTTGAGAACTAGGTCGTTCTAGAGTCTCTACCCACGGGAGCACCAGAGTACTCGTGTTACCTCACCCAGGGAAGCCGGGTGCATAGGTGCCTTTCGGGGTCGGGTTTCGTCGTCGATTTGAATGGCGATCTGCTGCAAAGTGCTGCTGGCGACCAAGTGGAAAGTGTCCGGGTGGATCCAAGGGTGGATCGGAGATCTGAAGAACCTGAAAGCAGAGGGGACAGAGTCTGGGTCACTAGCCAGTGACCAGGAAGGCGATGGACAGGTGCCCACCGATGTCGAGTGCTTCAGGTGCGTTGATGGTCGTCTTGACTCTTCAGCCACGAGGTCCAGGAGGCGTTGTCGGCGACCAGGAGCAGGATTCGGGCTGGTACACGATGTCTGTCGAGTGCTGAGGTGTCGGCGACCGGATTGGACCCAACAAGCCTTGGCAACGGCAAGTCTCGGTGAAGATGAAGATCGTCGATGGGGCAAGACCAGCAAGGTCTGAGGAACTCACCCAGCAAGGGTAAGTGAGGGCAGGCCTGGAGCAACCAGGGTGCCCAAGAAGAAAAGGATTGGCCTTCGTGAAGGGCTACTAGCCAACGGGCTAGCGACCGCGAAGGAGCCTCGAGACGTCGCACGTGGATCTGGCTCACAGGACACTCGTGGAGTGGAGGCCAGTGATCTTCGGTGCAGTTGGTGCTGGAGGCTAGGGCTACTCGGAGCCCAAAGCACGACTTCGTGGGAGACCCAGAAGAGGATGCACTAGCAAATGCGTGCGGTGTCCAGGGGTCACGGTTCCACGTTACCCACGACAGCTACGGGCCTCAGCTTTGCTGGGGACTCAGGGCAGCCTCGGGGAAGTCTGGAAATCCAGCTCTGGTGATGCAAAGACTTCGGCGTCCAACGGGAGCTTAGGCGATGCAGACCGGACAATTGCTTCTTTGGTGCCTGCCAAGCAGGGGAGTCACTCCTTGACCCCAAGGGAGATTCTTCTGTCCTCTAGTCTTTAGTAGAGCGTCGAAGGTCCAGGATTCTGTTTCAGAGTTTCGTCCAGGGATAATCTAAAGTCCTAAGGACTGGGTTCCTATACTTATACCAAGTTTAGGGGTTGGACTACTCTGTGGCCCCACCTATGGGTGGGTCAGGGCAGAGGGGTGGCTACACCCCTTTCCCTTTGTCCAGTTCGCGCCAAAGCAGGGGCTGCAAGCCCCTGATCCGGTTTGAACTGGGGTATGCACAGGGACACCAAATGTGCCCCCAGTGCAGGACTTCAAAGCACCCGAAAGTGCTCCCGCCCAGCCCCAATACACATTATCCTGTCTGGGGAGGTGGTCACACCTCCCTGGGACAGGAAACCTATTGTCCAGGCCTCCCCTGCCGGAGTTTCGTCCAGCAGCAGGAGGCCAGACATTTTGTGATGCCAGGGCTTTAGAAAGATGTTACCGGGCTAGACAGAGTTAACATGTCTTTCCCTCTAGAAGGGTGGAATGCTACCCCCGCCGCCAGAATTGGCGGGGGGGGTAGTATTCCAAGATGTTTGACACCAAACACGACATGTTTAGGTGCAGCCATTCCAAAGTTAGCATTTAACGCGAGGTTATAATGCGCTTAAGAGTATATGGTCAGGCTGCACTACAAACAGCATCAGAGAAGGGTCTCCGAACGCTGCAGAGGGGCCCTGCTCATGCACATGCAGGGGCACCCTCTCACATAGGATCACATAGGAACCACGCACTCTGCCTTCAGGATTGATAAGGCCTGCCATAGGAGTGACTTATAGGTTTATATGTGTGTATGTATTTAGTGATATAGGTAACCTATATCACACTAAGGGGTGCATGCACCACCTTACCCAGGCTGCAGTAGCAGACCTGTGGTGTCAGTTTGGATGGCCTTCCAGGGGTGGCATAATACATGCTGCAGCCCCTGGTAGGCCTCTGAGGTACCTATGCCCTTGGTACATAGTATACCATATACTAGGGACTTATAAGGGCACTCCAGATTCCAATCAGTGATGTGCCTAAGGCACATGGAAACCATTTTAGAGAGGAAGTAGCTAGGCTGGGGTTCTGATTAGCAGGGCCCCAGCCAGACTAATGTCGAAAAACAGTGAAGCATCAGCAAAAAGTGGGGGTACCCATGTGAAGCAGATCCTACTCTCCTACACAACTCCCCCCCCCAAATGTAGGGACATTAAACTAACCTTGCCCAGTTAAGTCTTCATGTTCTAAGTGGAAGTACCTAGAGAGTCCATCTGCATTGGCATGGTTACTCCCAGTTCTATGTTCCACTGTGAAGTCCATCCCCTGTAGGGAAATGGACCACCTAAGCAGTTTGGGGTTTTCACCCTTCATTTGTTTTAGCCATAAGAGGGGCTTATGGTCTATCTGAACCAGGAAGTGGGTACCAAACAAGTATGGCCTCAACTTCTTCAGAGCCCAGACCACAGCAAAGGCCTCCCTCTCTATGGCTGACCAACGTTTCTCTCTAGGGGTCAGCCTTCTGCTAATGAAAGCTACTGGCTGATCCTGACCTTCTTCATTCAATTGTGACAGTACAGCCCCTACCCCCAATTCAGATGCATCAGTTTGAACAATGAACTTCTTGGAGTAATCAGGACTCTGTAGAATGGGAGCAGTGCACATGGCCTGCTTCAGGTCATCAAATGCCTTTTGACAGCTAGCTGTCCACTGAACCTTTTTCGGCATTTTCTTAGAAGTTAAGTCATTCAGGGGTGTCACTATTGATCCATACCCCTTGACAAATCTCCTATATTACCCAGTCAGGCCTAAGAAGGCTCTCACCTGAGTCTGGGTAGTGGGAGCAGTCCAGTCCATGATAGTCTGGATCTTGCTCTGCAAAGGTTGAACCTGGCCTCCACCCACAAGGTGGCCCAGGTACACAACCTGACTCTGCCCTATCTGGCACTTAGTGGCCTTGATAGTCAGGCCTGCTTTTTGCAGGGCCTGTAAAACATTCCTGAGGTGGACCAGGTGATCCTCCCAGGTGGAGCTAAAGACAGCAATATCATCTAGATATGCTGTACTATAGGCTTCCAGACCTGTGAGAACTGTATTCACCAACCTCTGGAAAGTGGCAGGTGCATTCTTCAGACCAAAGGGCATCACCACAAATTGATAATGCCCACTAGGGGTTGAGAATGCTGTTTTGGGCTTTGCAGTATCAGCTAGTCTGATCTGCCAGTAGCCAGCTGTCAAGTCAAATGTGCTGAGATATTTGGCTGAGGCCAAAGTATCTATGAGCTCATCTGCCCTTGGTATTGGATGGGCATCAGTCCTAGTGACTGCATTGAGACCCCTGTAGTCCACACAAAACCTCATCTCTCTTTTTCCACCACTGGTGTGAGGTTTTGGCACAAGGACCACTGGACTAGCCCAAGGGCTATCTGAGGGTTCAATAACTCCCAACTCCAACATTTTCTGGACTTCAGTCCTGATACAGTCCCTGACATGGTCAGGTTGCCTATAAATCTTATTTTTAATAGGCAGACTGTCCCCAGTGTCCACTTCATGAGTGCACCAGGTGGTCTGACTGGGTGTCAGTGAAAACATGTGTCTAAACTGATTGAGCACCTGTCTACAATCAGTTTGTTGCTGGGTAGTGAGGCTGCCTGCCAAGGCTACACCATCTACTGACCCATCGTCAGGGTTCTGTGAGAGCAGGTCAGGGAGTGGGTCACTCTCTTCCTCCTGCCCTTCATCAGTAGCCATGAGCAAGCCCATGTCTGCCCTGTCCACATACGGTTTTAACCTGTTGACATGGAGAACCCTGTGGGGACTCCTGGGTGTTCCTAGGTCTACTAAGTAGGTAACCTCACCCTTCTGCTCAACAATAGTGTGGGGTCCACTCCATTTGTCTTGGAGAGCTGCTGGGGCCACTGGCTCCAACACCCACACCTTCTGTCCTGGCTGGTAAACAGTCAGAACAGCCTTTTGGTCATGCCAGGCCTTTTGAAGTTCCTGGCTAGCCTCAAGGTTTTTGGTTGCCTTTTTCATATACTCAGCCATCCGGGAGCGGAGACCAAGTACATAGTCCACTATGTCTTGCTTTGGGGGCTTGAGAGGTAACTCCCATCCTTCCTTCACCAAGCACAGTGGACCCCTGACAGGGTGGCCAAACAGAAGTTCAAAAGGGCTGTAACCAACCCCTTCTGAGGCACCTCCCTATATGCAAATAAAAGGCAGGGCAAGAGTATGTCCCATCTTCGCCTAAGCTTTTCTGGGAGCCCTTTAATCATGCCCTTCAAGGTTTTGTTGAATCTCTCAACTAAACCATTGCATTGTGGGTGATAGGGTGTGGTGAACTTGTAAGTCACTCCAAACTCCTTCCACATTGCTTTTAAGTACCCAGACATGAAGTTTGCAACCCTGTCTGATACTACCTCCTTAGGAAAGCCCACTCTTGAGAAAATTCCCAGGAGGGCCCTTGCCACCACAGGTGCTGTAGTGGTCCTGAGGGGAATAGCCTCTGGGTACCTGGTGGCATGATCCACTACCACCAGGATAAACCTGTGTCCAGATGCTGTTTGGGGATCCATGGGACCAACAATGTCAATCCCTACCCTTTCAAAGGGCACCCCCACCACAGGTAGTGGTATCAGGGGGCCTTTGTAGTGCCACCTGCCTTGCCACTGGCCTGGCAGGTTACACAGGAGCGACAAAACTCCTTGGTGTCTTCAGACATGTGGGGCCAGTGAAAGTGAGGGACAATTCTGTCCCAAGTCTTGTTCTGGCCCAGGTGACCTGCCAAGGGAATATCATGGGCTAGGGTCAATAGGAAGCCCCTGAACTTTAGAGGTATAACCAACCTCCTGGTAGCACCAGGCTTGGGGTCTCTACTCTCTGAGTACAGGAGTCCATCATCCCAATACACTGTTTGGGGACCACTAGCTTTCCCAGCAGCCTCAGTAGCAGCTTGCTGTCTGAGGGGTTCAAGAGAGGGGCAGCTCTGCTGCTCCTGGCTCAGATCTGCCCTGGAAGGTCCCCCTGTCCCCAAGAACTCAACCTGGTCAGGTTCAAGTTCCTCTGGGACAGTTCCTTCTTCAGGACTGAGATCATCCCCCTCAAGGGACTGATCTTCTTTCTGAGCCAAGGGGGAAGGCACTGCCTTTACCCTACTACTCCTCCTCTTGGAAGGCACTTGGTCCATTATTCCAGAATCCAAGGCCTGTTCAGTGCTAGACATTTTGGCTTGTGACCTGGTCACAGCAAACACATCTGCAGGGATCCCCAGCATTTCTGCATGGGTCCTGAGCTCCACTTCTGCCCAAGCTGAAGTTTCTAAGTCATTGCCAAGCAAGCATTCGACTGGTAGGTTTGCACTCACCACAACCTTCTTAAGGCCAGTTACCCCTCCCCAGGAGAAGTTAACAACTGCCAGAGTATGGTCTGTTCTGACGTTGCTAGCATTGGTCACTTGGTACATCTCACCAAGTATAACTTGCCCAGGATTCACAAGGTCTTGTGTCACCATTGTGACACTTGCCCCTGTGTCCCTAAATGCCAAAGCCTCTCGTCCATTGATTAAAGGCTGTTGTCTGTACTTGCCCAGATTACTGGGACTCATAGAGGAGGGCACATCCATGCCTCCATCACAGACTAACACAGCCTGAGTTAGTTCTCTGACTAGGTCAGAGCCCAACTCAGTACCCAGGGTGAACCCTACTAAACCCTTGGCTGGAGCACTCCCACCAACTGTAACTGTACTAGGGGGAACAGGTGCCTTAGGGGCATTGGTGGGTGCTGGACTTGAGTCTTTGGACTTGGTGCAATCACTGGTCCAGTGGGTCTTTTGCTTACAGACCTTGCACCATGGTTTTCTTTGGCCTTTCCCTTTTGTAGACTGTGAATCCCCACCTGAAGAAGATTTTTGGGGGCCTGATGAAGACTTTTGATCTTTACCCTTCTCCCCACCCTTTTCAGAGTTCTTAGCATCTTGCTTCTTAGGGTCCCCACCTTGGTTCTGTACCTTCTGCTTCACCCTGGTTCTGACCCATTTGTCTGCCTTCTTTCCCAATTCTTGGGGAGAGGTCAGATCAGAGTCCACCAGGTATTGATGCAACAGCTGATTTTGACAGTTATTAAGAATCTGCTCCCTCATTATCAGATTGTACAATCCTGAGAAGTCACACACCTTACTGCCCATCAACCAGCCTTCCAGAGCCTTGGCAGAACAATCCACATAGTCTACCCAGTCTTGAGTCTGTGCTTTTTGGGTATCTCTGAACTTCAACCTGTACTGTTCAGTGGTTAGGCCAAACCCATCAATAAGAGCACTCTTCAAGACCTTGTAATTATCAGCATCCTCCTCTCTAACAGTGAGGAGCTTATCTCTACCTTTGTCTGCAAAGGAGAGCCACAAGATTGCTGCCCACTGCTCCTGAGGGACCTTCTGTACTTTACAGGCCCTCTCTAGAGCAGTTATCCACTTGTGGATGTCATCCCCACTCTGGTAGGGAGGGACAATCTTGCTCAGGTTCCTATGGTCATAGGACCTTTCCCTATCTCTAGGGACATGGCTGCCACCATGGGACTCTAGTCCCAACCTTCTTCTCTCTTTGAAGAGATCTAGGGACTCCCTGTCTACAGCCAGTTGCTGCTTTCTGATTTCAAGCTGAGCTTCCTCATATTGAACCAGCCCCTTTCTCCTCTCATGAGAGGATTCCCTCCTATGAGATGAGACAGAGGTCCCTATGGAGGTGCCAGAGTGGTTAGACTCCTGAGAAGGAGATCTAGACTTTCTGGGCACACTCATAATCCTTCCTGGGGGACAAAGTGGGGATCATCCAGATCTTCCTCTTCATCGTCCACAGGAGGGATTGGGTTATCCAGGTCAGGGTCATTGTCACCCTCCTGGCCAGTTTCAGAGGGGGGCTGGGGGTATTGCTACCCCTGGCCCCACCCTCATCTTCTGCCCCACCATCAGCTCCTACCCCTTCAGTCCCCAAGGGCTTACTGAGATCATAAGCTACCAACAACTCTTTAAGGTGTTGGGTGGTGGGACTTTGGCCTGTCCTCAATTTCCTCAAGTTACATAATGCTCTCAATTCCAAGAATGGGAGTGTATCATACTTGGAGGGAAGAAGCCCAGTGGCTTCTGGCAAGGATTCTTTAGGTCCTTCCTTTAAAGACATTACTAGTGTGGTGTGGTGTATGCACTACCTACTCTAGTGTGGCCTACTAAACTCTCTTGAGTTGTAGAAAGGGTGTGCTATCCCTTAACACACAACTCTAAGTTCAGTAGAACTTACTGTATTCTAAGCTTAAATTATATGTACCTTAGGTACCTTTAGTGGTTTTCAGTTGATCAATTCAATTGAGATTATCTGGTAAAACAATAGCAAGCTGGAATCCCACACGCTGCACACCAATGTGAGAAGTTGGCCTGGCATATGCTGTCCACTAATTATAGTGGGCACCTTGCACCAGTCCAAACAACCCCTTATTGGAGATAGGTTAAAGACAACCTTATTGAAAGCTATCCTAGTGGTAGCTATGGAGAGCAGCCTTCAGGCTAAGTCTTGAAGGAATGTAAAGCAGCTTGTTTTACCAGTCTATAATCTCTTGAGTGATCAAATGAAAGAGCACCACACCAGGTATATATTCAAAATATATGTATTTATTGCTAAACACACCCCTCTATTCTCTTTATGAGGCTAGAGTTCGAAGTACACAAGTTATAAGTTATTTAAACACAGTAATAGCACAAATACACGTTTGGGCCCTAGGGGCGTATCAAACCATATACCAATAAAGTGGTATAAGAACCACGACTGAACTAGACACTAGGCCTAGAGCCTCTAGAATTGCTTGGACCACAAGGAACCACCCAAGGTAGTGACACAGGGGACCCACGGGGGACGCGTGCAGTGTAAATACACAACCGCGATACGCCGTTAACTTCTATGGAGAAAGTCGCGATCAGGAAATTAAAGAAAAGGGACACTTAAAGGAGGACTTGGAGCAAACCCTTTGAGAACTAGGTCGTTCTAGAGTCTCTACCCACGGGAGCACCGGAGTACTCGTGTTACCTCACCCAGGGAAGCCGGGTGCATAGGTGCCTTTCGGGGTCGGGTTTCGTCGTCGATTTGAATGGCGATCTGCTGCAAAGTGCTGCTGGCGACCAAGTGGAAAGTGTCCGGGTGGATCCAAGGGTGGAGCGGAGATCTGAAGAACCTGAAAGCAGAGGGGACAGAGTCTGGGTCACTAGCCAGTGACCAGGAAGGCGATGGACAGGTGCCCACCGATGTCGAGTGCTTCAGGTGCGTTGACGGTCGTCTTGACTCTTCAGCCACGAGGTCCAGGAGGCGTTGTCGGTGACCAGGAGCAGGATTCGGGCTGGTACACGATGTGGAGAAGTGTGGCTCAATGGTTAGAGCGGCAGACCCTGATGCAGAGATCTGGCCCGGGACCAGGGTTCAATTCCCGCCTCGGCGGGTCTTGGGCTCAATTTCCTCGGACCTGATAATTCTCGCCTCGGTGCCTATTCTAATCATGGGTCCCACTCTGCAACTCTGGGCAATAGCTTGCTTAATCTCCACAACGGCCCCAACAGCGCTGGGATGCCTGGCTTCACCCTGGGGGTGCCCAGGAGTGGACATTTCACAGGGAAAAGCCAGGAAGGGTTCCACAGCAATATGCGTACAGCGCCTGGACACCCCTTTGGGGGTATGGGTGCGCTTTACAAGTACAAATTTCATTTCATTTCATTTCGAATGCTGAGGTGTCGGTGACCGGATTGGACCCAACAAGCATTGGCAACGGCAAGTCTTGGTGAAGATGAAGATCGTCGATGGTGCAGACCAGCAAGGTCTGAGGAACTAACCCAGCGAGGGTAGGCCTGGAGCAACCAGGGTGCCCAAGAAGAAAAGGATTGGCCTTCGTGAAGGGCTACTAGCCAACGGGCTAGCGACCGCGAAGGAGCCTCGAGACGTCGCACGTGGATCTGGCTCACAGGACACTCGTGGAGTGGAGGCCAGTGATCTTCGGTGCAGTTGGTGCTGGAGGCTAGGGCTACTCGGAGCCCAAAGCACGACTTCGTGGGAGACCCAGAAGAGGATGCACTAGCAAATGCGTGCGGTGTCCAGGGGTCACGGTTCCACGTTACCCACGACAGCTACGGGCCTCAGCTTTGCTGGGGACTCAGGGCAGCCTCGGGGAAGTCTGGAAATCCACCTCTGGTGATGCAAAGACTTCGGCGTCCAACGGGAGCTTAGGCGATGCAGACCGGACAATTGCTTCTTTGGTGCCTGCCAAGCAGGGGAGTCACTCCTTGACCCCAAGGGAGATTCTTCTGTCCTCTAGTCTTTAGTAGAGCGTCGAAGGTCCAGGATTCTGTTTCAGAGTTTCGTCCAGGGATAATCTAAAGTCCTAAGGACTGGGTTCCTATACTTATACCAAGTTTAGGGGTTGGACTACTCTGTGGCCCCACCTATGGGTGGGTCAGGGCAGAGGGGTGGCTACACCCCTTTCCCTTTGTCCAGTTCGCGCCAAAGCAGGGGCTGCAAGCCCCTGATCCGGTTTGAACTGGGGTATGCACAGGGACACCAAATGTGCCCCCAGTGCAGGACTTCAAAGCACCCGAAAGTGCTCCCGCCCAGCCCCAAAACACATTATCCTGTCAGGGGAGGTGGTCACACCTCCCTGGGACAGGAAACCTATTGTCCAGGCCTCCCCTGCCGGAGTTTCGTCCAGCAGCAGGAGGCCAGACTCGTGTCTGTGGCAGCAGCACCCATTTTGTGATGCCAGGGCTTTAGAAAGAAGTTGCCGGGCTAGCCAGAGTTAACATGTCTTTCCCTCTAGAAGGGTGGAATGCTACCCCCGCCGCCAGAATTAGCGGGGGGTAGTATTCCAAGATGTTTGACACCAAACACGACATGTTTAGGTGCAGCCATTCCAAAGTTAGCATTTAACGCGAGGTTATAATGCGCTTAAGAGTATATGGTCAGGCTGCACTACAAACAGCATCAGAGAAGGGTCTCCGAACGCTGCAGAGGGGCCCTGCTCATGCAGGGGCACCCTCTCACATAGGAATCACGCACTCTGCCTTCAGGATTGATAAGGCCTGCCATAGGAGTGACTTATAGGTTTATATGTGTGTATGTATTTAGTGATATAGGTAACCTATATCACAGTAAGGGGTGCATGCACCACCTTACCCAGGCTGCAGTAGCAGACCTGTGGTGTCAGTTTGGATGGCATAATACATGCTGCAGCCCCTGGTAGGCCTCTGAGGTACCTATGCCCTTGGTACATAGTATACCATATACTAGGGACTTATAAGGGCACTCCAGATTCCAATCAGTGATGTGCCTAAGGCACATGGAAACCATTTTAGAGAGGAAGCAGCTAGGCTGGGGTTCTGATTAGCAGGGCCCCAGCCAGACTAATGTCGAAAAACAGTGAAGCATCAGCAAAAAGTGGGGGTACCCATGTGAAGCAGATCCTACTCTCCTACATATTATACAATCGGTTACTGGATTGTTGCATATATCTTTTGTCATACATGTATACTATACAGTTCTGCGGTTACATTATTGTCAAGAGCTTAAATGTGAACATTAACTGATGGAACTACCCTTCCCCCCACCCTTCTCCCGCCTACAACCTGGCAGACATTTGCCCATATGTGGGTACTTTGCGTTCTAAACTATCGGATATGACGTTTTTAACAAGGTTATTGATGTGTCTTAGTTGTCCTTTACTACAGACTGCATCTCTGTGTATTACAGCTATGCTACGGCCTACTATTCTGTTGGGGTGCTAGATATGGGTTCAAGTTCTATGCCTTTGAAAGCTTCTAACAGCACATCCCATTCCATGGATATCTGGTTTTTCCGCAGCCCCCGAGCCTCCTCTCTACGGATTGCGGCACTTTCAGCCACACCCCAATGCATCATTTTGCTGTGCCAGGCGTATATTGTTGGGGGTTTTGCTGACTTCCATCTCATGGTTATGGACCGTTTGGCCAGGATGAGGGCAAGGTCCAGGAATCGGAGCTGAACTTTCTGTGGGGCCGAGCGTCTGCAGATACCTAACAGGCACTCCGCTATTGAATCTTCGATGTGTAGGTGTGTAACTGTCTCTATGCTGCATCGGACCTCCCCCCAGAACCCTCTCAGGCGCGGACAGCCCCATAAGATGTGGGCTATGTCTGCTTCCACTAGTTGACATCGGGGGCAGTGATGTTGCGTGTTTGGGAACATCTGCTGCAAGCGGCGTGGAGTTAAGTAAGCCCTATGGAGCACCATACATTGTATAAATTTGAAATTTGCGTTTCGGGTTACATTTTTGGGGTATTCCAGGATACCAGCACATTCTTTGTCGGATATTTCCCGCCCCATGTCCTCAACCCATTTGGCTCGTAGGTCGGCGAGGGGCACCGCAGCGTGCGTTCTGACGCCCACATACAGCCATTTAATGAGATGGCGCCCCTGCCCCATGTAATATAGAGATTTAACTAGTTCATGTGTCGGGGGTTCCTCTCTCTGGGGGGCCCAGTGCTTCCTTACATATTGTAGTAGTGATGCATGTAACATATATAAGTGGTTAGGCACTCCGCTGTCCCGTATAAAATTCTCATGGTCCATTAAAATCTCGTTATTAAATAGCGCTCCTATCTTGTCTACCCCTTCGTCAGTCGAGGCCCTAATCCTGCGTTTGGTAAGTAGTCCGCTAGGTAAGGGCATCCCTTATAGTGGGATATTGCCTGCATATGGAGAGCAACTAGACGTATATTGCAGCGCTTTCTTCCAGCACATCAATGCTACGCGCAACAGAGGCGGCACGTCCAGGGGGAGTTTGCTCTTTGGCAATAATAAGGTGTGTAGGGTTCCCTGGCTAATATCTTGCGAGGTGTATCCAATCTCTTGTAGGTTTTGGCCTGCAGTCAAGTAGGACAGCCAGTGTATCTGGTTCGCGTAATAAAACGCTTGGAAATCCGGCACCCCTAACCCCCCTCTGTGTGTCTCTAGCTGCAGTTTTTTGAGGCTTACCCTTCTTCGTCCAGCCCCCCAGATAAGGTCTAGGAGTGCAGTGTCTGTCCAGGTTCTGAAGGTAGCGGGAGGTACCATGATCAGCAGGTTGGCAAAATGATATAGAAGCCGAGGGAGGACCACCATTTTTGACACAGCCACTCGACCCATTACTGAGAGGGGAAGCGTTGTCCAGAAGGCGACTTTAGATCGTATCGCCCTGTTAAGATTGCCCTCGAGCATGTCCACCTGGGACCGGTATATGTGTATGCCTAAATATTTGAATGTGTGGTGCGCCACCGGCAGCGAGTACTGTCCACAGCTAATCTCCTCAGGGCGGACATGGTCTCGGAAAAAGAAGGCGGTTGATTTTGTCTCATTAATTGCGAGGCCCGATACACGTTCAAACCATGAAAAAATACTGGGGATGGGGTCTAGCTCTACTAGTAGGTCCTGCACATAGATGATTGTCGTCTGCCTAGGCAGATATCAGGTGTGTTGAGTTGCCTAGTTTATTCCCAGTTGAGTAGCCTCCTGGCGTAGATGGAGCGCCAGTGGTTCCAGCGCTAGTACAAATAATAGTGGGGACAAGGGGCATCCCTGACGCGTGCCCCTGCATACTGGGTACTCTCGAGAAATGTGTCCACCTGTACGGACTCTTGTAGTAGGGGCCTCGTATTGTAGGCGCATCCATTGGAGGTACTCAGGAGGTAGACCAAACTTTTCTATAGCCTTAAACATGTATTCCCACAGGTACTGCCACAGGTCTATTGAGATGCAGCCGGCATTTTCGTAATGTTCGGGGGAAGTTGCCACTATGTGATGCAATCGTCTGATGTTTAAGGATGTGCTGCGTGCTGGAATAAAAACCACATTGATCTATGTGTATGAGCTTGTTTAAATAGGGAAGGAGCCTGCTCGCTAGAATCTTACTTAATATTTTACTCTGTCGCCAAAAGCGATAATGGGGGGTACCCAGTCATGTCTGTTGAAGCCCTCTCCGGCTTGGGAATGGAAACTACTAATGCTTGTGTAGTGGCATAGAGGAGGTGACCCAATTCTAGGGACCTGTTGTACAGTTCCTCGAGTTGTGGAACTAAGGCCTCAGAGTAAGTATCGAAGAACTCCACTGGCAGGCCGTCCAGTCCCGGCGCTTTGTTACGTGGGAGCCCCTTTATAGCTGCTTTTATTTCAGCACCCGTAATGGGGCCTGCCAAGGTTTCCTGTGCATCTGTGGTGAGCTGGGGGTAGGGCAGGTCTGCTGAGAATGTGTCTATGAGCGTAGTGTCTAGTGGTGGCTGTTTGCTGTAGAGTGTGGCGTAATATGTACAGAAGGCATCATTTATGTCCTGCTGCGTGTGTGCCGTATCTCCCCCCCTGCGTGATAATTTTGCTTATTACAGTAGTCGGTGGGTCATCTCGCTAGAAGTGTCCCCGATTTGTCTGTGTGTTTTAGCTGGGTATATGCTTTGTAATCAATGATCCTGAGGGTCTATAGCAATTCTGCATGCTGGATACGCGCCTCCTGCAAGGGGGCCTGTTTCGCAGGGTCCCTCGCTGCCTCCTGTTCTAGCCCATTCATTTTGCTCTCTACCTCTTTCAGGCTTTCACGTACCTCTTGCCTTGCACCCACTGTGGTGCTAATCGCAGCGCCCCGTATCACTGCTTTAAGCGCATCCCATTCGACTAAAATCGAAGACGCAATATTGCCATTCTCTAAAAAGTAGTTTGTGACGGTGTTGGCCAGAGCGGAACAAAATGCAGTGTCCTCTAGTAGTTGGGGCCAGAGTTTCCATGTGGGAACCGGGGTGGGGATTCTGCCCCAGGTCATAGAAATCTCTAAGGGATTGTGATCTGAGAAGGTTTTTGCCAAGTATGTGGTATGCGTCACTTGTGTGGCTATGGTGAGAGAGCATAGAAATCTGTCAATTCTTGTGTGCAATTGGTGGACTGGGGAGAAGGAGTATTCCTTGTTCACTAGATTCCTCAGTCTCCAAACATCACTTAGCGCCCACCCTTCCACCCATCTGTAAAGGGCTTCCGCTTGCTTCACACTTCCCGCTCCATGAAGAGGGGGATGTGAGCGATCAAGCATCGTGTCCATGACCGCGTTGCAGTCCCCCCCCCTATGATCCACGGGTATGCCTCCCAATCCGCTAGCAGTGTATTTAATCCCATGAAAAATGTATCTTGGTCAAAGTTTGGGGCATATAGGTTACCCAGTAGGATGTGTGAACCATCGAGTGTCTCACGGAGGAGTATGTTTCTACCCTGTGTGTCCACTCGACTTTCTAGTTCCATGAACGGGGCCCCGTGTCTGATCCAGATCGCCACACCCCTAGCAAAGGCGGAGTAATTAGTAGAGAATATCTGCCCTTTCCATTTCCTACGTATTTTCACCGCTTCCGTCTCTCTGGGGTGTGATTCCTGCAGGAACACTATTTGCGCCTTTCGCCTAATCAGTTGTGCGTGTACTCTGTGGCGCTTCTGCACCGAACCTAGGCCCCGCACATTCCAGGTGATAAGTTATAGGAGCCAAGCATGTGCGATCGATAGCGTTGATAGCGGTGTGTATGTCTATAGTGGACAGTGAAGACGTCAGTTTAGAACGTGTCGTCAGTTGTGTGCCAGTGCCCCCCAATATTCTTTGAACTACAAATACAAGGTCCAGCCGGTAAACTATGCTGGTCGAAACTAAGAACACAACTTTGAAAACTCTGTTACAATTACATGGTGCATATGCAATTAGGGGGTCGTCGCCTACGCCTACCATGGTGCGTTATCCGCGTGTATAAGCTCAGCTCACCAGGTCCCGGGGCTAATATTGGTTCCAGTACATTAACATTATAGACATGTAAAAGGGATAAACATGACTGCGACATTATATGCCATTACCACTGTACTTTGTCCTCGTGGTCTGGCCAGGCAACCTCTCTCTTTTCTCATTAGCCAAGTAGATCGTCTGCAGTCTGGGGCGTCACTGTGGGGAACAGTGTAAGACTGTTCTCGGAGTCAGAGCGCACAGTACTTCCCTCTGAGGATTCGGAGACCGTACGGATGCCATTTTCCCTGTGCGTGTTTGCTGCTGCTAAGGCTTCGCCCTTGCTCCACCGTGCTTGTTCATGTGTAGGGCTGAGAACCTGTGATTTGTGGGTAGTCTTCACGCTGCGGCATGACCGCCGTCCCTGTGTACGCCCGGGGCTGCTTGGGAGGATCTGGGATGTAGCACCTGATCTCTAGGCGGGGTCCATGGCCTCGATCCACTCCTCTACTTCTTACGGCGTTTCAAAAAAAGTAAGTTTTTTGCTCGTGAATGATTTTCAATCGGGCAGGAAATAGGAGCGCATATTTGAGGTTCAGTGCCCGCAGCTTCTTTTTTACTGTCTGAAAGGAGGATCTTTGGCATTGGACCATGAGGGTGTAATCAGGATACAGTGATAACTGGCTGTTTTCAAAATGTATCTCTGGTCTCTCGCATGCTTTCTGGAGCAACACATCTCGATCCCTATAATTTAGGATTCTAGCTATAAGCGGCCTCGGTGGACGCCCACTTTCGGTCTCCCAGTGGGAATTCTATGAGCTCTCTCAACACAGAAGAAATTTGATAAGCCATCAGGATCTACATAGTCTCGGAACCACTGTTCCATAAAGCTGGTGGCGTTAGGGCCTTCACTGCGTTCCGGGAGCCCGATAACGCGCACATTGTTTCATCTGGTTCTGCCTTCTGCGTCCTTAGTTCTGTCTTGTAGACCGCTTACTTGCCTTTGTAGTGCTTGGATTTGTGACGTGTGCTCCTGATGTTGAGGTATCATCTCCTCCAGCACCTAGCTATTTGCCTTCAATGTGGTTGCTAATTTGGTGTGGTCAGCTTTTCATTTGCAGCAGGAAGTCCTCCTCCCGGAGTTCTTTCCTGATCCTCAGTCTCCGGAGGAGGTTGAGTGGCATGTGCTGGATGTGCGGCGTGCTGTTCTGATTTATCTATCTAGAGTTCAGTATTTCCGGCTGGTGTCCTCTCTGTTTGTTAATTTTGGTCTGGCTAAAAAGGGTTTGAAGCCTTCTTTGCAAACTTTGTCCAGGTGGATTAAGTCTTTGGTGACTTTGGCCTACAAGCAGGTTGGTCTCCCGTCTCCTCTGGGGCTCCAAGGGAGGTCCACCAGGGGGATGTCGGCTTCCTTGGCTGAGATTCAAGGTGCTTTTTTGTCTGAGATTTGCAGGGCTGCCACTTGGGCCCGCCTAACACCTTTATTTCTCACTATCGGGTGGTTCAGGGTCCGGATGTGGGGGAGGTTTTTGGCTCGGAAGTTTTGTCCTCTGTATTATAGTTGGCCTCTCTTTGCTTGTTTGTTTGACAATAAAATGTGCCTTTTTCGGTTCTGGCTGTGCAGAATTTGGTGCAGTTGTCCTGATTTTTGTTGTGGCTTGGTATGTCTCACGATGTAATGGAAATGAGCGAGAGGGACGAGGAGGTAATGCTTCTATTACTTACCGGTAATTGCATTACTCTGAGTCCTACTCTCGCTCATTTCCATTACTGCCCTCCCTCCCTCCCGGTTGTCAGGCCAACTGTTTCTATGGCGGCTTGGGACGAACAGGAGATGTGAGGGGGGCGTGAACATTTTATAAGGTTAGGGGGTGTGTCTACGGGGCACAGGGTCAGCCGGTGGTGTGTGACCCAATCTGTTGCTCTATGGACATTCAGGAATCCCTAACCTCCTGTAGTATTAGATCTAGCTTGTCCAGAGGGGCCATTTCACTTGTGGACGGTACACAGGTTAGCGAGGATTGGGATGTTGGATTGTCCGGTCATTCTGTAGGTTGTGTGTTAGTGATTTTCACCTCCGGTAGCTTCCCTTTTGGACGTCCCATAGCGCTCGGCTGGCTCCCCCTCCGGGCCCACTGCCAGCGGGGAGTCGATGTTATAGTTGCTGGTCTTTCCTGATCTCAGGTTATGCCTTCCCTTGCCGGCTATGATAGCACAGTTCTCTAGGCTGCCTCTCAGGCTATAGTGCTCAGGACTCCCCTGTGCGGCCCGCGCTTCTTGTGGGCTTAGAGGGTAGTGTATAGTGCGTAGTCGGGTCCCTGCTGCTCCCCTTTACAAGTAGGAATACGTACACACTTCGGGGCTTGACTCTAGGTTCCCAGCTTGCTTTATACTGTAGGACAGGGAGATGCCAGCAAGTACTGCATCTGGGGTTCATTCACTGTAAGCATTCCGCAAGGGCCTGGGGACAGCGCCCTGATCCGACCCCCTCCTTCTCAATTCGGCCCCGTGCACAGTACACGCCCGAGTGTGAGGCCGTGTTCATTGTAAGCCCCCAGCTGTCCTCTGGGTGCCGCTTGCCAGGTTTACTGCAGTATTCCCTTGTAGAGCCACTGGCCTTGCCCTGCTTGGCCTCAGCCAGATCTCCTATGCGCAGCCTGTGCCCCCTGCAGGTCGCCGCACAAACGGAGCCGGGTCCAGAAGCGAGGGCGCTGATGTTTGGTAGAGGCGATCGGGCCTGCGCTGCCCCACATGCACAGCTCGACACTCCCCCGCACTCGCTCAGGCCCAGGGATCAGTCGCGCAGTTCTTTGGGGCCTCGTTGATGGGGGGGGGGCAGGTGGAGGGTTAGAGAAAGAGCGATCAGTGCCACCACCAGCCGCTCTCATCTGCGGTACCGTGCAAAGCAGTCAGCAGTAGGGCAGATCGTCTCGCCACATCGAGAGGAGCATAGTCCTGCGCCGGGGGATATATAGGCCTCCAGCGGCCACAGTTCAGGCCAGGCAGCGCACCAGCACTCATCGCCGCGGTGGTCCCGCTCTGGCCTCAGCAGTCGGCTTGGAGGTGTCCCCCCACTGGGGAGCACCCCGGTGAGATTGGCCGTCCGTGCAGGCGGGGCTCTCTATGACCGGGCGCCCGCGCCGGGACTCCGGTCTACTGTGTGCATGCCGGGACAGACACTCAGATAATTGATGGGCAGCGGGGGTGTCAGGAAGGCGTCCGCCCCTCCCGCTACTCCCGATGAGGCCCCAGCTTCGGGTCGGAAGACCACACCCGATTGCTGTCCGCTCTAGGCCGCCTCCGCTCCACAGCAGGCATACGTCGCGTAGGGCGTATGTCGGTCTATTTTCACCGCAGCTGCGATTTCAGCCTCCCAATCGACCAGCAGGCATGCCCTGGCCTTGTCACAGCATATGCTTGTCTCGCGGGCCCCGATGAGCCGCGTTACTCGGTAATGCAGCAGGATCTTGGCGCCCGGGCTCCGGAGCTCCTCTAAGCTGCATCCGCCATGTTCGGAGGTTAGCCACGCCCCCTGAGCCATGCCTGTTGAATGTTGAATGCAGCTTATTGTGAAATCCCAGGCACTTGCCAATGACTCCCGAAACTTTCTGGGCCACGAGTTTCACCTGGCCTGCCAGCATTGGTGGATGTGATTGCCCTATTGGGACTCACAGAAGCTCTGGAAAGACTGGGAGCTTAACCAAAAGATTCCAAGACATTTCCAGAAGGACTGGAAACCAGGGTGCCCCCTCCAAAATGGAGTTAACAGAATCAAGCCTTCTTCTGCCTTGTCACTTGTGCTGTGACTCTCAGAATCATCATGAAGGAGCTAAACACACATTGAAGACTCCCGTGCCAGTTCTGAAGGAATGCATCTGTTACTTTCACGACTGGGCCCAGCCTCCAACTGCAGAAGACCTGCAGTTGTCTGTTCAACCTGGATATAAACAGGTTCACAGTGCGTAGGCCCCACATCTGATTCAGTGACCGAAGTACCTGAAGAGGCAAGCTCCAATCCAATCAGATACTTGGAATTCCAATCGGCTATGACATTCCTCTGTCCAGGAATATATTGGGCTAGCACCAACAGTTGGTGCTGCAGAGAGAAATGCCAGAAGTCTTTAGCTATCTCATTTGCAGTCAGAGAGTCTTGATGGCAAACAAGCACACAAGTGTTCCAAGAAATTGACATGAAGGGCCAATACCACCACTCACCATCTTCTGCCGTTAGAGACTGGGCCACATGTTGCTCCCCAGCTCCACCTGCTGGTGTCTGATTGGAAAAAAAACTTTGTCTGGCATCCAAATAAGGCCCTGCCATTCTAGGCCTTCATATATTTCAGCCACTACAACAATTCCGTAGTGGATATCTACCATCTTGAAATGTTTGTACAAAACCCAGACATTGAAATCTCACAGGTTTAATACTAACCTGTAACCTCCTCCTTTCTTCTTCACCAGAAATATGTTGCTGCCAAAGTCCCCAGGATGAGGTTTTGACAGGTGTATTGCTCTTTCTTTAACAATTCTTAAATTTCTGATTCGAAAGGTTGCTATTAAAGGGAAAAACTCAGTTGTCTATGAGCAAACTGATGGACTGGAAGAACCTTAAAACATGCGTCTGAAACCCTGAATTGTCTCTAAAACCCAAGCATCTTTCATTATGAATTTCCAGATCTGAAGAAAACGTCTCACTCTGCCCCACAGACCCACCTTTGACATAGAAATACTGTTGACCTCAAATCCAGTTCCTGAGCCACCTAAGGATGCTCCTCTGGTGTTGCCACTATTATATCTGCTGTGATCCCCTTCTGGCTCTAGAGGGAAAAAAGGTTCCTCCCCTGGAGCATACCAGCCTCATCCTCTGTTTGAAGTAAAATGCCCTCTGGGCGCACTAGAAAAATTGATGCCCTGACAAACATCCCCTGTATCTTCCAGCCCTCCTAAAAAGGCTAGGCTGAAAAACCTTATTTAGGATTAATTGCAACTTATTGAGTGCTGTGATGATCCTGTCAAGTCTTCAGAGATCTTTTACGAATGGACTGCCAAATTTCAGATACCTTTACCTACCGGACCCGTCCCAGCCCAGGCAAAGTCCGTCAACCTGGGATCGATGCATATAAATGCATTTCATACCCACTGTTTTCAAAGAATCGTAAATTATGTGCGGTACAATGTTTAAAAGCATATGAGGATTGTACCAGATAACTTAGACAGGATTCTATGTGGCAATTACTTATTGCTCTTCAAAATCCCTAAAGGCCAGTGACCTCAGCAAACCTGTCCATGTGGGTAAGATGGCTGTTGTCCAAAGCTTGGATTTATGTTTTGAAGTTTGGAGCACATTCAGGGGGAGGCGCTATGGCTTTAAAAGCTTATTAGTTGGGTACTAGGTGAGAAGACATAATGAAGGCCACTAACTGGTCTTCTGAGTCAACATTTGAAAATTTGTATTGCTAGCCTAATGTGGATGTTTCTTCTGTGTTTGTGGGTAAACTTTAGTTTAAACGAGCATAATCTGAGCTACAGTCCTGCCATAAAACAAAAACATTTCCAGCTACTGCGTCAAGATATTTCAATTATATTAAGGACACACAGGCATGGATTATTTCACCATTTGATTATGGTCATGGTATGCACATGATATACAGTATAGATGATTTATGATGAAACTATTTGTTTGTCCTCCCTTATTAGAATTGTGGAATTAAACTGAAGCAGTAGTTACCTCTATGTTTTTTATTTTAGGAAACAAACGGAAGCAAAAATGAATATGGTGGTGGAATTGTGGGAGCCCCCTTAAGGATTATGCTCCCAAGGACCTGGCTAGAACACTGCTCAATCAGTTACCTAACTGCAGTTTCCTGGTTTCCAATAAAGCATGAATAGAGTTCAAGAACAGAACAATGCTGGGCTGAGTTCTTAGACATTACATTCTGTGGACATGTTGGAACTTTTATGTTCATATCGGCTCAAGGCGGGAGATCTGCAAAGAAAGAGGCAGCAAGATGGTGTTTGTCACATTTGGTGGTTTAAGTCCATGGTGATTGGTGGATCAGGCTATGCCATGATTGGAGTTATGATGGGAAATGTCATTTATGTTTTTAATCTGTTTTCCTTTCCTGCTGTGATTTTCAGTAAAGAATAAGAGAAGCATAATCCTCACCCAAGTGTCCTTATTAGAATTTAAAATTCTTGACACAATAGCTAGAAATTCTTTTATTCCAGCCCTTGTCCTGCGCAATTCGGAGTCAGCAATGTGCTTGTCACACTGACGCACTGCTGATGCTCAATGTCAGCGTTGGAAAAATCAGGGGAGTAGCATGACCTAAAGAGTTCTAAGCAAATCTTGGCCACCGTCAATAAGTCCTCTTCGTTCTCTTATCAACAAGGCTGATGTCTTTAGTTATTAAAGTGGCAAATTGCGTAAATATGTTGGTAATGATGCATGCACAATAAGACAATACACATCAGCGTTCTAGAAGAAGGAGCAGGGTATGACCTAAAATAAACTTGGCTAATACTGGCAACCAAGAAACAGATCAAGAACACACAGCCTTCCTAGCAGCCTGAACAACATTAAGGAATCCATGCACAGTGTTTGCTTGGCAAAAGTGAGATGCTCTTTGTCAGTGTTCTGGAAGAAGGAAAGGTGGTGTGTTTTTAAAGTTTGCTCAGCCGGTCTTGTCCACCATCAAACACAGCAAACACTACAGCCCTCTTTACACCCATAACAGCAAGGCTGAAGTCTTCAAAGGAAGAAAAGCTATAATTATGAGAGTAACATTAAGTGGTGCACGCATAGTGTTTCCTTGTCAAAAGTCTTCCACAGATAGCTTAATATCTCAAGGGCGCATCCCACACGCAGAACTCACTTATTGTCATATTGTCTCTGCAGATTTCTCTCCGTGTTGCATCACCAATAAGGGCCAACTTCACCCCTTGCAGCTATTTCTAGAACACATTCCTCATCACATCACTCTTCCAAGGCACTTTTTTCTCCTTGTGTATCTGTCTTCCAAGGCACTTCTCAACACCTATGTATCTCTCTCCTGCGGCTCATATTGCACTTTGCACAGACACTCCACTCCCCACATCTATCTCTTTTCCAGGACGCAACATTCTGGAAAATCTCATCCTCGGGCTACCTCTCCCTGCCTGCCAATCACTCTCCTAGGGCATATTTGACTCGTGCAGTCTCTCTCAGGGCAGCTCTCACCCCACAGACCTCTCTTCTATAGCACATTCGGCCGATGCACATCTACATTCCCGTGCATATATCTGTTTATGTGCCGCTCCCGCCAAGACATTTTGATGGTGATCACCAATATAAGGCAGATTTCCACTTTGGATTCTAGGGCTACATCCCCACTGCAGAATAGTTTCCCAGAGCACATCACCTCTACCAAGCTCTCTCACAGGCCACACTCACCATGTAGTTCTGTTTAGTCCCATCTCCCTCATCTTTATCGCAGGACCAGGACAAATCTCAGTGCCTGCACAACTCTTCCAGTGCACATACAAACATCTGCAGAACTGTATCAAACAGCGCATCTACACACCTTCGGATGTCTCCCACCTGACATATCTATCTCCAACAGATCTGTTCCCAAAGGTACATCTCACTACCTGCAGAGCTCTTCCTAAAGACAAATCACCACCACCTTCAACTAACTTCATCCTCTAAAGATCTTTCAAATGTACATCATCACCATTGTAGATCTCTCTCACAGTGTACATCTTTCTCTTGTGTTTCGATCGGCCTGAACACATCTCACTGCTGTTATATCTGTCCCAGGGCACAGGTACACCATCGCCTGACCATCTGATCCTTTTATCCACGGCTACTCACATACATTCTCAGGTTTACACTTTTGCTGTTCACTACCTTGGGAGATACTTTCGCAACTTACAAAACAAAAAATCCAAGTAATGAAAGCTGTGCTTTTTATTTAACATGCATCTTTAGCAGTTAATATACAAAGAAAATGATTTTTTACTAATTATAATGGCAGATCATTTAAGCCAATACTGTTTCCTCCTAGATTTAAAACGGCTCTCCTCAATGAGTATTAAGTGTAGACATAAAAGATAAGAATTGTATCTTCATACTGAGTAAGTGCTTTGAAAAGAACAAAGTTAAATATCTAATCAACTTGAGGTAATATATGGGATAAAGTAGCCCCTGCCAAACTTTATAAGGACATTTCAAGTCACCGAAGAGTTCCATGACCATATAGAGGAATGAGACCAAAGGCAGACATGAAGAATAAAAGCAGAATCTGTAGAGCAAAAATTAATCACACAAAAAAGGACTATAGTCATTTGTTTTAAAAAAGATATTAGAATCGGTTTAGGATAAGACAGACAAAAAATGCTGAGGCTTAGAAGGTGTAGAAACATTTGCTCAACTGTGTATATCTGGTATTCTGTTTTTTTTTTAATTTGGCCCTAGTCCTAGCCTCATACTAATCTAGTGTGTGCGCAGAGGTCTAGGCCAGTCCCTTGAAATCAGTGAGGTCCTGGACTTGTCCCTTGGCTGGGAGGGGTGCACCAAGCATGCCCTTATTGTAGAGACAGTGGACCACCCGTTTTGTTATGGATTTTGTATGTAGAGCGGGGGTGGCAGCATATTGTGATTTGTGAATCCATAATTGTGCCCAGATCTTTTTATCTGTGTCATTGTACGGGAAGCCTATTGGCCATTTGTAAAGCTCCATTTCTGTGTGCTTACTCGGATTCTATCATTAACATCCCAAGTGCATCACTGTGTGTGTAGCCTGCATGGTACATGCATTGCGTATGGTTGAACTGGAGTCATGGAGGCCTGTGGGGTAGATTTTGGGGACCTATGACATGGCCTTATGCAAAAGATGGAGGTGTGGTTACTTCCCCAGGCAGTGGGAGCATAATGCTGATATTCTTGAAGCTGGAGAGAGGTGACCTAGACACTGAAGTGAGGTAAGAGGAGACAAGACTCCTTTAGAAATGTGAATAGCCTTTTGCGAACAAAGGAGCTGCTGATGACTCTTCCTTAAGCACTGCAATTTGATAGATTATGGGGATGAAATGTGGGACTGTAGGCTCTGTTGTGCAAGGCGCAGGGAACCCCATGGGTAAGGCCTAGCCTTTTGTCTTTCTCTGAACAGCTCTTAAGTTGGGCTGATGACGGCCTGAGCAGAACGCTCACATTCCTATGTGCCTCTGTTGTGAATGATCCAGCCTAAAGAATACTGTGCTGTGAGGAGCATCAATATAAACAAAGGCTGTGTCTGAAGAACAGCTTGGAAAGGACACTTGAAAAAAGAACCACCTGAAACTGGTCCTGAAAATGTAGACATTGAAATTCATCTCCTGTCTGCTCTTACTGTATTAAAGTGGAATCTACTGACTGACTTGTTGTTCCAGTTCCAAGTTCTCTATTACGTAGGAAGGGAGTGCTCCATGGAGTAGTCAGAGGATTGCTGTGTAACCCAAGCTGGTGTCTGACTGACAGCTAGGGGCCCGATTCACAAAAGTAATCTGAGACAAAATCCTAACTTTACGACTTTCGGTATTCACAAAAGGCATTTAGGTGTAGTAAAGTTAGGATTTTGTCTTAAGTTTGTCTTAAGTTTTGGTCTTAAGACAAAATCCTAACTTAAGTTAAACTTAAGTTAAATTTAAGTTAGGATTTTGTCTTTGACTTTACTACTCCTAAATGCCTTTTGTGAATACCAAAAGTCGTAAAGTTAGGATTTTGTCTCCGATTACTTTTGTGAATCGGGCCCTACGTTCCCAGCGATGAGGGCAAATCATCTGAGTCTACTCCTTGCTGAAGAGCTATTCACCCCATCAGGTAGCACATAGAAGCCAGCCTGACTGCTGAGAGAGTGAAGGAACCTACCAACCTTGTAGGAGTAACTGTCCAGGAGGAGCAAGGTGCAATGTGTGGTGGAACTAAACAAGAGGAAGACTGCGGAAAGTGATCTGCTTGAGCTATTGTCAGCAGGCTCCAGTCTCTCCACTGTGAATCCAGGTGGGAATTATAAAACTGAGAGTGTGACCTGACTCGCTGTGTTCTAATCATGAAGGTTCAGTGTGACCTGAGCCACTGTGCCCATATTGTGAACGTGTGGCGTGACCCGAGTCGCTGCACAGCCTGAAACTTTAGCGTGACCTGAACTGTAGTCCCAAACTAACCAGTAAGGCCTATGTGTGGCCTTACCACTTGCTCAAGCCTGGCCTGTGCATGGCCACTCTGATCCACACACGGCTATAGAGGGACTACACAAAGCACCTGCCGAACCAGTGATTAGAAATTCTCTGAGTAGTCATCTCTGACAGCTGGAGCTGCCAAATCAGCACCAAAGTGACGGCCGAAGTGGTTGAGAGGAACCGTTGGCTTGCACTAGGTCTGCAAGAGGGAGAACAGATGAGCAGAGGAGGAGCAGGACAGCCACTCAAGAGTGCCAACCGCTCATGGACTTAGAGACTGGTGAGACTCAGTGAACTGAAAGAAAGGCTGGGCCCAACAACATAATTATGGGGATGATCTGCACCTGAACCTAATCATGCTACATAGGGAACAGGGAAGGGAATCGCCTGGACCATAAAGGAGGACAGGTACCAATACCAGGCAGACATACTCCAGAGCAAGGACACCAAACTGCATCATGCACGTTTTCATACTGAGCTTGACCAACCCAACACTACCTCCGAGAATCCTGTGACTACTCGCCATCCGTGCCACTGAGAGCCAAGTGCTGAGCGGGGTGTACTTGACCCGGAGCCCGGAATGGGTAACTAAAAGCAGCCCTGGCAAAAAATCTCAAAACAGCCCCACTCCCTTCCTCTTTGTAGTTTATAAGGATGTTCCAAATATAACATTTTAGTATTCTGTGACTAGTCAATCGAAAAGGTGACAATGCATCATGAAACCCATCCAGTTGGTAACAGTAACACCAGTCATTTCCAGTGGCACGAGACTGTGGAAACAAAATAAGAATAGCATTACATATTATTATCACTATAATGTGACCATTGTCCTTACAACTGATATTTGTAACAGTCCCACATTCTCAACATGCTCACCATACGAGCAGGGGCTGAGGTGTTTTGGAAGGAGAGTCCTATGATCTCGAACGGAGGTGAGCTATTGGGGATTGGGAAGGGTTGCACTTATTCAGCTCAGTGTTGAAAAATTGCTTAATGAGAGGGTTACAATGATTCGAAGGACGCCGACCCTCCAAAAGATGGCTGAAAAGTATGCACTCCTTTCGCCTCTGAAGAATTAACTGTGGAAGCAGAGGCATTTTAAGGACTATAATTTATAAATTCCAAGCATGCCATTTTTTTAATATCATGCGACCTTTTCAAGTGCTGCCAGATGTTTGGTAAGTGGATGTTTCTAGTAACTGCTGTTAAATAGCGAAATCAGGCGCCATTATCCTGTCTGCTTGGTGGATGCAAAGGCTAATCACTCTCGACATGTTCTATTAAAGAGTCCTTCCATATCTGGGCATTAGCGCTTCCTGTGTACAAATACAAATAAACGTCTCTCTTAATGTTCAATAGAAATAAATTCTAAAGTAATGCTCGTGATAAATGACACAGTAGCTGAAATCACATTTTGAAAGCCTTTCAAAGTTAGACCGTAGGTGAAAAGTGTTGTAACTACTAGCCTAGTTCTGTATATGACAGTCTGGGCACTTTTGTAGCTAACTCATAGAAGCTGCATTTTAGCTATCAGTGGTGCATCAGGAGCAGTGGCACCGCGGCAGAGAGGTCTGTGGGGCCCACTGAACCCTGACTATTCTTACATTTTACTACGGCAGTAGCAGTCAGAGGAGGTATTTTCCATGATTGCACTGTAGTTCACGACACCCTTTTCACCCCACTGATGTTGTGCGCTAAAAAAGACAATCTGGCACAATTTTGCAGTTAGGGCGATCTTACGCAGGCTTCACGTGTTCACTATCTGACGTATGCGCTTCTGCCTCTTTGCGCCACATCACTGTTTATTTCTCTGAAATATTGGGGGAAATTTTTAAAAAAGACACGCAGCGCAGCCTCCCGTGTAATGCCCCCTCAGCGCAAAGTAACACAAAGCAGTGCTTCACGCTACTTAGAGGGTGCTTTCCAGCGCGAAACAAGTTTTGCGCTGGAAAGAAAAGAGCAACAAAAAAAATTCGCGCTGGTTAGCGTCACTTTTTTGGCGCTAAACCAGCGCAAAAAGGTTTGAAAATCTACCCCATTGTGTCTTATTTGCCAGACTCTGCCAGCAAATTATGAAATGCAATCTAGATAATACACATGGGTGTCGATTCACCAAAATGTAAGGGGTGGCGTGACATTACATACCCTTTGACCTTAATGACATCACAGGATGTCACATCATATGATCCTTAACTCTGCTTTTTTTTCCAGGATGACGACACCACACTCATACTCCCTTACACTCACTTACACTCACTCTTACTCATTGTCACTCACTCACTTGCATTCACTCTTAATCTCACTCATACTCATACTGACTTTCAGGACTAGTCTTCCTAATGCTTTGCAGCATACTTGTGCTACGTTTGTGACGCAAACCTGGCACAAAGTGTTAGGGTGGGATTTACAATCGAACGTAAATCCTCATTTGCATTGGATAGTATTCCAAAGTAAAGCAAAATTATGAAATGCTCTGCTTTGCCTTAATGGGGTCAAGCGGGCGTTCCATGGGTAGTGCATGGGCGATCCCATGCAACTACCCATGTGTTTGGGTTTTGACACAAATCCCATTCCATAAACATTCATAGAGAGGAATTTGCGCCAAAATGTTATGACTCTTTAGGACAGGAATAACAAGGAGAAATGTTTTTATTTTCCCTAGTTTTTCCAACCTTGAACTTATGCTGAACTGTATAGTAAACACACAAAGTGGAAAAACCCTTAAAGCATAGTTTTTGTACTGAAATGGAGCCCATCCAGAGAACGCACATATGGCGCAAGGGTGTGTGCATTGACATATGGCTGCTAAAGTCCGCTAGCACACGCAGTGAAACAATCCACCATATCTTAATAGATATGGTGCATTTTTCCCTCTCCCTTTGACACAAGGCAGCGCAGCATCTTTGGTGCAGCATTGCCTGGCATCAAAGAATAGTAAATCCGGGCCATAATCTCATTCACTACCTATCACTGACTCTCGCACACATGCTTTTACATACAGACAAATGCTCATGCATACATGATCTCTCTCACATAAACACACTTTCACCCGCAAGCATGCACACAATATACATTTAAAAACATTTTTGCATACTACAGCTGCCACCAAAGGCACTGTTCCAGCTAAGCGTGCTCCATTTTTAGCTCGAGCCTGGGCAGCGCATGCGCTGCTCTGCGAGCCATGCAGTATTGGAGTATTCAACAGAAGCCCCGCCCACTCTCCTCCCATATTTTTCATTGGCTTGTGTCATTGTCCTTTGTAAATGCTGGCTTCTGATTCGTTATTAGGCTTGTTAGTCTTTTCTTAGTACCCCCTTGTCTTCATTTGTAATCTCCCATGAGGACTGGCCCTTTCACTTCCTTTGTTACACGGTATGGTACGTCTTCTTTAGTCTAGAAGCACTATTTTCTTTAGTTTCTCCTACTGCAGTCACGACATGCTTTCCGTTTGTGAAGGGCGCTGCTTTTACTTTAAGTGTGCCATTAATTGTTTGTGAACGGCGCTGCTTTCACTTTGTGAGTAGTGCCGCTTTCACTTTAAGCGCGCCTTTAATTGTTTCAGAACAACGCTTTCCCCCACAAACAGGTATTTTCATTTCTCCTCTCTAAGGAGCGGCCGTCTTTTCCAAGACATGGCTTCTCCAGACAACCTTATTTTTAACAGAAAAATTTGCCGAGATAATCTCTTTTTCTCTCTCCACAGGAGTGCAAACTAGCAAACACGGGCCACTGAAACACTGCACTCCAGGGGTGGCAGAAGAGGGCGACATAGTTTCTAGTTGTGTTGTGAAAAAGGCGAGGCTTAGCTGTAATGATTGCTATCGCTCTCCTAAACTGAATATGGGTCCATATGGGTCTTGTTTGAGAACATCGATATTCAGTGAATGTCCATAAATCACAGGATGGGAAGTTTCCCACCGAGACACGACCCTACTTTACAAGCTTCAAATAAGTTTAGTATTTACAAACCCACATATGGTGTTTTGTATGTACATTTTAGTCTCTCTGAAATCAAAAGTTACTGTGTGATAGAAAAAAAATGAAACGTGATGCATGTTTAATGTAAAAGTTTAAATAAACATGCAGATACCTTTAGCAAAGGCACAAACGCGATGTTGAATGAGAAGACTAAGATTATCTGCTTGTATTTTTAAACTCACATTTCGCAGATCATTTGTGCAAATTGAAAGGCAGTGATACTTTTACCCGATCTACAATGAAAATGCTGTAAGTGTTTAGCAAACGAAAGAGAAATACGTTTTATCCGTGACTTTGTAAGGCAGCATGTCTCTCTGTTTGCTAAACTATTACAGTACTTGCACTCTACATCACCTTATATCTGATGAAAAAGTACTCACTTGTTTCTTTAAAACTTTGATGCTTGTGGGTGCATTTGTGTGCATTGAAAGGCTGCGTGTCTCGCTTCTAATTGTTTTTGGGGAATGTGCTTTACGGGGTATCTGAAAAGCAGCATGTCTTTTCGTCCATATTTACATTTTTAAATTGCAAACCTTGCTTATGTAGGCATAATGTTGCCTATATACGCAAAATCTGCAATTTAAAAATGTAAATAAGTTGGAGGACATTGACTGGGAGGCGGCGTTAATGCACCCCAGAGAAGTCGCCATAAAGGCAAGGCTCCGGCTCATCCACTTTAAAATACTACACCGAACATACTACGGTAGGGACAGGCTGCACAAGATGGGAAGGGCAGAATCACCACTTTGCCTGACTTGCACCATGGCAAAAAGCGACTTTTTCCACACGGTCTGGGCGTGTCCCACACTCCATACATACTGGACACAGGTAATCGGACTATTAGGAACGGTCCTGGGGGTGACGTTGCCGATGGAGACACGGTTTGTGATACTATGGATTCCAAGTGAGGTGGACATCACCAGAACACAGTTAATTTTTGCCTCCTCGGGGCTGGTAGTAGCCAAAAGAGATATAGCCAGGAGATGGGGGGGGGGTGTGTGGCCGACAAGCCGAATATTCAGGAGTGGACGAGGGGAATGGACATATATATGACGGCCGAGCAGACCATATATCATAGCAGAGGGTGTCTGAAAAAATTTCACAAGATCTGGGATCTGTGGAGACGGCACTTCGCTTGATATGGGTGATGACACGCAACAGTCCGCCACACACACCGCACAGGGGACTCCGACACGGGGGCCCAAGGGCATAACGCCCTAGCGATTATCCTTGAAGCTCACTCGAGGCTGTTCCCTGGCTCAAAACGAAACCACATAACCATGACGAAAAGACACTGGTGGCATGCACTGGTTCACATAGATCCAAGGGGGGGGGGGGTGGCTTTGTTGATGACGACCATGTTTGTAACTGTTTGCGATCGATTTTTGCAGATGTATCATACAAGAATTGTCTGTCTTGTGCTGATTGTTCAGTTAGAAAATAAAAAAATAAATAAAATAAATCAAATGTAAATAAGTACGAAAAGACACGCTGCTTTTCAGATGCCCTAAAACACATTACCAAAAAAACAATTTGAAGAGAGACGCGCAGCCTTTAAACTGGCACCATTCATTTAGCCATTGGGCGACCTGATTGGCGCTTGTTAGACCTGGCACTGTTGGCGTGGGTCTCCCTTCCATTTTTTGCTGTTGCCTCATGTGTTTTTGCTGGTTATGATGCTTTGGGCACTGTGCCACTGCTATTCAGTGCCACAGTGCAAGTGCTCCCTATGGTAAATTGGTGTATGGATTAGTGATTCCATGATTGGTTGGTTTGGTTTACTTGTCAGACCCTAGTACAGTGCACTGAGTGTGCCCAGGGCTTGTAAACCAAATGCTGCTGGTGGGCTTGCAGCACTGGTGGTGCCACCCACAGAAGCAGCCTGTAAAAGTGTGTCTCAGGCCTGCCATTGCAGAGCCTGTGTGCAGTCTGGTACTGCCATGTTGACTGGGCAAGTGCACCCACTTGCCAGTCCCTAAACCTTCCCTTTTCTTCATATCAGACACCCTATGGTAGGCCCAATGGCAGGGTGCATTGTGAGTATAAGGTAGGACATGCCCTGGTGTGTGTGGCATGTCCTAATAGTGAATTACAGCCATTTTCGTTTTTCACTATTGCAAGGCTACCTGTTCCCCATAGGCCAGAATGGGCAGTTTGATTATTACATCTTATAATCCTAACTGACCCAGGGAACATGGTAGAAAAACAAATTTAGTATGCCTGAACTCAGAATGATAAAATACATCTTTTAGTGAAGTTGGTTTTAACATTCTGTGTTTGAAAATACCACTTTTAGAAAGTAGGTATTTTCTTGCCTAACTATCCAAGCCTGCCTCTGCTAGGTTGTGTATTCCTTGTCTGGTTTGTGAGTGACAGGGGCTGGGGGATTCCAGGAGACAGGGTGAGTCAGCACAGGGCTGAATAGAGAGATCTGCATGGAGATGGGTGGGAGGAGTTGCACCTGGGACCTGAATAGGGCTGTGCCTTCCCTCCACAATGCTGGCTCCACCTCCTGTGGTGCGTCTGATGTCCCTGGCCTACACTGTGAAAGGAAAGAAGGAGTCTTGTCAACAAAGTGCTCCAGGACTGACCAGAACTGGTTTGGACTAGGCAAAGGCCTCTCTGCCTTCAGAGAACAAAGGGAAAATGAGTATAAAAGAGGGGACCCAAACCCCAGAACTTTAGATCACTTTGGGAAACAAGAAGAACCTTTGCTGAGGAGAGGAACCAGAGAAACTGAGGAGGAGACTATCCCTAAGCTGAGTGCTGTTTGGGGGATTGTCCTGCAGTGGTTGCCTGACTGCCAAAGAAAGGAGAAAGGAACTTTGTGTGTACTTTCATCAACTTGTAAAAGATCTCCAAGGGCTTGAGAGAGAGCTTGCCTCCTGCTGAAGTCTCAGGGACAACAGACTTCACCCTCCAGCTCCCCAAGAGTTCTTGTGAAGTGCCTGCTGTTGTGTTGGGCCTTCTGAGGGACTGCGGGTCACAAGGAGCTGGAAGCGCGACTCACGAAGAAGAAGCGTGTAGCCGATGCAGCCGCTGTCGTCGCATCACTGAAGAAGGGTGTCGCCGCTGCCGCTTCGCAACGCAGAAGCGCCTCGCATCGCCGGAGAAGAGGATCGACGTCGCATCAGACGCCGCCGCATCATCGGAGAAGTGTGTCGCCGCCGCAGCCGCTGTCGTCGCATCGCTGAAGAAGGGTGTCGCATCGCCGCATCGCCGGAGAAGAGGATCGACGCCGCATCAGACGCCGCCGCATCACCGGGAAGCGTGTCGCAGGGCCTGTCGCCGCTCAGAAGAATCGTTGAGTCGCCGCACGGCCGTCGGGCGTGCACGCATCGTGTCGCATCAAGAAGAAGACGCCATCTTTGTTTCATTGCACCGGATCTTCATCGCATCACGGCATTGCTGGTCGCATCGCCATGGAAGCGCAGTAAGAAACCGACGCATCACCTCCCCACGCCGAGAAGAACCGACGCATCCCCTACGCATCAGTAGGGACCCGACTCATCACCGTTCTTGCGTGTAAGGAACCGACGCATCACCTTCCCTGCAACACTTTCGTTGCATAGCGTTACTCATCCAAAGGTACATTGAACTCAAAGTGTCGCATTTACCATCTTAAGAGAACTGAGCTAATTCTACTATTTTTGAAGTACAGTATTGTGGATTTTTGTCGCTTGTGGTCTTGTGTTAAATCTATATAAAAAATACTCTATTTTTAATATACAACTTGTGTGGTGTCCATCTGTAGTGTTGTCACTGGGTTACTGTATGTGTTCACAAATGCTTTACACACTGCCTCTGAGATAAGCCTGTCTGCTCGTGCCAAGCTACCAAGGGGGTGAGCAGGGGTTATTTAAGGAGTGTACCCCCTTACCCTGACTAGACGCAAGGGTCCCTATTTGGTCAAAGGTACCTACCTCTGCCAACTAGAGACCCCCAAATCTAACATTGGTGGTCAGCGGTGAGGATTCTGGACTTGCATTTGTGACTCATGTACAGTGATTGGTGAACACTACTAGTGAGTGCAGACCAAAACGCGACCACATACTTTTGTTAGATTGTTTTTTCTGGGATTTTCTATTTTTGCCAAGAACTGCCAAGTTTAACCACCATGCAGCATCCATAGCATCTGTTGATTTTGATTGGGAAGAGGAGAAACTAGAATGCTACAATGTGAAACAGCTAAAGCACTTCTGTAGGAAATTTAAAGTTGCTATGACCGGTCTCACCAAGAAGGATGAGTTCCAAAAGGCGCTGAGGGCCTGGATCGAAGCAAGGAATACCCCTGAGAATGAGGAAGGGGCTGAGAATGCAGATGAGCAGCTGGAGGGGCCAGAGGGGAGGAGAGCAACTTCCCCAGTAGGTAGCAGTGTTTCTGCCAAAGGCCTGTCCCCAGAGGAGTTGGCGGACAGGAAGGAAAACAGGATGCACGAATTGGAGCTTGCCAAGCTCAAGTTGGGTGGGCAGTTGGAGTTGGAGAATAGAAAATTGGCCCTAGAGGAAAAGAGAATGCAGTTGGAGCATGAGAAAAGTTTGAGGGAGTTGGAGTTGAAAGCTAGAAACTTAGAGATTACTCCCTCTGGTGGCAGCACACCATCCATGCCTGTTGAAGCAAGGGTGTATATTCCTAAAGATGTGGTGAGAGAGTTTTATAAGAATGATGATATTGGGCAGTGGTTCAAAGCCTATGAGGTAGCCATGTCTTCCCACCGGGTCCCTGTGAAGGATTGGGGAGCGGGGTTGTGGGGGCTGTTTCTTAGTGAGGGGCGGGACACACTGTTAGACTTGCCTTCTGAAGTCCATAATTCTTATAGCCACATGAAAGATGCATTGATGTCCAGATATGGGTTGACTCCTGAATTGTATAGACAAGAGGTTTAGAAACTGCAAGAAGGTGGAGTCAGGTACATGGGTAGAATATGTAACTTTCTTTTGCAGAGCATTGGATGGTTGGGTGAAGGGTAGCAAAGTGAATGATTTTGAGGGGCTCTTTGATTTAATTGCATGGGAGCACTTGTCAAGTAATTGTTTTCCAGAGCTACGCCAGGACCTGATTGATAGCAGGCTGACTAACCCTAGGAAGCTTGTTGAGGAGGCGGACCGCTGGGTGAGCACCCGGGTCCACAAGGGTCATGTGGGAGACTCCGCCAAGAGTGGGCAGGGTCCCCAGCAGAAGAGTGGGGGGACAAGGGTAAACAGAGGGAGTTCCAGAAAGGGCCCCAAAGTAATCCCCAAGGGAACCAAGGGAAGGGTTCCCAGCCTCCCCCTGAGAAGAAGCACGGGGCCCCGACAGGTAGGCCTGTTCCCAGGGGACCCCTGAGGTGCTACAAGTGTGGTGAAGTGGGTCATAAGTCGGTTGATCCCCAGTGCCCACAGTTTGGAAAGACAGCACCCACTGGTGTTCCACCCCGACAGATGGCGAATGTAGCCCTGGGGGAGGAGAGGGGTGTCCAAGGTGGGTGGGGTCCTGCAGAAATGTCCCTTGTCTCTTTAGGAGACTGTGAGGTGGTCCCCAGGACCCAACTGCCTGATAACACTAAGAAGTACAGGCAGTGGGTGACCATCAATGGCCATAGAGTGGAGGCTCTTCGAGACACAGGAGCCAGTGTGACAGCTGTCAAGTGTCACCTGGTGTCTGAAGAGCAGGTTGTCCCAAATGCATTTTACCCAGTTGTTGCCGCTGACAACACAGAGAGCCACTGCAAGGTGGCTCAGGTTCCCTTTGAGTGGGGGGGGGTCTCTGGTACTCTTCAAGTAGCTGTGCGGCCTGCCATGCCTGTTAACTGTTTGTTGGGGAACGATTTGGAGAGCTCACCTTGGGCTAAGGTGGAGCGAAGTGCTCATTTGGAGATGTTGGGTCTGCCTGACTGGGCGTGTGTGACCACACGGTCCATGGCAGCCAGTAAGGGTGTTCAAGAGGACCTGGAGCCTGAGAGGGGGGCCCAGGTGCCTGCCTTAAAGAGAAGAGGCAGGGAGTGCGGGAAACCGGCCCCCGAAGTTTCCACGGTCCAGGAGGAGGTAGACCCTGAGGGGGATGCCCTGGGGCCTACAGGGGAACAGGTAGCTGAACTGGGGGACCTGCCTGAGCTGACCCATTGGCAGCAGTAAGGAGGACCCTCCAGGGAAGAGTGCTGCATGGAGCAGAAGAAGTGCCCTTCTCTTGTGGGTTTGCGGCAGCAGGCTGCAGACCAGGCAGCAGGTGATCAGTCTGGATCACATTGGATCTACTGGGAGAATGATCTCCTGTATACTGAGCCTAAGGTTGCTGAGCCTGGGTCAGCCCGTAGCTGGTGGTACCCCAGCGCTTCAGAGACTTCCTACTGGGGCTGGCTCATGATGTGCCATTAGCAGGACATTTGGGGCAGGACAAGACCTTGAGAGGCTTGTCACCCACTTTTATTGGCCCCAAATGCGCAGGGAGTTCCGATACTCACTGCAGGACCTGTCAGACTTGCCAGGCAAGTGGAAAGAGTGGGAGGAAGCAAAAGGCTCCTCTCCAGCCATTCCCTGTGGTCAGCACCCCTTTGAACGGGTGGGTATTGACATTGTGGGGCCACTGGACCCCAAGACAGCCATGGGCAACAGGTTCATCCTGGTCTTGGTGGACCATGCCACCTGGTACCCGGAAGCCATACTCTCTGAGGACAGTGACGGCCCCGTGGTGGGACCGGCACTGATGGGAATTTTCTCCGAGTGGGATTCCCTAGAGAGGTAGTGTCTGACCGAGGTACAAACTTCATTTCCAAGTATATGAAGTCCCTGTGGCAGGAGTGTGGGGTAACTTATAAGTTCACCACTCCTTACCACCCCCAAGGAAATGGGTTGGTTGAGAGGTTCAACTGAACCCTAAAAGGCATGATTATGGGTATAAAGGAACCTATGAGGCGTAAGTGGGACGTCCTCTTACCATGCCTGCTCTTTGCATACCGTGAGGTGCCACAGAAATCTCTAGGGTTCAGTCCCTTTGAGCTTCTCTATGGTCACCCAGTGAGAGGACCTCTGAGTCTGGTCAAGGAAGGCTGGGAGCAATCTCTCCAGGAAACCTCCCCAGGATGTATATAGCTACATGCTGGCCTTCAGGAACCAGATCTAGGCGTTTGCAGGCAACTCGCTGAGGCGAATCTGGAAGCCAGCCAGGAGGAGATGAAGCGGTGGCACGACCAGAATGCCACTCTGGTAGAGCTTCAGCCTGGTCAGAAAGTGTGGGTCATGGCCCCAGTGGAGCCTTGTGCGCTCCAAGATAAGTGGACCGGACCATTTGAGGTGGTGGAGCGCAAGAGTCCTGTTACCTACTTGGTGGACTTGCGGTCTCCCAGGAACCCCTTGCGGGTCCTGCATATCAACCGCCTAAAGCCCCACTTGGAGAGGTCCGAAGTGGGCATGCTCTTAGCGACAGATGCTGGAATGGAGGAGGAGACTGAGCCTCTTCCTGACCTCCTGTCGGCGACAGAGCAAGATGGGTCAGTGGATGGTGTGAACCTCTCTTCCACCCTGACCCCTGAGCAACAGAATGACTGTCACCACTTGCTGTCACAGTTTTCTGATCTGTTCTCCCTGATTCCCAGTGTCACTGATTGGTGCATCCATGATGTGGACACTGGAGACAGTCCTGTTAAGCACAAACCTTACAGGGTAACTGACAGGGTGAGAGCTTGCATCAAGGAGGAGGTCTCCAAGATGCTTGCGTTAGGGGTGATTGAGTCCTCTAACAGTCCTTGGGCCAGCCCAGTGGTCTTGGTCCCAAAGGCTGCCGCACCGGGTGCCACGCCAGAACTCCGGTTCTGTGTGGACTACCGAGGGGTCAATTCAGTCACGAGGACTGACGCGCACCCTATCCCCAGAGCTGATGAGCTCATCGATCGGTTAGGGGCTGCCCGGTACCTCAGCACGTTTGATCTAACGTCTGGGTACTGGCAGATCGCCTTGACTGATGGGGCAAGAGAGAGGTCAGCATTCTCCACATCAGATGGGCACTACCAGTTCCGGGTTATGCCCTTTGGGATGAAGAATGCCCCTGCCACCTTTCAGAGGTTGGTCAACCAGGTGTTGGCTGGACTGGAAGAGTTCAGTGCCGCCTACCTGGATGACATTGCAGTGTTCAGCGCCAGTTGGGAAGAACATCTGCGCCACCTCTGGGAAGTGTTGATGGCGCTGCGGAGGGCAGGCCTCACGATTAAGGCGAGTAAGTGCTAGATCGGGCAGGGTTCCGTGGTGTACTTGGGACACCAGGTTGGCAGCGGCCAGGTGGCGCCCCTACAGCCCAAGATTGAGACTGTTAGAACTGGGGGTCTCTAGTTGGCAATGGTATACACCTTTGTCCAAATAGGGACCCTTGCTTCTAAGTCAGGGAAAGGGGATTACACACCTGGATAACCCCTGCTCACCCCCTTGGTAGCTTGGCACGAGCAGGCAGGCTTATCTAAGAGGCAGTGTGTTAAGCATTTGTGAACACATACAGTAATACAGTGAAAACACTACAGATGGACACCACACAGGTTTTATAAAAATAAGTATTCTTTATATAGACTTATCACAAGACCACAAACGACAAAAATCCACAATACTGTACTCAAAATACTCTTAAAAGATGGTGAAGTTACTTAGTTCAAGTTGATGATAAATGCGACACAGTTCTCACAAACAGTACCTGGATGCGTAACGCAAAATAAACAAAAGGCTCGCAGGGAAGGAGATGCGTCGGTTTCCGTACTTCGGGGGATGCGATGCGTCGCGCCTCAATGCTTGCGCAGAGTAGGGGATGCGTCCGTTCCTTACCGGAGGGGAGTAGATGCGTTGATTCTCGTGCTGCGTTCCGGTTGCGATGCGCAAGATGGCGCGCGATGCGATGCGACACTCAGGTTGTGATGCGATAAGATGGCGCCCTTGATGCGACGATGTGAAGACGATGCGTGCACGCCGAAGGCCGTGCGGCGAACTCTGTACCTTTGGAGCCGCGACAGGCCCTGCGACACGCTTCTCCGGTGATGCGACGGCGACCCTTGCGGTGGCGACACGCTTCTCCGGTGATGCGACACTCAGCGGCTGTTGATGAAGACACGCTTCTCTGGTGATGCGGCGGCAGCCTCTGCGGCGGCGACACGCTTCTCCGGCGATGCGACGGCAACAGCTACGATGGCGACACGCTTCTTCTCGTTGCGTCGCGCTTCCAGCTCCCAGCGACACGCAGGTCTCAGCAGACAGAATCCCCAGCAAGGGAATTCAGGAGGGAGCTGGTGGTGAAGTCTTTTGGCCCTGAGACTTCAGCAGGAGGCAAGCACAAATTCAAGCCCTTGGAGTAATATTCTGCAAGATGATGAAAGTTCTTTAAAAGTTCCTTCTCCTTTCCTTGGCAATGAAGAAACCACTGCAGGCCAACCCAGCAAACAGCACACTTGGCAGAGGGGCAGTCCAACTCCTGCAGCTTCCTTGGTTCTTCTCCTTGGCAAAAGGGTCGTCTTGTTGTTCCAGAAGTGATCTAAAGTTCTTGGGTCTGGGTCCCAATATTTATACTACTTTTCTCTTTGTTCTCTGAAGGCAGAGAGGCCTTTGCCTAGTCAAAACCAGTTCTGGTCAGTCTTGGAGCACTTTGTTGACAAGACTCCTTCTTTCCTTTCACAGTGTAGGCCAGGGACATCAGACACACCACAGGAGGTGGAGCCAGCATTGTGGAGGGAAGGCACAGCCCTATTCAGGTCCCAGGTGCAACTCCTCCCTCCTATCTGCATGCAGATCTCTCTATTCAGCCCTGTGCTGACTCACCCTGTCTCCTGGCAGCCCCCAGCCCCTGTCACTCAAACTCCAGACAAGGAATACACAACCTAGCAGAGGCAGGCTTGGATAGTTAGGCAAGAAAATACCCACTTTCTAAAAGTGGTATTTTCAAACACAGAATGTTAAAACCAACTTCACTAAAAGATGTATTTTATCATTCTGAGTTCAGGCATACTAAACTCGAATTTCTACCTGGTTCCCTGAGTCAGTTAGGATTATAAGATGTAATAATCTAACTGCCCATTCTGGCCTATGGGGAACAGGTAGCCTTGCAATAGTGAAAAACGAAAATGGCTGTAATTCACTATTAGGACATGCCACACACATCAGGGCAGGTCCTACCTTTTACTTACAATGCACCCTGCCCTAGGGCCTACCTTAGGGGTGACTAATATGCAGAAAAGGGAAGGTTTAGGGACTGGTAAGTGGGTGCACTTACCAAGTCGACATGGCAGTCAGACTGCACACAGGCTCTGCAATGGCAGGCCTGAGACACACTTTACAAGCTGCTTCTGTGGGTGGCACAACCAGTGCTGCAAGCCCACCAGCAGCATTTGATTTACAAGCCCTGGGCACACCTGGTGCACTATACTAGGGTCTGACAAGTAAATCAAATGATCCAATCATGGAGTCACTAATCAATGCATCAATTTAACATAGGGAGCACTTGCACTGTGGCACTGAATAGCAGTGGCACAGTGCCCAAAGCATCTAAAACCAGCAAACAGATCAAAAACAGAGGAGGCAATCAGAAAAAAATGGAAGGGAGACTCACGCCAATGATACCAGGTCTAACACGTGTCCCCTCCAGCTGAAATGTGGGGAGAACTACCCTTCCCCTAGGGAGTCCTCTTCACTAAGGCGGAAAAATCTGGACAGACCATCAGCATTGGCGTGTTCTGTACCAGGGCGGTGTTCCACCGTGAAGTCCATACCCTGTAGGGAAATGGACCACCTCAACAACTTTGGGTTCTCACCCCTCATCTGCATCAGCCATCTGAGGGGCCTGTGGTCGGTCTGAACCAGGAAGTGAGTCCCAAACAAGTATGGTCTCAACTTCTTCAGTGCCCAGACCACAGCAAATGCCTCACGCTCAATTGCACTCCACCTCTGTTCCCGTGGAAGTAACCTCCTACTGATGAAGGCTACAGGTTGGTCTAGGCCTTCCTCATTAATCTGTGATAGAACAGCCCCCACACCATGCTCTGAAGCGTCTGTTTGAACAATGAATTCTTTCGAGAAGTTGGGCGCCTGAAGCACGGGTGCTGTGCACATGGCAGTCTTCAGGGCGTCAAAAGCCTTCTGACAGGTGTCAGTCCAGTTCACTTTCTTGGGCTGCTTCCTGGAAGTCAGCTCAGTCAAGGGTGCAACAATGTTGCCATACCCCTTGACAAACCTCCTGTAGTACCCTGTGAGTCCTAAAAAGGCTCTCACCTGTGTCTGAGTCTTTGGGGGTTCCCATGCCAGGATGGTATCAATCTTGGGTTGTAGGGGCGCCACCTGGCCGCTTCCTACCTGGTGCCCCAAGTACACCACAGAACCCTGCCCAATCTGGCACTTACTCGCCTTGATTGTGAGGCCTGCCTTCCGCAGCGCCATCAACACTTCCCAGAGGTGGCGCAGATGTTCTTCCCAAGTGGAACTAAACACCGCAATGTCATCCAGGTAGGCGGCACTGAAATCTTCCAGTCCGTCCAACACCTGGTTGACCAACCTCTGAAAGGTGGCAGGGGCATTCTTCATCCCAAAGGGCATAACCCGGAATTGGTAGTGCCCATCTGGTGTGGAGAATGCTGACCTCTCCTTGGCCCCATCAGTTAAGGCAATCTGCCAGTACCCAGACGTCAAATCAAACGTGCTGAGGTACCGGGCAGCTCCCAACCGATCAATGAGCTCATCAGCTCTGGGGATGGGGTGCGCGTCAGTCCTGGTGACTGAATTGAGTCCTCGGTAGTCCACACAGAACCGGAGTTCGGGTGTGGCACCAGGCGCGGCAGCCTTTGGGACCAAAACCACTGGGCTGGCCCAAGGACTGTTAGAGGACTCAATCACCCCTAAGGCAAACATCTTGGAGACCTCCTCCTTAATGTAAGCTCTGACCCTGTCAGTCACTCTGTAAGCCTTGTGCTTCACAGGAGGACTGTCCCCAGTGTCCACATCATGGACGCACCACTCAGTGACACTAGGAACCAGGGAGAACAAATCAGGGAATTGCCCCAGCAGTTGGCGACAATCTTGCTGCTGTTCAGGGGTCAGTGTGGCAGAGAGGCCAACACCATCCACTGACCCATCTTGCTCCGCTGCAGACAGGAGGTCAGGAAGAGGCTCAGTCTCCTCCTCCATTCCATCATCTGTCGCTAGGAGCATGCCCACCTCGGACCTTTCTAAGTGGGGCTTCAGGCGGTTAACATGCAGGACCCGCAAAGGGTTCCTGGGAGACCGCAAGTTCACCAGATAGGTGACATCACTCTTGCGCTCCACCACCTCAAATGGACCGGTCCACCTGTCCTGGAGCGCACAGGGCTCCACAGGGGCCATGACCCAAACTTTCTGTCCAGGCTGAAGCTCAATCAGAGTGGCATTCTGATCGTACCACCGCTTCATCTCTTCCTGGCTGGCTTCCAGGTTCGCCTGAGCGAGTTCTCTGAAACGCCGAGTCTGGTTCCTGAAGGCCAGCATGTAGCTATATACATCCTGGGGAGGTTTCCTGGGAGATTGCTCCCAGCCTTCCTTGACCAGACTCAAAGGTCCTCTTACCGGGTGACCATACAGCAGCTCAAAGGGGCTGAACCCTAAGGACTTCTGAGGCACCTCACGGTAAGCAAACAACAGGCATGGCAAGAGGACGTCCCACTTACGCCTCATAGGTTCCTCAAGACCCATAATCATGCCCTTAAGGGTCCGGTTGAATCTCTCAACCAGCCCATTACCTTGGGGGTGGTAAGGAGTGGTGAACTTATAGGTAACACCACACTCCTTCCACAGGGACTTCATATAATTAGATATGAAGTTGGTACCACGGTCTGACACCACCTCTCGGGGGAACCCCACACGGGAAAAAACCCCCATCAGTGCACGTCCCACCACGGGGGCCGTCACTGTCCTGAGAGGGATGGCTTCCGGGTACCGGGTAGCATGGTCCACCAAGACCAGGATAAACCTGTTGCCCATGGCTGTCTTGGGGTCCAGTGGCCCCACAATGTCAATGCCCACCCGTTCAAAGGGGGTACTGACTACAGGGAAAGGTTGGAGAGGAGCCTTGTGCTTCCTTCCACTTTTCCCACTTGCCTGGCAAGTTTGGCAGGTCCTACAATGAGTATCTGAACTCTTGCGCATCTGGGGCCAATGAAAATGGGAAACAAGCCTTTCAAAGGTCTTGTTCTGCCCCAGATGTCCAGCTAAAGGAACGTCATGAGCCAAACCCAGTAGGAAGGCTCTGAAGCGCTGGGGTACCACCAGCACACGGGCTGACCCAGGCTCAGCAACCTTAGGCTCGCTATACAGGAGGTCGTTCTCCCAGTAGATCCAATGTGATCCAGACTGATCACCTGCTGCCTGGTTTGTGGCCTGTTGCCTCAAACCCTCAAGAGAAGGGCACTTCCTTTGCTCCTCACAAAATTCCTCCCTGGAGGGACCTCCTTCTTGCTGCCAATGGGTCAGCTCAGGCAGGTCTCCCAGTTCAGCAACTTGTTCCCCTGTAGGTTCCAGGGCATCCCCCGCAAGGTCTGCCTCCTCCTGGACCGTGGGAACTATGGGGGCTGGTTTCCCGCGCCCCCTACCTCTTCTCTTTAAGGCAGGGGTCTGGGCCATATTTTCAGGCTCCAGAACCTCTTGATCACCCTTACTGGCTGCCATGGACCGAGTGGTTACACACGCCCACTCAGGCAGACCCAACATCTCTAAATGAGACCTTCTCTCCACCTTAGCCCAAGGGGAGTCCTCTAAATCATTGCCCAACAGACAATCAACAGGCATGGCTGGCCTCACAGCAACTTGGAGAGTACCTGAGACCCCCCCCCACTCAAAGGGAACTTGAGCCACCTCACACTGGCTCTGTGAGTTGTCTGCAGCAACAACAGGGAAGAATGCATGGGGGACAACCTGCTCTTTGGACACCAACCGACAACTGACAGCTGTCACACTTGCACCGGTGTCTCTTAGAGCTTCCACCCTATGGCCATTGATGGTCACCCACTGCCTGTACTTTTTAGTGTTATCAGGCAGCTGAGTTTTAGGGACCATCTCAAAGTCTCCTAATGAGACAAGGGACATCTCTGCGGGATCCCACCCACCTTGGGCACCCATCTCCTCCCCCCCCAGGGCTACACTGGCAATCTGACGGGGTGGTGCACGGGGTGGTGCTTTGGGATCTCTCATGGGACATTGAGGATCATACCAACGGTGGCCCAATTGACCACACGTAAAACATTTACAGGGGCCCCTCTGAACAGGTTTACCTGTCGGGGCCTCTTGCTTCTTCTCAGGGGGAGGCTGGGAACCCTTCCCTTGGTTCCCTTGGGAATTACTTTGGGGCCCTTTTGGAACTCCCTCTGTTTACCCTTGTCCCCCCCACTCTTCTGCTGGGGACCCTGCCCACCTTTGGCGGAGTCTCCCACATGACCCTTGTGGACCCGGGTGCTTACCCAGCGGTCCGCCTCCTCAGCAAGTTTCCTAGGGTTAGTGAACTTGCTATCAATAAGGTGCTGGCGTAGCTCTGGAAAACAGTTAGCAGACAAGTGCTCCCATGCAAACAAATCATAGAGAGCTTCAAAAGTATCTACTTTGCTACCCTTCACCCAACCATCCATAGCTCTGCAAAAGAAAGACTGATACTCCACCCAGGTAGTTGCCTCCAGTTTCTTACAATTTCTGAACCTCTGTCTATAGAGTTCTGGGGTCAAACCATACCTTGTCATCAGGGCTTCCTTCATATGGGCATAAGACATCCTATTCTCACTGGGCAGGTTTAACAAGGTATCCCTCCCATCACTCACAAAGCGGCCCCACAACCCTGCTCCCCAATCCTTCTCAGGGACCCGGTGGGCCAACATTGCTATCTCATAGGCTGCAAACCACTGCCCAATATCTTCCTGTCTGTGAAACTCTTTGATGACATCTTTGGGAATATAAACTTTACCTTCTGCAGGCACAGATGGTGTGCTGCCACCAGAGGGGTTGATTCCTAAGCCCTGCGCTTTCAGCTCCAACTCCCTCAACATTCTCTCATGTTCCAACCTCATTTTCTCTCTTTCCAAGGTCACCCTGCTATTTTCTAGGTCCCTCTGACCCTCCATTTTGAGCCTTGCCATCTCCAGCTTGTGCACCCTATTTCTCTCCCTGTCCTCCAACTCTCTTTGGGACAGGCCTTTGGAAGAGACACTACTGCCAGGCGGGGACGGTGCCCCTGCCCTGACTGGAACAAATGAACCATCCATGTGCCCCTCTGCATCCCCAACTGGCTCCACCACCAGTCCAGGGGCATTTCTTGCTTCTACCCAGGCCCTCAGCGCCTTTTGGTACTCCTCCTTCTTGGAGATACCTTGGGTAGCAACTTTCAATTTTTTGCAAAGGTGCTTGAGCTGTTTCAAATTGTAGGTTTCCACCCTCTCTTCCTCAAGCTCCAGATCCATAGAGGCAACAGATGCTGGTCTGCTCATGGCAGTAAGACTTGGCAGTTCTCAGGAAAAAAATAACAGTCCAAGGAAAAAACTCTACCAAAAAGGTATGTGGTTGCGTTTGGTCTGCACTCACTAGTAGTGTACACCAATCACTGTATATGAGTCACAAATGCAAAGTTCAAATCCTCACCGCTGACCACCAATGTTAGAACTGGGGGTCTCTAGTTGGCAATGGTATACACCTTTGTCCAAATAGGGACCCTTGCTTCTAAGTCAGGGAAAGGGGATTACACACCTGGATAACCCCTGCTCACCCCCTTGGTAGCTTGGCACGAGCAGGCAGGCTTATCTAAGAGGCAGTGTGTTAAGCATTTGTGAACACATACAGTAATACAGTGAAAACACTACAGATGGACACCACACAGGTTTTATAAAAATAAGTATTCTTTATATAGACTTATCACAAGACCACAAACGACAAAAATCCACAATACTGTACTCAAAATACTCTTAAAAGATGGTGAAGTTACTTAGTTCAAGTTGATGATAAATGCGACACAGTTCTCACAAACAGTACCTGGATGCGTAACGCAAAATAAACAAAAGGCTCGCAGGGAAGGAGATGCGTCGGTTTCCGTACTTCGGGGGATGCGATGCGTCGCGCCTCAATGCTTGCGCAGAGTAGGGGATGCGTCCGTTCCTTACCGGAGGGGAGTAGATGCGTTGATTCTCGTGCTGCGTTCCGGTTGCGATGCGCAAGATGGCGCGCGATGCGATGCGACACTCAGGTTGTGATGCGATAAGATGGCGCCCTTGATGCGACGATGTGAAGACGATGCGTGCACGCCGAAGGCCGTGCGGCGAACTCTGTACCTTTGGAGCCGCGACAGGCCCTGCGACACGCTTCTCCGGTGATGCGACGGCGACCCTTGCGGTGGCGACACGCTTCTCCGGTGATGCGACACTCAGCGGCTGTTGATGAAGACACGCTTCTCTGGTGATGCGGCGGCAGCCTCTGCGGCGGCGACACGCTTCTCCGGCGATGCGACGGCAACAGCTACGATGGCGACACGCTTCTTCTCGTTGCGTCGCGCTTCCAGCTCCCAGCGACACGCAGGTCTCAGCAGACAGAATCCCCAGCAAGGGAATTCAGGAGGGAGCTGGTGGTGAAGTCTTTTGGCCCTGAGACTTCAGCAGGAGGCAAGCACAAATTCAAGCCCTTGGAGTAATATTCTGCAAGATGATGAAAGTTCTTTAAAAGTTCCTTCTCCTTTCCTTGGCAATGAAGAAACCACTGCAGGCCAACCCAGCAAACAGCACACTTGGCAGAGGGGCAGTCCAACTCCTGCAGCTTCCTTGGTTCTTCTCCTTGGCAAAAGGGTCGTCTTGTTGTTCCAGAAGTGATCTAAAGTTCTTGGGTCTGGGTCCCAATATTTATACTACTTTTCTCTTTGTTCTCTGAAGGCAGAGAGGCCTTTGCCTAGTCAAAACCAGTTCTGGTCAGTCTTGGAGCACTTTGTTGACAAGACTCCTTCTTTCCTTTCACAGTGTAGGCCAGGGACATCAGACACACCACAGGAGGTGGAGCCAGCATTGTGGAGGGAAGGCACAGCCCTATTCAGGTCCCAGGTGCAACTCCTCCCTCCTATCTGCATGCAGATCTCTCTATTCAGCCCTGTGCTGACTCACCCTGTCTCCTGGCAGCCCCCAGCCCCTGTCACTCAAACTCCAGACAAGGAATACACAACCTAGCAGAGGCAGGCTTGGATAGTTAGGCAAGAAAATACCCACTTTCTAAAAGTGGTATTTTCAAACACAGAATGTTAAAACCAACTTCACTAAAAGATGTATTTTATCATTCTGAGTTCAGGCATACTAAACTCGAATTTCTACCTGGTTCCCTGAGTCAGTTAGGATTATAAGATGTAATAATCTAACTGCCCATTCTGGCCTATGGGGAACAGGTAGCCTTGCAATAGTGAAAAACGAAAATGGCTGTAATTCACTATTAGGACATGCCACACACATCAGGGCAGGTCCTACCTTTTACTTACAATGCACCCTGCCCTAGGGCCTACCTTAGGGGTGACTAATATGCAGAAAAGGGAAGGTTTAGGGACTGGTAAGTGGGTGCACTTACCAAGTCGACATGGCAGTCAGACTGCACACAGGCTCTGCAATGGCAGGCCTGAGACACACTTTACAAGCTGCTTCTGTGGGTGGCACAACCAGTGCTGCAAGCCCACCAGCAGCATTTGATTTACAAGCCCTGGGCACACCTGGTGCACTATACTAGGGTCTGACAAGTAAATCAAATGATCCAATCATGGAGTCACTAATCAATGCATCAATTTAACATAGGGAGCACTTGCACTGTGGCACTGAATAGCAGTGGCACAGTGCCCAAAGCATCTAAAACCAGCAAACAGATCAAAAACAGAGGAGGCAATCAGAAAAAAATGGAAGGGAGACTCACGCCAATGATACCAGGTCTAACACGTGTCCCCTCCAGCTGAAATGTGGGGAGAACTACCCTTCCCCTAGGGAGTCCTCTTCACTAAGGCGGAAAAATCTGGACAGACCATCAGCATTGGCGTGTTCTGTACCAGGGCGGTGTTCCACCGTGAAGTCCATACCCTGTAGGGAAATGGACCACCTCAACAACTTTGGGTTCTCACCCCTCATCTGCATCAGCCATCTGAGGGGCCTGTGGTCGGTCTGAACCAGGAAGTGAGTCCCAAACAAGTATGGTCTCAACTTCTTCAGTGCCCAGACCACAGCAAATGCCTCACGCTCAATTGCACTCCACCTCTGTTCCCGTGGAAGTAACCTCCTACTGATGAAGGCTACAGGTTGGTCTAGGCCTTCCTCATTAATCTGTGATAGAACAGCCCCCACACCATGCTCTGAAGCGTCTGTTTGAACAATGAATTCTTTCGAGAAGTTGGGCGCCTGAAGCACGGGTGCTGTGCACATGGCAGTCTTCAGGGCGTCAAAAGCCTTCTGACAGGTGTCAGTCCAGTTCACTTTCTTGGGCTGCTTCCTGGAAGTCAGCTCAGTCAAGGGTGCAACAATGTTGCCATACCCCTTGACAAACCTCCTGTAGTACCCCGTGAGTCCTAAAAAGGCTCTCACCTGTGTCTGAGTCTTTGGGGGTTCCCATGCCAGGATGGTATCAATCTTGGGTTGTAGGGGCGCCACCTGGCCGCTTCCTACCTGGTGCCCCAAGTACACCACAGAACCCTGCCCAATCTGGCACTTACTCGCCTTGATTGTGAGGCCTGCCTTCCGCAGCGCCATCAACACTTCCCAGAGGTGGCGCAGATGTTCTTCCCAAGTGGAACTAAACACCGCAATGTCATCCAGGTAGGCGGCACTGAAATCTTCCAGTCCGTCCAACACCTGGTTGACCAACCTCTGAAAGGTGGCAGGGGCATTCTTCATCCCAAAGGGCATAACCCGGAATTGGTAGTGCCCATCTGGTGTGGAGAATGCTGACCTCTCCTTGGCCCCATCAGTTAAGGCAATCTGCCAGTACCCAGACGTCAAATCAAACGTGCTGAGGTACCGGGCAGCTCCCAACCGATCAATGAGCTCATCAGCTCTGGGGATGGGGTGCGCGTCAGTCCTGGTGACTGAATTGAGTCCTCGGTAGTCCACACAGAACCGGAGTTCGGGTGTGGCACCAGGCGCGGCAGCCTTTGGGACCAAAACCACTGGGCTGGCCCAAGGACTGTTAGAGGACTCAATCACCCCTAAGGCAAACATCTTGGAGACCTCCTCCTTAATGTAAGCTCTGACCCTGTCAGTCACTCTGTAAGCCTTGTGCTTCACAGGAGGACTGTCCCCAGTGTCCACATCATGGACGCACCACTCAGTGACACTAGGAACCAGGGAGAACAAATCAGGGAATTGCCCCAGCAGTTGGCGACAATCTTGCTGCTGTTCAGGGGTCAGTGTGGCAGAGAGGCCAACACCATCCACTGACCCATCTTGCTCCGCTGCAGACAGGAGGTCAGGAAGAGGCTCAGTCTCCTCCTCCATTCCATCATCTGTCGCTAGGAGCATGCCCACCTCGGACCTTTCTAAGTGGGGCTTCAGGCGGTTAACATGCAGGACCCGCAAAGGGTTCCTGGGAGACCGCAAGTTCACCAGATAGGTGACATCACTCTTGCGCTCCACCACCTCAAATGGACCGGTCCACCTGTCCTGGAGCGCACAGGGCTCCACAGGGGCCATGACCCAAACTTTCTGTCCAGGCTGAAGCTCAATCAGAGTGGCATTCTGATCGTACCACCGCTTCATCTCTTCCTGGCTGGCTTCCAGGTTCGCCTGAGCGAGTTCTCTGAAACGCCGAGTCTGGTTCCTGAAGGCCAGCATGTAGCTATATACATCCTGGGGAGGTTTCCTGGGAGATTGCTCCCAGCCTTCCTTGACCAGACTCAAAGGTCCTCTTACCGGGTGACCATACAGCAGCTCAAAGGGGCTGAACCCTAAGGACTTCTGAGGCACCTCACGGTAAGCAAACAACAGGCATGGCAAGAGGACGTCCCACTTACGCCTCATAGGTTCCTCAAGACCCATAATCATGCCCTTAAGGGTCCGGTTGAATCTCTCAACCAGCCCATTACCTTGGGGGTGGTAAGGAGTGGTGAACTTATAGGTAACACCACACTCCTTCCACAGGGACTTCATATAATTAGATATGAAGTTGGTACCACGGTCTGACACCACCTCTCGGGGGAACCCCACACGGGAAAAAACCCCCATCAGTGCACGTCCCACCACGGGGGCCGTCACTGTCCTGAGAGGGATGGCTTCCGGGTACCGGGTAGCATGGTCCACCAAGACCAGGATAAACCTGTTGCCCATGGCTGTCTTGGGGTCCAGTGGCCCCACAATGTCAATGCCCACCCGTTCAAAGGGGGTACTGACTACAGGGAAAGGTTGGAGAGGAGCCTTGTGCTTCCTTCCACTTTTCCCACTTGCCTGGCAAGTTTGGCAGGTCCTACAATGAGTATCTGAACTCTTGCGCATCTGGGGCCAATGAAAATGGGAAACAAGCCTTTCAAAGGTCTTGTTCTGCCCCAGATGTCCAGCTAAAGGAACGTCATGAGCCAAACCCAGTAGGAAGGCTCTGAAGCGCTGGGGTACCACCAGCACACGGGCTGACCCAGGCTCAGCAACCTTAGGCTCGCTATACAGGAGGTCGTTCTCCCAGTAGATCCAATGTGATCCAGACTGATCACCTGCTGCCTGGTTTGTGGCCTGTTGCCTCAAACCCTCAAGAGAAGGGCACTTCCTTTGCTCCTCACAAAATTCCTCCCTGGAGGGACCTCCTTCTTGCTGCCAATGAGTCAGCTCAGGCAGGTCTCCCAGTTCAGCAACTTGTTCCCCCGTAGGTTCCAGGGCATCCCCCTCAAGGTCTGCCTCCTCCTGGACCGTGGGAACTATGGGGGCTGGTTTCCCGCGCCCCCTACCTCTTCTCTTTAAGGCAGGGGTCTGGGCCATATTTTCAGGCTCCAGAACCTCTTGATCACCCTTACTGGCTGCCATGGACCGAGTGGTTACACACGCCCACTCAGGCAGACCCAACATCTCTAAATGAGACCTTCTCTCCACCTTAGCCCAAGGGGAGTCCTCTAAATCATTGCCCAACAGACAATCAACAGGCATGGCTGGCCTCACAGCAACTTGGAGAGTACCTGAGACCCCCCCCACTCAAAGGGAACTTGAGCCACCTCACACTGGCTCTGTGAGTTGTCTGCAGCAACAACAGGGAAGAATGCATGGGGGACAACCTGCTCTTTGGACACCAACCGACAACTGACAGCTGTCACACTTGCACCGGTGTCTCTTAGAGCTTCCACCCTATGGCCATTGATGGTCACCCACTGCCTGTACTTTTTAGTGTTATCAGGCAGCTGAGTTTTAGGGACCATCTCAAAGTCTCCTAATGAGACAAGGGACATCTCTGCGGGATCCCACCCACCTTGGGCACCCATCTCCTCCCCCCCCCAGGGCTACACTGGCAATCTGACGGGGTGGTGCACGGGGTGGTGCTTTGGGATCTCTCATGGGACATTGAGGATCATACCAACGGTGGCCCAATTGACCACACGTAAAACATTTACAGGGGCCCCTCTGAACAGGTTTACCTGTCGGGGCCTCTTGCTTCTTCTCAGGGGGAGGCTGGGAACCCTTCCCTTGGTTCCCTTGGGAATTACTTTGGGGCCCTTTTTGGAACTCCCTCTGTTTACCCTTGTCCCCCCCACTCTTCTGCTGGGGACCCTGCCCACCTTTGGCGGAGTCTCCCACATGACCCTTGTGGACCCGGGTGCTTACCCAGCGGTCCGCCTCCTCAGCAAGTTTCCTAGGGTTAGTGAACTTGCTATCAATAAGGTGCTGGCGTAGCTCTGGAAAACAGTTAGCAGACAAGTGCTCCCATGCAAACAAATCATAGAGAGCTTCAAAAGTATCTACTTTGCTACCCTTCACCCAACCATCCATAGCTCTGCAAAAGAAAGACTGATATTCCACCCAGGTAGTTGCCTCCAGTTTCTTACAATTTCTGAACCTCTGTCTATAGAGTTCTGGGGTCAAACCATACCTTGTCATCAGGGCTTCCTTCATATGGGCATAAGACATCCTATTCTCACTGGGCAGGTTTAACAAGGTATCCCTCCCATCACTCACAAAGCGGCCCCACAACCCTGCTCCCCAATCCTTCTCAGGGACCCGGTGGGCCAACATTGCTATCTCATAGGCTGCAAACCACTGCCCAATATCTTCCTGTCTGTGAAACTCTTTGATGACATCTTTGGGAATATAAACTTTACCTTCTGCAGGCACAGATGGTGTGCTGCCACCAGAGGGGTTGATTCCTAAGCCCTGCGCTTTCAGCTCCAACTCCCTCAACATTCTCTCATGTTCCAACCTCATTTTCTCTCTTTCCAAGGTCACCCTGCTATTTTCTAGGTCCCTCTGACCCTCCATTTTGAGCCTTGCCATCTCCAGCTTGTGCACCCTATTTCTCTCCCTGTCCTCCAACTCTCTTTGGGACAGGCCTTTGGAAGAGACACTACTGCCAGGCGGGGACGGTGCCCCTGCCCTGACTGGAACAAATGAACCATCCATGTGCCCCTCTGCATCCCCAACTGGCTCCACCACCAGTCCAGGGGCATTTCTTGCTTCTACCCAGGCCCTCAGCGCCTTTTGGTACTCCTCCTTCTTGGAGATACCTTGGGTAGCAACTTTCAATTTTTTGCAAAGGTGCTTGAGCTGTTTCAAATTGTAGGTTTCCACCCTCTCTTCCTCAAGCTCCAGATCCATAGAGGCAACAGATGCTGGTCTGCTCATGGCAGTAAGACTTGGCAGTTCTCAGGAAAAAATAACAGTCCAAGGAAAAAAATTCTACCAAAAAGGTATGTGGTTGCGTTTGGTCTGCACTCACTAGTAGTGTACACCAATCACTGTATATGAGTCACAAATGCAAAGTTCAAATCCTCACCGCTGACCACCAATGTTAGAACTGGGGGTCTCTAGTTGGCAATGGTATACACCTTTGTCCAAATAGGGACCCTTGCTTCTAAGTCAGGGAAAGGGGATTACACACCTGGATAACCCCTGCTCACCCCCTTGGTAGCTTGGCACGAGCAGGCAGGCTTATCTAAGAGGCAGTGTGTTAAGCATTTGTGAACACATACAGTAATACAGTGAAAACACTACAGATGGACACCACACAGGTTTTATAAAAATAAGTATTCTTTATATAGACTTATCACAAGACCACAAACGACAAAAATCCACAATACTGTACTCAAAATACTCTTAAAAGATGGTGAAGTTACTTAGTTCAAGTTGATGATAAATGCGACACAGTTCTCACAAACAGTACCTGGATGCGTAACGCAAAATAAACAAAAGGCTCGCAGGGAAGGAGATGCGTCGGTTTCCGTACTTCGGGGGATGCGATGCGTCGCGCCTCAATGCTTGCGCAGAGTAGGGGATGCGTCCGTTCCTTACCGGAGGGGAGTAGATGCGTTGATTCTCGTGCTGCGTTCCGGTTGCGATGCGCAAGATGGCGCGCGATGCGATGCGACACTCAGGTTGTGATGCGATAAGATGGCGCCCTTGATGCGACGATGTGAAGACGATGCGTGCACGCCGAAGGCCGTGCGGCGAACTCTGTACCTTTGGAGCCGCGACAGGCCCTGCGACACGCTTCTCCGGTGATGCGACGGCGACCCTTGCGGTGGCGACACGCTTCTCCGGTGATGCGACACTCAGCGGCTGTTGATGAAGACACGCTTCTCTGGTGATGCGGCGGCAGCCTCTGCGGCGGCGACACGCTTCTCCGGCGATGCGACGGCAACAGCTACGATGGCGACACGCTTCTTCTCGTTGCGTCGCGCTTCCAGCTCCCAGCGACACGCAGGTCTCAGCAGACAGAATCCCCAGCAAGGGAATTCAGGAGGGAGCTGGTGGTGAAGTCTTTTGGCCCTGAGACTTCAGCAGGAGGCAAGCACAAATTCAAGCCCTTGGAGTAATATTCTGCAAGATGATGAAAGTTCTTTAAAAGTTCCTTCTCCTTTCCTTGGCAATGAAGAAACCACTGCAGGCCAACCCAGCAAACAGCACACTTGGCAGAGGGGCAGTCCAACTCCTGCAGCTTCCTTGGTTCTTCTCCTTGGCAAAAGGGTCGTCTTGTTGTTCCAGAAGTGATCTAAAGTTCTTGGGTCTGGGTCCCAATATTTATACTACTTTTCTCTTTGTTCTCTGAAGGCAGAGAGGCCTTTGCCTAGTCAAAACCAGTTCTGGTCAGTCTTGGAGCACTTTGTTGACAAGACTCCTTCTTTCCTTTCACAGTGTAGGCCAGGGACATCAGACACACCACAGGAGGTGGAGCCAGCATTGTGGAGGGAAGGCACAGCCCTATTCAGGTCCCAGGTGCAACTCCTCCCTCCTATCTGCATGCAGATCTCTCTATTCAGCCCTGTGCTGACTCACCCTGTCTCCTGGCAGCCCCCAGCCCCTGTCACTCAAACTCCAGACAAGGAATACACAACCTAGCAGAGGCAGGCTTGGATAGTTAGGCAAGAAAATACCCACTTTCTAAAAGTGGTATTTTCAAACACAGAATGTTAAAACCAACTTCACTAAAAGATGTATTTTATCATTCTGAGTTCAGGCATACTAAACTCGAATTTCTACCTGGTTCCCTGAGTCAGTTAGGATTATAAGATGTAATAATCTAACTGCCCATTCTGGCCTATGGGGAACAGGTAGCCTTGCAATAGTGAAAAACGAAAATGGCTGTAATTCACTATTAGGACATGCCACACACATCAGGGCAGGTCCTACCTTTTACTTACAATGCACCCTGCCCTAGGGCCTACCTTAGGGGTGACTAATATGCAGAAAAGGGAAGGTTTAGGGACTGGTAAGTGGGTGCACTTACCAAGTCGACATGGCAGTCAGACTGCACACAGGCTCTGCAATGGCAGGCCTGAGACACACTTTACAAGCTGCTTCTGTGGGTGGCACAACCAGTGCTGCAAGCCCACCAGCAGCATTTGATTTACAAGCCCTGGGCACACCTGGTGCACTATACTAGGGTCTGACAAGTAAATCAAATGATCCAATCATGGAGTCACTAATCAATGCATCAATTTAACATAGGGAGCACTTGCACTGTGGCACTGAATAGCAGTGGCACAGTGCCCAAAGCATCTAAAACCAGCAAACAGATCAAAAACAGAGGAGGCAATCAGAAAAAAATGGAAGGGAGACTCACGCCAATGATACCAGGTCTAACAGAGACCATCCTGGCTTGGGAGCCCCCCAAGACCCAGACAGTGAGAGCCTTTTTAGGACTCACTGGGTATTACAGGAGGTTTGTCAAGGGGTATGGCAGCATCGTTGCACCCTTGACAGAGCTGACTTCCAGGAAGCAGCCCAAGAAAGTGATTTGGACTGACACCTGTCAGAAAGCTTTTGAGGCCCTGAAAACTGCCATGTGCACGGCGCCCGTGCTCCTGGCACCCAACTTCTCAAGAGAGTTTATCGTTCAAACAGATGCTTCAGAGCATGGTGTGGGGGCTGTTTTGTCACAGATAAATGAGGAGGGCCTAGATCAACCCGTAGCCTTCATCAGTAGGAGGTTACTTCCACGGGAACAGAGGTGGAGTGCGATTGAGCGTGAGGCATTTGCTGTGGTCTGGGCGCTGAAGAAGCTGAGACCATACCTGTTTGGGACTCACTCCCGGGTTCAAACAGACCACAGGCCCACCATATGGTTGATGCAGATGAGGGGTGAGAATCCAAAGCTGTTGAGGTGGTCCATTTCCCTACAGGGGATGGACTTCACGGTGGAACACCGCCCTGGTACAGAACACGCCAATGCTGATGGTCTGTCCAGATTTTTCTGCCTTAGTGAAGAGAACGCCCAGGAGGTAGGGTAGTTCTCCCCACATTTCAGCTGGAGGGGACACGTGTTAGACCTGGCACTGTTGGCATGGGTCTCCCTTCCATTTTTTGCTGTTGCCTCATGTGTTTTTGCTGGTTATAGATGCTTTGGGCACTGTGCCACTGCTATTCATTGCCACAGTGCAAGTGCTCCCTATGGTAAATTGGTGTATGGATTAGTGATTCCATGATTGGTTGGTTTGGTTTACTTGTCAGACCCTAGTACAGTGCACTGAGTGTGCCCAGGGCTTGTAAACCAAATGCTGCTGGTGGGCTTGCAGCACTGGTGGTGCCACCCACAGAAGCAGCCTGTAAAGTGTGTCTCAGGCCTGCCATTGCAGAGCCTGTGTGCAGTCTGGTACTGCCATGTTGACTGGACAAGTGCACCCACTTGCCAGTCCCTAAACCTTCCTTTTCTTCATATCAGACACCCCTATGGTAGGCCCAAGGGCAGGGTGCATTGTAAGTATAAGGTAGGACATGCCCTGGTGTGTGTGGCATGTCCTAATAGTGAATTACAGCCATTTTCGTTTTCACTATTGCAAGGCTACCTGCTCCCCATAGGCCAGAATGGGCAGTTTGATTATTACAGCTTATAATCCTAACTGACCCAGGGAACATGGTAGAAAAACGAATTTAGTATGCCTGAACTCAGAATGATAAAATACATCTTTTAGTGAAGTTGGTTTTAACATTCTGTGTTTGAAAATACCACTTTTAGAAAGTAGGTATTTTCTTGCCTAACTATCCAAGCCTGCCTCTGCTAGGTTGTGTATTCCTTGTCTGGTTTGTGAGTGACAGGGGCTGGGGGATTCCAGGAGACAGGGTGAGTCAGCACAGGGCTGAATAGAGAGATCTGCATGGAGATGGGTGGGAGGAGTTGCACCTGGGACCTGAATAGGGCTGTGCCTTCCCTCCACAATGCTGGCTCCACCTCCTGTGGTGCGTCTGATGTCCCTGGCCTACACTGTGAAAGGAAAGAAGGAGTATTGTCAACAAAGTGCTCCAGGACTGACCAGAACTGGTTTGGACTAGGCAAAGGCCTCTCTGCCTTGTGAGAACAAAGGGAAAATGAGTATAAAAGAGGGGACCCAAACCCCAGAACTTTCGATCACTTTGGGAAACAAGAAGAACCTTTGCTGAGGAGAGGAACCAGAGAAACTGAGGAGGAGACTATCCCTAAGCTGAGTGCTGTTTGGGGGATTGGCCTGCAGTGGTTGCCTGACTGCCAAAGAAAGGAGAAAGGAACTTTGTGTGTACTTTCATCAACTTGTAAAAGACCTCCAAGGGCTTGAGAGAGAGCTTGCCTCCTGCTGAAGTCTCAGGGACAACAGACTTCACCCTCCAGCTCCCCAAGAGTTCTTGTGAAGTGCCTGCTGTTGTGTTGGGCCTTCTGAGGGACTGCGTGTCGCAAGGAGCTGGAAGCGCGACTCACGAAGAAGAAGCGTCGTCGCATCACTGTCGTCGCATCACTGAAGAAGGGTGTCGCCGCTGTCGCTTCGCAACGCAGAAGCGCCTCGCATCGCCGGAGAAGAGGATCGATGTCGCATCAGACGCCGCCGCATCATCGGAGAAGCGTGTCGCCGCCGCAGCCGCTGTCGTCGCATCGCTGAAGAAGGGTGCTGCCGCTGTCGCATCGCCAAAGCGCCTCGCATCGCCAGAGAAGAGGATCGACGCTGCATCAGACGCCGCTGCATCACTGGGAAGCGTGTCGCAGGGCCTGTCGCGGCTCAGAAGAATCGTTGAGTCGCCGCACGGCCGTCGGGCGTGCACGCATCGTGTCGCATCAAGAAGACGACGCCATCTTTGTTTCATTGCACCGGATCTTCATTGCATCACGGCGTTGCTGGTCGCATCGCCACGGAAGCGCAGTAAGAAACCGACGCATCACCTCCCCATGCCGAGAAGAACCGACGCATAACCGACGCATCAGTAGGGACCCGACGCATCACCGTTCTTGCGTGTAAGGAACCGACACATCACCTTACCTGCAACACTTTCGTTGTATAGCGTTACGCATCCAAAGGTACATTGAACTCAAAGTGTCGCATTTACCATCTTAAGAGAACTGAGCTAAGTCTACCATTTTTGAAGTACAGTATTGTGGATTTTTGTCGTTTGTGGTCTTGTGTTAAATCTATATAAAAGATACTTATTTTTAATATACAACTTGTGTGGTGTCCATCTGTAGTGTTGTCACTATGTTACTGTATGTGTTCACAAATGCTTTACACACTGCCTCTGAGATAAGCCTGTCTGCTCGTGCCAAGCTACCAAGGGGGGTGAGCAGGGGTTATTTTAGGAGTGTACCCCCTTCCCTGACTAGGCGCAAGGGTCCCTATTTGGTCAAAGGTACCTACCTCTGCCAACTAGAGACCCCAAAATCTAACAGCTCTATAGAAACAAGCATTCGCAATGCAATAGGTCTCGCATTTGCGAGAGTTTAAGCTATTTGCATTGTAAATGGCCATGCTTTTTATGTTTTAAAAACAAACACATAAATAAAAGGCATTGTCATTTAATAATGCCAATAGCTCAAAATCTCGCAAATACGAGACCTATTGCATAGTAAATGCTTGTTTATCACACTAATAGTGATGAATAGATTTCTTGGCATTGATTTTGCCACCTCTGATGTCATGAGTCGCCAGTGCCAGCAAGCCCGTCTCTGAAAGCAGCACCCTGGCCTGCAGCAAACCAACAAATGCCAGAATGGCAGGATTTATTTATTTTTATTTATTTAATGCATTTTTATATAGCGCAGACTTTACCCAAAGGTGTCAGAGCGCTTTACCAAGTTTGTTACATGAGGAGATTTACACACTTAAACGTTACAGATACAAACGGGATAGTTGAAAAAGTAAAATAAAATAAGAGGTGGCAATCCCAAAAAAAAAGACAACACAAACATTAGGATTAGGTTAGTACAGGCATAGGATACATATTTACAACATTGGGCTCAGGAGAACGCCAAGCGGCCTTGAGGGGCATGAAAAGGGATGTATTAATTCTGGAAGTGTCTTTGGAAGAGAAGAGATTTGAGGTCTGTTTTGAAGGTCCGGGTAGAGGTGGTGGTTCGGAGTAATGGAGGAAGCGAGTTCCAGATCCTAACCGCATTGCCTGAGAAGAATTGAGCCATAGATTTTTCCCTTTTGAAGGTAGGGGGCTCGAGCAGTAAGTTTTCAGCATTACGTGAAGGTCTAGAGCCGCCTGAGATTTTAAGTTTATTCGCCAAGTATTGAGGGCAGGAAGTGTGCAAGGCTTTGTGGGTGATACAGGCAGTCTTGTAGATTGACCTTGCTTCGATGGTAAGCCATCTAAGAGAAAACAGTATGAGTGTGATGTGATCATTTCTTTTGGCCCCATAGACAAAACGAGCCACTGAATGGAGTACGGATTTAAGAGGGAAAGGTGGGATTTTAGGAGGCCAGCAAGGAGAGAATTGCAATAGTCCAATCTAGAGAGAACCAGAGATTGGACCAAGGTTTTTAGGTCTTGCTCCGGAAAGAAACGTCTAATCCCCCAGAGAAGGTGCAGTTGGTAATGTGCATTCTTTGCAATGGAATTGATGTGGGAGTGTAGATTGATCCTTTTGTCTAGTATGACACCAAGGGGTTTAGCGCTGTCGACAACGATAGGTTTGTTTTTAAGTAAATTCAGCTTATCCATCCAAGATTGAACAGGAGGAGGAGAGAGTGAGGTAGAAAGAAGGAGGAATTCAGTTTTGGAAGGATTCCGAATGAGTTGATGAGCTGACATCCAGTTTTGGATAGAGTTGAGAGTGGTGTTGAGGATTGAGATGTCATGTGTGGAAGACACCTTTAGGTAGATTTGGGTGTCATCAGCATAAAGGTGGTAAAGAATCCTATATTTACTTAGGAGATTTGCCAATGGTTCGAGGTAAAGATTGAACAAAGTGGGTGCGAGGATAGATCCTTGAGGGACGCCTTGACCTACCGCCATTGAAGTCGAAAGGCTGTTAGCTATTTTGATCACTTGAGATCTACCTGAGAGGAATGAAGCAAACCATTTAAGCACTGTGCCTTCCAAGCCCATTCTTTGTTTTAAAGTGTTCAGAAGAGTGTTGTGATTAACAGTGTCAAAGGCTGCAGAAAGGTCAAGAAGAATAAAAAGACAAGACTCCCCTGAGTCAAGTACACGCAGGGCGTCGTCGATCACTTGCAGCAGGGCTGTTTTAGTGCTGCAGTCTTGCAGGAAGCCAGACTAGAATTCGTCGAGAAGATTGTTATCCTTGATATGTAGGGAAAGTTGTTTCGCTACACATCTTTCTGTGATTTTTGCAAGAAAAGGGAGGTTGGTGATAGGGTGGAAGTTGTTGAGGACATTCGCATCAGCGGAGGGTTTTTTAAGAAGTGGGGTAATGTCCTGTTTTAAGAGCTGAGGAAGAGGTTAACCAGACTGGTCCAATAGGAAAGGGTGTGGGTGTAGAAGTCAATTGCGATGTCACTAGGGATGGGGTCGAAAGAATGGTTAGAGGGTTTTGAGAATGCTTTTAAGGAGGGCATCTTCAGTTATGGCGTCAAAGTTCTGCCAAATGACTAAGGATTTGCGCTCCTCTAGGGGGGTAGGGCGAATGACCTGATCCACCAGTGATTTCACTTTTTCATCAAAGAATATAGCAAATTATGCTACTTCCTTTGGAGGATCGTCGGCTTGATGGTTAAGGGAGAGAAGTTTGTATTTTTGATGAGGTCAAATAGTTTTTTGGGTCTGTTTTTTGCTGAGTCGAGGAGGGTTCTGAAGTGTGACGCTTTTCAAGGAAGATGTGTTTTTGGTAGTTTGATCTTGCTGAACGTAGATTAGAGAGATTAGTGGTGGATGGAGATTGTCTCCATTGTTTCTCCAGGAATCTCAAGTTCTTCCTTTCTTCATAAAGGCATTTATTGTACCATGGTGCAGATGGAATAGGCCTTTTCTTTTTGCTTTGAAGTGGAGCAACATTATCCATTTTGACTGCAAAACTGGAGAGGCATTGGGAGGTAAAATCGTTGACATCAGAATTAGGGTCTAACATTGGAAGTGATAGCATAGTTGAATTGCAAAGAATGTCAAGTTCAATGTTTTTGGTGTAACGGAACCAGGTAGTAGTCCTTTTAGGTTGGCCAAGAGTTACAGAGTGAGATAGGTGCAGAGAGAAGGGGATTTATTTATTTATAAAGTTTTATATAGCGCTGGCTAGACCCGGAGGTATCAGAGCGCTTTACATAAGGATCAGTGCGTTACAGGTTACATAGTTACAGCAATTAGATCAACGAATAATGGAGGGAGGAGGAGGGAGGGGGGAGGAAAAACAGCGGGGGATGAGGAAAACAATGTCAGATGTCCGGCTGGGTAGGTGATGGCCAAGGGGGTGAACCAGAGCCAGACTCCTCTATAGCTGCAAAGAACAGCTCCACCGGGCATCAGCCAAGGTTGCTCGGGCTCCACAGTAGGTACAAAACAGTTTTGGAATCAGCCCAGGGGGCATCGTCATACCTCCATCAAAAAGCACCGGTCCCGGTATTCCTGGGGAGTGCAGTCCGCCTCGTCTTTCAGCTTACCCCCAGGACACGAGTGGTGGGTGGAGAGGAGGAAGGGACAGTTCCAAGGTCTGAAGAATTCACACAAAGAGCTGACCTGGGAAAACAGCACAGGGATCCCTGAAACCAACGCCCGTACTCCATAGCTGTAACCAGTCTGGATAAGAAGACCAGGGAAGCAGCGCTGGGATCCCTGAAACCAGAGCCCATTCTCTGTGTCTGAAGCTAATCCGGAAACTTGCAAACCCTGGCCTCACTGGAGAGACACTGGCGATCGCCATCTTGAGGAGTGAAATAACTGGCGGATCGTCGCAACTTCAGGAACAGCCCTTTGGTGGTGTTGGCGATCAGGACAGGAGAGGAAGCCCGCGTATCATCGGTGTTCGGGGCTGTTCGGGGGTCAAAACAAACATGGAGGGAGGCCCTCTGGGGGGGTCTGATTCATCACCAGCTCATTGTGGTGCTTCGAGGTAGAATCGGGATGAGGAAGTGGTCAGACCAATCAAATTGAATAGGGTCAGCAATAGTTAGCATATCTGTTTTGTATATAACAAGGTCAAGAATTGAGCCCTTAGAGTGTGTTGGTTCCGTGCAGTGTTGGATAAGATTATTTATTGAGAGAAAAGTGGCAAGCCTATTGGCAGCTGAGTCTTCCAAAGAGCCCCAGTGAAGATTAAAGCCTCCCAGAAAAATTGTCTGTCACTTTGAGAGTATTGGTCGCTGGAGAAGTCGGTGAATTCCTCCAAGAAGGAGGAGCAGTCACCAGGCGGGTGATAAATGGCATGAAATCTGAAAGGGGAGCAGAGTTGCACTTGAAGCGCCAGAGAAAGTCATTCGAATGTAGGGAAGGAGCAGTTGGGAAAAACCTTGAATTGTAGGGAGTTTCTGAAGATGACTGCAACACCTCCCCCAACTTTATATTCTATATCATTTCTAAAGATGGAATACTCGGTGGGTAGCAGAAGATCAAAAAAAGTATGAGAGGTGTCATTGAACCAGGTCTCGGTGAGGAAAAGTATGTCAAGATTGTGAAGATTGATGGTGTCTGAAATTTCCAGCTTGTGTTTGACTGCAGATCTGCAGTTGTGGAGCAAACAGCGCAACTCTGACAAGACTGTTTTGGTGAAGGGGCATTAGGGCTTTTAGGGGTGATAGGGATAATGTTCCTGAATGAGGGTGCCAGGGTAGAATAAGGCTGTTTAGTTCGGGCAGAGGAGATGGTCGGAATAGTGCAAAGATTAGACTTAACTGGAGGGGGGAGGGGGATGGCTTTAGAAGTCTTGTTACTATCCAATAAATTAGGGATGTCTGAAGGGGATAGACTGTTTGTGGCTTTTTTGGGTCGCGGGAGCAGGGTACTCCTCGGGAGTTTGGGGAAGTGAGTACTTGCCAGGGGGATTGGCAGTGGCGTAACAAAAATTGAGGGGGCCCCTCCGGACTCTATCAGGAGCTCTCCGGCCAAGGTGCTGTGTTGAGGGGGCCCCCCCCACACCGCGGGTGCTGCGAGGGCCTGTGTTACGCCCCTGGGGATTGGGGTGTTGGGAAAGGTGGATATTTTGAGCACTTAGGAGTGAGATGGTAGCTTCAAGCTGGGACATAGAGGAGATGAGAAATCCTAAGGAGAGTAGGGCTGAACATGGAATGTTAGGTGGCTCGATAGATTCCAGAGGGAGTGCAATTAGTGAGGGAGGGCAAGGAGAGGAGGGGGTGAGGAAGGAGTATTGGGGTGCAGGAGTAAAAGGTGGAGGTAGAGGGTGGTTGGTAGAAGTTATTGGTGCATCTGAGGTGGAAAGGCAATTACCTGGGCAGATGTTGACCAGAGGAGAAGTAGTGAGTTCATATTTAGGAAGAGGCAGGTGTTGGATGTGGTGGGAGCGTGGAATGCGGAGAGGGGAAAGAGGGGAGTCATAGAAGGGCAGGAGGTTAGGGGAGAAGAGAGGAGTAGGGGCTGGAGAGGTCACGTGGGCTAGGAGAGGTGAGTGTAAGGGGGAAACAGCCATCACATTGCATGCGTTACAATGCATGCGATTACAACACGGTCGTTATAACGACCGCGTTGTTACATCACAGTACCATTTCAACGCAAGTCGTTACAACGACTTGCTCTAGGGGCACTCTAAACTAAGTTATAGTATAATTCACTATTCCAACACCTTCCCTACTGTTGCACACACTGGAGTTGGAATAGTAAATTATACTATTCCTAAGTCCATCGCGCCCCCTAGAGCAAGTCGTTGTAACGACTTGCGTTGTAATGGTACTGCAATGTAACAACGCGTTCGTTGTAACGACTGCGTTGTAATCGCATGCGTTGTAAACGCATGCGATGTAAAGGGCTATATTCGTGTAATGGGACTGGCAACAAGCAGTGTGGGGAGGATTGGCATGGAGGGTAGTTGAAGAGAGAGTAGGCCAGGGGGAGGGAACAGGAAGAGATTGCCATGGGAGGATAGTTGGTTGAGCGGCATTACTGGAGAGATGGGAGGGCGAAGAGAGATGAAAGGGGTTTGTGCAGAATTCAGGATACAGGGAGAGGGGGAGAGTGGGTAGACAGGAAGAAAAGGGAGGGAATAAGGAGGAAAATTCGCAGAGTTAACTGGGAGATCAGGCTGTTGGAAAGATGGATTAAATAAGGGGGTGAAGCCTGGTGGGGGTGGGAGGTTACTTCGGAATCCCAGGATGGTACAGAGGGGAAAAGGAGAGTGCTGGCCATAGGTAAGGCTGGTGTGTTGAGGGTAAAGTCCCATTTGGAAGGGGGCAGAATGGGAGATGAGGAAGCAGGGGAGAGGGAGGGCAAAGGGCTAGGAGGGAGGCCAGTGCCTCCCGGGAGAGCAGCCTATTGGAGTTCAGGAGGGTCGGGGGAGGAGAGAGGGAGTAAAGGGAGGAGTTAGTTGAAGAATCAAGGGAGATCACAGTCCCAGGAATAGGGAGTAGGGAAGGAAAGAGGTGGTCAAAAAGAGAGAGACAAGTGTCTTTAGCTTGAATCAAGACACTACCATTGTTATGAAGTGAGATAGTGAGCTATTGAAACAAGTAGAGGGGGAGATTTTTAGCTGTTGCCCGTGCGGGATAGAGGAGGAGGAGGTAATGTTGAAGGAGTTATTAAAGATGGTGGTCCAGGAAGGGATGTCGTGAGTGAAGAAAATGGTGTCAGTTTTAAGCCTCCCATAGCGACCACTATGGTATTGGTTAACTAAGAGGGAATCAGGAAAATGTTCAAGGGTGTTATGTTTGAACCGCTTTGCTGATGCTTTTGACAAATTGGGGGGATGAATGATCTTGAAGCAGTTAACTCCAGTCTTAACTCGATTGGTTGACATAGTTGAAAAATGAGGAGGGAGAGGATGGTGGGTGGAGGATGAAAGCGTCACTAGGGTAGCGACGGCGAGTAGAAGCACTAGGAGGAGATAGCACATAACTCGGGGGGCAATAATCAAGACAAGTGAAAGGAGAGGAAAGGTATAGAAAACAACGTTGAAGGCACTGAGTCACCGGAGCAGGGGGTGTAGCAGTCACAGGAAGAGGTAGGTTGAAGCAGCAGACCTCCGGTAATGTAGGAAGAGACCTTCTTTATGTCAGAGGGCTAGTGCTGCTGAGTCATTCCTTAATGCACAAGGCGCTCCAGGAGACCTAGCTTCAATTTGTTTCAGACTTCACATCTGGGTAGGGGCTAGGTCAATTTGTCTACCAATGAGTAAACTGTGAGGTTAAAAATAGGAGTCCTTAGTCCCTTTAATAATTCCGTAGGGGATTAGTAGGTCCTTTGTCAGATTCCACTATTTTGGTGTGAGGGTGGACTAAATCCACTTTCAATTTCTACTATAAATTCCTGTGAGAGGTTTTCCTTACCCCCAGGCCAAACTGTTCAAAATGGCCACGATTATGAGCCTGGGCAAACAGGGGAGAGCAAAATGGAAGGATCCAGATTGAACTGTTATGGGAGCTGCTAGGAGGTGAGTGCTTCAGACAGCAGCAACTCTCTGACTGCTGGGGACATTGGAAGGTGAATCAGAAAACACCAGCGATGGAGCAGGTCGGTTCCAGGAGCACAGCAGGGCGGCGCAGAGCACAACCAAGGATTGGCCCATGCTTAAGGGAGAAAGAAGAAAGGAAAAAATAAGAAAAATGAAAACCACACTTCAGTCGGCACCAGGCGAGTTATCCAGCAGGGAGCAGAGCAGGGTGGAGGGAGATTTGCACTACTGCAAATAAAGAGCCAATGCAGAGATGAGGATGGCTCCTAAAATGTCAAGGTGAGGGCACTTACCACCACAGATGAAGAAAGCATGAGCCGGTAGTAGCAGTGGGTGCAGAATAAGGCACTGAAGCTAGGTGCCAGCAGCTGCAAATTGAGTATGGCTGGAACAGGCAACCATCAGAGGCAACATATAGGCTGCAACTGAGTGCAGAAGATTAGGGATGGTCGCACCCCGCCAGAGGTGCAAGTCGGAGTCCGATTCATACGGACTGCAGGGAGTGGTGCACTACAGCAGCAACTCCTCTTGAGTATGAGTGCAGCAGACGAAGGAGTAGAGATCCCAGCAACTCTGAAGTGGAAGGTGAGATCGGGGTCTGAAGCACCAGCAGCTTGTGAGCCGTAAGTTCTGGGGACGACCACTGCAATGTCGGGTGTCTGCCTCAAGATGGCGGACTTCCATCTTCACCGCCAGAAGCAGAGCCAGGACTCCACTGGGCGGAAGGAATGCACGAAGGCACTGGAGACCGAAGCACCCCGCGGTCCAGTAAGCTGTGGAGACGAGGCGGACCAATCCAGCTCGTAGACTGCGAACCTGCTGCAAGAGCGGAGTAGAGATCCGATGGTCACCGCAACCATCCCGGAGCCTCGCGCAGGAGTCCAGAGAATCCAGACGATCAGGACAGTTCAAGTGCCTAGAGGCGCTGCAGCCAGTAGCTCACGTGACATATTGGTTCTAGCTTGGAAACGGTAGGCTAATTCTGGGATATACACTTAGAAAGTGATCCCAAGCCCGAGAGCCTCTTAGAGGTTCAACCTTCCGGCCACCATCTTGGATGGTCAGTCCAGCCTTGTTACTGATAATAAACAGTAGGGCGGGTCATTTCGCGCAAGTGCACGCCTGCTCAGAATTGAATTAATTTAGCATTTTGTGTAAAGGCTATTAAATCTTCACATTACCATTTCTCAAGACAAATGTTCCTCAAGAAAAAACCTTGGGGCTGTTCCCTGATTAGAAAAATCATTCGAGTGGCTTTAGCAAAGTGATAAGCAGACCCCTGGAGTTCTCTTCCTCTCACCATTAGGAAACTAACAGACAACAACTAGCTGCGAAAAGAAACCAAAACTTACCACTCAGATAAGTGACGCCATAAGCAAACCACCGCTAGGTTGTTTTGTAAAATCTTAGTGACAAGAGCTGGGCATAAGTCCTAAAAACAAGCATTGGAAATGCAATCAGTCTCACATTTGTTTGAATTGGCAATGTCTTTTACCTATGTCATATGGAGTGTATGTATATGGTGTGTAGTGGAATTATGTGGGTTGGATTGGATTAGTTAGTTGCGCAATTGTGTGTGGTGGATTTGTGTGGTGTGGATTTGTACTGTGGAATTATGTGGCATGTGTGCAGTGGAAATATATGGATAATAATTATGTGGTATTGAGTGTAATGGAATTATGTGGAGAAGGATTGTGTGCTGTGCAAGTATGTGGAATGATTTTGTGTGTTGTGGAGTGGAATTTAATTATGTGGTGTGCTTTTGGATTTTATAGTATAATGTGGAATTGTGTGGTGTGGATTGGATGTATGCAGTGTGTTGCGTATTGTGTTGTTGAGTTGTATTATGTGGTTTGGTGTCAAATTATGTGGTGTGGATTGAAAATGTGTGGAGTTGGAATTGTGTGGCATGGAACTGTGTAGCTAGCTTTGTGTTTTTGGTGACAAAAAAAGAACAAATAGGTAGCGCTAAGCTCCAGATCTTTGTATTTGGGTATCAAAATTAAGTGCCCAACATACTAAGACAACGGTGCCACCCTTGTAGGGACGTGCCTGCAACAGTGAACATTGACATTAGCATTGCACAATGGTGTTTATGAACGTTCTTGAAAATGCACAATAGTTAACAGAATCAAACACTTGGTTAACCTGACTAAGTGGCTAAACCTGTTACATTCTACCACCATGAGCTGTCCCAGAACATAAGACCTTTGGATAAAGTAAACAATGATAGAAGAGCCATGTTACAAATGAATACATAAGATTTTGTTCACATGTCCTATTCATTATCCTGCTCAGGCCTGTGCAGACTCTATAAACAGCAACTGGCTGTTATTTCGCTCCAGGAAAAGTGGCAATACAACCTGTGAGGCAGGCAAGTCCCATATTGTCAACCATATAGGAACCAGTGCCCCCGATTACCCATAGTCAAAATTTATTAGCATAGTTATTTAAAACCATCGCATAAGAGAAACAAAGCATTACAACCCTTACAAAATGATAAAATATTGTGTGAACAGACAGAAGTCCTTTAAAATATATAACATAAATTCTTTGAATGTGTCTTAGTACAAAATTGTGCGGCTTTGTAGTGATGGCCTTTGGTGGTAGCCCCCCTTGCGGCAGGATTATTTTGACATTAAAATACAGTGAGGCCTTGCCGCAGCAGTCGGCATCTTTTTTGTCTCCAGTGTCAGAAATTGTGCTAGTCAGCAGTATACCTGCGGATCCTCTGGTGCAAAGCAGGCCAACACAGCCTGTCTCCGAGTCTGAATCCCTCTTTGATTAAAATAAACCTTTAGGAGATGTCCCTATTCCTTCAACAGTTCCTTGCAAGTACATAGGAGTGCACATAAGCGACAATCAGTTCCTACACTGTCCCTATGCCAGTGTGGAAGGTGCTAAGCGCATGGTAGTAGCCCCAGTCAATATTTCAGGAATTTGGCTTTAATGGTTTCTGTGTAGCCTAGACTGAAGTATTTTTGAGGTGCCAGTGCAGTGTAAGTGGTCAAAGCCATCCAGCTGTGGGTCCTCTTTGCCTCTTTTGCAGCTTTGTCTTCAACCAGCAATAAAGATTTTACTGATTTCCAAATTAGCTTTTAGAAAGCAGCATTGCTGATAGTTGATTCCCAGAGCTGTAGGAGCCCTGTGTTGTGTAGGCATTCATTGAGGTAAGTCATGGCTGGTGCTGAGACTCTCTGTTGCAGCTCTAACCATAGGTAGTGATTGAGGGTTTCTGGTCGTGCCTTCCGGTTGTGTCCCAGGTGATAATGAAGGCTCCTTGCCTTGCCAAGGTCTGTCTTTGTAGTCCAAACTCCAACCTGATCTGTGCTGGCGAAGTGTGATTTAGCAGGCTGAAGATGATTCTGTACGAACCTATTACTGTGCTGACAAGGGTTTTAGCATCCCTGTCCCTCTGTAGTTTGCTGCCATAAGCTATCTTTGGTATAAGTTTGGCTTGTATTACTCGAACTAAGGGGAGTAGCGTTGGACCATTCAATTTTGAGCTAAGGTTCTTTAATTTGACTGCCAAAGCGAGGCCTTTCTTTTTGATCAAATCTCTCTGGGCGATGAAGTGACCTCCCTTGTCTATGATCACCCCTACGTATTTGTATTCCGTTGCTGCTTCAATACGTGTTTTGCCCCAGAACCAGGCAAGTGGTTTCTTGTAGTTTTTGCCAATTGTCATGGTCCTTGTTTTCTCAAGATTGATGTTTAGGCCGTTAGCTTCAGAATATTCTTGTGTTGTGATAAGGAGGTGCTGTAGGCTGACCTGCGTGTGGCTTTTCAGGACTATTACATCCGCATAAAGAAACTTGACAGCGCTAGGCCTCCTAGTCTAGGGGGATGGGAATTACAGGCGTTCAATAACGGTACCAAGTCTGCCAAAAAGAGATTGAATAGGATTGGGGCCAAAACACATCCCTGCTTGAGCCCCTTACTCATCGGTATGTGTCTTGATAAAAATGAACCGTCGCCGAGCTTTACCTGTATCCAAGTATCTGTATGGAGGGCAATTAACAGGTTCAGCAGAGTCTGTGGAATCCCCCACCATGCCAATTTACTCCAAAGTCTGCCACAATTCACGTGGTCAAAGGCAGATTTGTAATTAATAAAGCATAGGTGTAACGGCATTTTTGATGCTTTTACCTTGTAAATTAGTCAGATTGAGCGGTTTGATTGATCTCTCGTTGGCCCATGGCAAGAGTTCTTCTAATAATGTTCCTGCAAAGTATTTTGACTCATTGTCTAAGAGAGTGACTAGACGATAGTTATTAGGCAGTTACTTGTCGCTGTTTTTAACAGGAGGATGGAATTGTGGCATCCTGCCTTATTTAGAAAAAGAGAGGCTCTAATGCTTCACCCAGAGTTCTGCATTCTGTTTGAATAATGCCAGGGGGATCCCGTTGGGCCCCAGGACCCCCTCCCTCCCGCCTTTGTCAATTTGCCTTCTAATTGCTGTGATGTTGAGTGCTGGAGATGGTATGAGCGTCGTGTTCACTTCTGTTGGAGACGGCACTGAGAAGTTGCCTTCATCTACATGGACGGCGGGCAGGTTTCTCATTGCCTGTCTTTTTGGTTCTGGGCCAGTAGTTTTGCGGGGTACCTCTTGGTGGAAGTGGCCCGAGGTATCTCACCCAGTCTTCAACAGAAATGTGGGTGGTAACACCCCCATGCGAGGCTCGAGTGAGGCTGTTATCGTTCCCCAAAATCTAGCGCTCTTTGTGGTTGATGTCAGCGTAGAGTTTTACCTAGACCTTTTCTGCTCTTTGCCTGTTGGCAGCCCATTTCAATCTCTTTAGATGTGATTTTTGCTGCCGCAGTAGTGTCAGAGAAGCGTTGTCAGTTGAGTTATGGCGAAGAGACCTTAGCGTGCGATTGATCATTCGTGTGGCGTTCCTCATTTGGAAAGCAAACACAAGGAGATGATGGACGGAGCGCTGAAACTTTTCAGTCACAGATCTGGGTTGAATCCATCATCGTTCTTTAGCTCACTTCGCCACCCCAGTTCAGACACAGCTATATGCAAATCAGTCTTGACCCTGTTCCTCATGGGAACAGTCCAGCCCGAACTGCCAAGCCATCTCTTCCCTGGACTGGAAACAAGCATCCTGGGACCGGTTTCGGGCTAACAGCCCTCATCAGCCAGGCTAGCTTGAATCCAGTGGCAAAGTGAGCAAGGGACCCACGTCTGGGCATACCCTGCCAACTTAGGGCGAACAAAGCAAACAAAGCGAAACCGGTCCTAGGATGCTTGTTTCCAGTCCAGGGAGGACCTGGCCTGGCAGTTCGGGCTGGACTGTTCCCATTGGGCGCAGGGTCAAGACTGATTTGCATATGGCTGGGTCCAAACTGGAATGGCATGATGAGCAAAAAAACGATGGATTTAGGCCCAGATCTCTGTACTGGGGTGAATGTATGACATTGTTCTGCATTCTGTCCATCAACTGTTGTTTTTGCATTTGTCACCCCGAGTGGGACGGGTATGCCCAGACGTGGGTCCTGTGCTCTCCATGCCACTGGAGTCAAGCTATCCTGGCTGTTGAGTGCTGAAAGCCCGAAACCGGTCCTAGGATGCTTGTTTCCAGTCCAGGGAGGACCTGGCCTGGCAGTTCGGGCTGGACTGTTCCCATTGGGCGCAGAGTCAAGACTGATTTGCATATGGCTGGGTCCAAACTGGAATGGAATGGTGAGCAAAAAAACGATGGATTTAGGCCCAGATCTCTGTACTGGGGTGAATGTATGACATTGTTCTGCATTCTGTCCATCAATTGTTGTTTTTGCGTTCTTCATTTGGACCCATTTCGTTTTTGGGATGCAGCCCATCCTCTTGTTGTTTTGGTGCTCCTTTGGTTTGAGTGGAACAACAAAAGTCTCTGCCATGTTGGTGGTGAATAACTCCCTTCTCTATAATTCGCTTGTTCTGGACCATGCCTCGAAGAGCGATGTGGTGGATTGCAAAAGGTGCCCAATTGTTGCCTGTGCAAATTTGATCTTCTTATAGTTGATTTTAGATATTTACTCAGGGGCATCCCGTGACCGTTCGGAAATGGGCATAGTTGTTTTTATTGAGATGTCTTGGGGTCGGTAGTCATTGACGCCATTGTCTCCCAGGTGGAATGAAGTGACCTGTTTGAACAGGGAAAGGGAGACAAAAGTGTAATCTATTGTTGTGCTTATAGTTGAAGAGTAGTAGGTGACTGCCGCAGGGTTGTCGTCGGCGAACCTCCCATTGGTGGCTCTTAGGTGAAGGTCCTCAAAGTCCTCCAGTAAGTGCTGGCCTGTTCTGGTTAGATGACCCTGTTTTCTTTGTCCCTGCTTTGGTATGTCCCAGAGTGAAGTTTGAGCAGACACTGTGTCTTCTAAGGAGGATCCTAGCCGGTATAGGTTAAAGTCACCAGTGAGGAGGAGGTCTGCTGTTTCCCCCTTGCTTATGTATGCCTCAAGGTGATCTACCAGTTGGTAAACTGCCTTGATTTTCCTTCTAGGATGGATATAAGCATTGATGAGTATTATGTCTGAGGTCCTGTTCTGTGGTGTTATGGATGGCACTGATATTTTTATTGCGTTATTTGCTGATGATGCTGAGCTAAGGGGGTGGGTCAAGGCTGTGCATGTAATTTAAACATAAGTAACCAGTCTGCCTTGTAAGTGGCCATATCTATTATATTTGTGGGAATAGAGCTTATTACAGGTTACCGGACCATTGGTATGGAACTTGTTATGTAGGCCTGGTCTTTCCAAAAATCTTTCATATGGACAGAGAAGAAAAAGGAACATACAAGATGATTAATAGCTTTACACGTAGAAAGAGGGAAAGTTTTTCAGAAATTGTAGGTGATATTTTTGGAGCATTAATACCAGCAGTGGGAATATCTTTGAATGCATTTAAAATTCGGAAATTATCCACAGTAGTAGATCGTTTGTCTACAGATACTGCGGGAGGGTTCTTGATGGTAAATACCGAAATGGTTGCCATGAGAGCTATGGTGATGCAAAATCGGCTTGCCCTTGATATTCTTTTGGCAAAAGAGGGTGGAGTTTGTGGAATGCTGAAAGTCCAACATTGTTGCACTTACATTCCTGATAAAAGTGAAAATATACAAAAGTATATCACAAATATTACAAATTTGCACAAAGAACTAGTTCCACTGGAGGTTGAAAGTGTCCTTGGAAAACTTGGTAAAGGGTTTTCTTCAGTAGCAAATTGGTTAACAAGAATGAGTAGACTAGTGATAGGGAAAGTTATAATAATAGCAACTGTAGCAATATTGTTAGCCATGGTGTTAAAAATTGTAATAACGTGTATAAAAAAAAAAATAAGACAAAATAAGATAAAAAGAAATAACAGAATAATGAAAGAGAGAGAGAAATGGGTGAAATTGAGTTAGAGAAAATTAAAGAAAATATGTATAAAGAGACAAGATGAAATGGAAACAGATGTATAACTAACAAAAAGCAAAAGGATGAAAGACATATGCTGCCTGAAAAAGAAGTATAACTTGGGTTTTATGTGGTGATTTAAAAATCACCAAAGGGGGAGTTGATGGAGCAGAGTAAATGAAAAAAATTTAACCCCTAACAAATTTTATAAATAATTAATAAATATGTTCGTTTAAATGTATTAATCAACAATGTATGTGAGGGAAGGGTAACACGCAAGTATGTGTGCTGAATAATCTATTTACAAATGTCTGTGTGTCTAATTATAACATAAAAGTAATTGCGTACTAAATAAATAATAAATGCATGATTCGTGCTTCATAGAATATAAAACGTGACGTTGTAAAAACAATAGTGATGGTAAGTAAGGAACAGCTTAAATGTTGCTTTCTGCTAGGTGATAACTAATTGGGGTACGTAGATGACGGGAGGGAAACGAAAAGGCTATGTTTCTCTATTTTAATTATGTTTTGTTTATTTCTAAATAGTGCTTCTAAGTCTAATCGAGTGGCGATAAAATGGCTGCCGTTTATTAGAGTACGCATGCGCTGAGAATACACATGACAAGGGAGAAAAAGTTGGAGAAAGACTGACCACGTGATGGTGCTGAAAGGCTAGGATGCAAGAATGGTCAAGGCTGATGTGACCTATTTGAACTGATAATGTGCCGTGGTGATCAGCAGAGAATCGTGGGAAACAGTTTTAAGAGAAAGGACAATGCCTGCAGAGTTCTCGAATGTATCGAAAGAAGTTACAAATGTACTGATCGAAGCGGATGGAAACATGTCATGAACTGTGAGAAAGGAAATGAACATATGCATTCCAGAAGAACAAGCTGGATCCGGGAGAATTTGATTAAAACTGAATAAATGAACTGAATGGACAAATGAAAGAAAAGCGCGTTATTAATGTTGCAACAATTTAGTTAGCAAAGTTAGAATTAGGGTATAAGTAGGCCTACTCTTAGTGGGAGGGGTAGCTTGCAGTGCTTGGAGTTCCTGATCGATCCATTTACTGAGCGGGAGATGCTGAAAGACTGTTAGATGAGACGGGTTGCGGTAGCTGATGCTGACGAGCTGAAGTTTCTGTTGCTGTTTTATTTTTCCAGTTGAGTATGAGAATCAGGTTATTTTTCAACTTTAAACTTAGGTTAGAAATCATTAGGCTAAATTAGGAAGATAGGCAGGTTAATTAGGATTTTTTCTCATGACAAAATTTCCTTTCTGCAATAAAATTGATTTTGCTTAATAAATATTTGATTTAATAATGTATGAATAATTGAATAATAAAGTCTAAATTCTTTTCCATGCCTTTAAAATTATATACATTTTGAAATTCTTAAATCAAACGACTCAGTGATTATTTACTAAATGGTTGTGAAATTAGTAATTAGTTATTGTGATTTAGCTGGTCTTGATCACTATCAACTGATTTTCACTAGATGATCCATCGACAAACAATGAGCAGGAATATCTTAAGAAATAACTAAGAAAGCGATAGGTTAAGGTAATAAGGTATCCCGGCTCCTTCCAGCGATACATCATGATGATTTTCATTTAGTTTTTTCTTTCTCCTAGGAGTATAGATTCGTAAAGGTGTAGAGGAAATCCAGGTGTGTGTGTGTGTGTGTGTGTCTGTTTGTTAGGCGGTGTCATGGGCCCCATCGTCATGTGGATGTGAGAAATATAAGTCGCGCCTGGATGACCGATAAGTGACCTAGGAGAAATAATTTTCATTGTATCCGCTGCATCACCATACAAAGAGTAGTTATTTGAGTATCAATCGTTTAGAAACTCAAATTTCACTCCTTGTAAAAAGCTATTCTAATTTTAATGTACAATGGACCTCCGCAACAGATTTATCATTAACGGGGCTGTCTGCGGTGGTGTCTTTGTCAATGGAACAGTCTATGGCGAGATCGTCAATGGGGCTGTTGGACACGATGAAACGGTCATTGGCAGGCTTGAGGCTGGCGACGATGTCATTTATGGAAACACTGTTATCGATGGAGTTGATGTAGATAGTGTGGTTTCACCAATAGATATTTTTTTCCTGCTGAATTGACAAAATGTTGGCAGTATGGTTTAACAACCAACTGGCAAGAAAGAAATCCAGGATGTTAGCAGAGTTAGCCTTGACCAGAAGATCTGAGTGAAAGCAGATTTTCTCTCAAGCGACCAGTGCTGTGGTTTACTAGAACTCCTCCTTCCTGATGGAGTCCAGCAATTAGAAGCTGAATGCAAGGGTGTTTATGGCAATAGCAGACAGTAGGAGTAACAGGCCTGTGCATGTTGAGTTTGAAAACCCCACTTCCATTTAAATATGACTTTCCACCCTTTATCAACATTCCAAGAGCAGTGTCCCGCGTTAGGCGACGGACATGATTCAGATGAATTCGATGTGGAAATCTCAAGCCTGGTTTTTAGTTCTTCTGTAACTATCCTATCTTGTCATTTTTCAATCCCTTTCCTAGTCCCAGTAAAATTTGATGAAAGTATGGGGTGAGTTTCCTCCACAACTGTGTTGGTCTTAAAAGACTGGTAGATTTCAGAGGCACTGAAAAGTCCTAGGACAGTTGCAGGAAGCTACATTCTTATTGACTAGACACAGGCTGATGGGATGCACAATGTACATCAAACTGCATTGTGTAAATGGTGTTTAGTAAGGAACATCGATCCTGTGGGGGCAGACATCACCTACATTTTGACCTTTCTGACTCAGCTGGCTGAAGTATATCAGATGGCTAACTTGCATACATCAGCTCCGTTGGCTGGACATGATGTAGCAGTGGAACCTCACACTGGAAAACCTCTCTTAGCAGTTAAACTGGTTTGAGAGGGACTGTAGATACTCTCTACTGCAGGATATAGACATTGTGCTTTTGCTACTACCGAGATAGGCAGATAATAAAGGTCTACCCAGGAAGAAATTGTCAGCCAAACTCACCATGTTGTGCCTTTTATCTGGTAGGAGTGTTTCAAATGTTTGGGCACTGAAATTGGCTGAAGGGTATTTGCTCAGGATGAACTAATACTTACATTTTCAAGTAGGATGAAATTCAACATCCGGTTTATTTCATATCCGGCAACTAAAGCTGTGGTGTAGTTTAGTGCCTCAGACAGCATGAGCAGAGGATAAAGGATCTTTGGCCTTGAGGAGCAAAATAGCTGATAAGAGTTTTTTTGGCAGTTGTCTGCTCCATTGTCTTTACTTACTTTGGTGAGCCGAGTATGGTGGCTCATGTGATAAGCAGCTCTAGTTACGTTTCATTATGGAGCCCAATACGCCTTGATAGCCATTGCTTTGAAAGACTTCTTCTTGGGAAGCAGACTGAAGACTATAATGAGAACCATGACCTGGTGAACAGAATCATTGTTCAAAAAGTTATAATTTAAGCCAGTCACAAACTTTGAAGGAAAGTTGCAATTCTTTTTCAGGACACAGAGATGTGGACTGGCAAACCATAGTTGAAGCCTCATGAATATGACTCAGTTTTGCATAATCCAGGCTTATGTTAGAAAGGTCATTTGTGGGCTAATCAGCATGTTTTGTAACTTGTGCAATGTTTAGAGACCAACAATAATTGATACTTTATTTTGACGGAGGCGGAGCAGAAATAAAAGCAGATGAATTTGACTTTGGAGTGAAGGGCACCAGAGAACTTCAAGTGGTAAAATGACTACATCACCAAGTAAACGGGGAAGAGGATACAAAAAGAGTACTTCATAGGCCTGGAATGAGGCAGATTAGTGGTTATTGTCAAATGTTTTCATAATTAATGCCACTGGGTTACTGGGAAATGTGCTTCGGGTTGATACGTTAAAGTTTATTTGGCTGCTATTTCATTGCGGTTAAAAATGGCATGCATAATCCTTGCGTTCTTGCCCTTAAGCGTTTTTGCCCTTAACAGAATTGAAATGTCCTTCCCACTAGCAAGTAAAATGAAAAGTCAAAGATCAATCATAAATTCCAGGTTGCTTTTTACAAATGGGTTAACTTTGCCTGTTAATTCAGGACTATAATGAGTTATCCCCTTAATTCCAGTCTGTGCTCAGAAAAGATTGACACTTCTAGTAGGAGGTAGATTCTACCCATGCAGGGGCAGCTCTTCCATTGGAGAGGAGGAGCGTTGCACCGCTTAAGTGCCCTCAAAAGCTCCAGAGATGAAAAATGAAATGGTAATTCATTACCATTTTGTTATCTCATCACCCCGTCCTGAACCGAGCGTCAGGATGGGTGAGTCCTGCCGAGTGACAGCAGGGTGAAGTGGTGGGCACAGGGCTGCCTTTGCACTTGTTCAAAGTGCGCATGTCTTTTTGGCCGGCTGTATTGCGAAGGCCAGCCAGATATGCACACTTTAAACCTCTCAACCCAGCTGTCTTAAGACAGCTAGGTTGAGAGCAAGTGCAGGCCTCCAGTGCCGTCAGGAGCGCCGAGAGGCCGCTCCCACCAATCAGGGCACTGATCACATACTGGTTTAACAGCATGTGATCAGGCCAGGATTGGTTCAGGGAATTTGCTGGGGCCTGTGGTGCAGTCCCAGCAGAAGAGGTCGGAGTGAGGAGGTCATCGTCCGTCAGGATCCGGTAAGTGTTTTTCTTTTTGAATTTTCTTTTGCCCAGCACGCACCAACCCATTTGCCCGACTCCCCCTCCCTCAGTAGATGCCAGCCGCCACTGCACCCAGGACAGGACACATTTAAACTGTGGTGTTATATCTGAAGAAATAATAGGCTGGCAAAATATTGAGGCATTACAAAGTTAATAGAGAAATAATAAGTGCATTTATTAAAAGCACAAAATCACTGCTGTACACTTGACCTCTATTCCCTGGTGGAGCAGCTTTGGCGTTAGCCAAGGCCTTTTCAGCTTACTAAAATTATATACAAGTTTCCAGCCGGTCCACATTGTCTATAGGTCTGTTTTGTGTCATTCACATCTTCTGCCCACTACAGCATACAGCACTGGATCAGCACACTATAGCCATTGGCCAACTTCACTTTGAGTGACGGCATTCAGTCCTTTCATAAGAAGCACATCCACACACAAAATAGTTCCCTTAAGTGTGTTAGCAATGTTTGTTTTTGAGGCCAAAGACATATTTTTATTTCAGGCATTCTTTTTGCTTGATGAGGGGCTATCAGCTCCCCCCAGCAATTAAACAAGTATTGACAAAGCCACACGGCTGGGGGCTAGTGACCAATGCCAGAAGTATTGGCTTTTTTAATACTTATTTACTATGCTTTACTTCCTGCTGGTAGGCTCGCTGGTAGAACTGAAAATTATAAACAGGAGTGGCTTAGGGCAAGCCTCCGAAGGCTCCAATGATGTCATGTCTACTGGCACTGCATCAGGACCTAAAGAGGACTCCAGTTACGGAGTGTAATTACAGGGCTATAATTAAAGTTCGAGCTAAACGAGTTTCAAAGCATAAAGAAGTGGCTATGCTCTTCTTCAACTTGAAATAAGATATTCAAGTTACGACTCGCTGCTTCAACCAGAGACATTCAGTTTCGAGTATTATTGAAGACCACACGCATTAGCCCAGATAACTGCATTTTGCTTTTATCCAATACCAGGGCTGGACTGACTTATAAGGAAATCTATCAGTGCCCTAAGGGCTGGCCTGAAAAGTCAGTGTTTAGACCTATTTTTTGCCTGCTTGTGGTCTTATGTGCCGCATTTTACTGTAGAATTCCTTGATATTACCACAAATGTTGCCTACAGCAAGCACAAATGCATGCAGTCCCCCTTATCTTATAAGACACCTATACAACGAGTCCTTACAAGTTCAAAATTGCCCAAATTTGAAAATGTGGGACACTTTTTTAGCTATATGGTTTGCTAATTGGGACACTTTTATTTTGTTTCCCGTACCTATTTTCTATACCAGTCCGACCCTGTCCAATACCCATTCAATTCTGTGGCATTCGATCAAAAAAATCGGTATAGAGAATTCTTATAAAGAATGATAATCCGAGAGATGTTACGTAAATCAGAAGAGTGAAACGTATTTGAGTTTGTGAGGTATTCCTTTCTCATTTTAATTGTTTGAGCACAAGTGGTTGCACCTCTGGCGTAAGGTCGTCCTGCATTTTGCTGAATGATACGGCTCTCCTTGAGGGCGAGAGACTGCACTGTCCAGAAAGCAAGGGCGCTGCGGGATGAGAAGCTTAAATGATGTCCTTGAGATGGAACTTGAATGTTTAAGTCCACACCGCCTGTCCAGTCCTTTATCTCAGAAGAAAGTCGTCTCATTCTGTAATTACCACGTCATCAGATTATCAAAAGCCCAGTGCTTCATTTGTGCCGGTGCTTAGCACCGCCACTTATTTATCAGGGCCAGGTCTACACCTGAGTGCCAACACACATCAATGACTGCGCGTCATGGGTCACAAAAATATAATTGACTGCAGTGTTCACAATCTGTCTCCCGAGTCCCCGGTGAAGAGTGCTGCTGACCCATAACAAATCCATGCCAATTTGACTTCGGTCAGTGTTACCTGTGGCCGGTCCACTGATTGGGCTAGATTTGGTTCTGTGGGGCTGCGGAAGCGTGCGTAACCTTTTTAAAATTCTACGCTCAGGCGGACACACACACAAGTCACGATGCACTGGCACTTCAGCACGATGTCAACGGCACTAATATTTGAAGCAGCCAGCGTGTCGTGCAGTGTACAGCAGCAGGCCTCTTCTTATTAAAGGCAGTAACCCAGTAAGTAACCAAACCAACGCTGCTTTTTCTTTAGTGTGGTCACCGTGGTGGTTGGTTAACTCGGTATGAACCTACTCTGAGCAATCAAGCCGCCGGCGCCGGGCACGGGGGAGTGCAATCCCCAGGGTCAGGAGGCTGGAAGGGCAGGGCCTTAACCCCTATCTGTCTGTATTCATGTCTATCTATTCATTGACTTACATCTGTTGGGTCTCGCGGCGCAATCCCCCCCGCCTCGACCATATCACACGCCTTGCGGAGGGGCCCACATCGATCCTACAGCTCAGCCGGGGCTGACGCAGCCGCTGTGTGAGACGGAAATGAAGATTAGGCGTTCCGATCCAGGGAAGGCCTCCATCTGACGCTGAGTCCCAGGTATACCCAGACGGCCGATATCGGGGCCCTGCTAGGGCCCGGTCTGAAACATGAAGCACTTTGGCAACTAGAAGCGGTGGGGGGATCTAAAACCACCAAGAACTGGGCACTGTATCCCCCCAGTGTGCCTGTAGAACCCCTGGGAGGTACACATGCGTCTACATGGCCAAAAAGCACGGGCTACGCAGCCGGCGCCACAGCCGGACGTGACCTGGATTCAGACAGGAGTGTGTAGCCCAAAGCCAGGAAATTTGAACAGCGGAGGCACCTGTACAAAAATAAAAAATCCGGATACATGCCAAAAAATAGAACAACCTCCTGGATTGGACTCCCTTCTGTGTAACCACTGGCACTAACACAGGCGTGAACTGAGCTATAAAGGACATCTTGATATACCGCAACTGTAAGTAGCACCAAGCACTCGCTTCCAGAGCCTCACCAGAGTACCACTAGCTGCCACCCAGTTCCACCCTGCAAAGAGGCCATTGACGAATATCTACGTGTCTGGATGTAGCAACAGGAGGTGGCTGCCCCACTTTTGCTCATAGGTGGAGTTGAGTGTTGTCATTAAGGACCAACTACCCTACCCACAAGTAAGTGACATTGTCGCCGATCAAGCAGGGGTGTCAGAGGGTTGAAAAATGGTCAAACGAAAGGCTGGTGAGAGCAAGGTGACAGTTGAACCAAGGGTCGTCACTAAACGGACCACAATAGACACCTTTCTGGCGCGAGCAGTAGGAGCTCTGACTAAAGAGATAGACCAGGCCGAAAGGCGCCTATCACGGCCAATGGGGGAAGGTGAAGCGATGGAACCCATAGCGAACCAAACTTTGGGGTCACCAATAGATAAGGAGTGCCAGAGCGACAAACCCGCAGAGGACCAGGGGTTCACCGCTGCCCCCCAATCACAGCTCGAACAGTGGGGGGTGGAATCTACGCCAGCAACAAACTCAACACCATCCTCGCCTCCCATCATGCATGTAGTAAAACGCAACGGAAGTCAAAGAACACTACACATTTAATTGAGCATCACTCGGTCCCTTCAAAAGCCCAGGATTTGTTTAATCACCTTGATGATGTGGATAATGCCATTTGGAAACCATTTTGGGACAAATTAACTGTTATTGTCAACAAATTATTAGCTCCGATAAAGATGAAATTGGACAAATTGGAGGGAGAGTTGGAAAGTGTCAACACTGGTTACAGCAACGTCCCCAGTATCTTACATACACAGTCCCTGGGGGACAAGGAGGTGCAATCCGAAATTCCTAATACAATAGATGTCTATCCAACGGCAGGGTCTGGTGATCAACTCACCACAAGTGTAGCAAATAGTAGCCCCTAGCCGGCTACGGTCAAACCCGATATCCAGCGCAGGGTTTAGACCCATTCATACAACTCCTATTTTGTCACTTACAGATAATCAAAGCCATGTAGCTCGCAAGGTAAATTATACACTTAACAATTATTATCATCCCCAAGAGCAAGTAACCATCAACCTCCCCCCAGCCTGTTGCCCTTATGTGGCTGTCTTGGCAAATGTCCCCCCCACTAATAAATGGCACTAGGGAAACAACGGAAGGCCTTAAGAACAAGGTGGTCCATTGGCTTAGTTCTAAATGCCTGTTTTCACCTACTAACGCTCACCAGATCCTACTAACACAAGGGGTAAGGTGGATAGGTCCACAAACGAAAAGCTACGATGGGGACTGCATTATCATCAACTTTCGAAACCGCAGTATAGCTGGTAACATCCACGCGAAGGTAGCACTACAACCTTTGGCTGGCCGTAGCATGGTTATTCTACCTCTAGGGTTCTTTTACAGCCACTGTATTAATCAAAACCACACCCAGGCCTACCCCCAAAGAGTTCAGGCCCTAAGATCGGCTTATACCTGCCCCCAGGCTTTACCTCTGGCAAATAGGTTCCAACCACTTAGTACGATGGATGATAATGACTCCATAACATCATACATGTGGCAGATAATACAGTAGACTATAATAGTAAGGAGACTGCTAAGGTTCAGGAGAACAACGTGCCCCCCAATGCCAATAACTGTGACCACGACAAGGCCACTAAGCCTACCAGGGAGCTGCCCAAGTCTAGAAAAAATAAATATGCCAACATTGCAACCCGCAGTAAAACAGTAACTATAACCTCAACCACGATCTCAACCAATGGGCCGGAGGGTGGTTCTCATAGCTTTGCAACATGGAATGTGAATGGGCTTATGAACAAACTAGGGAACCCTGACTGACACGATTTTATATCTAAATATAAAATAATTTGCTTACAAGAAACATGGTGTTTGAAACCTATACACGTAGATGGGCTCTCTTCATATTCCTTAGAAGCTACGGCTTCACCTGCAGGGCGGGCGAAAGGGGGGCTGTTTACTCTTCTCTCCACCAAAATATCAGTTAAAGTCAAGAAGATCATGAACCATGACCCTTTTTTAAAATGATTATGGTTGAAAAAAAATGGAGAGAAAGACCTGGTGATAATAAACTACTATAATAACATGTTTGATACAACACGTAGTAGGGTGGTGACGGCATTAGACTATCAGCTGGAAATTTTCCTAAGTGCTATACATACTAATTATATGTTAATATGGGCAGGAGATTTTAACATACAAGCCTGTGCTCTAGGTGATACTCAGTCATGTGGTCGTACTAATCAGGATGGGTTGGGACATGACCATTTTTTGTCATAACGAATATGGCGAAGCTTTGAATTTTATTGTTACCAAATATGACCTCGAATTACTGAGGTGTAAATGTGACCCAAATGGTGAAATAGTTCCTACATTTATGGGTAGGAACTCAGCTTCTATCATTGACCATTTGCTGATATCAGCGAATGTTCTGTGCGGTATGCCCATCATCGTAACGGCTCCCCTAAGTGACCATAACCTGATCACAATACCACTCTATCTTTGGAGCAAGAGGCACCATATTTTCCCATTGCAAGCAGGCCAAATGGTATTAGGATTAAATGGGAAGGTGTCGATCCCACCACTATGTTGCAAACAATAGTAGAACAAAATATTGTGGAAATTGATTACTGCCTTCAGGAGGATATTGGATCAAACTTGATAGTTAAAAATTTTAGTCAAATTACCAGTTCCATTAACCTATTACTTACCCGCCACCCCAATAGGGCTGGGAAGAAGAATAATGGATGGTTTGATACCGCTTGCACTAAAACACTTCAGTTGCTGAAATATGCCTGTACAGGTCACCACGGGACACAGTGATAATCAAGACTTTGCGTATCAAATATAAACAGGCCAGGGCTAATAGGATAAAATCACTCCAGAATGAAGCGTGGGATAACCTTACTATTGCGGAGGAGAATAAGAACACCAAGCTATTTTGGGACACGGTGAATGCCCCATTTTTAAAAAACGATGATAATCCTGAGTTCATGCATCTCGTCCCCTGTGATAGTTGGGTGGCACATTTTTCAGAAATCTTTAAAGAGCATAGTGAGGATGTAGTTAGATCTCTATGGAGGACGGGAGGAGGAGGGGGAATAGAAAAACTAGAAATTTCCCTCGCCGAAGTCAAGCTGGCCATAAAAACTAGCTCAGGGGGACGGGCACATTGTCCAGATGGGGTGCCAGTCGATGTATTTAAATTTGCACCCGACCTTTGTGGGCCTATCCTGACCAGGGTCTTTAATGCAGCATCGACAGATAACATCCCGTCTTCATGGGTGACATCGACGATTATACCTATATACAAGAAGGGGGACTCCTCATTAAAAGTCATGAGTAGAGTACTATTGCTAAGGCTGGAGGAATGGGTGCAAGAAAATTCGATCCTGTCCCCGGCTTATTATGGCTTTAGGAAGGAAATGGGTACGGTCGAACAATGCATTAACCTGGAACTTTTAATTGGTAAATACACAAGGGCTAAGACGGGAAATCTATATTTATGTTTTGCTGATTTGAGCAATGCCTTCGATTTGGTCGACCATAATCTATTGTGGGTACTGCTGATTACCCTAGGTGCACCAAGACCAAATGTGGGGTTCCTCTCACACCTCTATGAAAAGCTAGGGAGTCAGGTACGTACGTTTTGGCCTCCAAGGAGAATGTACACCACAATTCAAAGTAGGGCATGGCATCCGTCAGGGATGTGTTCTGGCTCCATTACTTTTTTCACTCTTTATTAATGGGGTGGATAGTCATCTTAAGTCGTTGCAGACCGATGCCCCTAAGGCTGGAGGACTCTCAATACCAGTACTGCTTTACGCAGGTGACGCTGTAGTCCTAGCTAGAACACCAGTAGGACTACAGAAACTGATGAATGCATTTGGTTGGTGAATTCATGACTTCAAGGAAAATGGTTATTAACAAAACCAAAACATTTACTATGGTGTGTGGTCATATACGTAAACCATGTAGAACATTTTTTATTGATAGTACCCCAATTGCTACAGTAAAATTCTTCTGTTATCTTGGGATAGTAAAGTTTATGAACAAACGAACGACTTACATCTGAAGTGCTGTTTTTCCATGCCATGTTTCATCTCTTTTGGATATATTTCGGTATTTTAATATCTGTTCTCCTCAGCGGCCTCGGAAGACATATTGTCGCTGGTCGTCTGTCTCTGTCTGCTCTCCTTCGCTGGCAGTCTCCTCTCCTCCCTGGGGTGCTCCCACAAGGTAAGCATCGAGCTCCGCCATCCACACGGCTAGTGGGATGGTGAGACCATAGCACAGACTGTCCGCTCTGGGGTAGTGGTGCGCTTGGGCCCAGGAAGGAGTGTGTGTGCCGAAGGTATCATCACTTTTTCTCACTCCTTAGCTAGCATTTGCCTTGTCATTTTTCTCAAAACGTGCGATCTTTCGGCATTCCCTCTCCTACTATCTCACTTACATATTTCCTTTTTTGTGTATTAATTTGTTAAAAACTCCCATTGTCTACACAGTTGCCTCTGAGACTGCTACTTTTTCTTTCTAAATGCACACCTCCTTCATCTCCTCTCTTTCCTACATCATCACGTTCATGGAATGTATGTCACGGTGTGACACTGTGTTTAACAAGTCAAGCATACCTTACACGCCTGAACTGTGACCTACACCCTTTCTGTGCGAAGATAGCTCTGTGAGATATGCTCTACCTGCCGAGATGGGTGCATATATGTGTGTGTGTAATCTGCAAGCTTCACACTTAGACATTCATCCTTCTGAAGTAGATCCACTGAATAGTAACACTTAGTATTCACATTGCTTTAAAGTGACAAAGTCCACAGTTAGCAAGCACTATAAAAACAAGTTATCACGTTTTATGGTTCTAATATTTAAACCAGTCATATAACACTATATGAAGTGAATTGTCTAGGCGCAGATGTTATTTACTTATTTGCATCAGAGTTGGAAGGCTCCCTTGTTGAAATTCACATCGGGTATTACATCTGACTTTCAGCAGTGCCAGTTGACGATGTGGGTGGGGCCAATAGAGTAAGCGGGCGGAGCCGGCGGAAGTGGGTGTGGCCTCCAACAAACATTTGAGCACCTGGACTTCAGTTTACAAATTAAGCACTGCAAAAGCCTAGGGGTCGATGCACTGCAAGATTCCGTATTGGTGCAAAGACAATCAACTGAAAGGGTACAAACAAGTATGAAACGCGAAGAAACTATAATTTTGAATAAGTATGAGAACTCTATGGAATACGCTGCTGAGGAGGTGAACTTGGAGAAGCACCTCTGAGCTAAGTCTATAAGTCCCACATGACTAGTGCCTGAGTTTAAAATCTTGTGGATTTTTCAAATACAAAATTGTCATTTTTTTAACATTCAAATGTTGCCTCTTAAATTACATCATCACCAAAATAAAATAAAGACATGGTGAATGTATTCAATGCACAAATTAGCAGCATGACCTCTAAGAACGAACCACTAGGATTATTATGCAGATAGTACAACTTTGCCACAGCAGAATATAACATGAGAGAAAAATAACGAGACAATGTAAAACTAAATGCAAAGAGTAACAGAACCCGAAATATAAAATGCATGAAGGAACAGGATTTCCTAGATTAATCTGCCATTTACAAATTGTTTTCCATTATGCACACTGACTGTACTGCACATGATCCAGCAGTACAAATATCCTTTCGATTCCAAATCGAGCGCTGATCCTTTATTCCTGTGTGCTCCGAGACTTATTCTTGTCCATGGCTGTGAAAAATATACAGATTGCTGCTGTGATGAACGCCTGGATTCCCTCATACAGGAGCTTTGGAGAAAAAACGCTCCATATGAACAAATGGTATCGCAAAGAGGTGACCAAAATAATGTAGACTGTGAACGGGATGGAACGGATGAGAGCGTAGCAGAAACATCCATGGGCCACGGCAGTTGAGCTCCTGTTAATGAAACAAAGAAGAAATGTTTACAAGCAGGACAACGCCTTCTAGGTGGAACATTATTAGACCTGCGGCCATGAGTGTTGATTCACCAAAATGCCATGGGTAGCGGAAGTGACATTACATGTTTTGACCCCAATGTCATATGACTTTTGACACGTTGTCACTCTCCCCATAGCTGTTAGTGATCTGTCTAACTTTTCTATTATCTGTCGTCTTTCTCAGCTGTTGACTCTGTTCACCCATCCTGTCTTTCTTAACTGTGTCTTTCTCAGTGATCTCTTTACAATACATGTTTTCCCCTCTCTCAATGATTTCCTTTCTCACCTGTTCTGTCTCTTTTTCCAATCTATTTCACCTTTCTCCCTCCTCTCCTTACTCCCTTATCTGCCTTTTTTTCACTTATCTATGTTGCAATATTATTGGTGTGCCTTTCATCCCTCTTTGTCTCTCTCAAACACACATCTTCCTGTGTTTGTCTCCTGGTCTCTCATCGCTCTCTGTAGTGTCTTTTCCTTTTCCTATTTTACCCTTATTTCGCCTCAAAGCCTTTTACCTTTACCTCCTGTCTCTTTTTCTCTCTCCTTCTCTCCCCTGTATTTCTTTCTTGCCCTCTCCAAAAGCTCAGGGGCAGCGGGAGGCACACAGACGATTCACACCACTTGGAACAATATATTATTCTTTTCCAAGTTAGCTACTGTCCTCTGAGGTCAGGGGGTCGCAGTGACAGTGCTGGGAGTCGCAGGAGGCAAGCCGGGTGTCGCAGCTGCGACCCCTAAATGACGTCCATGCCTGCGTTGTTTTTTGTTTGTGACTCATTCACATTTAGCTTAAAATTGCTTACTTTCAAAATTATGTAATACCCTTTAGAAAACGTACACCATAAAGATGTTCTGCTAATCAGAATATGTATAATTATCTCAAATGATGCAGCCAAAGCTATAACCAATGGCCTAATTTATCATTCTAGAACAGTCACTTATGTGTGTGAAGAGTAGCTACAAAAGTGCAACAACTTAAGGACATGCAAAAGACAACGTTAACGAATGACTGCAATGCCAGGTAGACCTGAAATGTCAGGAAAAACCTACAAACCCTAAAGCAAGTTCGCTACACCGCAGGGCCTGAGTTACATATAGGACGTATTGCCTCTGTTTGGCCCACAACGCCCCCTTAACTGGGTGCTCCTGGCGCAAACCAGGGCAGTAAACCTAAATAATTAAATGGGCCTGTCCTCAGCTGAGGTACACACTCTGACAGTTTGCGCCTGTGCTGAGAAGAGTACATCAATGAACAAGCATTGGCAAAGCCAATAGGTCTCGCCTATGCAAGAGCTATTGGCTTTGCCAATATGTTTTAGCAATGCTGTACACAAGCGTGGCTGCTGTTCCGCATGGCTAAAAGTTAGTGGGGTAAAGGAGAGCGGCCTAGGGTCGAATGTTGTAAAGTGGAGTAGAGTGGAGTATTATGAAGTGGCATGGAGTGGTGTAGAGTGTTGTGGAGTGTCGCGGAGGGAGTAGAGTGTCGTAGAGTGGAATGGCGTAGAGTGTCCTAGAGTGGAGTGAGAGAGTGTCATGGAGTGGCATAGAGGGTGTTGCGTGGAGTAGAGTGTTATAGAGTAGAATGGCATAGAGTGGAGTAGATTCCTGTTCAATGGAGTGGCATAAAGTGAGTAGTGTAGGAGTGAAATTGCAGAGTAGAGTGTTGTAGAGTCAAGTGGCATAAAGTGGAGCGGCATAGAGTGTCACAGAGTGGAGTGGTGTAGAGTAGTGTATGTAGAATAGAGTGGAGTTAAGTGGCATGGAGAGGCATAGAGGGAGTTGCGTAGAGCGTCCTAAGGTGGAATAGTGTTGTAGAGTGGCACACAGTGGAGTAGAATGTTGTAGAGTGGAGGTATTTACAAAACAAAAGGAGAGGAAGGGATTTTCCCAAAATAGGGGGAAGATACTCCTGGTCCCCTTAAAGTCTAATAATCCAAACAAAGAAAGGAGTATCACTCAAAGACAGAAGACTGTCTATATGGTGTATATGGTGTTGGGACAGAGACACAGGGAAGGTGATTATCCTTTTCTAAAAAGACTCCTCACTCACCAACCTAGTTGGTGACATGCTTCATCATTGGGGTCCCACCCGAATAGCCGAATGCTATCCGGGTGTGCTGCGACACCTGATTACAGTGGAGCTGGTTGTTGTGTGAAGTGAGAAGTGAGTGACTTAATCGTGTGGTTTAAAAATTGGCCAGATATGACCCTTTGAAAGCCTTTATTCTGGGGTAACTGGACAATATTAAAAGTAATATGATGCCAAGAGGGTTAAATTGACCTTCCGGTATCTCTTGATAAAAATAAGTGCAGTGAAGAAGTGCATTAAACGGTCAACATGTTTCAGCCTATGAATGGTACTACTAGGCTTTCTTCAGGACCAGTGGTTGTGACCCGGGAGGTATACACTCGCTAAGGTGTACCCTACCCTTGGTCACTGAAACCGAACCATGTACTCACGGTCAGGTGTCCTTTTCATCAATTCGAAAAAGGGAAATAATCTAGAAGGACAAACACATAATAACAAACAAACAAATGAAGGTTAAGCGAGTAGCAGTACTGTGCTTGTTCAGGAAATAAGTGCTCTTATATTTCCCAACAAATGTTGAACTTAACATGAAGAATGTCACCAAAAAAGCCCCGTAACTCGGGAGGCAGTGGACTATGGCAAGCATTCAATCTATTCCGTGACACACATGGTCATCAAAAGAATTTAGGGTCTTACCCACAATTAGTGATAATACAAGTGGGTGATTTTATGCACTCCTCGTGACTTTGAGGTGCAAAATGCATCGATGCAAACACATACCATGCAAAAACAGTGAAATACATGGATATTGTGTTTAAAGCCACATACAGCATACACTCTTAGTGGCTAATGACGTTCTCACGTAAATAGGTGAGAGCGCAACTCGTTTACAATCATGCATAATGTGCAAGCGTGTAAATAATCAGAAAGAGACTGGGAACATGAAAAGGGAAGGAAAAGGAAATGAATATGAGGGCTTACTGAAAGCGCGATGGTTTCGTGCTTCATGGGAGTCAGGGTCGTAGTAGAGCTCCCTACGTGATCTGAACACACCGATAGATTAGTAAAGTTCCCCAAGTCAGGGGGAAAAATATCGGTACGCGCATCTGAAACAACAACTTACTTGGTGGAGCTATTCACCGGCTGTTACGCCTACCCAAACGGACCCGTTGTCACTCCCGCAGGATCCCGCATCGGATCTGCCATGCCGGTTAAAAGCAGGCATTTCCGGGTAGCGCGAGCAGGGGGCGTGGCTAAGTGGTCACGCGGATGGCGTAAACACGTCAGTGGGAGTATCCTCGGCATTGTCTTTGAAAATCATGGAATTATAAAGTTAAGGTATCAATACAGACACTGCACAAAAACTGCACAAAAAGATTGCACAAAAAGATGGGGTTGGAATGATGTTATAAACTTATAACCCTCAGTATAAAGATGAAAATAAGATGAAAATAAGCACAGGAAAGAGGGGAAAACTGTGCATATATACAGTGCGTGTAGTTAGACACTCAGTTATCGCTGCATATAAGGTAAATGGTGACAAATGTTATCGGGAGGAATTAGATTCAATATTCATTGCATAGTTGAATCCATAAATATCTATAAATATACAGTGCACCATGTGCTGTATCTGTTACCTACTTACAGTTGTTTTTCTCATGGTTTCGTAGTAGAGCAAATAGACGATTCATCTGTTAGAGCAAAAACACTAAGGCAAAAACACACTCAGGAAAAAAAGGGGAGAAAGAAAGAAAGAAAAGGAATAACAATACAGGTACATGTTCAATTATTTCGGAAGTACTGAATTCCATGGTATATTTTCATTTAATCCATTCTTATGAGTGGAAAGCCTATAAATCCACCGTTGCTCCTTCTCAAATAGTCTCTGTTGTACATTAGGACCCATTTCAATTTGTTCAATTATGGTCCATTTCATGTCATTTGGAGTATGGTTTTCAATGAGAAAGTGTTCAGTGAGTTTTGTGGTGGATCTTTTGCATCTAATGGTGCTGCGATGCTCGCATATTCTCTGTTTGATTCTTCTACATGTCATTCCCACATACTGTAGGTTACAAGGGCACTTTATTAGATAAACCACATTAGTACTGTTACAGTTGGTGTGGGCTCGCTGCGTCCATACTTTCTTTTGTTCCAATGATAATGTTTTTGTGTTGGTAGTCAAGTGGCAGACACTACAGTTGCCACACTGGTAGTGTCCTACCACTTTCGGTAGACCCCAAGCATTCAGCACAGTGGGAGTAGTTTGTGGTCTAAGTATCTTAGGCCGTGTTTGAACAAGAGAGTCCTTAAGGCTCCTCGCTTTTAAAGGAAAACACCGGTTTTTCCCAGTGGAGATTACCTGAATTGATGATGGACCAATGTTTATTAATAGATCTGGTCACGTGGTTTGAAGCTGTACTGTAAGTAGTGACACATGTAAGAGGGATTGCTTCATCTAACCTTGTTTTATCCTCCAGTAGAGCTTCCCTAGGTTGGTTGCGTGCTCTCTTTGACATTTCTTGAGGATATTCTCTGGGTAGCCTCTATCCGATAGTTTCACAGTCAGTTCTTTTGCCTGGATACAGTAATCAACAGTTTTACTGCAATTACGACGTAGTCTTAAGTATTGTCCAAAGGGTAGATTCTCCCTGAGTGGTCTGGGATGGAAGCTATCAAATCTAAGTAGATTGTTCTTGGCACTGGGTTTGTGATAAGTTCTTGTTTCCAAATGACCATTCTCTTTAGTAATAACTACATCCAGAAATATCATAGTTGTGGGGTCCAGGGTGTGAGTGAACCGCAGATTATGATCACAGGTGTTGATCCAAAGAACAAAGTCCCTTAGAGTCTCGATCGGTCCTTGCCAAATTGCAAGGACGTCGTCGATATATCTTTTCCAGAAGATAATATTAGTGTAGAAGGGATTCTGGTCATTGAGTATAAATTTTTTCTCAAAATTAAACACATAGAGTCCCGCTACACTCGGAGCGAATGTGCTCCCCATAGAAGTTCCCCCAGTTTGTAGGTAGAGGGCCCCTTCGAACATGAAGTAGTTTCTTTTAATGCCAATTTGGCACATTCCAGGATAAAGGTTTTGGGTGTTCTGTATGTCCATGTTACTTCATTCAAGGCTATTTGTAGTACTTCCAAGGTGTCATCCTGTGGGATACTGGTATATAAGCTTTCAATGTCAAAGCTTACTAGGATAGTACCCTGATCCACTACAAGGTCTTGGAGTAAATTGAGAAGACATTTAGTATCCTGTAGGTAAGTAGAGGTGTTTTGTACTAATTGTTTAAAAAGAAATCACAGAATCGTGACAGAGGTTCGAGCAAAGACCCAATACCAGACACAATGGGTCTGCCTGGTGGGGGAGTTTTATTCTTGTGCATTTTTGGTAGTGTATAAAAGTATGGGATCTTGCCCTCACTATTGCACAAAAGCCTGCTTCTTGTTTTGAGATATGTCCCATTGTCTCAGCATGATCAACAAGGGATCTAATCTCTTGTCTAAGGTCTTCAGTAGGGTCATGTGATAGTGGTTGGTAATTCCTGTTGTCAGATAAGAGTCTTAGACATTCAACTCGATATGCCTCTTTGTCTTGAACTACCACTCCACCCCTTTATCCGCTGGTTTTATCACAATGGAGTCACATGATTTCAAGGTATTCAGGGCACAGTTCTCTTCTCTGCTCATATTGACAAACGGTTGTTGGATCTCTAGGTGTTCTATGTCTCTAAAGACAGCTTGTTCAAAGGTGGCTATCTCCACCGGGATGGTGTGAGGAGGTGGAGTAAAAGTGGACTTGATACGAAGTCCAGTTTCGTTTGTGTCAGCTGTGGACACTGTCTCACTCTGTTTCTCAAAAAAGACTTAAGTCTGAGTTTCCTGAAAAAGCTAGCTAACTCGCAGTGAAGATGGAATTTGTCAAAATGTGTAGTTGGGACAAAGCCAAGTCCCTTATTTAGAACCTTTCTTCTGTTGTTGACAGTGGTCTTGTCGCAAGGTTGGTGACTAAGACCGACTGTTGCTCGGTCCTGCTTGAGGTATCAGTGTTTTGCTCCTTGTATGGCTCCCTACCGGATCTTCCTCTTCCCAGTGTACCTGACTCGTACCTCTTCTTCTGCCTCTTCCCCTTCTGCCCCTGCCTAAAAAGGCGGCCTAAAGGTGTTCGGAGGAAATAGTGGTTGTGGGAACGGTGGTTGCCACCCATACATCGGGTATGGTTGGTGTGGATTGTACGGTCCTTGGAAACCTGGTGGTACTTGTGTATTGTAAGTAGGCCAGTTGTTTTGGGCTCTGTTCCTTCCTCTTTGTCTCTGTCTGCCACTGCCCAGGCTGGAATTACTACTTCCGGTAGAGTCAGTGCTGGAAGCATCTGAGTCCCGGTCCGATTTCGTTGGAGGAATATACTCAGGATCAGAATAAGGATAAGTTTTAACGTAGGAAAAACGTTTTAAGTCTTTCTGGAATTTTAAAACCTTTGCTGTGTGAGGTTATCCTTATATTCATTTATTTCTTTGTTCAATTCATCAAGTCTTTTCTTATATCCAGTGATGGTCGTCTTTATCTGACCTTCCGTCAATTGGATTTCAATGAGCATTGCCTCCGAGAGGCGTAAGGCAGTCTTAATAATTAGTACAATCCAATCACGTGTACAATGCCACGCGATTTGTGCCCAATCTTTTCTGAACACAGGGTCATCAAGGAAGATTCTAGGAGCATTAGTGACAAGTAGACCCTTTGGTGCCATGTTGTTCCTCAGGTATTCTTTTAGAATAGTACCATGTAGTATTGTTCTGATTCGATTTCTTTTCATTTCTGTCAACTTTTCCCAATCAGTAGTTTGGGAAATTGTTTGTGCGATACTGGCATCCGCGAATAAAGAGGGATCGCCCAAAATTGCATCCACTTCCTCACTGGAATAGGTCAACCCTTGATTTTCCCCATGTTCCCAAAGTCTCAAAAATAGAATACTATATGTAAACGCTCTCGCAGCTGTGCGCTGCCAAAATTTACAAAACAAAAGGAGAGGAAGGGATTTTCCCAAAATAGGGGGAAGATACTCCTGGTCCCCTTAAAGTCTAATAATCCAAACAAAGAAAGGAGTATCACTCAAAGACAGAAGACTGTCTATATGGTGTATATGGTGTTGGGACAGAGACACAGGGAAGGTGATTATCCTTTTCTAAAAAGACTCCTCACTCACCAACCTAGTTGGTGACATGCTTCATCATTAGGTCCCACCCGAATAGCCGAATGCTATCCGGGTGTGCTGCGACACCTGATTACAGTGGAGCTGGTTGTTGTGTGAAGTGAGAAGTGAGTGACTTAATCGTGTGGTTTAAAATTGGCCAGATATGACCCTTTGAAAGCCTTTATTCTGGGGTAACTGGACAATATTAAAAGTAATATGATGCCAAGAGGGTTAAATTGACCTTCCGGTATCTCTTGATAAAAATAAGTGCAGTGAAGAAGTGCATTAAACGGTCAACATGTTTCAGCCTATGAATGGTACTACTAGGCTTTCTTCAGGACCAGTGGTTGTGACCCGGGAGGTATACACTCGCTAAGGTGTACCCTACCCTTGGTCACTGAAACCGAACCATGTACTCACGGTCAGGTGTCCTTTTCATCAATTCGAAAAAGGGAAATAATCTAGAAGGACAAACACATAATAACAAACAAACAAATGAAGGTTAAGCGAGTAGCAGTACTGTGCTTGTTCAGGAAATAAGTGCTCTTATATTTCCCAACAAATGTTGAACTTAACATGAAGAATGTCACCAAAAAGCCCCGTAACTCGGGAGGCAGTGGACTATGGCAAGCATTCAATCTATTCCGTGACACACATGGTCATCAAAAGAATTTAGGGTCTTACCCACAATTAGTGATAATACAAGTGGGTGATTTTATGCACTCCTCGTGACTTTGAGGTGCAAATGCATCGATGCAAACACATACCATGCAAAAACAGTGAAATACATGGATATTGTGTTTAAAGCCACATACAGCATACACTCTTAGTGGCTAATGACGTCTCACGTAAATAGGTGAGAGCGCAACTCGTTTACAATCATGCATAATGTGCAAGCGTGTAAATAATCAGAAAGAGACTGGGAACATGAAAAGGGAAGGAAAAGGAAATGAATATGAGGGCTTACTGAAAGCGCGATGGTTTCGTGCTTCATGGGAGTCAGGGTCGTAGTAGAGCTCCCTACGTGATCTGAACACACCGATAGATTAGTAAAGTTCCCCAAGTCAGGGGAAAAATATCGGTACGCGCATCTGAAACAACAACTTACTTGGTGGAGCTATTCACCGGCTGTTACGCCTACCCAAACGGACCCGTTGTCACTCCCCGCAGGATCCCGCATCGGATCTGCCATGCCGGTTAAAAGCAGGCATTTCCGGTAGCGAGCAGGGGGCGTGGTTAAGTGGTCACGCGGATGGCGTAAACACGTCAGTGGGAGTATCCCTCGGCATTGTCTTTGAAAATCATGGAATTATAAAGTTAAGGTATCAATACAGACACTGCACAAAAACTGCACAAAAAGATTGCACAAAAAGATGGGGTTGGAATGATGTTATAAACTTATAACCCTCAGTATAAAGATGAAAATAAGATGAAAATAAGCACAGGAAAGAGGGGAAAACTGTGCATATATACAGTGCGTGTAGTTAGACACTCAGTTATCGCTGCATATACGGTAAATGGTGACAAATGTTATCGGGAGGAATTAGATTCAATATTCATTGCATAGTTGAATCCATAAATATCTATAAATATACAGTGCACCATGTGCTGTATCTGTTACCTACTTACAGTTGTTTTTCTCATGGTTTCGTAGTAGAGCAAATAGACGATTCATCTGTTAGAGCAAAAACACTAAGGCAAAAACACACTCAGGAAAAAAAGGAGAAAGAAAGAAAGAAAAGGAATAACAATACAGGTACATGTTCAATTATTTCGGAAGTACTGAATCCCATGGTATATTTTCATTTAATCCATTCTTATGAGTGGAAAGCCTATAAATCCACCGTTGTTCCTTCTCAAATAGTCTCTGTTGTACATTAGGACCCATTTCAATTTGTTCAATTATGGTCCATTTCATGTCATTTGGAGTATGGTTTTCAATGAGAAAGTGTTCAGTGAGTTTTGTGGTGGATCTTTTGCATCTAATGGTGCTGCGATGCTCGCGATATTCTCTGTTTGATTCTTCTACATGTCATTCCCACATACTGTAGGTTACAAGGGCACTTTATTAGATAAACCACATTAGTACTGTTACAGTTGGTGTGGGCTCGCTGCGTCCATACTTTCTTTTGTTCCAATGATAATGTTTTTGTGTTGGTAGTCAAGTGGCAGACACTACAGTTGCCACACTGGTAGTGTCCTACCACTTTCGGTAGACCCCAAGCATTCAGCACAGTGGGAGTAGTTTGTGGTCTAAGTATCTTAGGCCGTGTTTGAACAAGAGAGTCCTTAAGGCTCCTCGCTTTTTAAAGGAAAACACCGGTTTTTCCCAGTGGAGATTACCTGAATTGATGATGGACCAATGTTTATTAATAGATCTGGTCACGTGGTTTGAAGCTGTACTGTAAGTAGTGACACATGTAAGAGGGATTGCTTCATCTAACCTTGTTTTATCCTCCAGTAGAGCTTCCTAGGTTGGTTGCGTGCTCTCTTTGACATTTCTTGAGGATATTCTCTGGGTAGCCTCTATCCGATAGTTTCACAGTCAGTTCTTTTGCCTGATACAGTAATCAACAGTTTTACTGCAATTACGACGTAGTCTTAAGTATTGTCCAAAGGGTAGATTCTCCCTGAGTGGTCTGGGATGGAAGCTATCAAATCTAAGTAGATTGTTCTTGGCACTGGGTTTGTGATAAGTTCTTGTTTCCAAATGACCATTCTCTTTAGTAATAACTACATCCAGAAATATCATAGTTGTGGGGTCCAGGGTGTGAGTGAACCGCAGATTATGATCACAGGTGTTGATCCAAAGAACAAAGTCCCTTAGAGTCTCGATCGGTCCTTGCCAAATTGCAAGGACGTCGTCGATATATCTTTTCCAGAAGATAATATTAGTGTAGAAGGGATTCTGGTCATTGAGTATAAATTTTTTCTCAAAATTAAACACATAGAGTCCCGCTACACTCGGAGCGAATGTGCTCCCCATAGAAGTTCCCCCAGTTTGTAGGTAGAGGGCCCCTTCGAACATGAAGTAGTTTCTTTTTAATGCCAATTTTTTTGAGAAACAGAGTGAGACAGTGTCCACAGCTGACACAAACGAAACTGGACTTCGTATCAAGTCCACTTTTACTCCACCTCCTCACACCATCCCGGTGGAGATAGCCACCTTTGAACAAGCTGTCTTTAGAGACATAGAACACCTAGAGATCCAACAACCGTTTGTCAATATGAGCAGAGAAGAGAACTGTGCCCTGAATACCTTGAAATCATGTGACTCCATTGTGATAAAACCAGCGGATAAAGGGGGTGGAGTGGTAGTTCAAGACAAAGAGGCATATCGAGTTGAATGTCTAAGACTCTTATCTGACAACAGGAATTACCAACCACTATCACATGACCCTACTGAAGACCTTAGACAAGAGATTAGATCCCTTGTTGATCATGCTGAGACAATGGGACATATCTCAAAACAAGAAGCAGGCTTTTTGTGCAATAGTGAGGGCAAGATCCCATACTTTTATACACTACCAAAAATGCACAAGAATAAAACTCCCCCACCAGGCAGACCCATTGTGTCTGGTATTGGGTCTTTGCTCGAACCTCTGTCACGATTCTGTGATTTCTTTTTTAAACAATTAGTACAAAACACCTCTACTTACCTACAGGATACTAAATGTCTTCTCAATTTACTCCAAGACCTTGTAGTGGATCAGGGTACTATCCTAGTAAGCTTTGACATTGAAAGCTTATATACCAGTATCCCACAGGATGACACCTTGGAAGTACTACAAATAGCCTTGAATGAAGTAACATGGACATACAGAACACCCAAAACCTTTATCCTGGAATGTGCCAAATTGGCATTAAAAAGAAACTACTTCATGTTCGAAGGGGCCCTCTACCTACAAACTGGGGGAACTTCTATGGGGAGCACATTCGCTCCGAGTGTAGCGGGACTCTATGTGTTTAATTTTGAGAAAAATTTATACTCAATGACCAGAATCCCTTCTACACTAATATTATCTTCTGGAAAAGATATATCGACGACGTCCTTGCAATTTGGCAAGGACCGATCGAGACTCTAAGGGACTTTGTTCTTTGGATCAACACCTGTGATCATAATCTGCGGTTCACTCACACCCTGGACCCCACAACTATGATATTTCTGGATGTAGTTATTACTAAAGAGAATGGTCATTTGGAAACAAGAACTTATCACAAACCCAGTGCCAAGAACAATCTACTTAGATTTGATAGCTTCCATCCCAGACCACTCAGGGAGAATCTACCCTTTGGACAATACTTAAGACTACGTCGTAATTGCAGTAAAACTGTTGATTACTGTATCCAGGCAAAAGAACTGACTGTGAAACTATCGGATAGAGGCTACCCAGAGAATATCCTCAAGAAATGTCAAAAGAGAGCACGCAACCAACCTAGGGAAGCTCTACTGGAGGATAAAACAAGGTTAGATGAAGCAATCCCTCTTACATGTGTCACTACTTACAGTACAGCTTCAAACCACGTGACCAGATCTATTAATAAACATTGGTCCATCATCAATTCAGGTAATCTCCACTGGGAAAAACCGGTGTTTTCCTTTAAAAAAGCGAGGAGCCTTAAGGACTCTCTTGTTCAAACACGGCCTAAGATACTTAGACCACAAACTACTCCCACTGTGCTGAATGCTTGGGGTCTACCGAAAGTGGTAGGACACTACCAGTGTGGCAACTGTAGTGTCTGCCACTTGACTACCAACACAAAAACATTATCATTGGAACAAAAGAAAGTATGGACGCAGCGAGCCCACACCAACTGTAACAGTACTAATGTGGTTTATCTAATAAAGTGCCCTTGTAACCTACAGTATGTGGGAATGACATGTAGAAGAATCAAACAGAGAATATGCGAGCATCGCAGCACCATTAGATGCAAAAGATCCACCACAAAACTCACTGAACACTTTCTCATTGAAAACCATACTCCAAATGACATGAAATGGACCATAATTGAACAAATTGAAATGGGTCCTAATGTACAACAGAGACTATTTGAGAAGGAGCAACGGTGGATTTATAGGCTTTCCACTCATAAGAATGGATTAAATGAAAATATACCATGGAATTCAGTACTTCCGAAATAATTGAACATGTACCTGTATTGTTATTCCTTTTCTTTCTTTCTTTCTCCCCTTTTTTTCCTGAGTGTGTTTTTGCCTTAGTGTTTTTTGCTCTAACAGATGAATCGTCTATTTGCTCTACTACGAAACCATGAGAAAAACAACTGTAAGTAGGTAACAGATACAGCACATGGTGCACTGTATATTTATAGATATTTATGGATTCAACTATGCAATGAATATTGAATCTAATTCCTCCCGATAACATTTGTCACCATTTACCGTATATGCAGCGATAACTGAGTGTCTAACTACACGCACTGTATATATGCACAGTTTTCCCCTCTTTCCTGTGCTTATTTTCATCTTATTTTCATCTTTATACTGAGGGTTATAAGTTTATAACATCATTCCAACCCCATCTTTTTGTGCAATCTTTTTGTGCAGTTTTTTGTGCAGTGTCTGTATTGATACCTTAACTTTATAATTCCATGATTTTCAAAGACAATGCCGAGGGATACTCCCACTGACGTGTTTACGCCATCCGCGTGACCACTTAGCCACGCCCCTGCTCGCGCTACCCGGAAATGCCTGCTTTTAACCGGCATGGCAGATCCGATGCGGGATCCTGCGGGGAGTGACAACGGGTCCGTTTGGGTAGGCGTAACAGCCGGTGAATAGCTCCACCAAGTAAGTTGTTGTTTCAGATGCGCGTACCGATATTTTTTCCCTCTGACTTGGGGAACTTTACTAATCTATCGGTGTGTTCAGATCACGTAGGGAGCTTTACTACGACCCTGACTCCCATGAAGCACGAAACCATCGCGCTTTCAGTAAGCCCTCATATTCATTTCCTTTTCCTTCCCTTTTCATGTTCCCAGTCTCTTTCTGATTATTTACACGCTTGCACATTATGCATGATTGTAAACGAGTTGCGCTCTCACCTATTTACGTGAGAACGTCATTAGCCACTAAGAGTGTATGCTGTATGTGGCTTTAAACACAATATCCATGTATTTCACTGTTTTTTGCATGGTATGTGTTTGCATCGATGCATTTTGCACCTCAAAGTCACGAGGAGTGCATAAAATCACCCACTTGTATTATCACTAATTGTGGGTAAGACCCTAAATTCTTTTGATGACCATGTGTGTCACGGAATAGATTGAATGCTTGCCATAGTCCACTGCCTCCCGAGTTACGGGGCTTTTTTGGTGACATTCTTCATGTTAAGTTCAACATTTGTTGGGAAATATAAGAGCACTTATTTCCTGAACAAGCACAGTACTGCTACTCGCTTAACCTTCATTTGTTTGTTTGTTATTATGTGTTTGTCCTTCTAGATTATTTCCTTTTTTCGAATTGATGAAAAGGACACCTGACCGTGAGTACATGGTTCGGTTTCAGTGACCAAGGGTAGGGTACACCTTAGCGAGTGTATACCTCCCGGGTCACAACCACTGGTCCTGAAGAAAGCCTAGTAGTACCATTCATAGGCTGAAACATGTTGACCGTTTAATGCACTTCTTCACTGCACTTATTTTTATCAAGAGATACCGGAAGGTCAATTTAACCCTCTTGGCATCATATTACTTTTAATATTGTCCAGTTACCCCAGAATAAAGGCTTTCAAAGGGTCATATCTGGCCAATTTTTAAACCACACGATTAAGTCACTCACTTCTCACTTCACACAACAACCAGCTCCACTGTAATCAGGTGTCGCAGCACACCCGGATAGCATTCGGCTATTCGGGTGGGACCCCAATGATGAAGCATGTCACCAACTAGGTTGGTGAGTGAGGGGTCTTTTTAGAAAAGGATAATCACCTTCCCTGTGTCTCTGTCCCAACACCATATACACCATATAGACAGTCTTCTGTCTTTGAGTGATACTCCTTTCTTTGTTTGGATTATTAGACTTTAAGGGGACCAGGAGTATCTTCCCCCCTATTTTGGGAAAATCCCTTCCTCTCCTTTTGTTTTGTAAATTTTGGCAGCGCACAGCTGCGAGAGCGTTTACATATAGTATTCTATTTTTGAGACTTTGGGAACATGGGGGAAAATCAAGGGTTGACCTATTCCAGTGAGGAAGTGGATGCAATTTTGGGCGATCCCTCTTTATTCGCGGATGCCAGTATCGCACAAACAATTTCCCAAACTACTGATTGGGAAAAGTTGACAGAAATGAAAAGAAATCGAATCAGAACAATACTACATGGTACTATTCTAAAAGGATACCTGAGGAACAACATGGCACCAAAGGGTCTACTTGTCACTAATGCTCCTAGAATCTTCCTTGATGACCCTGTGTTCAGAAAAGATTGGGCACAAATCGCGTGGCATTGTACACGTGATTGGATTGTACTAATTATTAAGACTGCCTTACGCCTCTCGGAGGCAATGCTCATTGAAATCCAATTGACGGAAGGTCAGATAAAGACGACCATCACTGGATATAAGAAAAGACTTGATGAATTGAACAAAGAAATAAATGAATATAAGGATAACCTCACACAGCAAAAGGTTTTAAAATTCCAGAAAGACTTAAAACGTTTTTCCTACGTTAAAACTTATCCTTATTCTGATCCTGAGTATATTCCTCCAACGAAATCGGACCGGGACTCAGATGCTTCCAGCACTGACTCTACCGGAAGTAGTAATTCCAGCCTGGGCAGTGGCAGACAGAGACAAAGAGGAAGGAACAGAGCCCAAAACAACTGGCCTACTTACAATACACAAGTACCACCAGGTTTCCAAGGACCGTACAATCCACACCAACCATACCCGATGTATGGGTGGCAACCACCGTTCCCACAACCACTATTTCCTCCGAACACCTTTAGGCCGCCTTTTTTAGGCAGGGGCAGAAGGGGAAGAGGCAGAAGAAGAGGTACGAGTCAGGTACACTGGGAAGAGGAAGATCCGGTAGGGAGCCATACAAGGAGCAAAACACTGATACCTCAAGCAGGACCGAGCAACAGTCGGTCTTAGTCACCAACCTTGCGACAAGACCACTGTCAACAACAGAAGAAAAGGTTCTAAATAAGGGACTTGGCTTTGTCCCAACTACACATTTTGACAAATTCCATCTTCACTGCGAGTTAGCTAGCTTTTTCAGGAAACTCAGACTTAAGTCTTTTTTGAGAAACAGAGTGAGACAGTGTCCACAGCTGACACAAACGAAACTGGACTTCGTATCAAGTCCACTTTTACTCCACCTCCTCACACCATCCCGGTGGAGATAGCCACCTTTGAACAAGCTGTCTTTAGAGACATAGAACACCTAGAGATCCAACAACCGTTTGTCAATATGAGCAGAGAAGAGAACTGTGCCCTGAATACCTTGAAATCATGTGACTCCATTGTGATAAAACCAGCGGATAAAGGGGTGGAGTGGTAGTTCAAGACAAAGAGGCATATCGAGTTGAATGTCTAAGACTCTTATCTGACAACAGGAATTACCAACCACTATCACATGACCCTACTGAAGACCTTAGACAAGAGATTAGATCCCTTGTTGATCATGCTGAGACAATGGGACATATCTCAAAACAAGAAGCAGGCTTTTTGTGCAATAGTGAGGGCAAGATCCCATACTTTTATACACTACCAAAAATGCACAAGAATAAAACTCCCCCACCAGGCAGACCCATTGTGTCTGGTATTGGGTCTTTGCTCGAACCTCTGTCACGATTCTGTGATTTCTTTTTTAAACAATTAGTACAAAACACCTCTACTTACCTACAGGATACTAAATGTCTTCTCAATTTACTCCAAGACCTTGTAGTGGATCAGGGTACTATCCTAGTAAGCTTTGACATTGAAAGCTTATATACCAGTATCCCACAGGATGACACCTTGGAAGTACTACAAATAGCCTTGAATGAAGTAACATGGACATACAGAACACCCAAAACCTTTATCCTGGAATGTGCCAAATTGGCATTAAAAAGAAACTACTTCATGTTCGAAGGGGCCCTCTACCTACAAACTGGGGGAACTTCTATGGGGAGCACATTCGCTCCGAGTGTAGCGGGACTCTATGTGTTTAATTTTGAGAAAAAATTTATACTCAATGACCAGAATCCCTTCTACACTAATATTATCTTCTGGAAAAGATATATCGACGACGTCCTTGCAATTTGGCAAGGACCGATCGAGACTCTAAGGGACTTTGTTCTTTGGATCAACACCTGTGATCATAATCTGCGGTTCACTCACACCCTGGACCCCACAACTATGATATTTCTGGATGTAGTTATTACTAAAGAGAATGGTCATTTGGAAACAAGAACTTATCACAAACCCAGTGCCAAGAACAATCTACTTAGATTTGATAGCTTCCATCCCAGACCACTCAGGGAGAATCTACCCTTTGGACAATACTTAAGACTACGTCGTAATTGCAGTAAAACTGTTGATTACTGTATCCAGGCAAAAGAACTGACTGTGAAACTATCGGATAGAGGCTACCCAGAGAATATCCTCAAGAAATGTCAAAAGAGAGCACGCAACCAACCTAGGGAAGCTCTACTGGAGGATAAAACAAGGTTAGATGAAGCAATCCCTCTTACATGTGTCACTACTTACAGTACAGCTTCAAACCACGTGACCAGATCTATTAATAAACATTGGTCCATCATCAATTCAGGTAATCTCCACTGGGAAAAACCGGTGTTTTCCTTTAAAAAAGCGAGGAGCCTTAAGGACTCTCTTGTTCAAACACGGCCTAAGATACTTAGACCACAAACTACTCCCACTGTGCTGAATGCTTGGGGTCTACCGAAAGTGGTAGGACACTACCAGTGTGGCAACTGTAGTGTCTGCCACTTGACTACCAACACAAAAACATTATCATTGGAACAAAAGAAAGTATGGACGCAGCGAGCCCACACCAACTGTAACAGTACTAATGTGGTTTATCTAATAAAGTGCCCTTGTAACCTACAGTATGTGGGAATGACATGTAGAAGAATCAAACAGAGAATATGCGAGCATCGCAGCACCATTAGATGCAAAAGATCCACCACAAAACTCACTGAACACTTTCTCATTGAAAACCATACTCCAAATGACATGAAATGGACCATAATTGAACAAATTGAAATGGGTCCTAATGTACAACAGAGACTATTTGAGAAGGAGCAACGGTGGATTTATAGGCTTTCCACTCATAAGAATGGATTAAATGAAAATATACCATGGGATTCAGTACTTCCGAAATAATTGAACATGTACCTGTATTGTTATTCCTTTTCTTTCTTTCTTTCTCCCCTTTTTTTCCTGAGTGTGTTTTTTGCCTTAGTGTTTTTTGCTCTAACAGATGAATCGTCTATTTGCTCTACTACGAAACCATGAGAAAAACAACTGTAAGTAGGTAACAGATACAGCACATGGTGCACTGTATATTTATAGATATTTATGGATTCAACTATGCAATGAATATTGAATCTAATTCCTCCCGATAACATTTGTCACCATTTACCGTATATGCAGCGATAACTGAGTGTCTAACTACACGCACTGTATATATGCACAGTTTTCCCCTCTTTCCTGTGCTTATTTTCATCTTATTTTCATCTTTATACTGAGGGTTATAAGTTTATAACATCATTCCAACCCCATCTTTTTGTGCAATCTTTTTGTGCAGTTTTTTGTGCAGTGTCTGTATTGATACCTTAACTTTATAATTCCATGATTTTCAAAGACAATGCCGAGGGATACTCCCACTGACGTGTTTACGCCATCCGCGTGACCACTTAGCCACGCCCGCTGCTCGCGCTACCCGGAAATGCCTGCTTTTAACCGGCATGGCAGATCCGATGCGGGATCCTGCGGGGAGTGACAACGGGTCCGTTTGGGTAGGCGTAACAGCCGGTGAATAGCTCCACCAAGTAAGTTGTTGTTTCAGATGCGCGTACCGATATTTTTTCCCTCTGACTTGGGGAACTTTACTAATCTATCGGTGTGTTCAGATCACGTAGGGAGCTCTACTACGACCCTGACTCCCATGAAGCACGAAACCATCGCGCTTTCAGTAAGCCCTCATATTCATTTCCTTTTCCTTCCCTTTTCATGTTCCCAGTCTCTTTCTGATTATTTACACGCTTGCACATTATGCATGATTGTAAACGAGTTGCGCTCTCACCTATTTACGTGAGAACGTCATTAGCCACTAAGAGTGTATGCTGTATGTGGCTTTAAACACAATATCCATGTATTTCACTGTTTTTTGCATGGTATGTGTTTGCATCGATGCATTTTGCACCTCAAAGTCACGAGGAGTGCATAAAATCACCCACTTGTATTATCACTAATTGTGGGTAAGACCCTAAATTCTTTTGATGACCATGTGTGTCACGGAATAGATTGAATGCTTGCCATAGTCCACTGCCTCCCGAGTTACGGGGCTTTTTTGGTGACATTCTTCATGTTAAGTTCAACATTTGTTGGGAAATATAAGAGCACTTATTTCCTGAACAAGCACAGTACTGCTACTCGCTTAACCTTCATTTGTTTGTTTGTTATTATGTGTTTGTCCTTCTAGATTATTTCCTTTTTTCGAATTGATGAAAAGGACACCTGACCGTGAGTACATGGTTCGGTTTCAGTGACCAAGGGTAGGGTACACCTTAGCGAGTGTATACCTCCCGGGTCACAACCACTGGTCCTGAAGAAAGCCTAGTAGTACCATTCATAGGCTGAAACATGTTGACCGTTTAATGCACTTCTTCACTGCACTTATTTTTATCAAGAGATACCGGAAGGTCAATTTAACCCTCTTGGCATCATATTACTTTTAATATTGTCCAGTTACCCCAGAATAAAGGCTTTCAAAGGGTCATATCTGGCCAATTTTTAAACCACACGATTAAGTCACTCACTTCTCACTTCACACAACAACCAGCTCCACTGTAATCAGGTGTCGCAGCACACCCGGATAGCATTCGGCTATTCGGGTGGGACCCCAATGATGAAGCATGTCACCAACTAGGTTGGTGAGTGAGGGGTCTTTTAGAAAAGGATAATCACCTTCCCTGTGTCTCTGTCCCAACACCATATACACCATATAGACAGTCTTCTGTCTTTGAGTGATACTCCTTTCTTTGTTTGGATTAGTAGAGTGGAGGTACACAGAGGGAGTAGAGTGTCATAGAGTGGAGTGTCGTAGAGTGAAGTGTCACAGAGTGGAGTAGAGTGGCCTAGAGTGAAGTTACGTACAGTATACTGCTGCAGAGTAGGTTGCCGTAGAGTGCAGTGGTGTAGAGTAAAGTGGTGTAGAGTGCACTGGTGTAGAGTGTGGTGGCGCAGAGTAGAGTGCAGTGGCATAGAGTGCAGTGGCACAGAGTACATTGTTTCAGAGTAGAGTGAAGGGGTGTAGAGTGGAGTTGTACAGGGTAGCGTGCAAAGGTGAAGCATAGAGTGGCGTAGAGTGCAGTGGCATAGACTAGAGTGGTGTGGAGTGCAGTGGCAGAGTAGAGTGGTGCAGAATAGATTAGAGTGTCGAGGAGAGATGCAGAGTGTAGTGGCGTAGAGTGTAGTGGCGTCGAGTACACTGACAAAGTGGCTGAGAGTTGAGTGGTGCAGGGTAGAGTGCAGTGGTGCAGAGTGCAGAGGTGCAGAGAGCAGTGAGGTAGAGTAGAGTGGTGCAGAGTAGAATAGATTAGTGTAGGGTGCAGTGACAGAGCACAATGGTGTAGTGTGGTGTAGTGTGCAGTGGCATAGAATGCAGTGGTGCACCATAGAGTGGCGCTGAGATCAGTGGCAGAGAGTGCAGTCTTGCAGTGGCGTAGATTGCAGTGGTGCAGAGTACAGTGGTGCAGAGTAGAAGAGAGTGGCATAGAGTGCATTGATGTAGAACGCAATAGTGTAGAGTAGCATAGCATACTGTGACGTAGAGTGTTGCAGAGTAGAGTGAAGTAGTGTAGAGTGTAGTGGTGAAGAGTGCGGTGGCGAAGAGTGCATTGGTTTTGAGTAAAGTGGTGTTGAGTGCATTGGCATAGAGTACAGTGGTTTAGAGTGGCGTAGAGCGCAGTGGTGTAGAGTAGAGTGGTACAAAGTGGCGCAGCATAGAGTGCTGTGGTGTAGAGTGAAGTTGTGCAGAGTGGAGTAAAGTGCAGTGGCGTAGGGTAGATTGTTTCAGAGTAGAGTGAAGTGGCACAGAGTGGAGTTGTGCAGGGTAGAGTGGAGTGGTGCAGGGTAGAGTGCAGTGGCATAGAGTAGTGGCATAGAGCGCAGTGGAGTAGAGTGGTGCAGAGCAGAGTGACAGAGTGCAGTGGTGCAGAGTGGAATAAAGTGCACTGGCATGGGTGGTATGAGTGCAGTGCAGCATAGAGTGGAGTATGCATGGTGTGGTAGCACACTGCCATTACAAACAACACATCTTCAATTCAAATTACCATTACATTTGCACAGACATGCAATTTTACTGATAAAAGTATACAGTGCACAAATGATAATGTGTGGAAATGTCATCACCAAGTGTATTAATTTGTTTTGATTGTATTAAAATATGTTTTCACCACACTTTAGAATTACCCAAAAATGTGCTTCGTTTGCGTTTTTCTAATTCTGATATATTCTGAAATGTTTGAACAGTTTATTTACAGATATTTCAATTTTGTTGTGTGCTAGAAAAAAAGAACACTGTACAGCTTAACTCAAGCAGGCTGCCAGTAGCCAGCATGATTGTCACATAAATCCTCTCACTTTGAAGTCTCAGAAAGAAAAGTAATCTCCAACCTCCCTATAAGACAGAGCCTGATATTTGACCTCTGTCTTTTGATTGCACAGCAAATGTGACACGATAAGAAAAAGATTTAAAGGCCTGTTTACAGAAATCGAGCACTGGTGGAAGAATACAGTAAATAGGGTTTAGGCAACTAAAGGGACAAAGCCAAGCTGGACAGTCTAAAACCAATAGAGCCAGCAAATAGAAAGCAAGCAAATGTGAGTTACAAACTGCAAAGCAAATGGTAAGCAATGGGCGGAACACATTCCCAGGGAAGCTTTCCGAATGTCCCCAAGATGTTGTTACCAAACCAGACAGCTGTGCTGTCTGATAGGCTTCTACCTAAAATAGGGGCACAGCTTGAAAGTTTGAAATCCTGGCTCTGTCTTCCACCAGATTGTTTTATGCGGGGGAAAATGATCCCTGTGCAGGCAAGTGCAGTACACCAGCCTGCAGGGTGATTCCTGGAGGTTCCTAGGACACCCGTGCCTTTTCCTGGAGGGAAACCCTCTCGGGCGCACTGATTGTACACCAGTTTCAAGTGGCGCAAAACCAGTGCACTTGTTGATTGCCTCGTTGCCTCTGCATCAGCGTGTGCAAGATGGTGCAGAGCCAAAGGCTTCTCTCTTTTGCATGGGGCCATGTCCCCATTCAAATGAGGGAAAGCCCTCAATATCCCGCTGGCACGTATTTGGCATTGGTGCAAGCCATTTCACTGAAGGGGGACAAGCAAGCATCTGCAGCTCCTTCTGTAATGCTATAGTGCACTGGGGAGCAAAACCCGGACGCATGCACTGGTTGCTCCAACAGGGCATTTTTTACAATAAGGTCCATGCCATTTAATAATATCCTTTTCTTCAGTAGACTCTACACCAAATGCTTACAGCTATTAATTTGCTTAAGTCACTCCTTTTTGAGGAAAATCATAATCCCAAAGGCTATGCACGAATGTCTACATAAATCATAGATTTGAAAGCCTAACAACCTGAAAATCCAATGGCTTGTGGCTACGGTAAAGCTGCAAATTCACCGAAAATGTTTATGTGGAAAATATTTTTCTATGTGGAGAAAAGTCTGACTCAACACCTCCAGAAAATATGGAAAATTATCATAATTCCTCAAGTTCAGTTTGCATCCTGGCATCAGAATTTGTTAGCGCTAAAGTTAATCAGGCACCTCAGGAGTAAAGAACTACTGGGAATCTTTGTATATACTAAGGTACACCTTTATGGAGATTTACTACACTCACTAATTGTCACAGCACTCATTCTCCCCAGCTCCATCCTTGTTCCCACCACTCACAAAACTTAGAAATGTTGAAAATCTACCAAACGGGCGATTTTTTACATTTGGAAGTGGGATAACTGTAAAAAAAATTGTTCTAATTCAAATGCTATTTAGAACAGTACAACATTTTATGAGCCGGTCTCCGACTTTTAAAGCGTGAGCACCACGACGCAACCTGCACAATGACATTTATACTTCAACATGACCATGACTTTCCATGACCTTGACTTGACAGATTTACTAATGTAACTCCCAATGAGACGCTTCATCCAAGTTGGGGTCATAGCAGTCAAGTAAATGACATCGCCGATATAATGGTTTCCTTTATGTAAAGGTTTAACACTGAAAAGTTATTCCGATGATGTGGAACAACCACTAACCGTCCGTCATTCTGCCTAAACTGATGGACTGACACAATGGAGTGGTTAATTTGTGCACATATTTAATGTACTGTTTTCATGATTATTCAACTGCGTATAAGTTATTGATTTCATGGAGCAAAAGAGCACAGGGAACTCTCCACGCAGCAGTTGATACAACTGCACTCAGTAGCCGGTTTATGTAGGGAACCCTTGCATTAGAAGATGGACCATATGCATTTACCATACGTGAGACAAGTCAGCTTATAAACATTATACAATTAGAAATCCAGGACAGCATATTCTGATCAGGAGACTTGGACTTAAATGCACATAACCTGTTAGGAAAAGGAGGGATGAGGATATTCATGATCAGGGTAGTATCTGGCCATAACAGGCTGACAGTATACTGTGGAAGAGTTCATTGCACTAGTGAAGTGGTTTGCTTGAAATGGCTGTTCTTCATTGCTTTAACTTTTTAAAGATACTAATAGCATCTCAATGGAGCATGTGTTTGTTTCAGCTTACCAGTTTATAATTATCGGTAGATGTGAGATTTTGGCAATTTACAAATGGGGTGAGGAGAAATAGTACTTCCTCTGGCCAACCAGGCTTAGTTTTGTTGAGGGTAGGAGTACAGGTCTAGTCTTTTTGCTATTAAATTCAATCACAAAGGTCAAGAAGGAGGATAGACAACTGTTAAATAACTTTGTGAACGTTTGTAGAGGTATCCCGGGGAGAAAGCAAATAAAATGGGAATCATTTCTGATTTACTAAAACTTCTGTGCTTCATGCAGACACCTGGGTGAAGGTGAGGTTGGGAGTGGTGGCAGGTCAATAAGTAGAACTCACTAGAACATGGCTTACAGTAAGGCTGTACATTGTTACCACCGAACCACAAACTTTACCTATGTGCTCATCCGGGTGATCTACCATTATAGCAGTTGTTGCCTCACAATACATCCTGTTGCACAAGTTACTAACTTGTGTAACGATATATCTGTAAGAGACAGTAGTTAGTGACAGATTCCTTACCTTAGAATATCCCCAGGCGTCAGGCTGGATCCGGAAAGTTTTTGCGTAGCAGTACCCTTTGCGCGTCGGTAGGCGGCGGTCGTGCGGCTCCGCGTCCGTCGTCGGGCGTCGTGATCGCCGTGATGACGTCGCGGGCAGTACTTAGACGCCGCCCCTGCGCGCTGACGTCAGTTCTGTACACGACTTTCCGCGCCAGGAACGCAGAGCCATGCAAGAAGCTGACATAGGTGTCTGAAAAATACTAGGGCCCTGAAAGGGATGTCAACCCTAGAAATCAGTTCGCAGAACGGGGAGGATAGGTGGGCGGTAGGAATCTGTCACTAACTACTGTCTCTTACAGATATATCGTTACACAAGTTAGTAACTTGTGCATCTGAAAGAGACACGTTAGTGACAGATTCCTTACCTTAGAATAGATACCCCAGCAATACCAACCCCGGTGGTGGGTCTGCGAACAAAGATCAGACAAGGAAGTCCTGGAGGACAGAACGGCCAAAGAAGCCGTCCCTCCGGACCTGACTGTCAAGGCAGTAATGCTTTGTAAACGTGTGCAGCGAGGCCCACGTAGCTGCTTGACAGATAACTGGCAGCGGAACACCGCGGCCTAAGGCCGTGGTAGCAGCCGTTGCCCTGGTGGAATGGGCACGCAGCCCAACAGGAGGCTCCTTCTTAGCCAAAGAATAGCAGGTCTTGATGCACAAGGTAACCCAGCGGGAGATGGTCCGTTTGTGCACCGCCCGACCTTTTTTGGCGCCCACGTAGCCAACAAAGAGCTGGTCATCCACCCGGAAGTGTTTTGTGCGGTCGATATAGAAGGAGAGCGCACGTTTTGGGTCCAGACGGTGGAGCCTCTCTTCCTCTCTGGAAGGATGCGGAGGCGGAAAGAAGGTAGGCAAAGTGATGGTCTGCCCAATGTGGAAGGCAGTAACCACCTTTGGCAAGAAGGACGGACGCGTCCGAAGAACAACCTTGTCTGGATGAACAGACAGAAAGGGAGGTTTGCAAGATAGAGCCTGGAGCTCACTCACCCGCCGAGCGGAGGTGATGGCTACCATAAAGGCTGTCTTTAGAGTCAGAAGACGAAGAGGACAGTTATGTAGAGGCTCAAAGGGAGCGCACATTAAAAGGTAAGAACCAAGTTCAAGTCCCACTGAGGCATCACAAACGGAACAGGAGGAAAGAGGTGTGTAATGCCCTTTAAGAACCTGTTAACAACAGGGGACTTGAAAAGGGAGGGCTGATCAGGGAGCCTGAGGAAGGCCGAGATAGCACAGAGATAACCCTTGATGGTACCCAGGGCAGAACCCTGTTGGGCCAGAGAAAGAAGGAACAGAAGGACCTCAGAAAGAGGGGCAGAAAGGGGATTCACAGCCTTTGCTGTGCACCATGCCACAAATTTGTTCCACCTGCAGGCGTATACCACCTTAGTGGAGGGACGCCTGGCTGCCAGAATCACATCACAAACTTCGGGAGGCAAGTCGAAAGGAATCAACTGCCGCCGCTCAATCTCCACGCAAGCAGGTGTAGACTGGACAGGTTCGGGTGGAGGACCGTCCCCTGCTGCTGCGACAGAAGATCCTCCCGAAGAGGCAGACGGATCGGGGGATCTACGCTCATACTGAGTAGCTCGGGATACCAAACTCTTCGAGCCCAGTCCGGAGCCACAAGAATGACTTGGGCCCGGTCGTGCCGAATCTTCTTCAACACTCTGGGTAGAAGTGGTATAGGCGGAAAGGCGTACAATAGACCGCAACTCCACTCGTGACGAAAGCGCCGCCGAGCGAGTGCCGCCTTGGAAATTCCAACGCGCAGAACTGATGACATTGCGCGTTCTCTTCGGTGGCGAATAGATCTAACCAAGGCTCTCCCTCTGTAGAAAGAGTCCTTGCGCCACTTCCGAGTGAAGACGCCATTCGTGATCCATCATGCACCTGCGGCTGAGTTCGTCCGCCCTGGCGTTCAGGGAACCTGCCAGGTGTTGAACCATCAGGAACATGCCCTGATGTTCCAGCCATGTCCAGAGGTGCAGAGCCTCCTGACAAAGGGTCCACGACCCCACCCCGCCCTGTTTGTTGCAGTACCACATGGCGGTGGTGTTGTCGGTGAACACCTGCACTACCTTCCCTTTGACAGAGGGAAGGAATGCCTTGAGTGCAAGTCGGATCGCCCGGAGCTCCAGAATGTTGATATGGAGACCAGAGGCCTCTGATCTCCGCCTCTCCCATGTGACCGCCCCATCCCAGAAGGGACGCGTCCGTCACAACTGTGTGCTCTGGCTGGGGAAGGGAGAGGGATCTGCCAATGACCCATTGCCGGTTCGAGAGCCACCACTGCAACTGTTTTGCAGTCCCCTCCGAGATCTGGACGTGATCGGACAGGTTGCCCTGGTGCTGCGCCCACTGGAACTTCAGGTCCCACTGCAGAGCCCGCATATGCCATCTGGCATGATTGACCAGCAGGATGCAGGAGGCCATGAGGCCCAGCAGCCTCAGGGTCATCCGTACCGAAACCCAGGATAAAGGCTGAAAGATCGGAATCATAGCCTGAATATCCCGGACTCGCCGTTCGGGAGGATAGGCCCGAAACTGCGTCATGTCCAGAACTGCTCCGATGAAAAGGAGCTGTGGAGAAGGAATCAGATGCGACTTCGGCACATTGATGGAGAACCCCAGCGAGTGCAGGAGTTCGGCCGTAGTCTGGAGGTGGGAGACGACTGCCTGGGACGAGCCCGCCTTCAGCAGCCAGTCGTCGAGGTAGGGGAAGACTGAAACCCCCGCCCGGCGCAGATGAGCTGCGACCACCGCCAACACTTTCGTGAACACCCGAGGGGCACTGGTAAGGCCAAAGGGGAGCACAGTGAACTGAAAATGCTCGGGGCCTACCGTGAACCGGAGGTAACGCCGGTGGGCCGGCAGGACGGGGATGTGGAAATATGCGTCCTGCAAGTCCAACGCTACCAACCAGTCTCCAGGGTCGAGGGCAGTCAAGACCTGAGCTAGGGTGAGCATCTTGAACTTCTCCTTCCGGAGGAAGCGATTGACGTTCCGGAGGTCCAAGATAGGACGCATGTCCTCCTTGTCCTTTTGGGCACCAGGAAGTAGTGGGAGTAGCAACCACGCCCTACGTCTGGGGTCGGAACATGCTCGACGGCCCTCTTGGCCAAGAGGGCAGTGACTTCCTTCTGCAGAAGTACCAAGTGATCCCCTGACATACGGTGGAATTGAGGTGGTATGGCTGGGGGGGTGATCTCGAAGGGGAGGGAGTAGCCCCTTCGGACAATGTCCAAGACCCACCTGTCCGAGGTGATGGTACGCCAGTGGGGAAGGTGATGGCGGACCCGGCCCCCTACTGGCGTGCTGTGCACCTGAAAGGAGGGACTAGGAGGGCTTGGAGGCCGCGGACGGGTTGGAGGTGGTGGCCTGACCCGCACGCTGGTTGCCCGATCCGCCACGGCGGAATCCACGTCCTCGGCCACGCAAAGACGCCTGCTGCGCGGGCCGGTGGCTGGGCTGCTGACGTGACGGGGCGCCCCTACCGTGGCCACGATAGGGGCGAAAAGCAGAAGTCAGCGGAGGGCGTGTAGCAGAAAGGCCCAGGGACTTGGCAGTAGCCCGTGAGTCCTTAAAGCGCTCCAACGCATGGTCTGCTTTGGACCCAAAAAGACCGACTCCATCAAAGGGCATGTCCATGAGAGTATTCTGGACATCCCCTGAAAAACCAGTGGTTCTCAGCCAGGCGTGGCGTCGGAGCGCCACCGTCGTTGCAATAGACCTGCCCAGCGAGTCGGCGGTATCAAGGCCACATCGTATGGTGTATTTGGCCGCATCCCTTCCTTCCGCAATGGCGCGGGAAAGCAGTGTCTGGACCTCCTCAGAACACTGGGGCAAGACAGTCGCCACCGAATCCCACAAGGAGTGGGTATATCGGCCCAAAAGACAAGCGGTGTTGATGGACCGCAAGCCAGCACTGGAGGAAGAGAAACCCTTTTTCCCAAGTTGATCCAGGCGTTTGGATTCCCTATCCGGTGGGGCGGTAGGGAAGGCGGTTTGGGAAGCGGAGGCTTGGACAACCAAGCTCTCAGGAGTGGGGTGGACAGAGAGAAACAGGGGTCGCCCGGAGCTGGGCGATGGCGTCGGGACACGTTCCTATCCACAGGAGCCCCTGTGTTGGGCTTGGACCAGGCGCCCAAAAGAACGTCAGTGAGGGCGTCGTTAAACGGCAGCACAGTCTCCGTAGAGGAGGCTGCCGGCTGAAGCACCTCTGTCAAGATATTAGTCTTGACCGCCACAGTAGGGAGTTGGAGACGTAAGGCCCCAGCCGCCCTACGCAACACCGTTGCAAAATTGGCCCCCTCCTCCGTAGCCACGGGAGGAGACAGCATGCCAGTGTCAGGGGAAGTATCTAGACCACTGGCATCCCCTAGACCCTCTGTCCAGTCCTCATCGTACTGACACTGTTGTGTCAGAGGGTCATCAGACCCCTCCCAGTCCTCCTGGTCCTCCTCTGGTTCAAAATAAGGAGGAGGAGGGACATTTGGGACCCAAGGTCCCATCGGCGCCGGAACCGGCGTCGAGCGACGTCGTTCCAGGTCCATGTCCGGAGCCGGAAGGAACTGGGGGACGACGCCGCCCGGAGCCCCAGGTGGCGTCGAGAACGGCACCGGAGACATCGGCGCCGGCGGAGGTGTCGTTAGGTCGACCGGCGTCGATGGGGGTTGTGGAGCCGGGATCGAGGCCGGGGCCGGAGCCGGGATCGAGGCAGGAAGCACGGGCGACGCCGGGGCCGGAGCCATCGGCGACGCCGGAGCAACCCCATCAGGGCCCGCGGGGCCCGAAGGCGCACCGGAGGGACCTTGAGGCCCGAAGAGGCGGGCCATGGCCGACAGGAAGTCCTGTACTTGGGACGGATCCGCACCCGAACCCGGGAAGGACGGGTATTGCGGGTGCGGCTCCTCAGGCATGTCCGGGGCCGCGGGGGCGGGGACGGTGCCGGGAGGGGCCTCCGCCGAGTCGCGAGACCGGCGAGGCGAAGTCCTAGAGCGACGATGCTTTTTGGACTTCTTGTGTTTGGACTTACCGGACGAAGAAGACTTCGATGCCGACGACCGGTGTGGACTCCGCGATCGACCCCTGGACCTCTCACGCGACCGGGGCTTGCGCGGAGCCGAATGCCGGGCCTCGAGGAGCTTTCGAGACCACTCTCGCAAAGCTTTGGGATTGAGGGCCCGGCAGTCGGAACAAGACTCCGTGTCGTGGCCTCGGCAGAGGCAGAAGAGACACTCCCGATGCGGGTCTGTGATGGACATCATCCGAGCACAGTCACCGCAACGTTTAAACCCGGGCATCCCTACGACACCTTGAAGTCAATTGGAAAAAGAGTGAAAAATTCACCAAAAAGTTAGTCAAAAAATGACTAGGGCACTGCTCTTCCCGGATCTGCGCTTGCTGGCGCGGAAAAGAAGAACTGACGTCCAGCGCGCAGGGGCGGCGTCTAAGTACTGCCCGCGACGTCATCCCGGCGATCACGACGCCGACGACGGACGCGGAGCCGCACGACGCCGCCTACCGACGCGCAAGGGTACTGCTACGCAAAAACTTTCCGGATCCAGCCTGACGCCTGGGGATATTCTAAGGTAAGGAATCTGTCACTAACGTGTCTCTTTCAGATTGGTATGCCACGATCTAGTAGTCATTAGCTAGACTTAAGTCCGCTTCTAAAGTCAGCCAAATCAATTGTAGAACCACATTTTCTTAACACTGTGGCAAGAGCTAGGAATACAATGAAAGCTCTAATATATTTTACTCGAAATTATGGAAGGTACACATAAAAAGACAGTGTGGAATGCGTATTTCACAGAATGTTTTTCCCGATTTACTGATGGAACGGATAAGGGTAACTGAGGGCTGCATTCAGCATGCAACAATCCACATCACTCCATTCACACTGCAGCTGTTAGACTGATTTGTCACTGAGTTGAGTCTGATTGTTAGTGGTGGCCGGCTCAATAAGTTGTCTTTTTATATTGCAGATTATCCCTATAACAAAAAAACTAAACGGCTATCATGAAGAAATTATATGAAATGATTATGACGACATGTCTGTCAAGGTTATTGCCATTACCAGGACTCTCTTATGAATGTGAATATACCTAGCTGGTTGATCAAACCAAGATTAGTAAATAATGATTTAAGCATTGTTTTTGATTTTTTTTTAAAGCATTTTATTAATTTTGTGATAACTTCACAGCATGCAGTAATCATTGATCTATTCAAAGTTACTAATTTAAATTACTGAAACAGCATTACATGTGCATGCACTATCTTTAACACTGCAGTGTAGTGAACATGCACACTGACATATTGTCATAGATCAGGTACACTAATGTCAAATGCAATCACATTTTAAATTATCCTGTTAACTTCCTTCTTTATCCCCCTCGCTCTTGTCAATAGTATCTTCATTGTTACTACAGTTTTTCAGGATATTGTTCTGAAGGGATCCTCGAGGGGGTTTGTCCTCATTCGGAATGATGAGTTTTTTTGACAACGTTGTCCTTGTCCAGATCTTTAGGTCGTTTTTCTTCACTTCAAATACAGATACTTTTTATCTATTCAGCAGTGGACTATCCGTGAAAGTCCATTGCCACTCCTCCAGACTGTTTTTGATCAATGTAAAAAATAGGGGTGGGCTGAATTTGATTCTGCGTAATTACATTAAAATTCTGAGAGATTCCGCGACGGAGTGGGTGGGCATTTGGTGCTATTTTCTTAGCGCAAAATGCACCCTTGCGCCCAAAAATGGAAGCAAGGATGCATTTTGCGCTAAGAAATAGCGCTGCCAAATACCAAATGCATTTACAGTGCATACTTCTCGGCGCCCTTACATACTCTGTAGCTGCCAAATGCACTCACAGTGCATACCCGCCAGTGCCCTTACATACTCTGCAGTGATTACTATATTTGGCACTGCTGTGCATACCCATTGGCGCCCTTACACACACTGCAGTAATCACTGCAGAGTATGTAAGGGTGCTGAGGGGAATGCACTGTAGTGCATACCCCTCGGTGCCCCTACATACTCTTTAGTGATTACTGCAGTGTGTGTAAGGGCGCTGAGGGGTCTATGCACTGCTGCGCATACCCATTGGCGCCCTTACATACTTAGAGTATATAAGCCTCAGGCGCGCAACGCCCATTGGGCTCAAAGGGCTTCAGCCCCCCGCCCGTCGTGTGTGGCAGCCCGGGATTAGACAGCTTCCCGGGCACACACGCAGCCGCACCCGAGTACTTCACAGGTCTTTAAAAGACCATTTGCTTGTAAATGAGGCGCTGTTGTTTTTCACCCCTTTTTAGAGCCCCTGCATCCCCACTCCGCCTATTGCTGGAAGAATTAGCCCCCCCCCCCCGAAATTTGGCTCTAGTTGCGCCTCTGATAAGCCTTATATACTCTGAGCATGTAAGGGCGCCGAGGGATATACACAGCAGTGCAGTCAGTGGCTTTTAAACCAGGCCAGAAGAGGGAGCAGTCCCTCTATGTTTAAAAATCACTGCAGATTAAAGTTTATTCTGCAGTGGTTTTTAAACATAGAGGGACTGCACCCTCTTCCAGCCCTGTTTAAAAACCAAGCAATTCCGAGTAATTCCGCCTGCCTGCCGGCGGAGCGGCAGAATTTATTAGTAAATCTGCGTTACATGAGAATACCAGAATTGCTTTCTGCTGGATCAACTGCCTCTATTTAACTGTCTTGATAGAAAACGACCGGTAGAGGTCAGTAAAATACAAGAATTGCTTTAGCATTCTCTAGATTCCAGTCCATAGAAATTGTCTTCCACGAGCAACCGTAGACAATAATATTTTTTTCAAATCTTGAATTTTCAGTGATATGACCACCGAAGGCCCTGATTTTGTATTAAAAACAGAGCTTTGGACTATACCATTTTCCGGTGAAAAGCAATATTTCTCGCCATGTGTTCCCATACCTGGTGTGTCACGCAGTTTGGTGCTAACTTTCCCTCCATGTTAAAGAACAGTAGATGTTTCAGCACCCAGGCTAATGTGCTGCATAGCTAAATACATAAAGGTCCCAAAGGCGAGACCAATTGCATTGCAAATGCTTGTTTTACAACAGTGACTCTTCTAAGCCAAGTCTATGCTAGTCGGAGTCCTCGCAATAAGCACATGCGTTAATACGTCTCCTATTAATTCCTGTGATCTTTGTGGCACTATATATATATTTCCAATCCAATCCAATCCAATGACTTTATTCGGATAGCAACGTATCCATAAAAGTAAAACATATACAAGATAAAAACACATTAGAAGAATAAATAGCATGTTTAATTCATAATATGGCAAAATATAGTAAACATAGGTAAAGTGCATATTGTGGATAGCAAAATACGAGTAACTTCATAGGTCGCACATAGATTTCCGAGCCCCCGTAGCTACTCTCAAAAAAGTACCAATGCGCAAGATCAGTTCAACATTATCCAATTTGAGTATACAGTTGAGAGCATCAGTTAAATTAATAGGTGACTGTTTTAAAAAAAATGGAACAACCATTGTGCATATTTCATATAATATTTACAGAAGAATAAAAAGTGTAAAAGTGTTTGTCCGCTGTGACCATCACATGGGCATGGCAGGGAGTCGAGTTTTGCATTATACCCAGAGGGAAAGCAAAGCAGATATCTTACAGTCCCAGCTCTTAGACGGAAGAGGGGGCCTCTCTCCCATTGGGACATTGGTAATGTAGTGTAGTTCCTATTTCCCTAATAGGCTCTGCGCATTGGAATAATATAACCTATAGGCTTGACATAGGACTGAGGTCGGTATGTCCCTATCGACTATATTAAACTTAATTACTTGTGCCAGCTAGCTCAGAGGCCACTAGAAACTCCTTGAGAACAAGAAGGGAGTAGTTTCTGGCAACCGCATAAACATGACCACTTTGTTTCCCTTTAGAATCGGAACACGTCTCAGAATCGTGGAAACAATAGATAACAGTTTCACTCAGTCAATCGTGCATGCTTAGTTTCCGCAGAGTTACACAGAAAGGAAAGACGGGCGTTTCAATAAAAGGGTTTTATTGAACAGTCTTGTTTCTCGTGTAAGAGATATGTGCTGTTATGATCACAAGACAGTATGTAAGATAAATAATGTACAGCGTAAGCAGTAGAAATAAATAATACTGCGCTAGCATTATCTTTTAGCATATATTCACGTACATAAATAACATGAGCTAAAAATGCGAGTACTCATACGATGAGTCTCTAAGCTAGTTCTACCCCAATGTACCTAACCTAGTCTAGGTGTAGGGAAAGGTAAGAAGTGGGTGGAGTATTCTCTAGTATGGTATACTAAGAGTAAGTTAAGTCTAGTATGCCAAGAGTCCCTCTAGGTTCTAGTCAGCTCCATACCTTGAGAATGAGAGAGGTGGGAATCTCTTGCCGGATCTGGAACTCTAACACCCGGCGAAGGGAGTCAGAACACTGGAAGCTGGATTCTTCTGCGAGCAGGAATGACAGCGTCTTCTCAGTGCGTCAGGCCGGGATACGGGCTCCTCTGAAGTCGAGGTCTCCTCTAACTTGCTTGGGCAAGGGAAGGTATATTTATACCTGATAGGTGCTTCGGAATGTTAGCATTGACGTGAAGTCGGACAGAGGAAGACGTCAGGAATGAACCCTTAAGGTATAACGGTTCATACATAATAGATGAGTTGTTAGAGAAATCAATAGTCCTGTGCTAGGGGAACTCCCGAAGCTTAAGGGTCTGGTTTCTAAGAACTCGTTGTGACGTTAGGGTGGACGGATGTCGGTGACCATGCCTGTATTTGGAGTGCACGGTTAATGCCTAAATAAGGACTGGGATTCTATGCCTATATAAGGGCAATGCGAATTGTGCCTATATAAGGACATGTCTCAGGAAAACCTATATACGGACACCTAAAGCGGAATACAACAGTAATGCAATGTAACTTGGTAGACAGTACTCAGGATACTCAATGGGTATAAATTTAGCAACAGTTTGTTTCTTAGATTCCCTCTTTAGTCTTTCTGCGCTATAAAGTGTGTACAGTGCTGACTTTAAAACTTTTTTATCCACTGTTGCAACTGTGTGCGGATTAAAAAACAGTCTACCAAAATTGATGCTTTCCAAACTCTTAAGGACCCCAGCAAGCGATGGAATATCCATCCCTTTCTCGCAGCGAATACAATCATCTATTATGTCCCTTGTAAGAGATGCTTCGGGGTTCTTCATTATGGCTAGCCAGAATAGTGCAGGGCATGCCCTTATGAAATCTTCGATGTATCCTAATTTTAGTTCGCTGTGGCATATATACAGGGGGGTGGAGATTGGAGCGCCCAAGAGTTTTCTACAAAATCTATTTTTTTCTGATTGGACACAAAAACATTTCGCAATACCCCATACCTCTGCCCCATAGGTAGCTATTGGTACACACCGAGTCTTAAAAATCTTTAAAATGGCTGGAATTATCCCCGATCTTTTAGGGCGGGGGAGACTTAGGATTGAATTAAAGGCCCTCGAGAACTTATTTTTACAATATGCCATGTGTTCACACCAGGTACAGTTCGCAGCGAAGACCATCCCCAGATAAGGAAAAGTAGCAGTGCAGGTTAGTTTTTGGTCACCCACAGAAATGAAATTTAGAGGATATTTCCTTGGCTCACAGGACATTATAAATGATTTCTTAAAATTTGTGCATAAATCTATATATATTACCTTTCTTTTTTTCCAATTCAAGAATAGATTTGATTAATACCTTCATCTCTGTACACTAGTATACCTTATGAAACTTCCAGGACAAATATATTTGCACCCAGCTCTTCTCTCTTTTACAGCCATGAAAGTAATTTACCAGGTCTTCTTCCTTCTATGTGCAACTATAGCCTGTTTGGTGGGTCGTAACAGCTTTTAATTTTACAGGTTTAAATGAAACCGATGAGGGTGTTATAAACATCCCTCCAAACTTAAGAAGAGCCATCACTCTAAGACTTATAAAACACGGCCTAACACCAAGAGGTGGTAGAGCAGTTTTCGTGATAGAGGCACACGCATCCTTTCAAACAGAGGTATTCTATTCATGGATAGTATTCCCAGAATCAAATCCAGTAACAAAACTATTTCACTTCTTTAAAGAAGATGAACCACCAGAGGAATATATTCCTTTCGAGGATATTGAAATTCCACTCACATACCAGGAGCATAATCTCTGGTTTAAAGGTGCCCTAAAACATCACAAAAACATTACCAGGCTCGGTCCACTAGGTAGACCAGGAGCAACATGGCCGATTCTAGCCGGCTACACACCTCATCCTGACATCGATGTAATGTCAGACGAGGAATTACTTACTCAACTACAAGAGTTAATAAAAATTTACAGACAATTAGTCCAATATGTCATGCGGACTTTCACAATCCAACCACCAATGACCATTCCAAATCAAACCCCTCAACAGGGGAATACACTAAAAATTACTCCACAGACTTTACACGCAGTCATGGGTAAAATGCCCACAAAACGTAAACAAATTCCATTCTGGATAGCTCAAAAAATTACTCAAATCGAAGCAGTATTTCCAAATAGTAGCCCTTATGAGAAACACAGAATACTAACAATCTGTTTACCAATGGGGATCACACCACAACTGGAAGACTGCACCACTTGGGGTGCAGTCTTTGCTGCCATCTATACTAAAACACATGGTGTTCCATCAATTGCAGTAATACCAGATGTCCTGAAACAAATTCAAAACGAATACGGGGCAGAACCTGCTCTGAATTTAGGTATGAAATTACTGAAAAACTTCGACCAGGTCTCAACAATAATATTATCTAATATTAAAGGGAGGCAGCTTCAGTGGCGATCCGCCAATGCTTAAGGGAATTTGATGTAACAGAACATCAACATGAACTACCCAGAATAATAGAACAATCTTATGCAGAATTAGGCAGAGATAGTTTGGGTGGAAAACCTTTGAAGCCAAAACTATCTGAAAGTCCTGAGACGGACTCTATTAAACAAAATCCTACATCTTCTAAAAAGAAGTGGGAAACTAATAAACAAAATTCAAACGAGACACGTTCTCAATCCCGAAGTAGGTCTCCTCAAAAGGAGCCATCTGAAAGGAGATATAACCTCAGGAATAGGGATAATTTAAGAAAGCCTGACAGGTATCAAGATACTGATACACGTTCCTCTCGTACCTTTCAGATATCGTCACAGACATCAGAAAGAAGAGGACGGTCAGAACACAGAGAAGAACGCGTGAAATCCAAAGACGATAAACACGTTCAGAAAAATAAATCAAAACCTCAATTCACAAAAAAGAAGGTAGCAGGTCTGAACATCAGACATGCCGAGAATACTGAGAACACAGCTCAAGAACGGAGAATGGGCTCAAACAATGCTGGACAGTGCAGAAGAAGTAACAATAGCTCGCCAGAACCTGAAGGAACTTCTGGAGATAGTGGACTTGAATGAGTACATCACAGTAGAGACTGTAGACACCAGGGTTAGTACTCCACAAAAGTTATATGAAATAACACTCCGAATGGAGGGAGACATACCAAGAAAAGTGAAAATACTCTTTTGGGAGAAACTTTCAAGGGGTTATGATATACTTCTAGCAGAAAAGGACTGGCCACCAAACTTTGTCAGGGAGTGCCCACATGGTGAGGACATCATTATGCCTGCCTTCTCCAACAATATTCCAATTCACCTAAAATATACTTATGCCAGGAAATGGGCAGTTGCCCAGGCCCCAGCATTATACAAAAATCATGTAGGATGGGATGAGGACTCACCTCACCACAAAATACATCTAAAAAATCAACCTACTGCACAAAGGCAGTACCCAATAAAGCAAGAAGCTAAAAAACAGGTCAGGGAGATCTTAGATCAACTTGAATACCAAGGGGTGATTGAAACATGCACCTCCTCAATGAACAATGCTTTGTTTCCTGTATCCAAACCGGACAATACATATCGTCTAGTTTTGGATTACAGACACTTGAACACTTGTTCCAAAACATTTGCAGTGCAAAATGCACATAGTACAGCATTAATGAATAACATTGTGCGTAAAAAATATAAAACCACATTAGACATTTCAAATGGTTTCTTTTGTCAAAACATAGCACCTGAAAGCAGGTACTTAACACCTTTCTCAATAATGGGGACCCAGCGTCAATTTTGTAGACTCCCACAAGGGTTCAAAAACAGCCCGGGGTCATTCTCAGCAAGAGTAACAGAGTTACTACAAATTTATGATAATGAGGCATTGTCATATGTCGATGACATCTATCTGACAGACGATGACCTAGATAGGCACTTGAACAGGGTGAGTACCATTATATTGGGCTTCGCCTCTGAAGGCTATAAATTCAACTTTAAAAAATCCAGAATTGCCCATCTCAATGTCCTTTTCCTAGGATATGAGCTTTCAAGTGAAGGCAAGAGCCTGGCAGCTAACTTTGTAGAAAAGTGCGCGCTGCTCCAACCCCCAAAAACGCTGACAAATTTACAATCCATCGTGGGTTTCCTAAATTTTGGAAGAACTTACATTCTAAATTACGCAGAAAGGGTTAAACCTCTCTACGAATTAATCAAACCTGATTTTTCAACAAAACATTGGACACAAGAACACACAGAAATCCTGCGTTCACTCCAAGCTAACATGTTAGCAACAAATCACTTACAAACACGTGTAAATACACGCAATTTAGTGATACGAATAATTTCGGGACAATGCGGATTCACCTATTTAACATTTAATGAGGGTGAAAAAGTACCAATAGCATACAAATCACATTTGTATACAGAAGCAGAAATGCGCTTCACTTCAACAGAAAAAATACTGACAGCAGTTCAAACCGCTGTAGCAAAAGAAAGAGCTCTAGCCCAAGGGAAAAGCATTATTGTCGTAACTCCAGTACCAGCCTTAGAGGCGGTTACAAAAGCGAGCATTCCAAATGCAAAAGCTTTACATCCTAGATGGATACAATGGGTTAATTCTCTTGCTGCAACAGATGTTGAATATGTTTTTGATCCTGATTTAAAAACACAAGCGTTCCTGCAATATGAACATGAATGTCCTCTGCCCACTGAAATTCTGCCTCTAGATCAGTACGAATTTATAATTTATACTGACGGATCAGCACAACCCGCTACAGGGAGTAAGCAAGCTTACAGTGCAGCGTGCGCAATCGTTAACGGTCGCATGCAAGATGGTAACTTCAGACCAATGGTCACTAAAACTCAATCTCTAGGACATTGTACAGCTCAGCGAGCTGAGCTACAAGCATTCAAACTGGCACTTGAAAATACAGATCGCGAATTCCCCACACTTCTAGTGTGCAATTCTTTTTACTGTGTTCAGTCGTATAATGAATATATACAGAATTGGCTTCAAAACGGGTTCAAAGATGCAAAAGGTGGCACAATAAAGCATAAAACGCTTTGGGAACAAGTAGTTCAGTTAAGAAACGAACTACCAAAAGCTCACGTGATACACACGCTGAGTCATCAACGTGATGGCGTTCACGTTGCAGGGAATTCATTGGCTGATTAAGCCGCAAAGGGGGCTGTTCAGACGGCTTCCGTAGCTGCGATCACTCGTTCAAAAACGAGAATAGACAGTGAGATATTGTTGGCTGTCAATGCTTCAAGCAAAGGTAGTGGTGCAGCGTTACCAAAGAAATTTCCACTCAAGTACTCTTATGTAATTGATGCGAACAATGTTCCTTTTGCTCGAATCCCTGGAGTGGGGGATAGGGTAATTCCAAACATGGAACGTAGAGCAGCTTTGATTTATGAAGCACATCTAGGGGAGGGTCTGTCACATCAAGGGATCTCTAAAACAATATTAACATTAAAAGAGATGTACTGGTAGCCTGGAATGAATACACAGATTCACATCTTCATCGATGACTGCATAGACTGCAATAGACAGACTAGTGCAGAACGCCACCAGACACCAGACTACGAAGTAGCCTGCCCAGTACAGACACCACTGTTAGACAGCATTAGACTATCTACGTGCAGGCGTCCTTTTGGACAAATGCAATCCCACAAATACTAAGTCAAGGTTCCTATGGATATGGCCTCAGCGCTCGGCTGACGCTCGAACTGTTATAAAAGATTTGCGAGTCTTTATCGGCACATACGCAATTGGCACACTACATTCTGACCAGGGCCCTGCGTTTAGCTCCCGGGTTTACAAAGAAGCCATGGCCAGCTTGGGTGTAGCATTGCGGTACTCCTCTCTGTTTCATCCTGAGGGAAATTCTGTTGTGGAAAGGAAAAACCATGACATAAAGCAGTCTATAACAGCTAGAGTATTAGGTTCGGGTGATGGGTGGGTCAAACATCTTTATGGGGTCCAACGCTCATTAAATAATTTGCCAAGAAGTTCTCTAGGGGGGGTCACTCCATATGAGGTCCTATTTGGGACAAGAATGTGGGTTCCTGATCTCGAATGTAAAGGCACAGTGGTGGAAAATAAACCCTTTGATATCAAAGATCGTTTGGCTATTTTACAGGATCTAAATGAACTAAGATCGAAACAAAGCAACGTGTTCCTGAAGCCAACCACCACTGGGGAAACACCGGCAGTCCCAGCAAGGCCTGTCTGGATCCCAAAAGTTGGGGATCTAGTCAGAGAGAAGATTGCGGACAAGAAGGAATTTGGACCTTCTTACAGACAACCAGTAACTGTCCTAGCCGTCCACCGAACAAGAACAGTACTTCTGCCGCCCCTTGCTGGAAAAAAGGACAAAAGATTTGTGTCAATCGACCTCATCAAACCACAGTATGTGGCCAATACTAAATAGTAGGCCTCGTGGACTCCGACCTAGTAGCAGACGCACTCCTCTCGCTACTATCCAAGAGGTTCAGACTGAAAGACTCATAACCATAGAGAATTCAGCAGTAACAGTTCGTCCAGATACACCTGTCTACACCAACGTAACAAGTGATCAACTGGTTCCAGCGATTTTGACAAATCCTGATGCAATTCCAACAATTGACAGAACTGCTTCTGGCTATTTCATTAACTTTGATACGTTTTCTGAGGATCCGAGTGAGCCTGAAACGACGCCAGCCCTAAAACTTTCAAACAACAAGTACAAGACCTTTTTCATTTCCTGAAAGAGACTTATCTGGTTTCACCATGGATTGAACTATGGATTATTTCTGGAATATTTTTCTTTCTGTTTTGGCTAGCTTTGGTTATGACTATCAGCGTGCTTATAAATGGCAGATACATCCATATGGACACTGAAAGTAAAAATGTGAACTTACTTCAAAAACCACACAAATCATCCCATCGTGAAGCAAGAGACTTGTCAGCAGTGAACATCACAGCCGTTCCTATACAGGATGGTATAGTGTGGGACAAAATCGATTTCGATATATTCGGCCCAACGGAACTTTTGAACATTCCACATTTATTTAAAATTTCATTAAGTGATTTTATTACCTCCAGTACCTATTCTGATGATTGGGACTTTGAGACTGTTAATGATATGATGTCTGATCTAGAAAGGTCTGCTGCATTCTCTAACAATGAATACTTAGAGGGTTCATCAGACTACGAACAGCGTTATTGTTACAACCACTATGGTCATCATTTCTTGCATAAATCTGCAACACCTAGAAATGTGTTTATGTTTAACCAATGGGAACATTGTCCTACACCGCCAAAGGGTAGTTCAAAAACGTTTGCAAATAAGTTTCCATATTTTTCAGGGTCAATACATCCGATCCAGAAACATTTTACTAAAAAAATGTAAACAAAACAGGAAAGAAAATTATGTTAACTAATACAAAACAGATTTATTATGTAGCCTTTATTACCCAACTGTCTAGACAAGGATTTGACTTTTGGAAAGACACAATCGACACAAAATCTGTCTGGGGTTCTAAAGATTGGCAAGTACAGGGGATAGAAGCTTTGTTTAGAGCATGTATCATCCCACAGCAAATAATGTTTTTGAATGACACTGTGCAACAAACGTCTTGCCTTGGTTTAGCCAAGATCAAAGACATGAACACACCTTCTGTACCAACACCTGCAAGTAATAGCACTACACAGGGAGCGGTCACTGTAGACACAATACTACAAAACAACAGAACAGATCCTGATTGGAAAAAATGGTTACTCTGGCCCACAGACACAAACATCTGTCAAGAAAGATTCCTGAATAGAATACAGGGCTTTACTATCCATAGGCCAGACCCACGTTATGTTCAACGACAACATCCGGGGGTAGTAACAACATACAGTGTAGGAAAATTGTGCCTCGACTGGTTACAAAAATCTACACTCGAGGATGTGAAACAACACTTATCTTTACTTAAAGAAGACGCAGACCTTAAGGATTTCTTGCTAGGACCAAGAAAACCGCGTCAAAAACATTTAATATATGCCGGCATTTATGCTGCTTATAATGAAGTATGGAAGGTTTCACAGGCAGAGGCCGCAGAAAGAATACGTGAGCTTGATCGTATTAACTTAGAGAAATCTCTCACTGTGGTCGACAATGGGTTAACAACTTTGTCATCCAGAATTTATTCATTGGACAACATTGTATCCTCTGCTATTGACATACTGGAACAAGATTTAGCCATGTTACAGCAAGGCCAATCTCAGTTACGTTCTATTATGTTATTAGGCTGGACGCTGCAATCTTTGCGTGCAGGCTATGTGCCTTGGCATTTTATCAACACGTCGTCTCTGTTTGCAGAATACAATCTAACGGATAAACAGATCGAACTAGCACAAAGGGGAGCAAAGTATACAGTGCTGAGCATTGAAAAACTGGAAAAATTACCATTTACGGTAGCAGAAAAACCAGCTACAGAATGGTTTAATAATGGCAAAATAACTCTGCCTGTCACTACTTTTCATTTTCAGTATTGCCTCAAACAAATGCAAGCAGGCAAATATGAAAGGTTGGGTAAAGAATACATTAAGACATCCTGGGATTTACCTTACGAATACAGATGTTGGAGTGGGGATCGTGAAGTGTTTCTAAGCGGTACACACTGTGAAAATGCACTAAGCGGTTCACAGATTTAGGAGTGGCCTGGCCACCGTAGCAGAATGGATGAACTCTAACTGCCTTCAGTTGAACGCCACTAAAACGGAGGTATTGTTGGTGGGGAAGGACAGGAACCTCTGGAATTAGCAGTGGTGGCCTAGTGTGCTTGGAGACACCCCCACCCCTAAGTTGGTGGTTAAGAACTTAGGGGTCTGGATGGATTCCTCCCTTAGCTTCCAAGAACACACAAAAAAAGTCGCTGGCACCTGCTTTGGTCTCTTGCGGGGTCTTAAGCCGCTGCAGAAGTTTTTCAATCCGCTCACCCGCCAGCTGATCGTCCAATCGGCTATTTTATCCAGACTGGACTACGCTAATTCGCTCCTCTTAGGAGCCAATCAGGCTGAGGTAATGCGACTACAGCGTGTGCAGAACGCGGCTGCTAGAGCCCTTTTAGGGCTCTCATGTCACTGTTCCGCCACTGACGCCGTTCGGCGGCTTCACTGGCTCCCGGTGGCCAAACGGATCCAATTTAAGGCACTCTGCCTATCCTTTAAGATCCTGAAACTTGCTTCACCCTGCCTTCTTGCCAATATGCTAACCCCCTACAAACCTTTGCGCGAATTGCGTTCCTTGGGGCAGCACTTAGTCACTGTCCCCCGGGTGAAGCGTGCACGGGCCGGTGGTCGCTCTTTCCACCACACGGCCGCTAAACTATGGAATTCTCTGCCCCCTCAGATCCGCTGCCTAAATGAGTTACTAGCTTTCAGGAAAGCTATTAAAACCTTTCTCTTTCCACAAGCTTAGGCCGCCTACCCTCTTCTCTGTTGCCTACCAGTCTCTCTTCAACTCTGCTACTCTCTGCTGCTGGCAGCGCCGGGACGCCTCTTTGCTGGGGCAGCTGCGCGCTTTATAAATGTGGCTAACATAACATAACATAACTCATATGTCAGGACATTTCTTTACACGGGGCTTGTAATGGTTCTGTGGCAAACATGTCCTGCCACCAGCAGGGTACACCAGCTACTGTGATTAATCCAACGTTTGGCCAACTTTCTAACGGGAGTTACCTCATGTTGAATGATCAGAGTTGCTGTGGCATGTTGCCAGGCATCCCATATCTGGTAAAGGTCGAATCCAGGGTTACTTGTTGTATGCAAGTATTGTTCCCCCCAATAGACACAGTCAGGGAGTCGCCTCTATGGTCTTCATTGAATGTTTCTTTTATACGTTTTGATACTTTAAGCAGAATGAAAGCCATGCTTTTGCAACAGACCGTGCCTTTGACCTCGGCCAAAGAAATCTATGATTTACAAATTGCAAGGACTTCGGCTGAGATACAGGCTTTAATTCGTACAAACTGCCCTATACATTTCGTAGAAATGATGGGACGTATCTTTAACATGTCTGATACGAGCGGGATTGTACATGTATTTAAGACCATCTGCTCAGGACTGTTAACACCTTTTCAGGCAGTCCTCGGAATCATTCCAAACTTCGCACATTCGGTGTTTGGTGGTGTGCCATTAATTCTAGCACTGGTTGCGGGAATCCTGTTTGTGAGAAGTTGGCCTGGTATATGCTGTCCACTAATTATAGTGGGCACCTTGCACCAGTCCAAACAACCCCTTATTGGAGATAGGTTAAAGACAACATTATTGAAAGCTATCCTAGTGGTAGCTATGGAGAGCAGCCTTCAGGCTAAGTCTTGAAGGAATGTAAAGCAGCTTGTTTTACCAGTCTATAATCTCTTGAGTGATCAAATGAAAGAGCACCACACCAGGTATATATTCAAAATATATGTATTTATTGCTAAACACACCCCTCTAGTCTCTTTATGAGGCTAGAGTTCGAAGTACATAAGTTAGAAGTTATTTAAACACAGTAATAGCACAAATACACGTTTGGGCCCTAGGGCGTACCAAACCATATACCAATAAAGTGGTATAAGAACCACGACTGAACTAGACACTAGGCCTAGAGCCTCTAGAAGTGCTTGGACCACAAGGAACCACCCAAGGTAGTGACACAGGGGACCCACGGGGGACGCGTGCAGTGTAAATACACAACCGCGATACGCCGTTGACTTCTATGGAGAAAGTCGTGATCGGGAAATTAGAGAAAAGGGACACTTAAAGGAGGACTTGGAGCAAACCCTTTGAGATCTAGGACTTTGAAGAGTCTCTACCCACGGGAGCACCGGAGTACTCGTGTTACCTCACCCAGGGAAGCCGGGTGCATAGGTGCCTTTCGGGGTCGGGTTTCGTCGTCGATTTGAATGGCGATCTGCTGCAAAGTGCTGCTGGCGACCAAGTGGAAAGTGTCCGGGTGGATCCAAGAGTGGATCGGAGATTTGAAGAACCTGAAAGCAGAGGGGACAGAGTCTGGGTCACTAGCCAGTGACCAGGAAGGCGATGGACAGATGCCCACCGATGTCGAGTGCTTCAGGTGCGTTGACGGTCGTCTTGACTCTTCAGCCACGAGGTCCGGGAGGCGTTGTCGGCGACCAGGAGCAGGATTCGGGCTGGTACACGATGTCTGTCGAGTGCTGAGGTGTCGGCGACCGGATTGGACCCAACAAGCCTTGGCAACGGCAAGTCTCGATGCAGAGGAAGATCGTCGATGGTGCAGACCAGCAAGGTCTGGGGAACTCACCCAGCGAGGGTAAGTGAGGGCAGGCCTGGAGCAACCAGGATGCCAAGTAAGAAAAAGATTGGCCTTCGTTAAGGGCTACTAGCCAACGGGCTAGCGACCGCGAAGGAGCCTCGAGACGTCGCACGTGGATCTGGCTCACAGGACACTCGTGGAGTGGAGGCCAGTGATCTTCGGTGCAGTTGGTGCTGGAGGCTAGGGCTACTCGGAGCCCAAAGCACGACTTCGTGGGAGACCCAGAAGAGGATGCACTTGCAACTGTGCTCGGTGTCCAGGGGTCACGGTCTCAAGTCACCCACGATAGCTACGGGCCTCAGCTTTGCTGGGGACTCAGGGTAGCCTCGGGAAGTCTGAGAATCCACCTCTGGTGATGCGATGACTTCGGCGTCCGACGGGAGCTTCAGAAATGCGAACCGGACAGATGCTTCTTTGGTGCCTGCCAAGCAGGGGAGTCACTCCTTGACCCCAAGGGAGATTCTTCTGTCCTCTAATCGTGAGTAGAGCGTCGAAGGTCCAGGATTCAGTTTCAGAGTTTCGTCCAGGGATAATCTAAAGTCCTAAGGACTGGGTTCCTATACTTATACCAAGTTTAGGGGTTGGACTACTCTGTGGCCCCACCTATGGGTGGGTAAGGGCAGAGGGGTGGCTACACCCCTTTCCCTTTGTCCAGTTCGCGCCAAAGCAGGGGCTGCAAGCCCCTGATCCGGTTTGAACTGGGGTATGCACAGGGACACCAAATGTGCCCCCAGTGCAGGACTTCAAAGCACCCGAAAGTGCTCCCGCCCAGCCCCAATACACATTATCCTGTCTGGGGAGGTGGTCACACCTCCCTGGGACAGGAAACCTATTGTCCAGGCCTCCCCTGCCGGAGTTTCGTCCAGCAGCAGGAGGCCAGACTCGTGTCTGTGGCAGCAGCATCCATTTTGTGATGCCAGGGCTTTGGAAAGAAGTTACCGGGCTAGCCAGAGTTAACATATCTTTCCCTCTAGAAGGGTGGAATGCTACCCCCGCCGCCAGAATTGGCGGGGGTAGTATTCCAAGATGTTTGACACCAAACACGACATGTTTAGGTGCAGCCATTCCAAAGTTAGCATTTAACGCAAGGTTATAATGCGCTTAAGAGTATATGGTCAGGCTGCACTACAAACAGCATCAGAGAAGGGTCTCCGAACGCTGCAGAGGGGCCCTGCTCCTGCAGGGGCACCCTCTCACATAGGAACCATGCACTCTGCCTTCAGGATTGATAAGGCCTGCCTTAGGAGTGACTTATAGGTTTATATGTGTGTATGTATTTAGTGATATAGGTAACCTATATCACAGTAAGGGGTGCATGCACCACCTTACCCAGGCTGCAGTAGCAGACCTGTGGTGTTTGTTTGGATGGCCTTCCAGGGGTGGCATAATGCATGCTGCAGCCCCTGGTAGGCCTCTGAGGTACCTATGCCCTTGGTACATAGTATACCATATACTAGGGACTTTTAAGGGCACTCCAGATTCCAATCAGAGATGTGCCTAAGGCACATGGAAACCTTTTATAGAGAAAGCAGATAGACTGGGGCCCTGAATAGCAGGATCCCAGTCCAACTAAGTCATAAACCAGCAAAACACCATAAAAAAGTGGGGGCAACCATATAGTCAGATTCCACCTTCCTACATAACCCCCCAAACGAAAGGAGATAAGGCTAACCTTGGCCAGTTGAGCCTTCATTGACTAAGTGGTCATATAAGGAAGCACCTGCACTAGCATGGTTGCCCCCTGTCTTATGGTCCACTAAGCAATCCCTCACCCTAAGGGTATGAGAGGGTCTCCACCATGGGGAATCACTACCTGTGGTGTGCTTAGGTAAAGTACAAGGCTGGTGAGGTGTCTGGGTAGGGAAGTGAGGCCCTAGGAATGTTGGCATCAGCTTCCTCAGATCACTGGTCACCATGTATGCCTGTCTTTCCATGACTGAGTTGCACTTTGCTCTAAGGGTCAACCTTTGGCTGCCTACAGCTGGGGGTTGGGTCCCTTTGGATGGACTACTGGAGGGACATGGCAGGTTTGGAACCTTCAGGTCCCAGGTTTGCCCTTGCCTACCAGAGTCCTTCTGGGGAGGTCCCTACATAAAGGCATGAGGGATCCCTCAGTGTGTAGAGGAGTTTTCACCTGGCTAGAGCTACTAGACTGGGTGCCCCTAATCTGCTGATGGGGGTTCCTCTGGACAGGGGGCCCTGGGGGTCCACTGACCTCCCTGACCTCTGCAGCCCTGGGCTGGCTGAGGCAGGGTAGAGAGGGGCAGGTTACCTGCTCCAGACTGGGTACCACCTTGGAAGGGTCCTCTGCCATCAGGGGTGTGGCCAGGCCAGGCCTGACTACCTCTGGGGCAGTTCCTTCACTAGGGGTAGGGTCAGTTCCCTGAGGAGGCTGACCCTTACCTACTGTCTGGGGGAAGAAGACTTTTCTTCAACCCTTGTGCTCTCTTTTGGGGGAGAGTGGGCCATTCTTTCAGGCTCCATCTCTCCAAATTCTTGGGCTGGGGCTGTGGCCATTACAGCCCCACTAACCTTTACAGGGACGCCCAACATCCTAAGGTGGGTTTGGTGTTCAACTTCAGCCCAGGCTGAAATCTCCAGATCATTGCCCATCAGGCAATCTACAGGTAATGTGGGGGACACTGCCACTCTCTTTGGGCCTGTGACCCCCTCCCAGCTGAGATTGACTATGGCCATGGGGTGATCTGTTCTGACACCATCAATGTTGGTCACCTGGTATTTAAACTCAGGTAAAAGCTGGTGAGGGGGGACTAGTTTCCCTGCCACCATGGTGACACTAGCCCCTGTGTCCCTAAATGCCACAGCTTTCTGACCATTAATCATTGGCTCCAGTCTGTACCTGCCCATTGCTGTGGGACCCATGGTAAAGGTGGCAAATCCTACACCACCATCAGAGTCAGAGGAGTCTATTGAGGGGTCCCTGTCTGAACCAGGGCCCACCTCTGTTCCTGTTGCAAAAGCACCTAACTTTTTGGGTGCACTACTCCCAACTGGAGGATTACTACTGGTAGTACCAGGAGGGGGGGTAGTAGTTGCTGGGGGAACATTTTCTTTATTGCCAATCCTGGGGCAACTGGGATCAGATTTCCAGTGCCCAGGCTTTTTATAGACATGGCAATATGGTTTCTTTTCAGGAGAGGAAGGAGTTTGGGACCCACCCCCAGAAGAGGAATTTTGGGGTCCTGTAGTGGACTTATCCTTAGATTTATCCCCACCTTTCTCTTGGGACTTAGTAGAATCTTTCTTCTGGTCACCACCCTGATTTTTAGTTTTTACTCTGGTTCTGACCCATTTGTCTGCCTTCTTTCCCAATTCTTGGGGAGAGGTCAGATCAGAGTCCACCAGATACTGGTGCAAAAGCTGGTTTTGACAATTATTAAGGATCTGCTCCCTCATAATCAAATTGTACAATCCTAAAAAGTCATGCACTTTGTTGCCATGTATCCAACCTTCCAGAGCCTTAGTAGCACAGTCTACAAAATCAACCCAGTCTTGAGTCTGAGCTTTTTGGGTGTCTCTGAACTTCAACCTATACTGTTCAGTGGTTAGGCCAAACCCATCTATCAGAGCACTCTTCAAGACTGTGTAATTGTCAGCATCCTCTTCTCTTACAGTGAGGAGCTTGTCTCTACCTTTGTCTGCAAAGGAGAGCCACAAGATTGCTGCCCACTGCTGCTGGGGGACCTTCTGAACTTAACAGGCCCTCTCCAGTGCAGTTATCCATTTGTGGATGTCATCCCCACTCTGGTAGGGAGGGACAATCTTGTTTAGGTTTCTATGGTCATAAGACCTTTCCCTATCTTTAGGGATATTGCTGCCACCATGGGACTCTAGTCCCAACTTTTTTCTCTCTCTAAAGAGATCTAGGGACTCCCTGTCTAAGGCTACTTGCTTCCTTCTGAGTTCAAGCTGAGCTTCCTCATACTGAATCAGCCTCTTTCTTCTCTCATGAGAGGATTCCCTCCTATGAGATGAGACAGAGCTCCCTATTGAGGTGCCAGAGTGGTTAGACTCCTGAGAAGGAGATCTAGACTTTCTGGGCACAATCTTAATCCTTCCTGGGGGACAAAGAGGGCATCATTCTGATCATCCTCTTCATCTTCCTCAGGAGGGATTGGGTTATCCAGGTCAGGGTCATTTTCACCCTCCTGGCCAGTTTCAGAGGGGGGCTGGGGGTATTTCTACCCCTGGTCCCATCCTCATCTTCTGCCCCACCCTCAGCTCCTACCCCTTCAGTCCCCAAGGGCTTACTAAGGTCATAAGCCACCAACAACTCTTTAAGGTGTTGGGTGGTGGGACTTTGGCCTGTCCTTATTTTTCTCAAGTTACATAATGCTCTCAATTCCAAGAATGGGAGTATATCATACTTGGAGGGTGGAAGCTCAGTGGCTTCCTGCAAGGATTCTTTAGATCCTACCCTTAAAGACATTACTAGTGTGGTGTGGTGTATGCACTACCTACTCTAGTGTGGCCTACTAAACTCTCTTGAGTTGTAGAAAGGGTTGTGCTATCCCTTAACACACAACTCTAAGTTCAGTAGAACTTACTGTATTCTAAGCTTAAATTATATGTACCTTAGGTACCTTTAGTGGTTTTCAGTTGATCAATTCAATTGAGATTATCTGGTAAAACAATAGCAAGCTGGAATCCCACACGCTGCACACCAATGTGAGAAGTTGGCCTGGTATATGCTGTCCATTAATTATAGTGGGCACCTTGCACCAGTCCAAACAACCCCTTATTGGAGATAGGTTAAAGACAACCTTATTGAAAGCTTTCCTAGTGGTAGCTATGGAGAGCAGCCTTCAGGCTAAGTCTTGAAGGAATGTAAAGCAGCTTGTTTTACCAGTCTATAATCTCTTGAGTGATCAAATGAAAGAGCACCACACCAGGTATATATTCAAAATATATGTATTTATTGCTAAACACACCCCTCTAGTCTCTTTATGAGGCTAGAGTTCGAAGTACATAAGTTAGAAGTTATTTAAACACAGTAATAGCACAAATACACGTTTGGGCCCTAGGGGCGTACCAAACCATATACCAATAAAGTGGTATAAGAACCACGACTGAACTAGACACTAGGCCTAGAGCCTCTAGAAGTGCTTGGACCACAAGGAACCACCCAAGGTAGTGACATAGGGGACCCACGGGGGCCGCGTGCAGTGTAAATACACAACCGCGATACGCCGTTGACTTCTATGGAGAAAGTCGTGATCGGGAAATTAGAGAAAGGGACACTTAAAGGAGGACTTGGAGCAAACCCTTTGAGATCTAGGACTTTGAAGAGTCTCTACCCACGGGAGCACCGGAGTACTCGTGTTACCTCACCCAGGGAAGCCGGGTGCATAGGTGCCTTTCGGGGTCGGGTTTCGTCGTCGATTTGAATGGCGATCTGCTGCAAAGTGCTGCTGGCGACCAAGTGGAAAGTGTCCGGGTGGATCCAAGAGTGGATCGGAGATTTGAAGAACCTGAAAGCAGAGGGGACAGAGTCTGGGTCACTAGCCAGTGACCAGGAAGGCGATGGACAGATGCCCACCGATGTCGAGTGCTTCAGGTGCGTTGACGGTCGTCTTGACTCTTCAGCCACGAGGTCCAGGAGGCGTTGTCGGCGACCAGGAGCAGGATTCGGGCTGGTACACGATGTCTGTCGAGTGCTGAGGTGTCGGCGACCGGATTGGACCCAACAAGCCTTGGCAACGGCAAGTCTCGATGCAGAGGAAGATCGTCGATGGTGCAGACCAGCAAGGTCTGGGGAACTCACCCAGCGAGGGTAAGTGAGGGCAGGCCTGGAGCAACCAGGATGCCATGTAAGAAAAAGATTGGCCTTCGTTAAGGGCTACTAGCCAACGGGCTAGCGACCGCGAAGGAGCCTCGAGACGTCGCACGTGGATCTGGCTCACAGGACACTCGTGGAGTGGAGGCCAGTGATCTTCGGTGCAGTTGGTGCTGGAGGCTAGGGCTACTCGGAGCCCAAAGCACGACTTCGTGGGAGACCCAGAAGAGGATGCACTTGCAACTGTGCTCGGTGTCCAGGGGTCACGGTCTCAAGTCACCCACGATAGCTACGGGCCTCAGCTTTGCTGGGGACTCAGGGTAGCCTCGGGAAGTCTGAGAATCCACCTCTGGTGATGCGATGACTTCGGCGTCCGACGGGAGCTTCAGAAATGCGAACCGGACAGATGCTTCTTTGGTGCCTGCCAAGCAGGGGAGTCACTCCTTGACCCCAAGGGAGATTCTTCTGTCCTCTAATCGTGAGTAGAGCGTCGAAGGTCCAGGATTCAGTTTCAGAGTTTCGTCCAGGGATAATCTAAAGTCCTAAGGACTGGGTTCCTATACTTATACCAAGTTTAGGGGTTGGACTACTCTGTGGCCCCACCTATGGGTGGGTCAGGGCAGAGGGGTGGCTACACCCCTTTCCCTTTGTCCAGTTCGCGCCAAAGCAGGGGCTGCAAGCCCCTGATCCGGTTTGAACTGGGGTATGCATAGGGACACCAAATGTGCCCCCAGTGCAGGACTTCAAAGCACCCGAAAGTGCTCCCGCCCAGCCCCAATACACATTATCCTGTCTGGGGAGGTGGTCACACCTCCCTGGGACAGGAAACCTGTTGTCCAGGCCTCCCCTGCCGGAGTTTCGTCCAGCAGCAGGAGGCCAGACTCGTGTCTGTGGCAGCAGCATCCATTTTGTGATGCCAGGGCTTTGGAAAGAAGTTACCGGGTTAGCCAGAGTTAACATGTCTTTCCCTCTAGAAGGGTGGAATGCTACCCCCGCCGCCAGAATTGGCGGGGGGTAGTATTCCAAGATGTTTGACACCAAACACGACATGTTTAGGTGCAGCCATTCCAAAGTTAGCATTTAACGCGAGGTTATAATGCGCTTAAGAGTATATGGTCAGGCTGCACTACAAACAGCATCAGAGAAGGGTCTCCGAACGCTGCAGAGGGGCCCTGCTCCTGCAGGGGCACCCTCTCACATAGGAACCATGCACTCTGCCTTCAGGATTGATAAGGCCTGCCTTAGGAGTGACTTATAGGTTTATATGTGTGTATGTATTTAGTGATATAGGTAACCTATATCACAGTAAGGAGTGCATGCACCACCTTACCCAGGCTGCAGTAGCAGACCTGTGGTGTCAGTTTGGATGGCCTTCCAGGGGTGGCATAATGCATGCTGCAGCCCCTGGTAGGCCTCTGAGGTACCTATGCCCTTGGTACATAGTATACCATATACTAGGGACTTATAAGGGCACTCCAGATTCCAATCAGAGATGTGCCTAAGGCACATGGAAACCTTTTATAGAGAAAGCAGATAGACTAGGGCCCTGAATAGCAGGATCCCAGTCCAACTAAGTCATAAACCAGCAAAACACCATAAAAAAAGTGGGGGCAACCATATAGTCAGATTCCACCTTCCTACACTGTTTTTATTTCTACTACTACGCTATGGCAAGCCTATCAACCGGCGTCACTCCCAGCAATTTGGAGAAAGCTCTCCTAGAACGGAAGTGCCGTGAGCGCATAGTGCAACTTTTGGGCATACCTCGTCTACGGGAACTTAATACAACATGGTTTCTGTCATTTAGACCAATCTGGCAAGATTGCATCTTACCTGTTCTACGCTGCCTGCTTTGCGGTGAAGAATGCGTGCTAGACACCTACCTAACACTCCCATCAGTCATGCCAACGGATATCGATACTCTGCTGGACCCGATAACGGCCCATGCTCTGTGTTGTCCCCAGAGGCTACCAATCCTGATGACGGCATTCCTTGAGATCTCACAGACGCTTCCTGCTGCTGCTGAGGTACGAGATGGATCAACAGGCACACAGGTAACAACTGACGCGAACATTGCCGCGGCATCCCATGCTGAAGGCGATGCTTCACATCTCTGTGCAGTTAACCTTCTGAACGAGGTGTTCCAACTGTCACCGACATCGGTAGACGATCTTTTGTCTACAGAAATAGATGATTTCATGTTTCCACCCGACCCATACACTGACTTTGATTCGGCTCACAGTGTACCAGGGAAGCAATGAAATTTGGCCTTCATATTTTCAAAACAGAACAAAACTTGGAACTCTTCCTAAAAATTGACTTTTTTTTCTCTCTCTATTTTTGAAAATACATGGCAATTCAATCTGCTTACAGTAGAACTATTCATATAGAACGGACTTCTTTGAATACTTCCAGGGACACATTGTCACCTTATTTACCACAATTTCATTTAGTACCATGATATGCAATGGCTTTGATTTTTGTAAACTTGTCAACCATTTCATCATATGTATATATTTCTGTTTATTCATTCATGTTGCATTTATTTCCAATATATGCTTAGAATGAAAAAATGCTTTAAAAATGTACAGTACCTATTGCATTACATGTTTAGCAACAGTTTCTTTTAAAAACTTCTTTTAATATGCTTTTAGAAATGTTTTTAGCAACATGTGGTACTCAGTTTAATGTTTAGCATTTAATGTTTAGCATTTAGTACTATCGTTCATTCGAAAGTGGAGTGGGTGTTGTATTCCGCTTTAGGTGTACGTATATAAGTTTTCCTGAAACATGTCCTTATATAGGCACAATTCGCATTGCCCATATATAGGCATAAGATCCCAGTCCTTATTTAGGCATTAGCCATGCTATCCAAATACAGGCATGGTCACTTACATCCGTCCACCCTAACGTCACAACGAGTTCTTAGAAACCAGACCCTTAAGCTCTTGGGAGTTCCCCTAGCACAAGATTATTGATTTCTCCAAGAACTCATTTATTATGCATGAACCGCTATACCTTAAGGGTTCATTCCTGACGTGTTCCTCTGCCCGACTTTACGTCAATGCTAACATTCCAAGGCACCTACCGGGTATAAATATACCTTCCCTTGCCCAAGCAAGTAGGAGGAGACCTCGACTTTAGAGGAGCCCGTGTCCCGGCCTGACGCACTGACAAGAGACGCTGTCATCCCTGCTCGCAGAGAATCCAGCTTCCAGTGTTCTGACTCCCTTCGCGGGGTGTTAGAGTTCGAGACCCGGAAGGAGATTCCCACCTCTCTCATTCTCAAGGTATTGAGCTGACTAGCACCTAGAGGGACTCTTGGCATACTAGACTTGGCATACTAGACTATAGCATACCATACTATAGAATACTTCACCTACTTCTTACCTTGCACTACACTTAGGTTAGGTACACTGGGGTAGAACTAGTTAGAGAAGCATCTTATGAGTACTCGTATTTTTAGCTTATGTTATTTATGTATATGAATATATGTGTCATAGCTAAAAGATAATGCTAGCGCAGTATTATTTCTTTCTACTGCTTACGCTGTACATTATATATCTTGCATACTGTCTTGTGATCATAACAGCTCATATCTCTTACACGAGAAACAAGACTGTTCAATAAATCCTTTTATTGAAACGCCCGTCTATTCTTTCTGTGTAACTCTGAGGAAACTAAGCATGCACGATTAGCTGAGTGAAACTGTTATCTATTGTTTCCACGATTCTGAGAGTGTTCCAATTCTAAAGGGAAACAAAGTTGTCATGTTTATGCGGTTGCCAGAAACTACTCCCTTCTTGTTTACAAGGAGTTTCTAGTGGTCTCTGAGTTAGCTGGCACAAAGTAATTAAGTTTAATATACTCGATAGGGACACACTGACCTCAGTCCTATGTCGAATCTATAGGGTATATTATTCCAATGCGCAGAGCCTATTAGGGAAATAGGAACTACACTACATTCTGAGTCGTGGGCTTCAGGTATCGTCTGCATTGGGGTAGTCTGGGAAATCACATGGAAGGGAACGGCAGTGTGCCTAATCTGAGTGTGCTCTCATCAATGCGTGCATTGCCTGACCTCAGATTTGTGAGGCTTAGACATCTGACGCCAATGTGCTACAGTACTTGTGCCCCACAGTACAACATGGTGGATGACATGAGCTCATGGCCATTGTGGACTGTTATGTTGGAGTCTGTGTCTGTGTTGTCCCCTTCTGCTCCATCCAGATATGACAGTGGCAACATGTTGTGGGGTTCATCCTTGCCCACATCAGGGCCCTAGGTGTGCTCAGAGCTATTTGTGTGTCTGGTTGAACGGAGCCACCGGCAGGATATTGTGCTGTGTGGTCATCACATGGCTCACTTATGCCTGGTTTTCTTGTTTACACGCACTGTTCGAGTTCTAAATTGAGGGTGCACAATGTCAAAGCACAGGGTGGTGTGCAACATGTAGATTTCTTCATCTTCAGTGATGCTTTGCTTGCATATGTTTGTTCTGTTGATGCCAATGAACTTACCCTACATCTCTCTCTCTCATGCAGCATCTCCCGTGGGCACGGGAGGACAGGGGACGGACACCAGTGGTGAGGCATCAAGCACAACAGCTGCACACGGGCACAGTGACACAGATGTGACCAGCGCCTCGGAGGGGGACAGGAGTCTGCTGGAGGAATCACAGCCAGAGATGCAAAGCTCAACGTCATCTGACGCCAGCGGTGACGCATCCATGTTGGCAGGCACAGGGAACGGGGACTCTGCCTCCTCTTCCACCACACAGCCTACAGTGCCCACCCTCCCAGCTACTTCCACTGTTGCTGCCCGTGTTTGCACCAGTAAGCAGGGAAGAGTGTCCTTCACCACAGGCACTGCTGCCCCTGCCCCTGTCCCCCCTGCTGCCATCAGTGCTGAGTCTGTGGACCTTTTGCGCCAGCTGTGTGTGGGCCAGACAGCTCTCCTCAATGCCTTCATAGACCACGACAAAAAGTTGGCACAGGTGGTTGCTTTCATGGAGGGCATACATTCAGATGTGGGTGGGCTACACCGGACTGTACAGTCTTTGTCCTCCGCAGTGACGGCAGCCCTTCAACTGGCACAATTTCAGAGTCCAGCTCCAGTCCCTTTGTCCACCCCCCTGCCAGTGGCCACATCGGACGATAGTGACCACGCACAACAGACCTCAAGGTCAAGATACAGCACATGCAGCACACAGCAGCAACAGCCCAAGCGGTCCAGGGCACAGACACCATCCCCACAGAAAACTAAAGCCACCCCAGAGCGCAAAGACATAAGTCCGTCAGGCGACACCAAGGGCCACAAAGCCAAGAAGCAGACCTCAGGGTCACATGCCTCAGAGGCATCCCCAGCCAAGGACTCTCCTGTCCCAAAAGCGTCTCGCAAGCACAAGCAGACAGTTTCCGTGCCCGCTGAGAAGGTGTTGCCTGCTAAAAGTACACATAAGAAGAGCTCCAAGGCAGATTCACCCACAACCTCAACTCCCATCCAAAGCCCTGTGAAGCAGGGAAATGCGGGCACTGTAGGGGGAAAACCTGGTAAACAGGGGATGGAGGGGCAAAGGCAAGGCCAGGCCAAGCGAACAGCTGGATCCAGCATGTCCCCAGAGGGAGGGCCACCGTCTGCACCTGATGCAGCTTTGGTGGTGAGTGTGCCTGTTGTGTCCGCCCTACCTCCCACTCCTACCAAGACCACACTTTCATATCGAATCCCCAAGAAGTGGAAAGGTACCCCTCCACATTCTCCCTCCCACACTGTGTCTCATGGCAGCATATCTCCGCCTCCACGGGCCACCACACCACCCGGTCCAAGCAGCCCTCCGGCTCCCAAAGCCACTGATGCCTCAAGCTCAGCTGGTCCACTCTCTCCCAGGTCCAGTCCTCCAACTGGCCCGACACTCAGCCAGCTCCCAGTCAGACTGACAGACAACTCTGAGGCTAAATCCCCCTCACACACCTGTCCCTCCCACAGCAGTGCCTGTACTGCCCATTGTTATCCCCCTAGCTGTGTTGCTGACCATGACTGTGTACAGTCTCACACATTCCCTGTGCGGCTTCTCATGTACCTACTCTGCTGTTTGGAGTGGCCACTGGCCTTACTGTACATTGCTGTGTTTGCCCATTCCCTGTGCAGCTTTTCATGTACCTACTCTGCTGTTTGGACTGGCCACTGGCCTTGCTGTACATTGCTGTGTTTGCCCATTCCCTGTGCAGCTTCTCATGTACCTACTCTGCTGTTTGGACTGGCCACTGGCCTTGCTGTACATTGCTGTGTTTGCCCATTCCCTGTGCAGCTTCTCATGTACCTACTCTGCTGTTTGGACTGGCCAGTGGCCATGCTGTACATTGCTGTGTTTGCCCATTCCCTGTGCAGCTTCTCATGTACCTACTCTGCTGTTTGAACTGGCCAGTGGCCTTGCTGTACATTGATGTGTTTGCCCATTCCCTGTGCAGCTTCTCATGTACCTACTCTGCTGTTTGGACTGGCCACTGGCCTTACTGTACATTGCTGTGTTTGCCCATTCCCTGTGCAGCTTCTCATGTACCTACTCTGCTGTTTGGACTGGCCACTGGCCTTACTGTACATTGCTGTGTTTGCCCATTCCCTGTGCAGCTTCTCATGTACCTAATCTGCTGTTTGGACTGGCCACTATCCTTACTGTACATTGCTGTGTTTGCCCATTCCCTGTGCAGCTGCTCATGTACCTACTCTGCTGTTTGGACTGGCCACTGGCCTTGCTCTTGTCTACTTTTTATGCCTATCTGTGACATTTGTAATAAAGACAGTTGCTCCTGTTGTCTGCTTTGTCAGTCTCCTTGCTAAATAAAGGGTTTTCTGTGTGGGTATGGTTTAATGTGACACATGCTCTGTATGCCACTTTAACGTTGCCAGTTGCTAGTTTCACTATTTCAGAGTTTGGCTGAGGTGAGAGGCACTTCAGTTCTACTTGACTCTGAGGCTTGGGGGGCACTGATGGTTGTTTGTGATGATCTACTGTTATCCTAATGATTCTAATGTCATGTTAGGATGCACTACCAGCACAGAGTGGGATTCTATCCACAGGATTGCAGGCAGGCTGGCCAGGGTCATCATGTATGTGTGATCTTACTTTATGTGTGCCCAGCAGTGTAGGTGTATAGTCATCTTGTGATGGTCAGTCATCCTAGTCACCTGGGTTACTTTCAATGTGTACCCAAAACAATCTGGTTTCAGACCCGGCCATTCGACAGAATCAGTGCTGCTTCACACTATGGAAACGCTAAAGCTTGCCTTAGATCAGGGCAAGGATGCAGTACTGGTTCCGTTGGATTTATCGGCCGCGTTTGACACGGTCTCCCACGACATTCTGCTAGATAGACTTGCGACCAGTGGCATTACCAATAAGGCGCTTGCCTGGTTTTCTTCTTTTTTAGAAGATAGACGCAACATAGTCACCCTCGGCCACCATAAGTCTGCAGAAAAACAGCTACTATCGGGGGTGCCACAGGGCTCTTCTTTAAGCCCAACGCTTTTTAATCTCTATATGACCCCACTGCATGTCCTGATAGACTCATTCGATGTCGAAGCTATTACATATGCAGATGACACACAGATCATCCCCACCCTTGATAAAAACTCCACCATAGCGGAAGAAAAATTCTATCACTGCCTAACGGCAGTCATGAACTGGATGAAACTCAACCATCTGAAATGTAACAGCCAAAAAACTGAAATCATGCTGTTCGGGAAAACCAATCTCTTTACGCCCAGTCAATGGTGGCCTGAAAATATGGTTCCACCTCCAAACACGGCAGAGACAGTACGGAACCTAGGAATTAAGTTTGATCCCTCCTTATCTTTCCACAGCCAAGCACTGGCTGTAGCAGGCATGTGCTTCCATACCATAAAAATCTTGAGAAAGTTCCTGGACCTACTACCCATGAATGCTAGGAAAACAGTCGCTGTGGCACTAGTTCTTTCGCGTTTGGACTACTGTAACAGCCTGTATGCAGGAGTAAATAAAGCTGTTTTAAAAAAGTTACAGGTGGTCCAGAACGCAGCGGCCAGGTTGGTGCTTAGGCTACCTAGAGGATCCTCTTCTATAGCAGCACTTCAACAACTGCATTGGTTACCAATCCACAAAAGGATCCTGTTTAAAGTTTTAACTATCACCTACAAAGCAATAAAAGCATCAGGGCCGACATACCTCAGGTCCAGAATACGCCCCTATATCACACAACGCCTTTTGCGATCATCTTCGGGTAATTATCCAGTAGTCCCCAGCTACCGTCTGAAAACAAAAGGAGGCAAAACCTTAGCTGTTCTAGGAACAAGAGCCTGGAACAGTCTGCCGCTCCAGTTGAGATTGGCTCAATCAGAACGTCTCTTCAGGAAACTACTGAAAACATGGATGTTTTCTGCTCCCGACAGTATCGTGCTCCCCCTCATATGACACTAGGCATGATTGCAGGTCCTCATATCTAACCTCCTGCTTCATTTGCTGCTACCCTCTCGATTAATCTCTGCTAGCGCCAAGATGCTCCTTGGAGTGAATGTAGCGCTCTATAAATAAATTCATTCACTTGGGTGGTCAGGAAGTGTGGAGGGGGTGACTTTGTTGTGAGTGTTGATGTGTGTGTGCACCTGCAATGTCAACTACACACGTGTCACCCAGGAGTAGGGTGCCTGTTTGTGTAATTGTTCAGCCCTGTGATTGTGATTGTGTGCACATGTGTGTGTTGTATGTTGTGCACTGTGCAGTGTGTTGGTGTATCCTTGCAGTTCTGGCTGACTCCTACTTGTTGTTTTTGGTAATTGTGAGTATGCAGAGTATTGTGACTGGCAAGTCAGTGTTGTGTTTTGTTGATCATCCATGTGTCTTGATGCTGTTTGTACTCACTGTGCATCCCTGCTCAGCCACACTGACATTGTGGGTGTGTTTTCTCATGCATTGCTGTCACGTGGCTTTATTGCCTCCAGTATGGCATGTGGTGTGTGGTGTCATACCATCCCCTATCTGTGCTTCAGATGCCTACCGATTGTGAGTCTGCACTCCATCTATTTGTGTATGGTACACTCCTGCCATGTCCACTACTGACGTACACACCACTTCACTTTCATGTCAGCTGTCCCCTTGGTTTGCCTGTGTGTGTGCCTCCCCATCACTTCATTTGTAACACTGTGCTTTGTGGTGCAGATCTTTGCACAGGACCAATGGGCCACTCAGGACATTTTCCCTATTGGTTATATGTTATTTTCTTGTACTGTTTAGCAGTCATGGTTGTGCATATGCAGTTCAACTGTTTGTGCTGCACAGTCCTCTGGTCAAGTTGTTTCCACTTTGGTGTCCCAGACTTGTGCATCTGTGGGTGTTGGTTTAGGTGTATGTGTGTTTGCTGAGGTACTGCTTCACTTCCTGAGTGTGATGTTGTCAGTGTGCTGTTTTCATTGTTGTTGTGGGTGTTCATGGTGTGTCACTCATGTCTGTGTGGGACTGGTATGTTTGGTGTGCACACACTGCTTGGTGTGCATGCAGTGCTGTGGGTGTATGTTGCCTTGTCCTTGCCTGGTGTGCATCCCCTGATGTCCTGCTGTGTTTGCAATGTGATTTATTGGCATGTGCTTCTGTTGTGTGTTTGATGTGGCTGTGTGCAGTGTTTGGGCTGTGTTGTGTCTTGCAGATGACAGATGCTCTGTGTGTGGAGTTCTATTTGCATGTCAGTGTGTGTGTTTTGTTGGTGTGGTGTGTTTCATTCAGATGTGTGTTGCCAGTGTGGTGTGCCTTACTTGTGTGTCTGTCACATGAACTTAGGTCTATTCTAGTTCCTGTGCTTGTGTTAGGTGCGTCCTTGTTGTTTTCTCCTCTCATATCTGAGCTGTTTCTTGTCAGTCTTGTGCATGTGCAGGCATGTGGTACACTGTGACATCATGTTGACTTGATGGGTGGTGTGGTATGTCTGTCTGTGTGTCATTGTAGGCCCATTTCTCCCAGTTTGTGTCCATGATTGTTTTGTGATGGTGCACTTCTTGTCTGTGTTGTGGTATGTTGTCTGTGCATTGTTCCTGACTGATGGGGTTGTGCACTCCTGTTCTGTCTGTGCTCCCATTGCCTTTCCACAGTTTGGCTGCACAGTTCATGTCTGGTCTTGTTGAGCTTCTGTGTGTGTGTTTTAGTTGAGTTATGTGTTTGGCTGTTGTTTTTGTGCAGACATTGGTTCTGGCATCCCTGTGTGTGTGATGTTTGTGGGTGCCCCCAGGGAGTGTGATTGTCTGTGTATTGACTGGACTTTATTGACACCCTTCTGTGTGTCTGGCACTGGTGTTGTGTGCTGCAGGTGTGATGGGGGGGGGGGTATGTGTGAAGATTCCTACTTGTGTTTGACAGTAATGGAATGTGTCAATGGGCCCTGTGTGTTGTGCTGCTGACATGCTCCTGTCAAGTAGTTGGATACATATGTGTGGCTGTTCACTGTTTGACTTCAGGGCCTTCCTTTCATCCCTGTGCCTATCCATGGGTTGCCTTGCTATCTCCCTGAGTTGTTGCACTGAGGTGACTGTGGTTTGACTTCACTCACTGTGCCAGCCATGTGTGATTTGATGGGCTGAGGGTGTTCTTATATATTCCTTGTCTTGCATGTGATGTAGTTGGCTCCTTGGCCTTCTAATTGTGGGCACCTCACTTTAGCTTTCCTATATGTTGTACTCCATTGCTGCTGGCATGTGGTCTGTGGATGTGGCTGTGTGTCAGTGTGGGGTATGTCTGTGTGACTTGGCAGGCTGTGTGTCCAGTGGAGTGATTGTTCATCATCTGTGTGCATTTTCTGTTAGGACTCAGTTTTCTTGCCATGTGTGTGGTGTTGTTGTGGTGTGTGGGCTGCCCTGGCCCTGTGCTTCTGTGCTGTGTGTTCCTCTGCAGCCACTCCTGCTGTGGCTGTCTCCCTAGTTGTTTGGTGTGTGGTGCAGGGTGTGGGTTCACCTGGCTTGTTGTTGTGCATGGGGGAGCACAGGAGGGGCACATGACATGTCCCTTCATGGGGGGGGCCTGGTGTGTGGAGGGTGGAGGTGTGGCCCTGTGGTCTTTGTGCACTACCCATGCCTGACGCTGGCCCTGCCTTCTGCATTGTGCGCATGTTTTCCCGCGTTTTCACCGCTGCGGTGACGTGACCGGGACATTACTTCATGATCGCGGTGGATGGGTGACCTGGATGCGGAGGGGTGATTTGGTGACAGGTAGGAAATGGGTGGGTACACTTGTGGATGTGTTCCTGTCGCCACCAGGGTGTCTGGTGTGGACAGGAACCCTAGATCAGCCCATGCGTTGTGTGTTGTGGTTGTGTGCGGAGTTGAGTTGTTGCGTACCTGCAGCGTCGTCCGCGGCGGGCCATGAGTTGCTGGTGATGTATCAGGTACAGCGCCGGGAAGACGTGCAAAGCTGGGTTGTTAGAAATGGGATTTCTGGTTGGCTAAGGCTTGCGCCAAAGCCAAGCAGAAACCACCACTCTAGTCAGGGCAAGAGAGTTACACACCCAAGATAACCCCTGCTCACCCCCTTGGTAGCACGGCACGAGCAGTCAGGCTTATCCCGGAGGCAATGTGTAAAGCGTTTGCGCAACACACACACAGCACAACACCCAAGGCCCACTACAAAAGGAACTCCACACAAGGTTATATATAAAAATAGCCTTTGTATTATCATAAAACACATTAGAATAGTACTCACATACAATACACTGTGCCAACTGGCACGGGACAATATTTACAGGGGATTATGTACACATGACAGGGCCACGTGGACCACTGTCAGAACCCTCACTTAGTAAAAGGTAATAGATGTAGAACACATAATAAATGTAGGACATATCAGAAACGTACAACCAGTAATCACTGGCAACCACTGTACTTAGCATTAGCCTGTAACATAAACCACATTATGCACAGCATCACATTAGGCGCAAAACCTTATGCGCCAACCTCACCACCCTAAACCCATTATGCAATTATCTCTCCAGTCTAAACGCCTTAGACAATAACATCCTAAGTATAAATCATATTAGGAAATAATCTCAGGGAAAAATAACTCACAACCTAAACGCATTAGGAAGTAATAACCCCACAAGCATAAAAACCACATTTTTAGAGGTAACCAAAACAGGGTGCGTGAAACATACTACATGCCTTACATTTCCTAGCACCACATACTCCCAGTAGCACCTAACCTCGTAGTAGAAAGAACCATAGCAGAGGTATAAATCACATTAGCCTATAAATCCTAGGAAAGAAGCTCACCAACACACAAATCACATTAGGGCCTGGCGCCCTATAAACCTAGCAGTCCCCTTGGCCAGCTGGCCATCTCACCAGGGGCTCAAATGCCCTATGTCCAAAAGTCAGGGTGCGCTGCAAGGGCAGCGAAAGTCAAGGGTGCGCAATCTGCGCAGGTCTAAACGGTGAAGCTGGCACTAAGTGCTGCGCAGCTGTGAATGTCAGGGGCACAGGAGTGCATCTCACTCCTAACTTCAACAGGTCCCCTAAAGCAAAGAGAAAGACCTAAACGGTGCAGCTGCCCACTACTTGCTGGGCAGCTGGGAATGTTAAAATGAGGCATGGGCCCTCAATGGTCCTAAAAACAAATGTGCCCCTTCGTTGGAGCCACCCGGGCTCTGGAAACAACATGGCCCCCAAGTCCCACGTCGGGACTGCTTAAAAATAGAATAGCCCCCTCGTTGCAGCGGCCCGCAACTGCGGCGCCGCTGTGAAGCAAATGAAGAACTGGCACCACTGTGCCTGGGGACCCCCTCTGGGGCCCTTTTAATAAAATTACCCCATCGGTGCAGCTGCCCTCTGCAAGCGGGGCAGCTGAAATCATTGCGAGCGGGGAAGCACGGGCCCCTTCTGGCCCTTAAACAATAAGAATGCCCCGCGTTGGAGCCATCGGGGCTTCGAAACCATATGCCCCCAAACGTTGGAGCCACACGGGGCTCTAACAATCATTAGCCAAACGTTGGAGCCACCGAGGCTCTAAAACAAACTATGCCCCTTGTTAGAGCCATCTGGGCTCTGAGGTAACTATGCGCCACGTGGGAGCGGCCCGCTGCCAAAACGGGGCCGCTCAGGATCTGTGCCTCGATCAGGCACCAACAGTAGCCCCCACGGAGCCCCCCAGCCCTTTCTAACTCACCGGGCTGCTCTCTGGGGACTCCTCTTCACCCGGTCCCGCTCCTGGGGGCCGGGTCTCCTCACAGGCGGCGGGCGGGGCTCTCTCACTCATGAGAGCCTCGCTGGGGGATCCGGTGGCGTCTCCCTCGCTTCGCCCGGTCCCCTCTCTCTCTCTGGACTTCTCTTGCGGCGGCCTGCGGAGTCGCTGTTTGCTCCGGCCGCACTCCTCTTCACCCGGGCCCCCTCCTGGGACCCGGGACTCATCATCAGCACTCTGGGAGGTGGGGTAGGCTCCCGTCCTCCTCTCCTTCAATCGCGGCGGGGGCAGGCACCGACAATGTGCCTCGTGCCCCCTCCGCCATACCGGCACCTCTCCCCTTCACCCGGGCCCCCTCCTGGGACCCGGGACTTCATCACCGAGCCTGCGAGGCTCCGGCCGGATCTCTGGCGGCGGCGGGACTTCCTCTCCTCGCTCCGCCCATGTCCCAGGCAGACGTGCCTGACTTCCTGGTCGCGCTGCAGCGGCCGGGAACAGATTTCTTCGGCGGCCCCGGGGCTACGGCGGTGATTTTAAAAAGTAGAACGCGGGGTAGGCTCCCGCATTTACATTAAATAAAAAGCAGCCATGTGGGGTGGGCACCCACGTTTTAAATATAAAAATAAGCGGAGTGGGCTCCCGCTCGATCACGGAGCCCGGGGGAATCCCTACACCGGGGATTCCCTCTCCCTGGACGGCAGCTCAGCGCTGCGGAGCCCTCGTGCTCCTTTTCTGGGCGAAAATAGGAATCCAGCACAGCGCTCACGAGGCGCTTAGAAGCAGGCAAAGGTCCTGCAGTGAAAAGAATAAGTCCTTAGCTGAAGGGGCAATGCAGGGCCCAGGGAGGCAAGCCCTCATGGTAGCCCCCCCCCTGGGCCCCAGCAGCAGCACGCCCTGGCAGGAACAGAACTGCAGAACTGAACAAGTTGATGGGGTCACAGCCCCTTCTTTTATACACCCAAATCCCTTTGTGACACAGCACAGGGCTGGGGAAAAACCAGACGCAACTGGTTTGGGGGGAGCTTTGGAGCACTTTGTTTTGCTCAGCTCCTCTCTCCTTTCACAGGACAGGCTAGGGACATCAGACGCACCACAGGAGGTGGAGCCAGCATTGTACAGGGCAGGCAACATCCTCTTCAGGGTCAGGGGATCTCTCCTCCCACCACTCTCAGCTCAGGTGTCCCATTCAGCCCAGCGCTGACTCACCCTGCCCCTCCTGGAGCCACACACACCTCCCAGCCCCTGTCACTCACAGAGCCAGACATGCAATCCACATCAGGCAGGCAGACTCAGAGCACACATAAAGGCCAACTTCTAAAAGTGGCATTTCTACACCAGTCACAATGAATCTGCGCACACCATTGCGCAGCATTTATTCTCACGAATTCATACATACTAGACTTGACCACACTGCACCTTTCATACCAGGAATTACCACAGGCACACTATCCCCCATGCATTCCTATGGGAGGGTAGGCCAAGCTTACTACACACGCACACAGCGCGCACGCACTTTACACTGGGCCACAGTGCTAAAGTGCCCAGAGGCCTAAAATCACCAACACTACACAGGGAAAAGGCTAAGGGACAGGCAAAAAGTTCAGGGGTGAACCTGCCAAAAAGGGCCAGGTCCAACATGGGTCCATTGCGCTCGGGACCGGGCGGTTGGGACCGGGGATCAGGTTTAGCGCTCCGCTGTGATGCTTCCGCCTTCTCTGGTTTGGCGGTTTCTCCGCTGCGGTGCGACTGCCTGTTTGGGGCATCCTGATTTGTACGGCGGTCGGGACGTCATTCCGCACGGCGGTGAATCTCCATTGGCTCCCACCGCCGTGGTGGCGGGCGCACTTTGATGGCGGTTAGCGTCGCACCGCGCCGGACGGGAAATGGGCTACGTTTGGCCATCCTAATATGGCGGGTGTGAGGTCCGCTGCTGGCGTGCGGAAAAAAGCATTTTCCGCCACCACCAGCACCGCGGTGGTGCCTCCGCCCGCCATCGTAATAGGCCCCTCAATCTCCACGTGCCTAACAAAAATAAATGTGTCCTTATGTAAGCAACTGGTTCTCATATAAAGCGTCCTGATACCCGATACCATTGGGTCTAGTTCGCGCTATATAAAACTCCGGGGGAAAAAAATGACTCCCTTTTGCTGAAACTAGATAAAAGCCCATTGTCATGCGGTTCATACCGCCCTATAGCACTGTTAAATTGTGATGTGAAGATATCTGCATCCATCCTCATTCGGAGGCGCCATTTTTTATGGCCTAAATTAATCTTGTTACAGCAAACAGATTTCATTAAAAATAGACAGGCAAGTGACAATACAAGACTAGCGATCACCCTGATGGAGCAGCTGATGATCCTTCTCTCGCTTGATGCTGAGAAGGCCTTAAATAGGGTTGATTTTCATAATTTTATGAAAATATTGGATAAAACACAAATGGACCCAAAAACGAAAACATTTATTCAGGCGCCCTATATAAATCCCTCCAACAAACTCAAGATAAATGGCGAATATTCGGTTAGCATCCCAATAACACGAGAAACATGACATGTTCACAATGGAGCCCCCTGGTCCATAAAATATTGCAAAACCCTAATATTGGGAGTATCAATTTAGGAGGCAACAAACACAAACTAGCCCTATTTGCCTACGATATCCTTTGCTTTATCACCAATCCAAGATGGTCACTGTGTTCCCAACAAGCTGAGCTTCATCTTTTCTCAAAGATATCTGGGTTTAAAATAAACTATGCGAAATCCCAATGCATAGGCATAGCAGATCCAAGCCATGAAACACAAGAATCCAAAAAGCAATATGGGGTCACTTGGAGCAGATCCCCTATCAAACACTCAGGTATTAAACTTCCCCTCAAGTCAAAACATCTATTTGAGTGTAATATACCTCCCCTGCTACATACATTAGAAAAAAACATGTATCGCTGGGGTGAATTAGAAATCTCCTGGATGGGAAGAATAACATGTCTTAAAATTAACTTTATGTTTCGCCTTTTAAATGTGACCCTTGTCTTATCCCTGTGCTTTCCTAAACCAGTCATATTCCAAGTTAGAAAGAAAACGCTGGACTCTGTCTGAAAAGACAGATCTCTGAGGATTATCGACCCACGGCAGAAGGTGGCCTAGGCTTCCCCGATGTAGATACCTAGAGTGAAGAGTCTTAAATACATCCAGCGCTGGACTGGAATCATTAAGAAACCCTGGATACAGATAGGACAAGTGTTCTCAAAGGTTCATCTCAGATGGTTAATATGGCAACCCCCCAGGGATAGAACTAAACTATGCACTCTACTGAATACTACCTCGACTTTCCTAAATTACTGGCAACGAATAGGTGGTAAAGAGATGGGCGCTTCCCCATCCCCACTAACCCCAGTAGTGCCTAACCCAGAATTTCCACCAGGCCTCTCAGACACAGAATTTGATAAATGGAATTAAAACAATCCCTCCTGCTAGGAGATGTTTTTCAAAGCTGGGAACCTTCTCTCATGCACAGAGTCAATAATCAAGAATTAAAAGATAAACAGAGAGAAGTCCCATCTCGAATCATTGTTTGCAAATAAAGTACGCCGCAAGGGCATCACCCGGATTTATTGTTGTATCCAATAACTTGGCTCCCAGCCCAAGCAAAAGTATGTAGCCAATTGGGAAAGATACTTGGGGAGGGAAACTCCACACAAAATATGCCTGCAATCTGGAGGAGGGCTGCAAATGTTTTCTTATACTTTCAGCATAAAGAAAATACATGTAAGATTCAGACAAGGTGGTACCTCTACCCTACTAGGCTAAAAGCAATGTGTGGTTGGTCTGCCTCTTGCTGGGAAAGATGTGGTGAACGAGGTACATTCTTATACACAATGGTGGTTCCGTCCTTCCAGCTACATGTTTTGGTGTAAAATTATCTTACATATTAAAACAAAATAACTAGAATTACCTTACCACTACAGCCCTCGGTGCTCCTGTTGGGAGACCTAGGTGAAAACATTATATTCCCTTTAACTACTCCCATGGGGAAATTAATTTTGCATTTCCTTCTCGGTGCTCAACCATCGGTGGCCTAGGTGTGGAAATTGGCAACAGTCAGTCAGCTCAACATGTGGTTGGGAAAGATATGGTCCATTTTTAAGATAACATGGCACCTATTTGTCACCTATTTGAAAAGAAATCAGGTTATTGGAGGTGACCTGGTGGTCTTGTTGGATGTTTCACGGCATTCTGGCCTATGTGAGATGTCCCATACGGGAGATAGAGAAGATGTTGAAACTGTATTATGATGTTTCTTTATTCACTCAATTATGAAGTGGCGTTTGAGCAGCCAGACGATCAGGGCTTAATTTGAGCCGGTGGTTGCTGGTGAGGGACACCAGCACTTATTTTGGGGGATCAGCACTTATTTCTCCTCATCAGACATTTCTCGAGAGCAAGAGAGGGAAAAACACACAAACCGGAAAGGAGGAGGAAGAGAAAGACAGAAAATCAGTCAACCAGGGAGCAAGCAGAAACCTTTAAGAGTGAGATAACTGGGCAGGAAGTGCCTGGCAGCGAATTAAAGGGGCCTGAGGTGTATTCAGGACTATGCACCCATGGTATTCGGGACACTGCCATTTTATAGCACCAGACGTGGGAGTCTGAGCAGTGCTTTGGGCTCCAGCACTTAGTATCTTACCAATAAAGCACTGCAGATGATCCTCCTTTTTAGGTCACAGAGTGCCAGACAGTGGAGTTGTCTTGTTTGCTAAAGACATCTTGGGGACATTCAGAAAATTGACCTAGAGTTGAGTATAGTGTATGCCACTATACTTAACTCTCTTTCACTGCACTCTACGCCACTCTACTCTACAAAATTGCACTCTTCACCACTGCACTCTATACCAATGCACTGACACTCTACTCTACACCATTGTACTGTACAATGCTCTACTCTGCAGTACTGCACTCTCTGCCACTGAACTCTATCCCACTCTACCCTATGCCACTCTTCTCTGCGCCACTCTACTCCGTGGAATTTTACTCTGGGACACTGCACTCTAGTTTGCACCACTCTACACCAATGCACTCTACACCACTCAAATATACTGTGCACCACTGCACTCTATGCCACTTCACTCTACATCTTTCTACTCTACTCTACCCCACTCTACTATTCATCACTGCACTCTTCGCAACTGTACTCTACAGCCCGTCAGTCTAGGCCACTCCACTCTGCACCACTGCACTCTGCAACACTGCACTCTATGCCAATGCACTATAGCCACTTTTCTATACCACTCCACTCTATGCCACTTCACTCTACTCTGAAACAATCTAATCTACGCCACTGCACTTTAGGCCACTCTATTCCACTTTGCGCCACTCCACTCTATGCCACTGCAATCAATGCTACACCACTCTACTCAATGCCACTGCACTCTACCCTGTACCACTCCACTCTACTCTGAAACAATCTACTCTATGCCACTGCACTCTACACCACTCTACTCCACTCTATGCCACTACTTTCTACACTGTTCCACTCTATTCCACTGCACTCTATGCCACTGTTCTCTAAACCACTGCGCTCTACGTCAATTCACTCTACACAACTCTACCCTGCACCACTCCTCTCTACACCATTCCTCTCTATGCCACTTCACTGTATGTTCCTCTACTCTGCAACACTGCTCTCTCCACCACTGAACTCTATGCCACTCTACTCTGTATAGCTCCACTCTAAGCTACTGTACTTTACGCCAATCCACTCTAAATCACTCTAATCTTCTCTATACCACTGCACTCTATGCCACGTCACTCTACTCTGAAACAATCCACTCTATGCCACTGCAGTCTACGCCACTTTATTCCACTTTGTGCCACTCCAGTCTACGCCACTCTTTTCTATTCTACACTGGTTCACTCTGCACAAATGCACGCTACACCACTTTACTCAAAACCAATACACGCTACGCCACTGCACTCTATGCCAACCTACTCTTCACCACTGCACTGTATGCCATTGCACTCTACGCCACTCTACACCACTGGACTCTATGACACTACTCTGCACCATTGCACTCTCTGCCACTGAACATTATGCTACTCTACTCTATGCCAATTCACTCTACTCTGCACCACTCCACTCTACCATGTACCACTCCTCTACACCCCTTTATTCTACTCTGAAACAATCTACTATACATCACTGCACTCTATGCCACTGCACACTACGCCACTCTACTCCACGCCACTCTAAGCCACTGCAATCAACGCTGTGCCACTCTAGTCTATGCCACTGCGCTCTACCCTGCTCCACTATACTCTACCCTACTACACTCCACTCTACTCTGAAACAATCTACTCTACACCACTGCACTCTAAGCCACTCTACTCTGTGCCACTCTATGCCTCTGCAGCCTACGCTATGCAACTGTACCCTAAACCACTTCAGTCTACACAACTTTACTCAAAACCAGTGCACCCTATGCCACTGTACCTATGCCAACTACTTTGCTCCACTGCACTTTTCGCCACTATACTTTACAACATCCTATTCTATGCCGTTGCACATGTCACTCTATACCATTGCACTCCACTCTACGCCACTCTATTGTACTCTGAACCACTGTGCTTTGTCACTGCTCTCTGCACCACTCTATGACCTGCAGTCTATGACCCTGCACTCGGACACTCTACTCTGAATGACTGCACTCTATGCCACTGCACTCTACCCTACACCAGTGTTCCCAGTAAGGTGCGCGCCTGCGCTCGCGCGCACGTCTGTTCCTCCGAGCGCGCAGTGCTGTGTGTGGAGCGCGCACCCACAGCCCATCCCGGGAGAGAATTCGCACCGCCGCTTTAAAATGCGGCGGCGCGAAAAATGGTAATTTCCTGGTTGTGAGGCTATTGCACTTGCTGCATTTCCTTCTTAATGAAGCGCAGCTGGGGGCTGTTTGTGGGCCTTTGTGAAAATATTTGTTAAATGCAGCACCGGCATGAGCTGCAATTAACATAAATATTTTCACAATGGCCCACAATCAGCCCGCAGCCTCGCTCCTTTAAGAGAAGAAATGCAGCAAGTCCAAAAGCACGACGTGTGCTTTACACGTCGTTCTTTTGGACTTGATGCATGTCTTTTCTTAATGGAGCACGGCTGCGGCCTGAATGTGGGCCATTGTGAAAATATTTATGTTAATTGCAGCGCATGATGGTGCTGCAATTAACAAGAATACTTTCCTAAATGCCCACAATCAGATCGCAGCCGTGCTATATTAAGAAAATTAATGCAGCAAGCACAAAAAAACAACGTGTAAAGCACACGTCGTGCTTTTGGACTTGCATGGTGAAAAGAAGAGATGGGTATCAAAAGAAAAGAGAACAAAAAAAACGCATAAACAAACTCAGTAAATGTAAACAAGGACAGGGGAGCAAGCAGAGGAGCGGATTCATCAAGGAGATAGAAAGGCAGTGATCCTTAATAGCAAGATAACGCAAATACATTTATTTAGAAAGAAATTCAGAGGCGGAATTTATTTAGGTGTTTTCAGAATGTCAAGTGCGAGTGCAAGGATCGGAATGCAGGGATTTCTGAACTGTTTCCACCGAGCCTGAAAAACACAATTTCCAGAATCAGCGACGGCTGGCTTCAGTGATCCTTTGATGAGTGTGAGACATACACTATACTGTGTGCTGAGCTTTGGGATTTGATTTTGACTTTCAAATGATGCCTGCTAAGGCACGTAAGGGCTGAGGTAAGGTAGTCAAACTTTCAGGTGCCTGTCAGAAGTTGAAAGTGGGTTCTTGGCGCACATTGCCGTGGCTGGAGCGCACAGAGACCTCACACTGCCGCACACAGAGAAAAAAAATTAGAGGGAACATTGCCCTACACTACTCCACTCTTCCCTGCACCACTCCATGCCACTTCACTCAACTCTGCGCCACTCCACTCTATGCCACTGCAATCTACTCTGAACTGCTGTACTCCATGCTACTGCACTTTACTCAAAACCATTGCACTCTATGCCAATGCACTCTACGCCAGTTTACTCTGCACCACTGTACTTTACGCCACTTCACTCTAGGCCACTCCACGATACTCCACTCTATGATGCTCTACTCCATCAAACTCTGCTCCACTGACACTCTACTTCACTATATGCCACTCCACTTAGAGCACTCTACTCCACTTTATGCCATTCTATGACACCAAGCTACTCTACAGTGCTCTACGCAACTCCCTCTATGCCACTCCATGCCACTTTACTCCACTCTACTCTATGCCACTCCACTCTAAGACAATCCACTATGCTCTACGGCACTCTACTCTACAACACTCTTCTCCACACCCTCTATGCCACTCCACTCTGCTCTACACCACTTCACAACACTCTATGCGACTCCACTCTACACCATTCTACTCTACGACACTCTACTTCCTCCACAACCCTGTACGCTACTCCATGCCACTCCTCTCCATGTCACTCAACTTTACTATATGCCACTCCATAACACTCCACTATACTCCACTTTACAACACTGTTCTCCACTCCACTCTCCTTTACCCCACTAACATTTAGCCATGCTATACAGAAGCAACTGTGGTGTACAACACTGCTAAAACATATTGGCAGAGCCAATATTTCTTACATAGGTGAGGCCTATTGGATTTGCCAATGCCTGTTCACATCCAGTAATCATTTTGGTGGGTCTATTTATGCCATTTCGTGCTTGCTATCACAAGAATATTGCTTATGTAACTGATCTATGTGCCACTGACCATGCTGAAAGCAATGAGAAATAAAGTTGCTGTAAAAAATGCAAAAGGTGCTACAGACGCTGTGGGAAGAAAAGCATTTTATGACTATAATAAGGAATGGTACATTGACAGAAAACGGCCCAGTGACGAGGAGATGGAGTGATTTCTAGCTCAAATAACCTTACCACAAGTGCAACTGGAAACACCGATGGAAATGGGGGCACCTATTTCAGAGCAGGAAATAAAAGGAATAGTGCTCAGCTTGGCAATGGGAAAGACACACAGGTCAGCGAGCTGCATTATCAAAATTACAAATACCAACATATATATAAGGGTTGGAGGCCCCTGATTTTGAAGCTTATTACCTGGCTGCTCGGCTACAGTGGGTGACTTACTAGTTAGCAGGGCACCACTCTGCTGAGTCTGGGTATACTCGTGCACAACAACAGGGTGGCCAGTTAGTTGCAGCCTTCTTTCCTGGAGGCTTAACTGCTAAAAATATTGGGCAAAAATGTGGGGAATTAAGCCGTATGTGCATGAAACGCCACTTCAGAGGCTCCATACACCAGCTGGACTCCTTGTGAAAGGCTTGGCACAGTGGGCGATGGCAAGCACCACACAGATGGCCAGTACACAGACAGGATACTACTGGACTTCTGAGTATTAGAAGAAGAAAGTGGACTGCACTGTGGCAATTTCAAATGTATGGGAGAATACCCAATGCAATTAAAAGACAATGAGACACCATCCTGCAGCAGCATCAGACACATACAGTTTTCCAAGCACTGCACAAAATGATGGAAAGAACACATCTGGTCTCCTGGCTCTACATAGCAGTAATAGAGCATTCAAGTATGTCTCTCGCTTCACTTAGGAAACCAAGTCTCTGGATGAAGATTACAGAGAATCTCAGCACGACTACAGGTCACCCTAACCTTCTACAAAAAGAGCCTTGAATTCTGGGGGCATTCCGGAAACGTAAACGAAGCAAAGTGGCTCGGAGATTTATTGACTTGCCATGACTCTAAACTAACAGAGCTATTACTGTGGGGTTGGAAGTGGAGCCCCTATGGAAGGAAGGTCGGAGACAGGGGTCAGGTTCAACCGGTACTTTATTATTCTTATCTTCCTCTTAATATGGGGAGAGCCGGAGTGCCCACTTCTGCGCCGCGGTCGGAGTGCCCGCCGGCGTCACATCACCCCCGCAATGCCTTGCGGCGGGTCACGTGACTGCCAGGAGACTAGACCGCGACACTACACATCTTCCCCCTTAACAACAACTGCAATAACTGTAACTGAGGACCACAGGTGTGGGGAAGGGAGGGAGGGAGGGAGCGAGAGCGAGAGCGAGAGAGAGAGAGAGAGAAATTCACAACTGAAAGTCACTGAAATGTTTCGGTAGCTTCACCGCACGGCCCGTGAGGGTGTGCGTTCCGATCTCTTGCTTTCTTCCTCCGCGGGGTCCAGCTGAGCTCACGTCCTCCTCCTGGTCTCTACCGAGGGCGTTGGGTGTCTCACACGGACTGCCCACTTCGTCTGCGTCCTGGCAGGGCGGACTCGGCGCTATCCGCCTGGCTGACTGTCCTTCCGCGTTGGCTGAGGTTCTGGCCTTCTTCCTGTTGCACATTCCCGTCCCCTCGCTCACTGGATCAGTAGATGGTGCTGCCACTTCCGCAACGCTGGGGCTCTCTTCTACATCACTGTTGTTCATGCCCCACTGCAAGATCTTGTTGCACTTGGCCATCCTTGATTGTGACCACACCTTGCCATCGCTCAACAAGGCAGAGCGGGTGTATACATCTACGACTCGCAGGGGCTCACTGAATTTGCTGTCTCCTTTTTGTCCTGGGTGGCCCTTTTTGACTCAGACCCAGTCGCCCTCCGCCAGTGAGGCTTCGCGCACATTATTCCGTTTGTCATAATGCGCCTTGTAGATGCGTTGTGCCTTCTCTATGTTGCTGCGGACGATGGCCGGGGACCACTTGCTCTGGAGTCGCATGGTCATCCAGGCTGCGTTGTCTCTGGTGAAGGGTTCTCTGCCTCTGAGGATCTTGAACGGGCTGTATCCCGTCAAGGTGGGTGTGATACGGTAGGCCCATACCGTATTCCTGACTTCGGACTCCCAGTTCTTACCGGCGCTGATGGCTGCCTGGATCGAGCCCATGATCACCCGGTTAAAGCGTTCCACTTGGCCGTTGCCCGCTGGGTGGTAGACCGGAGTGCGCTTTGTCTGGATTCCGTTGCGGTTGGTGAAGGCTGTCCACTTGGCTGACGTGAACTGGGGTCCGTTGTCACTGGTGATGGTCTTGGGGATACCTTCCCTCAGGAAGATGTTGGTAAGGAAGGTGATGACGGCGTCAGAATCTACTGATTCGCTGATTTCGACTTCAGGCCACTTTGAGTAGTGGTCCACCACTACGATGAGGTGTTTGGGTGTACCCCAGGTGTCTAAGACAGGGCCTACAATGTCAATGGATACGTCCTCCCACGGGTTGCTGGGAGTGGAGAACTCGCCCATGGGGGGTCTCAAGGTGACGAGGGTTTTATCAGCCCGGACGCAATGGTCGCATGCTCTCACAAACCTCTCCACTTGGTTGTCCATGGCGGGCCACCAGTACAGCAGTTTCATTCGTCTCTTGGCTTTTACGATGCCCAGATGGCCTTCGTGGTTGATGTGGAGAATGCGGTCGTATAGAGCCTTTGGGGGCACCACTTTGTCGCCACGCAGCAGAAATATGGAGTCCTCACCAATGGAGAGTTCATCGCGAACCTCCCAGTATTTTCTGAGGTCACACTCAGTGTGCCTTTTCTCTGGCCAGCCCTGCGTGACGTACAATTTGACCTGGGAAAGTTCCTTGTCCTGCGTGTAGGCGTCTGCCCAGTCCTGGGCGCTGATGGTGTGTTCGTGATCCGTCATAAAGGTGACGCTGTAGTCGTCCCAATCCGATTGCGTGATCGACTCCTCCCTGGCAGCCGCCCTGCTTAGGAAGTCCGCCACTCTGTTCTGCGGGCCAGGGATGTACTCCACGTCGTAGACAAAGTCCAAGAGATGTAGTGTCATTTTTGCGATGCGTGGGGTGGCTGTCACGTTGCCGCTGGATGGGAGGACTTTGATCAGGGGCTTGTGGTCGGTACGGAGCTTGAAACGTGACCCCCACAGATATTGTCGGAATTTCTCCATCGCCCAGATGGACGCTAGCATTTCCTTCTCAATTACGCTGTACTTTTCTTCACTGGGAGTGAGGGAGCGCGAGGCGAACCCCACCGTTGTCTCGGTGCCATCTGTAGCCCTCTGGGAGAGGACTGCTCCCAGTCCTTTGTCACTGGCGTCCGTGGTCAGGATGCTGGACGCAGCGCTGTCAAATCCATGTAAGGGAACAGCCTCACAAATATCTTTTTTGATGGCAGAGAATTCCGCTTCCGTCTCCTACGACCAGGAAAAGGCATTCTTCTCCTTGAGCAGTTGGCGTAGGCTGTGCGTTTTTGTTGCGAAGTTCCTGACAAATTTACTGTAGAACTCCGCCAGCCCCAGAAAAGAGCGAACATCATCCTTGGTTTTTGGGGAGGGAGCGGACCTAATGGCCTCCACGTTGGCTGATTTGGGGGTGATACCCGTGTCGCTGATTTCATGCCCTAGATAGGTGACTTTGCGGAGACCAAATTTGCAGTTTTCTAATTCCGCCGTCAGGCCATTGGCTGCTAGCGTGTGTAGGACGGTGTGCAGGATGGTGGTATGTTCAGCCTTGGATTTCCCCATGACGAGGATGTCGTCTTGAAAGTAGAGGACTCCGTGGACCCTTTGGAACAGCTTATGCATGAGTTTTTGAAAGACGGCGGCGGCGGATGCGAGCCCAAAGGGTAAGCGTCTGAACCTGTAGCATCCGAAGGGCGTGATGAAGGATGTAAGTTTGCGGCATGACGGGTGGAGTGATACCTGGTGGTAGGCGGCTTTTAGGTCAATGGTAGAGAACCACTTGATACCTTTGGTCTGGGCGAGCAGTTCGTTTATTTTGGGCAATGGAAACTTGTCCACGATGATGTTCTTGTTAAGTTCGCGGAGATCAATGCAAAGGCGTATCTTACCGCTTGGTTTGCGTGCCACGACCAAAGGCGCGAGCCATTCGGCGCATTCGATTGGTTCAATGATGTCGCTGTCTTCTAAGCGCTTAAGTTCCAGCTGCACTGCCTCTCGGCAGTTGAACGGGATGTTCCTGACTTTGTGGGAGACTGGTACCGCTCCGTCTTCCCAATTTGGTCGCTGAATACAGTAGGGAACTCCGCTTGGAGCGAGGAAGGCGTGGACGTGTCATCCATCAGGAGCACTTGAGTGTCGCCGCCGGGATTGAGCTGGATGCGGAGCGCTCCCTGGTCCGCCCATCCCAGGACCGATGGGCCTTTCTGTGCCACGTACAATTTCGCTGTTGTGTGCCTACCCTTGAATGCAAACAGGAGCTGCCGGAAACCCACCATGGGAATCCGTTCTCCCGTGTATGTGACTGGATGGACGTCCGTGGGGTGAAGGTGATTCCCCCACCTCGTGGGCGAAGTCTCGGTACCAAATCTGTTTCTGGATGATGGTGTATGGCGAACCGGAGTCCGCTACCATGACGACGTGCACGCCCCCGATTAATAACTTGCAGGAAGGCTTTTTGGTTGCGACACCCCCAATGCCCAGGATGTGGTCGTCGATGCAAAGAATGCTGTCTTGGTCTGTGAGATCTGCTCCCTCTTGATCATCGGAGGCATCCTGGACGTACTTGACTGCCGCGTTTCTGGGCCTCCGTCGGCAGACCTTGCCGAAATGTCCTGTGATGCCACAGAAAGAGCACTTGACGTGGAACGCTGGGCATTTTCTGTCATTTCCCATGTGGGAGTGGCTGCCGCATCGGTAACAGGCACCTTGTTTGCCCTGAGGGGCGCGACCGGGACCTCTGCCCTTGGACGTAGATTGCCGGGTGAAGGCGGAGTCCGTCGTGGTTTTTGAGGGTGGAACCTTCCGGTCGGTGATTTTGCACACTGTGGCGTGTGGCGCCGTGTCCTTCTTGGCCGCAAGAGCGCATCGCTTGGATAACTCAGCTCGTTTGACTATCGCGATGATCTCCGGAAGGGGCGCTTCACCGCTTACCCAGAGCTTTTCCTGGACACTCGAGTGGGTGGAGTGCATGATGATTTGGTCCCGTATGAGGTCATCGTGCAGGGTGCCAAACTTGCAGTGGACGGCCAGTTTCTTGAGGGCCGCTACATAGTCCTCCACTGATTCCGATTCAGCCTGTTTTCGTTGGAAGAAATTGTAACGGTCGATGGCCGTGCATATCACCGGCTGGTAATGGTTGTCTAGGTCGTCGAGGGCGTGTTGGAAAACGTCGTCATCGGACGATGCCCTGGGCTTCTTCACCATTTGGTCGTACACGCGCAAACCCTCCGGCCCCAGATTATGCAATAGGATTTTCTTCCGACGTTTGCTGGAGAAGTCCTCCTCGCCTTCGTCCTGCAACGCTGAGAGGTAGTTCAAGAAATACCCCTTCCAGTCAGCCCATTTCATGGCTGGTTCCCCAGGCTTAGGCAGGAAGGGCACCGGGTTCGTTAAGGAAAAGGTTTGGGCACACATAGTGTGCTTTGCGTGGGAGGCAGTGGAACCTCACGGGGCGCGTAGAACCGGAAAGGGCTCACGCCGGCTTGGAGGGTGCAACCCTTACGTGGGCTGGGAGGACACCGCGTGCTGAGATGCAGATTGCAGAGTGCTGCTACGAGGCGCCTCTTGTGCCGGTTGGCAGGCGGCAGGGTGGTTTTGTTGGCAATGAGGCCGCAGGAGGCCAGCTCTGGCCCGTTTGTGGGAGTGGACGGTGGGGCACACGGCCCTCCTGATGCACAGAGGGCGTGGATGGTGCGCGCCGAGTTTGCCACCGTGCAGTGGTTGGCTCCCCTTGAAATTAGGCCTGGTGGTGGCTGCCCTTGTGCACAGGCCTGGCAGTGCAGTGTAGAGCGTGGTCCTCGCGCCGAAATGCGCGCCGAGTGTGGGGTGGGGCGTGAGCCGCGTGCCGGAATGCGCACCAATGGTGCAAAGCGGGAACAGCTGCCACTAAGTAAATAGGCCAGGCGGAGCACGGGAGAGGTGCGCGCCCGCCTTAGAACATGCGCCGGCTCGCCCCTACCTGGACGGCGGCCGGATGGTGCACGGGTTCCTCCGCCTCGTCGCCACTGTGGGGTTGGATGTGGAGCCCCTATTGAAGGAAGGTCGGAGACAGGGGTCAGGTTCAACCGGTACTTTATTATTCTTATCTTCCTCTTAATATGGGGAGAGCCGGAGTGCCCACTTCTGCGCCGCGGTCGGAGTGCCCGCCGGCGACACGTCACACCCGCAATGCCTTGCGGCGGGTCACGTGACTGCCGGGAGACTAGACCGCGACACTACAATTACCCTACTCTAAAAGTCCTCCAGCACACTCTGGTCATAGCTGGAGGAAAACAGTGATTCACTGGATTAAAGCAAGGAGCAAAAGGAGGAAAAACAGGGATTGAGGAAGCGGCCCATGGCACAACAATAGGATGAAGTGTTACACCTATTCAAAGATGATAACAAAGATGGTTCCAGGCCCCTATGAGGTATCTCTACTTTACAATCACAAGTGCTCATGAACTACAGATTAAAACGTCTGTATATGTAAACTAAGTAAGTGCTCTGGAGCTGTTATTAAACAAAATAAAGGTTTATGGGGTATAATATACAATAAATATGCCTAGGTCAATCCTCTGTGTAAAGTTTGAAAGGTTATGAAATATCTATACATACTAATCTTGAATAGTGAATGCGGGCACACCCAGAGGGAAGAGGGGGGAATAAATGTTTGAAAGTTATACCGTTGGTAGTTGGATTTTTTCAAAACCAGCTGTAATGTACAACGTAGCAGTGGATTGTGTTTAAATTGCAACTGGGTCTTAGGCTCCTTTTGAAGTATTCACAATGGCACTCCTTTGCATTTATGCTGTCAAATATTTGTATTTGAAAAAAATAAAATGCTTTACTAGGGAGCAGGCACGAGCATACATAGGTGAAAAACAACACACGAATACATAACAAATTTAATGACATCAGATTATGACATACCACATTTTTCTTATGTACAACAGAAGGAAAAGAAAACTAAAAGACCTGAAAAATTATGAACAATCAAAACAACACAAAAAAAGAAAACTAAAAGACCTGGAAAAAACCGTAATCATTTACCAATTCACATTCATAAGCCGATAACCATTTCAGTTTATTCCTCACTCGCTTCCCTTTTTCCTGACCTTCCACACAAACTTTACTTCCTTCACCACTCACCTTATGACTTTCTTCACCTTGCATGTCGGTAGAGCTTGCACTTGCTTCAACCTGAACTTCCACACCAACATTACTTCCATCTCAATCTTCCCCACATTAAATGTCAGTAGCATTCTCACTTATTACCACCTGACTTCCCGCATACACATTACCTTCTTCCCCTACACCTACCACATCATCACTTTCCGCACCAACATCCGATGCTAACTCAAATTTTTCGCAGACAGCACCTACCTCATGATCATAGACCTCATCCTTCCATACATTCTCAGTGTTAAGCACAGCGATACTTTTTAAATTATAGACCTCGTCATTACTTAACATGAGAGCATTACGTAAAACGTTAACTACTTTCAGAGGTTCAGTGAACTGACTCTCACCCTTCTTGACTTTCCATGGTTTCTTCACCTTGACCATCATTCCAACTTACACCTTGGTATCTTTCGTTTTTTTCCTTAAATCATTTTGTTCTTTGTATTATAAATGGGTATACACAATTCTCTTCCTGATATCCTCCATGGGAAACTTTGTCTTAACAGAATGCACTAACCACTCAGGGTCAGTAGTGGCTGCTACTGAGCGCCGGGGGATGTGGTGGTGGGGGGGGAGGGGATTACAAAAAAAAAATGGACTTACCTGGGTGCCTCCAGGTGCCGCTGCCTCTCCTCCATCGTCTTCTGGCGCAGCAACAGGAAGCACATAGCCTCCCAGAATCCCCTGCCCAATCACAATGCTGCCCTACAGCAGCATTGTGATTGGTCTGAGTGCCGTGGTTCGGCGCTCAGACAGAGGCTTGGAGGCTGGGCATGTTCCCCACAAGGCTGTATAATGCAGCCTGGTTGGGAAGATACAAAGTGCGCATGACGGCTTGGCCGGCCCAAGAGGGCCGGCCAAGCAGTCATGTGCACTTAGGAAATGTGATTAACACTCCTTTCCTTGCCCCCTGCACTGGCCAGCACAGCCACACCCGCCCCACACCCAAGCAGGAAGGAAAACAAAAATTATAATAACGTTAGTTATCATTTTCTTTTTCCTTTTTACACTGCTCACAGAGCAGTGGGGCGACGCTCCTCCGCCTTAGTGGAGGAGCCGCCGCTGCTCAGGGTTAGCTTTGGTCTTGTCCTCCCTTCCTCTCATAATCTCAAAAGGTGAGACACTCAAAGCATCATGGGTAACAGTTCTATACGTCCAATGTCTTGAACACTTGGACCTCCCAATCCTCCCTGTTCTTTACAGCTAATTGCACAGCATTTTGAATGACTCTATTGAAGCGCTCTATCATACAGTTCCCACTAGGATCATAAAGCAAAGTCGTTCTATGCTTGATACCTAACTTAGCAAAGTAATTATGTGCCTTTCCAGACATGAATTGTACATCGTTGTCACTGATTAACTGCATAGGTAATCCCTCATTCAGGAAAACCTAATTGAAAAATGTCAAAACAACTCCAGTATCAATTCTTTCCACAATTTTAATGGTAGGCCATATTTCCGCCTTTCTCCTATGGGTCCCATGATATCTATAGCAACAGTCTCCCATGGTTCATGCAGAACAATAGGCTCACACATACTAGGTCTTAAAGTCCTAAAAGACTTATCTCAATTGGAGCAAGCGAAACACTCCCTCACCATTCTCTCCACATACATATCTAGCCCAGCCCATCAATACCATCTTTTGATTATTTGTTTTGTCTTGACAATTCCTGCATGTCCTTTATGACATAAATTGACCAACTTCCTCTTTAAGTTACCTGAAGGAACACTTTTGTCGCCTGTTCTCACTATGCTACCTTCCACAGATAGTTCGTTCCTCCCACTGTTGGATGTCCAAAGGCATTCTAGACAAGAAATCAGCTGTTACATTACTCTTTCCCAGAACATATTCCACAGCATAAATGAAATACTGCAGTCTCATGGACATCCTGGCTATTCTAGCTGAAGCCCTAAACGTACCTTCAGTCGTAAAAAGCTTAATAAGTGGTTTATGATCAGTTTTCACAATACATGCTTTACCCCCAAACAAAGGGTCTAAAACGTTCCAATGCCCATACACACACCAAAGTTTCCTTTTCTATAACAGAAAACTGTTCTTCAATAGGTGGCAAGGCCCTTGGTGCATAAGCGATGACTCTTTCCTGACCCTTTGTGTCCTTTTGCGTTAAAACTCCCCCCAAACCTTTGTTGCTAGCATCAATTGTAACATAATTCTCAAAACTATGGTCAAAGTAGGAGCCTTGATAATGGTATTCTTGACTTCTTCAAATTCATTCTGGCATTCAAGAGTCCAGCAAAACTTATACTTATTCTTCAACAATTGTCTCACACTGTAAATTTTGCTAGAAAACCCTTGTACAAACTTGGAGTAAAACTCCACGAGTCCTAAAAAGGATCTAAATTCATCTTTGTTTGTCGGTGCAGGGGCCTTGCTGATAGCCTCAACCATATCAGGTTTGGGATAAATACCCTTCTCACTTAACACATGGCCAAGGTTCAATACAGAATGTTTAGCAAACTTACATTGAGAGTATTTTACATTCAAATTCCTGTCATTCAATACTTGTAACACCTTATTTAAGGTTGTATCATGCTCTTGTTTATTTTTTCTCCGTAGATTAAGAAGTCATCTTGGAAACATCTTATATTATTCCTGTTGCCAAACAGCTGGTACATTAATCTCTGAAAAACCTCTGCAGCAGACGCAAGCCCAAAAGTAAATCTTTTGTAATGAAAACAACACATAAGCATGATGAATGCAGTGAATTTCTTTCTTTTCTCATGTAGAGAAATTGGATGGTACGCTACAGACAGGTCACTTCCCACCATCAATAGAAGCCAGAATTTCAGAGATTTTCGGCAAGGGAAATTTGTCTATCACTATATTTTTGTTATGACAGCGCAAATCGATGCATAATCTGATCTTGCCATTGCTAGGTCTGGTGATTACTACTGGTGACACCCATTCTGATGTTTCCACCTCTTCTATAATGTCAGCACTTAATAACATATCAAGTTCCTTTTGCACTTCTTCCCTTAACAGAATAGAAATATTGCTAGCCTTATCAATCGGTAATCAAGGGGAGAATGGATCACTTGTACCTGTATTACCAGGGTCAGGTGTGTTGACCAACTTAAAAACCCTCATTCAGGTACAAAGATGGTTAAGCGGTATATCTTGATTCTCCGCTTATCATAAAACGTGAAAGCATCATCATTGGGTCTTTTTTTGACAAAATGCTTTCCTCCACCTGGAGGTAGACCAACTGGTGATAGCAGTAGTGATCAGTGATAACGAAAAGTGAGGTGAATTAAAATTGCTTCCTATTCCTTCCCCACAGAACTTTATTTGGTAGGAGAGGATGCAAGGTTAAAAACTGTGGTGGTGCGCATATAGAAAAGCCACTGTTCTATAGCACCTTATTGTCCATGTGAAAGGTCGACATGTTTCAGCCCTTTTACTTGCCCATAGGGTCAGGGGGCTTTCTTCAGGACCTATATAGTTAGTGCTAATCTTAAGCACTCTCTAAAGATAGGTAATCAACTCACCCTTCTTCTTATTTGAGTCAGGTCAGGTTTATCCTCAACCATAGATTACATACTGGCATCCCGTAACTATACATTCAGGCTGCACTCTTTCAACGTTGGCGATAATCCAATGAGTGATCACTTTCCCCTATGCCTAAAGATTAGCTTGCCATCATTAAGGTCTGATAGGGTGGACGACACTAACGGAGCCACAGGAAGTGTAAAACTTGATAAAATCAATGGCTACACATTACGGTGGTCAAAGGTGGACCCCGATGCGGTTACAAAACAACTAGTTACGAAGTACAAATCCGCCTTTGATATTTGTTTGAGCGATTCAGCCTCCCACAACAGTATTTTATCATCTTTTCAGATATTATCAACAGGGGTCAGGGAGCTATTATTTGTTCAACTTAGTAATAAAATTAAAAGACAGGGGTGGTTCGATAGTAAATGTACGCGAGCATACACTAACCTTAAAAATGAGTTACATAGGCAACCCAGAATCCCCAATAATGTCAGGCAAGCAAGAACAGATTATAGGCTGGCCCTCAAGGAAAGAAGAAGTGCAATGAGAAGGGAAGCCTGGGAATCCCTTCATAGTGCGGCACTACAGAAAGATAGTGCCGCATTTTGGAGAGCAGTGAAAACGCCGTTTTTACAACCCGTGGGCGGTCCTGCTATTGAAATTGCTATACCTGAGGAGTCTTGGGTTAGACACTATTTAAAGGTGTACAACGGGCAGGAGTCCCTTAATTTATCAGTTAGTGATATGTTAGAGGACAATATTGATAGAGTAGACCTGCGGTTCACGGTGGAAGAGGTGGATAGAGCTCTCTCAGTGAGCCAGGGAGGCAAAGCTCTCGGCCCTGACGGAGTACCAGTGGACCTGTTCAAGTCAAATATTTCTCTCTGGGGGCCTATAGTCACCCAAGTTATTAACGCTAGCTGTTTGGGCTCTATGCCAAAAACTTGGGTGGAATCTATCATTGTCCCAATTTTTAAGAAAGGGGACCGCAATGATCCGGGGTGTTATAGGCCCATTTCGCTATTGGACTGCATGTTAAAAGCAGCTGGGAGAGTTATATTGGAGCGCCTACAAGCATGGGCAGAAGACAGTCAGATACTATCAGACATTCAGTATGGCTTCCGAGAGGGGCTGGGTACGATAGAGCAGAGTGTAAACCTGGCCTTACTAGTGGGGAAATACACGAGAGCTAAGAAGGAAAGCCTGTTTCTGGCATTTGTGGACCTCACGGCGGCCTTCGACTCTGTAAGACATGGCAGATTGTGGGAGGTTCTAGAAATTGCAGGGGTTGACCCCGATATTATTCTTTTTTTACGGTGTCTGTACAGTGGCGCAATAGCGAGTGTGTGTTATGGATTGGGTGGTGAACACACTGCTCCCTTTACTATCAGAAGGGGGGTCAGGCAAGGTTGTGTCCTGGCTCCCTTTCTTTTTAATCTTTACATTAATGGACTGGACCAAGCACTGCTTAGGAATAATCAAGAGTTTCCTTTAGTAGGGGGACGTCCTATACCGGCCCTCCTCTATGCGGATGACGCAGTTTTAATGTCTAGAACACAAATTGGTCTCCAGAGGGTCCTGGACAGTTTTACTGATTTTATGAAGGATCTAGGTCTCTCTATTAATATATCGAAGACTTATACAATGGGTTGTGGAAGTCAGAGGTCAAGAGGTCTGTTTGTGGACGGGCAGAAGATAGCACAGACAAAGAGTTTTACATACCTCGGCATCTTATTTAACCAAGGCGATTCATGGGCTCAAGCTATATCTGCGAAAAAACTGGCGCTGACTAAGACAACAGCTGCCCTGGCTTCTTTCTCTAGGAAGCTAGGCAGGAAACCGCCAGGTGAGCTCATCCAAATTTATAAAGCCAAATGCACTACAACTGCAATGTACGGGGCGGGGGTCTGGGGTTTTGTTAATACCCACTCGATCCATGTTGTAGAAAACTCTTTTTTAAGATATATTTTGTCAGTCCCAGCCAGTACCTCTTCTTATGCCTGCCACGATGAGTTGGGCCTTCCCTTCATCTCTGACCTTATAAAACTGGAACCCATTCTACTGTGGCACAGGATATAGTTAAAAGAGCAAACCAGGTTAAACAGAGAGATCTTATTGGATTGTCTTAAATTGGAGGGGGTTTTAAAGATTCCTTGGGTTTGGTATGTGCGTGACTTCATGAATGACTTAGGGCACGCAGAATATTTCTCTGACCCAAGATCCATGCAGGCAATTACTAGAAAGGATCTAAAAAAGGAGGGACTCTAGTTACTGGTCACAATAAGAATGTCAGAAGAAATTTTAAAGCCTAGTGTTAAACAACACCAGCTACTTTTAACAACTTTTGGCATGGAACCATATTTAACATTTGTACCTGGTGGGTTTGATAGGCGGCTACTAACCAGATTTAGGCTGGGTACTGTCCACACACTCGTGACCTTCCCAAAAATGAATGACTGGTCACGGAAACTGCAATTATGTCTGTGTGATAATTATTCTGACCAGTCCACCATTCATTTAGTTTTATTTTGTAAATTTTATACAGAGTTAATGAAAGTATGGATTCTTCCCCTTTTAAGATATCAAGGGTTGAGGCAATGCCGTCCGGCACTGATTAAACTTCAGTTTTTGGAAAACTAACATGTAGCTTGGCGCCTAGCAATGTTCTTGAAGAAAGTACTCTATCAAAGGAAAAGTATTATAAATGATGAATTCTAATTGTATGGGCATTTGCCGCTTTTTAGATGGTTTTATTATCGACGCATGAATTTTATACATATTTTAAATTTTTGCTACTCTGTGTGTAATTTTATGAATTGTTTGAAATTTTATGAATTTTTGAGCTTTTATGATTGTTAAAAAATACAGTCGAATAAAGCTTTCCTTGACCTTGACCTTGAGTCAGGTCAATAGTACCTATAACTGGGACGAAAGGAAAAATCAACATAAATCCAATAACGTACATTTGGAGATACCTAGTGGTAAATTATCAGGTATGTGCATATGGGTCTCCAGGCGAAAACATGAAAATCACAAACTTTTTCAAATATCTATATGGCAGAAAAAGTGACAACAGACTATGCTTATCCGTCATTACTGTGTGTCCAACTACAAAAATAAAAATAAGAAGAAAAGGTGTCACTTGGACAGAACAAGAACGCCAAGTTTTGACCCGCAGCATGTCCAAGGAGAGACCAGGACCCAGCACGACAACTCGCTAGTAGTGAACTTGACAGACTGGACCTTAACAGAGGACCAAGAAGAGGTCTTGAATAAAGGCTTAGGCTTTGTGCCCACCCGCCACTAGACACCTTTAAGTTACAATGCGAATTGTCAGAATTCTGCAGGAAGGTAAACTGAAAGCTTTCTTTGCAAATAAGGACAATGACATCACCAGCGATGAGACCAATTTACGACGAAAATCTACTTTCAATCCCCCGAACCACCTTATCCCGGTTGAGATACAAGCCTTCGAACAGGCGATCATGAAGGAAGCAGAAAGAGTGGATCTGACGACAAAAAAACCTTTTGCGAACTTAATGAAATGGGAGCAAAAAGCTCTGGAAGAGCTTCGCCAAAATGAGGATCTTGTCATAAAACCGGCAGATAAGGGGGGAGGCATTGTTATACACAACAAGGAAAGTTATGACAAACAATGCCTAGCCCTCCTATCAGACAGCAAGTTCTACAAAATACTACCCACAGACCCCACGGAGAGGTTACAGCAAACCATCGAATTGATGACGGATGAAGCAGAATTAAACTCTTGAATTTCCAAGAACGAGGCTGACTTCCTCAAAACTAAATCAACTTGAGTACCCTATTTCTACTCCCTACAGAAGATACACAAAAACAGATCACCACCGCCAGGACGTCCGATAGTCTCAGAGATCGGCTCAGTGCTTGAGCCTCTTTCGCAATTCGCAGACTACTTCCTAAAACCTTTGGTACAAAAAACACAGACATACTTGAAGGACACACAGGACCTATTGAACTTACTGAAAGACCAACACTTCAATGAGGATACCATGTGCCTGGTAGGCCTCGACGTAGAAAGCCTATATACCAGCCTTCCACAGGAAAAAACCCAGGAGACAATTGAAGAGATCCTCTTTTCACAACAATGGGAATTTAACACACCTAGACACTTTGTGCTAGAATGCTGCCGTCTAGCTCTTACAGAGAACTTCTTTGAGTACAACAATAAGCTGTACCTACAATGCCACAGGATTTCAATGGGCAGTACATTCGCCCCCAGTGTGGCAGGACTCTACGTGAGCAATTTCGAAAAAATCCATATCCTGAACGAAACCAATCCGTTTAGCTCAAAGATTCTGTTCTGGAGACGCTATAGAGACAATATCATCCTGATCTGGAATGACAACACAGACAGTTTACCTGACTTCCATCAGTGGATTAACACCAGAGATGAATCCTTAAAGTTCACATATACAGCAGACAATCGCAGACTGGACTTTCTGGATATCACTATCTACATGGAGAACAACACCATTAACACTAAGACGTTTTATAAACCTACGTCAAAGAACAGCTTGCTCTCCTACAATAGTTTCCATCCACGCCCTCTGAGAGAGAACTTGCCGTATGGCCAATTTTTGCGGATAAGGAGGAACTGTAGCAAACTTGAGGACTACAGATCACAAGCAAGTGACCTTTGCCAGAAACTGAAAGCCAGAAATTATCATCAAAAAATCATACACAACTGCCAAAAGAGGGCCAGGAACCAACCAAGAGAGAGTCTCCTTGAATCCACACCCAGAGAAACATCCGATATACTCACCTGTGTCACCACCTACAGTACTGCATCAAACGCGGTACAGAAAATTGTGAATAAGAACTGGAGAATTCTAACCTCAGGATCTCTAACCTGGCCAAAACCAAGATTTGCTAATAGAAGGACCAAGAACTTCAAAGATATCCTGGTTCCCACCAGACCACAAATAACTCAGCCAAAGAGAGAAACAGTCACCAACCTCTGGAACATGTCCCCTATAATTGGACATTACCCATGCGGATCATGTTCCGTATGCAAACTGACCAGACAGACAAAGACATTACAACTAACACCAACTCTTGAATGGACAATACGATACCACACGAACTGCAACACAACTCACGTAATCTACTTGATTATTTGTCCTTGCGATTTAAGGTACATAGGAATGACTTGTGGCAAGATCAAGCAGCGGATCTGCGAACACCGTAGCAACATAAAGTGCAAGAAGGTCACAACCAAAATGAGCAACCACTTTATCGAACTGAACCACACCATTGACGAGCTCAGATGGGTGATCCTGGAAACATTGACAATGCCGAAAAAATACTATATGAAAAGGAACAACGGTGGCTGTATCGCCTCAAGACACATGAAAGGGGTTTGGACGACATCATTCCCTGGCACACCCTATCACAGTGAGATACAGCTGTGTGACTCTAGAGACTGAAGATCACTACATAAGAAACAAGGAATATCACAAAGGACAAGATCCCCTAGAGGCAAGCCTTTAGGATTAGAGCATTGCTAATCAATACACATTCCATCACCAAGGCCTCTCCACCAATTGGTGCATTTATATTAACATATGTAGTGTGAAGCACTTGTAAGTGAATAGCCATTATACCAATCTGGCTCACGTCTATACAACCATGCATAGTGAGAATCATGTAAGCAGAGCTTATATCAAATGTGCCAATACACGAGAAATGATTAATATTAAACATACAGACACATATGATCAACCGCATAACTAACGACATTGCCATGGGCACTAGAACCATTAGTAACTAAAATCAGAGCCCTTAACTTAACTACGAAGTTGCTTTAATAGTGAATAAGGAATAGACTGCCCCTGGAACATGGCAGACCTATTTCAATAGCGAGTTTGAACATCTTCACCGATGTCTGTAAATATTTGTAAAAATATGAATGTTGTCCCTCTTTTAGACCCTTAATGACACCAAGACAATTTATAATTTATTTATTTATCTTCTAACATTCACTAAAATTTAGCATGAGAACCATAGTCTATCTACTACGCCAAGACTAGCTTGAAAAACAGCCGACGACGGGCCCGCGTCACCAGGGCACCGTCACAGGAGCGAGCACAAGCAGGCGAAGCAGTAACGCAAGGTAATTGCTCTCCCGAGTGAGCAAGCGTCCCGGCATTCATCGCACGTACCACTGTCTACATGTTTAAGGTAACGTTCCGCATTTCTTCCCCAAAACCAGCAGGTTACAATGCCCGCCGGTCCCCCGAGGGAGTCCTTATCTGGAAACGCCAAGATATGCGAGCGCTGCTTTATTGCAGAACGCCGTTTATTATTCAGAACTGTGATTCCACCGTACTGAGTGCCCTGATTAGTTTACTGTTATTTTAATAAAATGCAAGGCATGCTGAGCGAACAAAAAGCGGCATTTAATTTAACGCGCCCACGCTTTAACACCATTTGCATGGTTTGTTCACCATAACAGTGACAAAGAGGCACTAACAGATAAACCTGCATTTCACTTGATTCTACTGTTGGCGTACTTCCAACAGTACACGCACCGCGACAGTGTTCGTGCAACATAACCTTCTTCCCTTTTTAATTGCGCGATAACGAACCACACGCCAGCATTCCCTGAGCTTCATAGTAACATTTAATAGAAAGTAGCCTTCAACTCAGCAGGAAGATCGGGTAATTTTTATTCTTATTTTTATTTTTGTAATTGGACACACAGTAATGACGGATAAGCATAGTCTGTTGTCACTTTTTCTGCCATATAGATATTTGAAAGAGTTTGTGATTTTCATGTTTTCGCCTGGAGTCCCATATGCACATACCTGATAATTTACCACTAGGTATCTCCAAATGTACGTTATTGGATTTATGTTGATTTTTCCTTTCGTCACAGTTATAGGTACTATTGACCTGACTCAAATAAGAAGAAGGGTGAGTTAATTACCTACCTTTAGAGAGTGCTTAAGATTAGCACTAACTATATAGATCCTGAAGAAAGCCCCCCGACCCTATGGGCGAGTAAAAGGGCTGAAACATGTCAACCTTTCACATGGACAATAAGGTGCTATAGAACAGTGACTTTTCTATATGCGCACCACCACAGTTTTTAACCTTGCATCCTCTCCTACCAAATAAAGTTCTGTTGGGAAGGAATAGGAAGCAATTTTAATTCACCTCACTTTTCGTTATCACTGATCAGTACTGCTATCACCAGTTGGTCTACCTCCAGGTGGCTGGAAAGCATTTTGTCAAAAAAGACCCAATGATGATGCTTTCACGATTTATGATAAGCAGAGAATCAAGATATACCGCTTCACCATCTTTGTACGTGAATGAGGGTTTTTAAGTTGGTCAACACACCTGACCCTGGTAATACAGGTACAAGTGATCCATTCTCCTCTTGATTACCTACCTCTGATCGGAAGCTGAATGGATCCGAGCTTCTCTCTCCCTCCCTTGATTATATACTAGCCTTATGAATCTCCGGCTGTGCAGCATCCTTAAGAATAATGTGATGTTCAAAGTTTGTGAGATTACCAATTTTTCCTGAAAACACATTGGGAAAACTTCCCAACATAACTTTGCCAACGTCCTCACTATCATCTAACACCTTTACTAATTTAGAGCAATTTGGATTTAACATCATGTTAAGATTACCTTCGTCATGCCACCCAGAACCGATGGCCCTCTTCTAGCAATATACAAATTCCCCTAACTCGCCCCATTTTTTAATCTGAAGAGTAACGATCCGTACCCTAACATTTCAATCTTCTCGCCATAAAACCCTTCCGGCCTAACATTTGTGTGGAGTAACCTCTCTCCAATGTGATTCACTACATTTTGTCTCTATACACTCTCGTTGATGATAGTATAAGTTGATCCCGAGCCCGCATACATCTGAATTTCCACTCCACCGATTTTCATCAAACAAATAGGCTTCTTCCTTAATTTGTCATCACTCGTCACATTCAACACAAAATAATCTTTTGTGCTAAAAACTCTATTGAATTGTTCTTCAACATCAGAGTCTCCATCCTCCTCAAGTCACCTTACTGCAGCACCTTTCTTTGTCTTACAAACTTTGGCAAAATGCACGATTTTAACACATATGCCACATTTTACTCTAAATGCAGGACAAGATTTGCTTTGTGCAAGGTGCAATTCACTGTCACAGCGATAACACTTTAAACAATCCTTTTTCTTATTTTGCCCATGTTCAGTTGTTTTCTCTGACATGCTACTTTTGTCTTTACTTTTAATTCTACTTATCACCTCATCTTGCCTGTCACTAACCTCACCATTAACCGCCCTCAACCTACGGCTAGACATTTCTGCCTTCCTGACAATTGCTAGGATGTCTTGTAAATCTGCATCCCTGTTTATCCATTACCTCTATTGGACTGCATGGTTTTTGGTATGCATAACACCCTGATTGTGTATCAGTTTCTTTTGCATTCCCTCAAATTTATAACCAAGAGATACTTTGCATAAAGCAGTCACATAATCATTCACACTCTTATTCGCTTCTTGCTTCCTCTTAAAGAATGTGTATCTAATAATACCAATGCATACATCTGGTGCACAGTACTATCAAAAGCTGCAATAGTAGCATCAAAAACATTGATACCACCATCCTCCTTAATGTGCGGCAGTTGTTCAAACACTTTCCAACCCATAGGCCCCACAGAATATAGGAATATGATTTCTTTTTATCTGGCTTCATTTTCCCATCAAAGTTAATTGTCTCCAAATAATTCTAGAAATAGGACTTCCAGTCAGGCCACTTCATACATGGGTCACCCCCAGCAGGCAAAAATGCTTGTGGGAGAGTCAACAAATAATTCTGGGTACTCATGACTGCCACAGGACTTTAACCAAAACAATAGAGAAATTACAGTGTCCCGTCTTCACCTTGGAAAGGGACAAGTTCACTGTATAATCTGCACGTATTATAAATCACAGTGTCCTTTCTTCAACCCAGAGGGACTAGTTCACTGCACAATACTGTAAGTTTTAAAGAAAGGGTAATACCAGGTATCCAGAGGCTTGTTGCACTCCCAGAAAAATAACAAGTAGATTGTGTGGGGAAAAGCACACAATTCCTCACAGAATGTTCCCTGAGAACTGCGAGCTGAGACAAAAGGTGTGCACCACTGAAAACATGGCCACAATACAGCTGTAAGAAAAGACTGGAGTCAGGAACTCCAACTACAATTGGTCCTTCTTCTCCATTTACCCTCAAATGGAGCCTGCTAACTCCTGACGCTGGAAGATCCTGCACAGCATGGATTAGCTCAAAGTTGCTAGGATATGCTGTGGGAATGACATGGGGGCAGAGCACACTAGCATTCAGCAGCCTTCACAAGGAACTTTCAAGCAATGTGGCCCAACAGCAGTAAAATGGAAATATGTGGTAAGAGCCACAAATCCTCACAGCTATAACCGGTGCTCCAACAGAAAAGGGCATTCTTTAATTAGATTAGCGTCGCCCTTCACAGACTCCAGCTGTATCCTTTTAATTAAAAACGATACTCCGAGCATCCACTGGATTTCCACACGCGTGGCTTCATGGTGTTCCAGTCACTCATCGTCACTTTGTAAAGTAAACTCCACAATTCTAGTAGTTATGTATTATTTATTCAAAGACTGGAACACCAGGGTGAGATACATGAAAGCGCAACCTCACCCGTCACCTCGCTCAGCCAGCTCCTCAGGAACTGCCTCCAACAACAATCTAGAACCCCCCACCGCTACTAGGGAGCAGGCACAAGCATACTTAGTTGAATAACAACACACAAATACTTAACAAATTGAGTGACATCAGCTTATGACATAACAATGGTCTTAATGAAAGTTATGGGATAAATCCTGCCACTGATACCTGGTGATCAATAGAGATGTTAAATATGGCTCTCTTTGGCAGCCATTAGCATAAATGGCCACATTTGAAACCGGTTTATTCATTTTTCCAACATCATCACAGAGTTGCTTCCCAATGCTGTGCCATCAATAAGGGAAGTGTCACTTCCTTGGAGTTCCCTCTGCATCAAACAGGTCTCCAGAGACTAAAGTGGAGTAGGGAAGTGGCAAACAATGGACTTCAGTCTCAACAGCTTTCTCCGTACACCTTAGACAGTCAAGAGAACAGAGGCGGCGTCCTTCTCCAGCCGTCCGACTATGAAGACTGGCACAGGCAGGGAACATTCTGCTACTGTGAGGAGCAGCTCTCACAGACGCATGCCTCTTCAATGTGAGAACAAAGAGCATGGCTTTGGGCAGGGACAGGGAGCGACTACACCTTGGATGGTGTAGACTGTGAGAGGCTCCTAGGAAGGGAGTTATGTATGGTGAAGAGTGACGGGTGGGATTATGCACAGGCCTTTTATTTTTCTACAGATAGGTCTTTAATTTAGAGTTGACCATTTTTTCTATCCTCTTTCACAAGCATGAAAGTGAAAGTTGTCTGAGACTTGATGGTCTGAAGCTTGGTGGTCCAAAGTGTGCTTTTTTTCAAGAAAGGAGTCACTGATGGAACTTCAATAGTATAAGGAAACTGACTAAAGTACAATGAATCAGAAGTGAGAACTACCAGGAGCATGTGGAGGATGGAAAAGGTTAGCCAGCGGGCTTGAAGTGCTGACGTCAAATCTCTACCAGGGTGATGATGTCAAGATCAAACATGGATCAGATTCAAAAGACAAAGGGCTGCAAGCGTGGCTGAATGGGTTGAATGCTGCATTGTCTCCATATCTTAATTTATTCTCAGAAATAGAATGACATTTCTATGCACAGCTCCATTGACACAGGAGGAGCAGATATGAATCAAGGGTGTTTACGTTGCACTGATTTGATGACGCCTCTGCCATAAACAGATGAAGATCTGTGCCTGAGGCCCATCTCAAGTCAGGCCAGATGTTTCCGTCTTGGCCAGATGTTTCTCTCTAGGGTAATGCTTCCCCACCAAAGGGTAGTGAGGGGATTAATGTACTGCAATCTTCAACACTGTATGCAGTGAAGGCCTCACTAATTTGACTACTGGAGGTGAAGTGCATCTTCTTTCCAAGCAGGCAAGTCTGTGACATCTATGCAATCAGCTTCGTGTGGGTGGTGAGAGGCATAGGTGCTATAGAGATGGGTGAAGGCTGATGACTGTCTCAAGATATGCTGAAATCCACAATGATACCATTACTTTGGCAAAGATGAACATTTGCAGAATCAAGCAAGGCTTGACAGGTTTTTACTTTGCCAACCCATCTTTCAATAAGCAGGCTCCAACTCAGAAGGTGAATAGAGCTGGAGTTCCGAGGAGAGCTGCCACCTCCAAAGAAACAACCCTAAAAGCAACCAATGATACCAGTGCATCTCTAGAGGGGTGAATAGGTGAAGTCAAAGTTGATGTAGTGTTGCTTTTCCAAGATCTCCATCACATGATAGACAGAGTACCAGAAGCTGAAGGAAGGATGTTTCAACTGTCCTATAGAGCCCAAGACCTCAAGGAGAATGGCAAAAGATGGGAGAAAAGGAAGAACCTTCACACTACATTTGATTTCTGGAGGGAGTCGTGGGTGTCCACCATGAACAGTCCCCAGAAGATTTGAGTCCATACTTTCCTCCAACTGGAGGATCTGTGAACTTACTTTGTGGAGGAAGGGGCTCTGACATAAAGGTGTCTCCTGGGCAAGCTTTAGAACCTAATCATCGGCAAACTGCTCAACTATTGACACCAGGACAAAATACTAAAAATTAGATTTTGCCTCGATTAGATGATGTATGACACGTTACACATGATCATTCAGGACTATACATGGATAGTTCTTAACAACAAAATTAATTCTGGAAAAGTTCAAAGAAGTTGCGAGAGATGAAACTGGATTACATGCTCCTGCACACCCCACGGTTCAAGGTAATATTCAACTCCAAGTCTTACTAATTCCGCAGTCCTGGGTCAGACTAGTAAATGGACAAGGAATGTAAGTAAGCCACTCTAAGGAAACAGTGATCAAATTAATCTGGATAGAAAGCAGAGCCTAGGGTACATATCCAAAGCAGAGGTGGAACAGAAACAGCTGCCATTAGGACCAGTGTGCCCAGGGCAACCTGCCATTGTCAACTTTGACACACACACAGACAGCTCTGACACAGACACTTAGTTGCTTTATGGGTTTGTGGGTGCCAACATGGAAAGACACAGTTCCGGCCAGGTAGACATATCCGTTTGTCTGACTTCATATTGGGATAACTCTTCTCAATCTCTCGACTGGATTATTACTTTATGCCTAAGCTACACTTGGTACCCAAATCATGTATAATGGCTTTTGATCTCTCAAACCACTCCCCATTCAAGCACTGCATAATTGTCTTAAAGGGTGATTGTAGGATACTATGAGAGCTTGGTGCAGGGTGGCTCAGTGGCAAGCATTTTGTGGACTACCTTAGAGACTAAACAGATTTCTACTTTTTGTAAAGTATGAAAACATTTGACTTGTGGCAGGGCCTTTGTGAGGCCTACAACAGATGCTTTGTTGGAAAGCCGCCAGAGATTATTTTAGGAATGCTGACAGATAAGGAATGAGAGTGATGGCTGACCCTGGAAAACCAATATCTAACTACTGATGACAAAGTTATGTTGAAAGAGTGTGAACACAATAGGTTATTCTATGAGACAAAAGCTGCTTGATGAGGTAAGGGTCACAAAATTGAGTTTATAAATTTGGTGACATAATGGGAAAACCTTTGTACAAGCCGAGTCATAGGAATGAATCCAGAAGGCTCTTATTGGTGCTTGAACCCCTGATAAGGTGTTTGCCCTGGGCACTAATAAAGCAGCACTAGCTTTCACCCGCTACTACCAAATATCGTACATGCTGTTGCATGAGATTCCACATTGGGCCTTGCAGTATTCATGTGCGATTGCCCTGTTAAATAACTCACAGAGGAGGAGAGCAAATTTCTAGAGGCAATCAATACTGGCCTTGAGTAGTTAACTGACTGAGATATGGAAAGACTTGGGGCCTGAACAGTCTTCGCTCTAACTAATTTAAAACACTTGCAAATAGAACTGTCTCTCATATAAAGGGAGTCTTGTAAGCACAAGGATGCTTTCCCCAAACCTGCGTGAGGCGAATATTACAGTAATCCTCAAAGCCTGTCATCCAGTTGATTTGCCAGTCTCACATAGGACAATCTCACATGGTACATGGAAGTCAAAATGTTTGCTAGAGCACTGGCTGAATGATCAAAGTCTTGGGGTGAATGGGTGTCTGGTTCACCAGGACCAGAGTGGCTTCATGCCAGGTGATCCACTACAACAAACAAGGTGATAGGTGGAATGCTTGCATTAATCTCAGCCACTGGTGATCGTTTGAGCCGTATTCCAGTCCTTCTGTTTTAACCCGCCATGCCACTCTAGGCAGAGAACCTTATGTGCATCAGTACTGACCCCACTCCTCATGGGAACACTCCATCCCAAACTGCTATGCAGTTCTCCAGAAGGGAACACAAGCAACCCCAGACCGGTTTCGGCCTATATGGGCCTTGTGTATCAAGTGCAGCTTGAGCCTTCCGGCAAAGTGAGCACAGGACCTACGACTGGGTATTCGTGAATTGCCCACTAGTGATTTATCAGGAGTTAATCCCCAAGCTCTTTTAATATCCAGTCTTCCAAAGAAAACTCGGTACTGGAAGTGTTCTCAAAGCGTCTTATTTTTCCATTCTATCCAACACATGTTTAGTCATTGATTGACTTGGAGGCCTGTCTTGGAATCACTGGGGTCGACAGTAAAAATGAGTTTCATATCTTTGAACAGGATTAGCTCTTTGCTGTATTCCAAAAGAAGAATACACCCAGTACTTCTCAGGTATCCCCAACTCCTCTAGGATCACGCTGTGGCTAGGGACAGATAGTTGGCGCACTGCCAGACCGGTACCATACTGGCTGGGGCATTGGTGACGGGTGGCTGCTATCACCACTTCTCTTCGCAGTGGCTATGGAGAGGCTGACAAAGTGATTTGGGTTGGACACTCTAATAAAGGGTTTTGAGAGGGACACCGAGGTAGAGGATCGGATATCTTTAAATGCCAGTATATAACTATTTTATTAAAGAGACCCCTGCCGATTTGGTCCTCAGGAAATTCAGATACTCAAAATTTTGGGAAGTTCTTAGGTCTTCAGCTTAATTGCCCAAATTAATAACAGTTTCTGTCCAGGGGATAATATGAGTGTCCAACAGGGCACGGAGCACACAGTAGAATATATAGCCTTCAAATATTTGCAGGTTATTTCAAAGGAACGAATCGGTGTGTGGGCCGGAACAGGACCCCACAGTTGGACACCTTCAACTGGGAGGTTCTGACCATCTTCATTCTGGGACATTGCCATCTCCAAAATGGTGTCTGTCCTCAAACTGATGTAGCCACACCAAAATTACCCTTTTTCCACAGACTCATAGTACAGATTCACTCAATCACTTGGAAGGGATGGGTGGCAAAGGTGTCAATGGATAAGTGTAGTATGTCCACGATTGACAGAGGTATGGGAACAGAAGCCTTCAACAGTGTTATTGGGTGGCACATCTGATTGTATTAAATGACTGGTTATTTGGTCCAGAGAAGAAACAGCCAATTCTGTATGAACTGTGGGCACAGAATATACAGTTCCTTTTAAATGGTCAATAGATGATAGCCTCTTGTGATTGTCTCAAGGCAAAGCAGGCCATTTTTTATACCAGGCATGAGGCATTGATAAGGGTTATCTGGTCCAGGAGCTCAACAAAAGAAACACCTCTTTGAGTGTTAACTAGGCTTCAACATATGATGACCATAAAGCGATTTCTTGGGTGGAACCCCATAGGTATTACCAAACTAGGGGATGTAGTGCACCAAAATTTTATTGTATCAGTTGTTGATTTACAGAGGAAATTCAAGCCATATAAAGACATTTCTACAGGTAAATACAGCTGAGGCACACCATGGTCCATATATCAAGGATGCCAATGTTCTCTTAGGCTACTGCCTTTTGCGAGTAAACTCACAATGGACAGGCCAAGTGGTAAAATGATTTCCTAGGTCTATTAATACGTCTAGCGAGCGTTAGTCATTTTTTAGCTGTTCTGAACTCTAAGACTGCTTCTACTGGGTATTGGGGAAGATCAAAAGATAAATTAACCATGCATTCACCTGTGGCTCCTTAGGGCATAGAGAGACACTGCATGCAAAAGAGGTGCAACAGATTCACACAAAGGGAGCGTATGGACTCATAGTATGGAGAGATGTATGTAATAGAGACCTCAATTTATCACACCCAAGGATAGCCAGGAAAACACAAGTGGATCTGCTCTTCTTGGTATCCACATTTATCTAAGTGTGCTAGCCAGAATCAATATTGGTCGCTATCATGGTAATAAGGTTATTCTTCCCTCTGTTGTCCTATAATATTTTGTCTGCTTTTCAGGTACATGATAGAAACGTATCTATTTCATGAGTCAAAATTGGGTGGGCAGTCAATCACATTTAGTCAGTGAGAGGATAGAACTAGGTTATTCAAAAATTCATAGAAACTGTAATTGGAGCACAATTGTGGTTGATACGGGGAAAAATGGGATGCAGCATATAAAGACCCACACAGATTTGAGGCCTGATACTTCCATGCAAAGTTTGCAGGTTAGAGACAGTTTTAGGGCCCTGTAACAAAATAGGTCACATTGTTCATTAGGTCAGGAAACATCTTGCGGTCAGTAAATTGAGCTAATGCATGAAACTTAGATCATATCTGTTAGATTTGGGGGTCTCGAGTTGGCAGAGGTAGGTACCTTTGTCCAAATAGGGACCCTTGCGTCTAGTCAGGGTAAGGGGGATACACTCCTAAAATAACCCCTGCTCACCCCCTTGGTAGCTTGGCACGAGCAGGCAGGCTTATCTCAGAGGCAGTGTGTAAAGCATTTATGAGCACATACAGTAATCAAGTGACAACACTACAGATGGACACCACACCAGTTGTATATTAAAAAATAAGTATTCTTTATATATATTTAACACAAGACCACAAACGACAAAAATCCACAATACTGTACTTCAAAAATGGTAGAATTAGCTCAGTTCTCTTAAGATGTAAAATGCGACACTTTGAGTTCAAGGTACCTTTGGATGCGTTACGCTATACAACGAAAGTGTTGCAGGGAAGGTGATGCGTCGGTTCCTTACACGCAAGAAAGGTGATGCGTCGGGTCCCTACTGATGCGTAGGGGATGCGTCGGTTCTTCTCGGCGTGGGGAGGTGATGCATCGGTTTCTTACTGCGCTTTCGTGGCGATGCGACCAGCAGCGCCGTGATGCGATGAAGATCCGGTGCAATGCAACAAAGATGGAGTCTTCTTCTTGATGCGACACGATGCGTGCACGCCCGACGGCCGTGCGGCGACTCAACGATTCTTCTGAGCCGCGACAGGCCCTGCGAAACGCTACCCAGTGATGCGGCGGCATCTGATGCGACGTCGATCCTCTTCTCCGGCGATGCGAGGCGCTTCGGCAACGATGTGACGGCCGTGCGGTGACTCAACGATTCTTCTGAGCCGCGACAGGCCCTGCGACACGCTACTCGGTGATGCGGCGGCGTCTGATGCGACGTCGATCCTCTTCTCCGGCGATGCGAGGCGCTTCGGCAACGATGCGGCAGCGACACTCTTCTCCGTTGATGCGGCGGCGTCTGATGCAACGTCGATCCTTTTCTTCGGCGATGCGAGGCGCTTCGGCGGCGACGCTTCTTCTTCGTGAGTCGCGCTTCTAGCTCCTTGCGACACGCAGTCCCTCAGAAAGTCCAGCACAGCAGCAGGCACTTTCCAGAGAGACTCTTGGGGTGCTGGTTGGTGAAGTCTGTTGTCCCTGAGACTTCAGCAGGAGGCAAGCTCTATCTCAAGCCCTTGGAGATCCTTCACAAGTTGATGAAAGTACACACAAAGTTCCTCTCTCCTTTCTTTGGCAGTCAGGCAACCACTGCAGGCCAATCCCCCAAACAGCACTCAGCTTAGGGATAGTCTCTTCCTCAGTTTCTCTGGTTCCTCTCCTCAGCAAAGGTTTCTTCTTGTTTCCCAAAGTGATCTAAAGTTCTGGGGTTTGGGTCCCCTCTTTTATACTCATTTTCCCTTTGTTCTCTGAAGGCAGAGAGGCCTTTGCCTAGTCCAAACCAGTTCTGGTCAGTCCTGGAGCACTTTGTTGACAAGACTCCTTCTTTCCTTTCACCATGTAGGCCAGGGACATCAGACACACCACAGGAGGTGGAGCCAGCATTGTGGAGGGAAGGCACAGCCCTATTCAGGTCCCAGGTGCAACTCCTCCCACCCATCTCCATGCAGATCTCTCTATTCAGCCCTGTGCTGACTCACCCTGTCTCCTGGAATCCCCCAGCCCCTGACACTCACAAACCAGACAAGGAATACACAACCTAGCAGAGGCAGGCTTGGATAGTTAGGCAAGAAAATACCTACTTTCTAAAAGTGGTATTTTCAAACATAGAATGTTAAAACCAACTTCACTAAAAGATGTATTTTATCATTCTGAGTTCAGGCATACTAAATTCGTTTTTCTACCATGTTCCCTGGGTCAGTTAGGATTATAAGATGTAATAATCAAACTGCCCATTCTGGCCTATGGGGAACAGGTAGCCTTGCAATAGTGAAAAACGAAAATGGCTGTAATTCACTATTAGGACATGCCACACACATCAGGGCATGTCCTACCTTTTACTTACAATGCACCGTGCCCTTGGGCCTACCATAGGGGTGACTAATATGCAGAAAAGGGAAGGTTTAGGGACTGGCAAGTGGGTGTACTTGCCCAGCCAACATGGCAGTACCAGACTACACACAGGCTCTGCAATGGCAGACCTGAGACACACTTTTACAGGCTGCCTCTGTCGGTGGCACAACCAGTGCTGCAAGCCCACCAGCAGCATTTGAGTCACAAGCCCTGGGCACAACCAGTGCACTGTACTAGGGTCTGACAGTGAATCAAATAGGCCAAACATGGAGTCACTAATCCATACATCAATTTATAACAGAGAGCATATGCACTTTAGCACTGATCATCAGTGGTAAAGTGCCCAGAGTCATAAAACAGCCAACAACAGGTCAGAAAAAATATAGGAGGAAGGCAAAAAGTTCCGGGATGACCCTGCAAAAAGGGCCAAGTCCAACAATATCTCCCTCCACACTCGGGGAAACCAACAGTGCTTAAGTGCAGAGGTTACAGAAATAGGTTAGCACAATATCGATCTACTAGAAAGACGGGCTAAAGTCAGCCAATCACATTAGGGATTGTTTCCTTTGTAATTGTGCTGTTTGTACATGCACCCATTGATTAAGTGCGAACACAGGATGGACTGACCCAGGTGCACATCCTGCCTCTGAACATAGTGACGCACATGCCTGCTTTTGCTGGAACTAATATTTCACACTTAACGTCTAGGCTTCATGGAAGAAACCACATACGCAGATAAGCGTAGCCGATCCACATTGAGCAAGATATAATCACTCGCTGTGATATATATATGTAATGTTGTAACTATTGTTAAAGTTTCAAGAATAGAAAACCCACAGAGGGGATTTCCGCTAATCATGGCCCACACCTATATGTGCTTTTGTTTCCAAAAATTACTGCATCTACTGATGCTATCTTGTATGTCCTGTGTGAACATTGCTTATGTCAGTGATAAACTTGTAACCTTTTCCTTTGTGGTTTGGGGGAATAAATAATGCTGATTCGGAGCTAAAACTCCAGACATCAAGTTGCATCTCCACAGAGGTGAACTGATCTCTCCTGTAGTGACTGATCCTCACTGTGGTATTGAAATAAACCCATATTGCTGTGTCAACTTGGTGTTTGTTCAACAGATTTTCCCTCCAACATGGTCAAAGTCAGGAAGAGAGAAGAAGGCTGTTTTGTCACTAAAAAGATAATAGGTCGAAACTAAGTGGGGTTTTAGCCGCTTTAGAACAATGTCAATATTTGAGTTGCTGTTAAAACGTATTTAAGCCAACCTCCGCGATGAGACAGCTATCTGGTCTTCCCTACCTCTCTCGTTATATGGATGGTCTGCCGTTTTTAAAATGGTCTCTGTCCCCAGGGTTCTTTACCGTCTTCAGAATTTCCCATATCATATACCGCGAGTGTGGTTCGCGCAAATTAATGCCATACATAATAAATGTTTATGGGGGGAGGGGCAATTCGAGTGGCACTTCAGACCTGTGCGCAATCCACCTATTGTGGAGGCATCGCTGCTGCAGACGTATACTCCTACTACGTGGCGGCTCATCTGTTAATCATTAACGACTGGTGGTATAATTCGCCTACGGACCCGGCGTTCGCATTAGAACATGCTGCCATGAGGAGGACTCCCCTCTTGCAGTTACTCTACAGCGCACAGAGTCTTGACTTTTTACCACACGCCAGTCGAACGATGATCAGGTTGTGGCGGTATTCAGTTCGGCGAATGGGATGGCACATGCCGCTGACGCAGGCAACGCCCTTATGGTACGGTAATTATTTACGTCAGGTGGTCGCACTGAAAGGGTTCCGCCAGTGGGACCTGATTGGTATTTCCACTCTGGGGGACATTATGCGGGGCACCGTCCTTAAATAATTTCAGCGACTACAGGAGGAGTTCCATCTCCATAAAACCCAGTTCTATAGGTACCTCCAACTACGTCATGCCTTGACCCCCTCACTTGCAAACATGACCGACCTCCCTGAATTCCATCCGCTAGAAGGCCGCCTTCTTATGGGTGATCTAGGTGCACACAAAATAAGGCAGATATACCAGACGCTGATGACGCACTCCAACACGACCCTACATAGAACGAGGAAGGTGTGGCAGGATGACATCCCAGACCTGACGGACGATGACTGGGAGGAGGCGATAGCTAGTCCTCGGGGTGCCACGGTCGCTTCCAGATACCGTCTTATTCAGTTCAAGTATGTTCATTGCTTGTATTACACTCGTCTTCGTCTTTGGAAGATGGGAGTTGTGGCATCCCCCCAGTGCTTACGCTGTGACAGTGAGGAGGGGACATTTCTCCAAACAGTATGGAGCTGTGTGGCTTTACAGCCCTTCTGGCATAGAGTATCGACATGCCTTAAAGAGGTGCTGTCCTGGGACCTTCCGCACGATCCCCAACTGTTTTTACTCCATAGCACAGAAGACATAGGTGGGAACCGATATAAGCAACACCTACTCTTTCTCGCCCTCACAATCGCAAAACGCGATATTGCTCAATTATGGAAGGGTACTTCTCCACCGACAATAGGAAAGTGGCAAAGAGAGCTAGACAAATGCATGGGTGCAGAGATGGTGGTCTTTCAAGCAAGGGGTTGCCCCCAAAAACATAGAAAAATATGGTCTCGGTGGGCTACATACCGGGGCATTGACCTCCCTCCACTTCAGCACAATCCCCGTAGAAGTAGCCCTATGGGAGGTTTGCGGGCCACAATGTACAATGTATTGTTTTATCTTTCTGGGTATACGCGGGTATCGAAATTTGCTTGCCAATGTGGGTGGGGTGGGAAAGTCTGCATGCAGTTTTCAGTTTTTTCTCTTTGGTTATGTATACGAACTGTACCTATTGATATTTCCACGTCCGGTAACCCTGTATTACTTTCTCTTCCTGTGGATTATGTCGGGTCCTTGCCCACGTGGTACTTTCAAAAACCTAATAAAATATGTTTAAAAAAAAAAAAAATTATTTAGAGTCTGAGTATGAGGATCCAACTTTTTTAGCACCCCATGTGGGCAGCAAGGAAGAGAAGCAATTAGCCACCTTCAAGACTGTCGATCATCAGCATCTCTCAACAACATTGACATTCCTACCCTTAGCCACACTCTAAAGTGTAGAATGGGATACTCTGGCAACACCCATCACTGGTTCTTCTCCTACTTATCCAACCAACACCAGTTTTTTTCAAATGGGTAACTCGAGGTCTCATAAGATTCTCATCACCTGAGGAATCCCCCAGGGTTTGATCTAGTCTGCCACCATCTTTTAAAATCTATAGTCACAGATAACAACATCAAAATTTCCCAATATGGTGACAATACACTTGAACATTTTGGCTGCTCCAGATAACCTATGTCTCAGACACTGCCTGCACCTCATCCAGACCTAAGTGTCCAGCACCGGCCTGAAGCTCAACCCCACCATGGCTGGATTCCTGTTATTTGCCACTAACAACTAATCTGAACCTGGCTGAAATACATGGACCAGGAAACTGGCTGAATGACATGGATCTCACTGATTCAAACCCTAAATTTCCACCAAAGCCAAGACACTGGGGGTTCACTACAGACACCAACCTCACCGTCAAGGAACACATAGAAAGAAAAAAACATGGATGACCTGGTACCAGATGTCCCTACTGATGATAGTAAAACTATTTCTCCCCAAAAGTGACTTCAGAACTGCTATTCAAACCCTTGTACTCTCCTATCTGGATGGTGGCAACGCCCTGCTCCATGGCCTCCCAAGCTCCACAATATCCCCCTTAAAAGCACAGTAAATGTTGCAGCATGGTTTTTCCAGGGCCCGAAAAATTAATATATTGCCCCCATATTGATGGAACTTCCCTGGCTCCCCGTGCTAGCCAGCACTAGCTTCAAAACCAACTCAATCCCAACCAGCACCTCCACATATCTGGCTGACTACCTCCCCATCTCCAGTGGTTCTCAGCGCACCCACAGGCAGACTACCATCTGATTAGAGGCAAAGAAGTGCAAAAAACAAGGAAAAAAAAGGCAAAAGGGGTTCTCCATCTGTGCGCTCAGGATATAATACATTCCTGTATCAATCATGACCCCCCAACCTGGCTCCAATTTAGGAAAGATCTGAAGATGCACCTCTTTAAATACACTACAGCACAAGTGCTTGATTTGTGCTGGTGTTCGGCACCGACACTTAATTGCTAACACCGGCAGTTGTTTATGACAGTTCACCACATGGCGGCGCTGCCTATTACTGAACAGAGCATATCAGTTTAACAATTAAAAATACATTAAAACATATAATTATAGCATGTTCAGACCATTTTTAGCTTTGGGTAGCTTGGAAGTGTCCAAACTGTCATATCTGTAGGGGTCTGATGCTTAGTAGGGGGCGTTTATATTGGCATTTGGAAAGAAAGGCAAGGCCAGGTGGTTGAACAAGTTGCTGTGGCCTCCTGGGAACTATCATGGGCCATTGCATTTTTTTTGGGGGGTGGGGGGGGAGGTTTAACAAATTAAGCATTGTACATCACGATGCAGTAATATTCCACTTGTGCTTCCAAATCCAGCTAGATCTTCAATTACATGTTGACACTGTACAACGATCCTCTGGCTTCTGGCTAGGTTTGTGCTATACAAATGCCACATACTTGCATACAGTTAGCACAAATATATTATTTATTTTCGACGGTATCCTCATATTGCATCTGGCACTTTTCCTCTGCCTGAGACATGGGGTTAACTTTACATGTATTCTGTTTTGCTTTGCCATGTCCTTCCCTCCAATTAATATTCCTTTTATCATCAGATATCGAGAGGTGTTTGCCTACAAATATTGTAATTTCTCTCACACATTTTTCAGAGCTCTGTTTTTCCCCTTGGCCTACAGTGATGGAGAACCCAAAGGTTTGTTCTTCATTGCATTCATTTCAATAATAAAATTCTTAATTCAAAACTCCAAGCACCTTAATTCGTTCAATATCCGGTAAAGATGAGGAGTGGGATAAGCAAACCATACGTTAACCACGTAATTCCATGGTGAAGGACGTCTGTGTCGAGTCCTGGCTTCTTATTTAACAAAATACCGTATTCTGCGAGTTGTTGATCAGTTCAATTGGAATAAAAAGGCTGGTACCCTTTCTGCATTAAGAACATTAACACGAAGAGCTACCCTACCAGCTTTATTTTATGACTACGTTTAACTCCGTGTAAGAAAGATGACTGGGTTAAGGCTTGTTGGAGACATCAATGATTAGTACAGTAATCGTTACACAAATTTGTAAAGCACCGAGGTTAAAAGCGCATGGGGTAAAAATGTAAACTATTTCTTCATGCTAATTACCTTTTTTTGAAAGCATTCAAAATCCTACTCTTTTTGGTCAGAGAATGTTGGCAAGTATGCCGTATCTTGGATTTGACATGTAGTTATGCCTAGCCATTGGCCCCGGACGAATCCAGAGCGCACCCAAGCCTTGCATGGCATCCCCAGGCCGTCGAGATATAAGCCAAACCACCATCTGAATCCGGGACAGCAGCGCGCATAGGTGTGTGGAAAACGTAGTTCTGAGTGACAACTGGCTTTACCAGCACCAGCAGCTACATGTGTTGCAGGAGTAAGGCCAAGCCAATATGAAAAACACCTGTTCTCCTTTTATCATTCAAATGTGTGTGCTTCCCCAGTATTGTTTGAAACACTCGTTCAGGCACCATGCTAGTTACATTACACCCTGAATCTAGGCAAATAGTGGGAACTGCAAAATATAAATTGCTCAAATAAGATGCTTGGCATTATAACGTCTAACTATAATTTTAAAAGGAAGCAATGTATGAGAACGATCAAATTTCAGCTATGAAAAAAGTCATTCTAAGTCGTAGAGCAGTGGCTGAAATATGTACAGCCAAAACAGGCAGGCTAGTCTTGACTTTGTTAAGAATATCGGGGCATATTATCAACGGAATGCGATAATTATCGCAAATCGCGCTTAGCGCGTATTCTTTATCGCCGTCTACCGCCGGTTGACATCGCCGTGTTAGCGGCGTATTAGCAACGCTTTGAACAGAGGCGATGTCTAAACCAGCGATAGACGGCGATAAGCAGCAATAGCGTGAGAAATCAAGCGTTAATAGTGAGCTCTAATGAAAAGCTTGATGATAGGCATGTGTGAACTTAGCCACACAATCCACCCCCAATGCAAAAGATGGTTAAGTCAACTTTTGAACAGGTGTAAAATTCCTGCGATAACCGCGGTTAGCGCGTCTTTTTTAATCGCTCCACGGGTCCGGAGCTACATTGTTAATAGTGCAAAGTTGTGTTTGCGAGTGTTTTTGTATAGTTTAAGTGAGGAACGCCTACCTTGCATGTCATTAGCGATAAATATCGCTGACATGCAAAGAGGCAAGACAAACGGCCGCTATCGCCAGTAAGCTGTCGCTAACAGCTGTTAGCGACAGCTTGCTAATAGGGCGATTCACATATCGCCGCTTTAGCGGCAAAAAGTGCCACTAAAGCGGCGATACTGCCCTTGCTAATATGCCCCATCGTTCCCCGCTAGCAAAACTAGTTGCACGTGAAACGGACAGGAAAGGGCAGTGATTGTGACTGCGTTTGAGACAATCTGTCAGTAGAGGAACTGGGTCATTTGTTTCTGCTCTGTCCTTGGTGCTTTGAGATGCAGAAAAAGCACATCCTACCAACTGTCAGTGACAAGGAGAAACGACATTAAAATCAGTCATATATATTTTAAACTTCATAAATAATCCAAGGTCTTGGTTTACGATAAAAGCACGAATCAGCTTGGTCCTTATCCTTCAGACAAAAAAAAAACTGTTCGTTCAGAGCTCATTATTTTGCAGTGATACGAAATCAAATGGTTAATAACTAGTTTCAATGAAAAAATACTGCAAGATTAATACAAATGAGGTGCTGCATGAAATACTATTTGCAAAGCATCCCGCTGCTACTGTATGCATGCGGTAATGGCACTTCAAAAACATGCAGGACTGTTTTTCATTTCTTATATGCATAGCATAAATTATAGACAGTAGTGCTTTTGAAAGGTATGGAGAGGTGATGTGGATTAATCATTAGTTGACGTTTAAAGCATAAAAACCTGGGACCATCTGCACATAGCATGTTAGAGCGTTGGTATGATGCAGCTATTGGAATAGAAAGACAGTGAAACCACGATGCAGTACCTTTAGGCTTTACAAGTTTGGGGTTATTAGGCTCGATGTGTCACTAGGAAGAATGAATGAATCTGTAAAAACCTTTACCAAGAGTAGTTAATTTGTAAATCAAGAGTGTCGGGAACAATGCAACCTGCCATCATTAGGTTCATAATACTAGATGTGGTCAATTGTTTCAAAACAGCAGGAATTTCCAGAGGACTGTCGAATCATAGAATCTCAATTCGAAAAATGAATCATTGTGTTAAATGTTGATTTATTAACTGAAAAGTTGAACTGTTTATTTACTATTTGCAAAGCGGTAATGTAGATTGTGAGCAGCTTCTCAGTACTATGGCAATTAAAGGACTAATTGCACAGGAGCTAGGAAATGAGGATAGAAAAGATGAGGCAGAGAAAAAAAGAGCATTATTTCCAGGAAGGTGATGTAAACCGGACGAAGAAGTTCCACTGGAGTTGCTAAGGAGACCAAAGTTAGCATATATAGTGTAACCTGAAGACAAGGATTGAGTTAGTGTTGTGAAAGAGTCCGATGATTACTACTCATATCGCTTACAAATAATTTCTATTCAATCTGTGTTTGTCTGATGGAATGTCTTCTCTCCTTAATTACATGTAAGTAAATCTCTGAGAGGTCTAGGCTTTCACATCCCAATTGTTATGCAGCCAGTCCGCTATACTGTGATATATTCAGTTCGGGTAATTGTGCTTTACCTTCAATAGATCCTAACAATCAGCAATCTCCCACGAAAAAGTCAGACACATCTGGTGTAGGTCCGAAGATCAGGCAAAACAAGTCGAAACGCTTGCTGCAGTCAGGGCCTACTGCTCCCACAGGATAACATTGGCAATACCTTATTGCATTTCATAAGCTGTAATTTCAAAATTGGAACAGGCATCAGAATGTCTATGAGTAGAAGCCGATGACAGCTTTCTTCAAACGAGCAGCACAAAATGACTACCTCCAGGAACACATCAACTTTTGACATGTGAGGAAACCAATACTATAAAAAGAACTCTCAAAAGGCAACTGAAAATCATTCTGTGAAAGCTCTGCCTCCCTTGTGCCTCCACTCCACCATCTAATGGCCAGGACGAGCTCTTTTTCCGCCCAACTACTAGCCCGATTGGTTTCCGTCGGCTCAGTGACAGGACGCAGGAGAGCAGGCAGGCGGAGGAGGAGGGGCCACGCGAGAGCGCGAGAACGAAGCTGCTGCACCCGCTCGGTCTCCCGGCCCTCCCCGGCCGCGGTCTCCTACAATCTTCAGGACTACAGATCAGGCATTTGGCATTGACTCTAGCATCGCCAGACGCCAGTGCCAACGAGACGAAACACAGGCCGAACAGCAGGCGGCAAGTGGTAGCGGCGGCGGGTCTTGCCACTGTCGCAACTGCGGAGGGCGAAGGGGACGCGGCAAGCCCAGCTGCCGTCAGGCGGCGGCTGCTGAGAGTGCGCCGCAGATGGACGCGGAGGCAGCACGGTTAGATCCGGGTGCAGCCTGCGCCCGCTCTGCAGGCCCCACTCGCGTTGGCCCTTAAGATCCTGCCTCCACTTGCTGATAAGGAGCCTGCCGGCTTTGCTGCCATCACCTGTTTGCCACCATTGATTTGCCCCTGCCAGACGCAACCTGCAATCTTCAAGGCCCCAAGGTAAATACCGGGGGGGGGGGGTTTACCTTGGGTGGGGGGCCGCCTAGCGCACATTGCGTACATTTCCACCGTTGGCTATTGCGGCACTGTGGCCCCCCTCGGTCACAAAGGGAGCGCACAGAGGGAGAACATAGGGCGAGAGGAGGCACTCTCCACCTGCGACTAAGGGGAGGACACACTGCTCCAGGGTGAGCAACAAAGTCCCCAAAATATCCCGGTTTAAATCATACAGCGGACAGCAAGAGCAACCAAAGCAACTAGATCCGTGGAATTAGAATAACAAACAAATAAACAAAGACACCCAGCTCAACTACCCCAAATGACATCAAATAACATCCAGGAAAGTACGGAAAACAGATCAAACAGAGCAAATAGGAGAGAAGCAACCATTGATAAAGAACGCAAACTTCTGGCACATAGCTGGAAGCTGGTCCATAAACTACCTTATAAATTGGGGGATAGGACCGCACAAAGAAATCATAAACAAGCTTGTGCGTTACAGGGGAGAAAAATGACAAAGAGGAGGCCAGGCATTAAAATGAGTAAAATAAGCAATACTGGTACTATGATAATGCCGACCACGGAGATCCAAGCCCGGCTAGAATCCACCCCCATTGCGCAGTCAAATTAAAATGCTATGACAATCTGCAAATACTTTACGCCAATGCCATCCGGACTGAGAACACTGGGGAAAGGGGAGTCTTGTGGCAATGCATCAAAGCAGGCGAAACAACAAGCAAACGACGGCCTGAGCCAGGAACTAAATCTAAATCTACATCACCATGAGACACCGTTTAATGGGAATTTTATCCCCCCCTGAATAACGGAGTAGATTACTGTCCGTCCCAGGAAACGCGGCAAGATGCGATAGGGCAAGGAAATCCGGAAGTCTTAGAAATATCATCAGCACTGGACTCTCCAAAAGAGGACACACAAAACATGCAAGGGAAAAACATGGCGACCCCGCAGGCAGAGGCTCTCAACACGAATTGTCCCTGTCACGGAGCCTGTCAGCAATTAAACTCTTCACTTTTAATCAAAGCTCACCTTTGCTGGGACTAGGACTGGGAGATAATAGCCCCCTGGGGGAACAGAACTCTCATCATTTAACCGCCGAGACAAAACACACAACTCAAAATGGGTGCTACAATCAAAACTCCTTGCTATCTTCAATAAACTCTACTAGTGCGATCTCAAGGTCAGACCCGTAGGGAGTCCTCCCAAAAACATTCTAGAAGGGCATTGACTCTTCTTAGTGAATTAACACCTTATCTTCGAAGCCATCAAACTGCAGGGAGCACCCACTCGAGGAAGCAGCAGCAGGTCAATGGTAAATGAGAGGGAGCGACACATTGCAGGGCAGTGATGACAGAGACAGGCATGGACAGAACAGACAGTAAGTACCAGCTCCTCGAATGCTGTCCCTGGGAATTCATTGAGAAATCAAAAGCGTTACACCCCGCTTACCTTCTCCCATATGAAGGAGCCAACGCTGTCTCTGCTTCTTGTCCTGCGATCTGAAAAACAAGGAGCATGAAAGCGCTTTTGCTTCTATTGCTGCAAAGAGGGTGAGGGGAGAAGTTGTATCCGGACGGCTAGAACTGCCGTCTTTGGAGCTTGGGAACCAGGTTCGAGCCTCGGTGTAGGCTCACCATCCGGTGATTCTGGGCAAATCACGTAATCTCTCCGTGCCTACAAAAAATGAATGTGTGCTTGTGTAACGTATCTAATGTTATGTAAAGCGCTCCAATACGTTCGGTCCCACTCAAGCTATATAAAACTACAAAAAAACAAGCACTGCAAAGGCAAAAATTCTCATCCAATAATTTGTTTTAATGGTGGTATATCAACGGAAAGAGTATGAGTTGCCTTTCACAGAATGGTTGCGATAAACACATGGTAGCTCCGTTTGCGGATGATTTTAGCTCAGTGTGTTATCAACCGTGCTGCAGTAAATAAATGCCGGGCGGTTACAGCGGGTCTGGCTCGGACACCCACCCTGCTGCCAGTACCTGTAGGAAGGTACGAGGCAGCATGCAGGTACACACCAACTGCAAACCAAACAATTCATTTTAATGGGAAGAAGCAACAGTACTCGATGCAACATAAACAGTGCTGTGGGGGGGAAATGCACAAGATGAACACCAGCGCTGACATCATGTGACACAGAGGACATGACGAAGTCGAATGGGAGAGCGAGTAGGAGGGAGGAGGGGCCATCACACCCTGTACAGTGTGATGGCCAAACAAAACGATCTCTTAGTGAAATCGCCAGCGAGGGCGCTAAGCCCACAAAGGAGGGAGATTTAAGCAAATGCACCAATAACAAGCCAGCATTTGTAAATGACCCAGCTAACAGCCAATGGCAACTGGTGGGTGTGCCAAACCCCACAGAAAAGATATAACAGGTCGATCAAGCTCGACCTAAAAATGTATGACTGAGCTAAAGAGACAGGAAGAGCAAAGTGGAGGCAGAAAAAGGTTTTCGGTGAAATCAAGAGTAAGCAGCCTTCATATTTGCCAAACTTATTTACAGCACTGTCTGCGAGCTCCTAAAAAACATTTTGCCCCTGCACATTTTTCATTTTTTAATATTAAGTACAGATCCCTCCGCTGTGCCCTGCACACTTTGCTGGTCTACAACCCGTGCTCTCTGATTTAATTTTCCTCTACCATAACAGCCCTGCACCATTCCGGTCTATTACAAACTCTATTCCAGTTCTCTAAACCTCAGCCCCTCCACCCGATCATTATGAGGTCACCCAATATCAGAACTCCAAGATGTTTAAGGACAAAATAATCTTGCTCTGATGCCCAAGTTCTTAAGGATCTTTCACTTCTGCTACCTTCTGTGCATGAGACTGTACAGCCTCGTTGTCTGCATAATTATGGATTTGTTGCAGTTGCCACATAATCCATCTGCTGCATAATCTGCAGATTTTACAAAAAAAATAGTTTCTAGCTCAAACAAATCAAAAGTTACTTTAAAAAAAACATGCATCGCTGCATGGTGGAAGGCCCTTTGCAAACGTTCAATGGTTATCTTTCTGTGACTTATTGCTGTATTTGGCTTTCAGACTGGTACTAACGAGTTGAAACCTTTGCCAGATAGCGTTAACATGTGTAAAAATGGCGTGGGTAGCCAGCCAAAAAGGCAGATGCACTCGAAAAAAGCTCCGCATCTCGGCCCTGTTATCCGACCAAATAGATTTGCCCACGGTGCCATCCACAGCCCTAAGTGAAACCTGTGCACAATCAACAGCAGTGGACCGCTGTGAAGCCAGTCGCCCGAAGAAAGGACATGATCTGACAGCCGAAAGGGGCCTGAATCCCGGGCCCGCATGGTGGGCCGGCCGCGACTTCACTGAAGCCTGCGCGGGGCCACCGCTCCATAAGGCAGACATAAGGCCTCACCGGTGACCGCAGACACCTCCCAATTAACAGAGGGTGCGATCTCGGGTGCCAGAACGGAAGATCGGTGGAGGAGTGCCCGAGGTGACGCGGACACGAAGCCCGAGAGCGAGGCCCCGACCAACAGCATTCGGACATGGGGAGTAAAGACTGGAGAAGTCCATAAGCACTGGGTTGCCCGCGACACGTTGCTGAGACTGAGTACATTTTAGCCTCCACAAGCAGTAACTGACTCTGAGAGGCAAGCCCGTGAGCCATGGCCGGGCCACGTTAGCGCCCGGGCGTGCGGAGCAGGGAAAAACATGCCCAGGAATCTGGCCAGCACGTCTTAGGGCCAGGCAGTACCGGGGAGCACTGGAGCTACGAAGGCCCTGAACAGACAGACACACCGGAACGAACAACCTGTGTCCTGCAACCCCAGGGAGCCTGAGCTGCGCCCGGCATCCATCCCAGAGATCAGATAAGGAGAGGGATAAAGGAACGCTGCCACGGCCCAGGGGGTCTCATCAGTCCCAGGCCCTCTGCCCTAACATCACGCAGGTGGCACCTGAGAGTCCAGCACTACTACCTAGCCCCCGCTGGGGCAGTGAACATGGTCCGGAGACCTGCGGTGGATAACGCCTGACCACCGCTGCCTCCCATCAGCGCGGACGCGGGCAGTGGAGTGAGACAGGGACCCGGGGGTCACATCGGGCCCAGGCCCCTTCACTCACGCAAAGGCCCCAGCCCCATACTACAAGCAGTGCTGCTGACGGAGAGCGCCTAAGCCACTCTCCTCGCCTCCCAAAGATGGGAGCAAACATCAAAGCAGGGCCCAGCTCGTCGCAGACAGGAACAAGGCCGGGAGGCCGACCAGCCTGTTTAGGACCTAGCAATAATGATGGGCTCTGGAGCTGAACAGGACCTGACCAGGCAAGCACACTGAAGCAAATGCACTGTGCCCCACAAGCTCAGAGAGTCTGCGCTGCGCCCAGCATTCATTTCAGAGAGTAGGTGAGGAAAGGGGAGGAGGAAAATTACTGGGGGCCTTATCGGGCCCAGACCCACTGCCTTACTGCTATGCATATGACACCTGAAAGGTCAGCGTCGCTGCCCGAACCTCTGTAGAAGCAGAACGCATAGCTCCGGGACTTGCTAGAGATAACGCCTGACCACTGCTCTCTCCCACCGACGCTGGCACAAACGATGATGTAAGCCAGGGACCCGGGGTCATATCAAGCTTAGGTCCCTTCACTGGTACCAGGAGCTCAACGCCTTATTGAATGCAACGCCGCTGATTGAAGAATACGCATAGCAAACCTCCTCACCTCCCGGGGACGGTCAGCAACGGCCATAAAAGGACCTAACACGAGTGGCACTTAGTGGTAGATCGGCACTGAAGGTGCACATTAGCGAAGCCTGGAGGTTTGAGTGGAGTGGGACCCGACAGAAAATGGTGGATTGCGGTGGCTGCCTCTTCCCTACGACTCACTAGTGATGGGCCACCAGCATGCGGGGACGGCCCCCACCCCCTCAGAGCCCGCCACCAATGCCATGCAGTCAGAACAAGATCGGAGGACATTGGACTCTGCAGCAACTCTTACTCTGGACTCTAAATTGGACTCTGTCCTGTAGGCGGTGGAGAAACTGGGAACCTCCTTGGCGCAAACACGTACCTCTCTTGAGGGACGCATAGATAAAATCACGGTGGAATTTACCCTTCTACACGATGACCATCGAAAATTAGCCAACAAGGTACGCAACTTGGAGCATGAAATGGCAGAGGTCCGTCCTGTCAGCCGAGCTGCAGCAGCTGAAACACAAGACCCAACGGCGCGGGTGCAAATCCTGGAATAGAGGGCAGAGGACGCAGAGGGCCGCTCCCGCTGCCTGCCTGAGGGAGCGGAGGGAACTGATGCTGTGGCACACACCGAGCAATGGCTGCGGAACATACTACCGCCTGAAATGCTCAGACCCTTCTTTGCCGTCGAGAGGGCCCACCGAGTGCCAGCGGGCCGCCCCCCACCAGGAGCAAGGCCCAGGCCCTTCTTCTTCCGCCTACTAAACTTCAAGGATGGAGACACTATACTTTGGGAGGTTAGTAAACTGGAGGTGGTGAAGGTGGATAATACTACAGTGCTCTTCTTCCCAGATTATGTCCTGGGAGTACAGAGAGGGTCATTTTGTCGCAGTCAAGTGAGAGCTGGAAGAATTGGGCTTTCGATACTGCCTTCTCTTCCCGGCTCACCTCTGAGGCTTCTCAGATGGCACCACCTGCTTCTTCAACATGGCAGCGGAGACCTGGTTGGTTGGAGTCTACTGGGCACCGGACAATGCCAACCAGGCGACAGGAGCTCATGCAAGCTAGCACTGACCGCCGGGGCGGCCGCAGGGGGAAGCAAAGATGAAATAGATGACCACCCTCACAGCTGCGTGCTGTTCCAAACCTAAAGCAAGTGCTACAGAAAAAGGGAGAAAGCCCTACAAACAGCTGCAATGATGCGAAAGACTTTAATGGGTAAGACCTAGATGCCATGTCCGAACAGTCCCTCAGTGAGGACAACTCCTCTGCAATATGGCTATCTGGGGAAGAATCAAGGCAACCACCAAGTGTGACACCACGAACAGCAGATGAACTATTCTAGCCCACGGAAATCATTGCAACATACATGTTGAGACACTATGTTATATACGCTCCAAGGGCTCACCGGGGGGTGTCAGAAGGTAGGGCGCCACCAGTTGAGTGTTCTGGGAAATATCTAGCTCACCTGAACCCCTACCTTGTAACTGAACCGAACAGTGATGGCATGGCACTGTGCGCTCATTACTGCGACAATCTGTGGCCTTCACAAATGCTCTCCTCACACCCCCCAATAGACCCTACACTCCAGAAACCCAACAAGACTGGTCGGTAGTTGCCACTAGGCATGATTTGTAGTTTGAGCAGATACATGTTGTTCCTCTGCTCTTATGCATACACCTGCGTGCCGATATGAAACATACTCTTATCTTAAGCGCTGATCAACCCACATAGCACTATTACAGGAAACACATCTCAAGCTGCCCGAGACCCACAGGCTCCAATGCAGGTGGGGAGGACAGGTGTTTGCCACGGGTTACTCCTCGTACGCCAGAGGGGCACTCATCTGGGTGCAGCCGGGTGTTCCCTTCGCTGTAGATGAGGCAGAGATTGACGCAAATAGTCAGTATGTGTTTGCAAGTGGTCGCCTCAACGGGAAAGGCATGCTACTCTGGACCGTTTATGCCCCTAACACGGACCAGACAACCTTCTGGCACACATTATCTAGCGTGTTGGCCCGCTGGAGCATGCTCCTCTGGCTCATAGGGGGGTACTTTAATGTGGTCCAACTAGATAGATCCTTTCCGCCACTCCCGCACATGGCCGCCACATCTAACGCCAAGGCCGTGGGAGAGTGGCTGCACCACTGGCACTTAACTGACATTTGGCGGGCACTGAACCCAAAGAGGCGGATCTATTCCTTTTATTCCCCATCACACGGACTTCATGTTCAAATAGACTGCTTCGTGGGGTCGGCAGTCCTATATCCCGGATGCCACCGAATAGATTACCTGGGGCGGACACACTCGATCACAACCACCAGCTTCTCCAGGTGGGGTAGGAGGGGACTGGGCAGGCCACACATCTCTGGCGCCTCCAACTGGCGGCGCTCGAGGATCCGCCCTTTCGGGCGTCATTGGGCACCACTATTAACCCCTTTTTCGAAACTAACGCAGACCCAGTCACCGACAGAAGGGTAGAATGGGAAGCCGTTAAGGTCGTAGTCAGGGGGCAGTCGCTAGACCTTGGTTGGGGAATCCGTAAGGAACTGGAACCAGACGTAGCACGCTGCAAACAATCACTCCTTCAGTTGGAGTCTGACGTGGTGCCAAATTCGGATGGCGCGCGACTACTAGATCAGGCAAGGCGCAAACATGCAGGATTAATAGAACGGCTGTGATGCCTAAATTACACCGCACACTCTGCTGCACCCATGCTGCAGTGGACAGAGTGGGCCACTTGCTGGCGTGGCTGATCAGGCAGGAACAAACACAGCGACTGATCCTTTTGCTGCGCTTGGTGTCAGGTCACTTACTGAGTACTCAACGGGAGATACGCCATGAATTTGTCAAACACTACACAACATTATATGAATCTATCATCAATGTGGACCCAGGCACTTTAGGGGCCGTCCTCTTTTCTCTCTCCCTGCCAACTGTGGTGTCACCGCAACAGACATGCTTTTCGAGGTCCATGAAGCCATAAAGGCGTTGGCCAGGGGTAGGACACCTGGGCCAGATGGCCTATCAGCTGAGTAATACAAGACATACGCTTCGGTAGTGGCCCCTCGTATACCGACTCTTTACGAAAAATAGCTGGAGGCATCTATCCTTCCAGAAACGCTTTGTGAGTCTCTGCTCGTCTCGCTGCCCAAACCATTGGGATCGTATCAACCACTAGCACTCCTAAACACGGACTACAAGATCCTGGCCAAAATACTAGCAGATCGTTTGGCTCCCCTGGTATTCCAACTGGTACACACCGATCAAAATGGCTTTGTGCCATCTCGCAGCACGTCCCTAAACCTACGCTGCTTCTTCCGAGAAGAAGGTACTCTGCAGAACATTGGCCACATTTGGGATGCCTGGTGCTTGACTTGGAGAAGCCGTTCGATACACTAGAATGGGAGTTCCTATTCTCTACCCTATCCAGATATGGGCTAGCTTCTTCGCCTTATCAGGCTACTATATACCCTGCCCACCGCAAGGGTCAAGACAAGCCCTTACCTGTCGGAGCCAGTGCCCATCGGTCGTGGCACCAGGCAGGGATGCCCGCTGCCCCCGCTACTGTTTTCCCTGGACATAGAACCACTGGCGGAAGCCCTCCGGAGAGGCAGGCTGGAATGGGGGACCCCTCTAGGCAACGGGACACACACGGTTTCCCTATATGCTGACGACCTGATTCTATATCTTAGAGACATAAGGGAGCCATGTGATGGCATAGCAAAGAAGCTTGCTGACTTTGCATCCCTATTTGGCCTCCATTCAGTTCATCTGCCCCTGACCCAGCACTGGTAGTTAACGGCATGGGGGTACAATGGCAACCATCTGTTTTTAGCTACCTAGGGGTCAGGATTTATCGCCGACCAGAGGAGCTGTTGGAAAGGAACCTTCTGCGGGCGATAGCCGCCAACAGGTCACAGATGGCCTTCTGGCAAAGCCTCCCCCTAACAGTTATGGGTCGCATAGCGCTACTTAAGATGGTGGTCCTGCCACAGCTCTTGTACTTCTTCACTAACCTGCCGCTTATATTTGGCACCCAATCTTTTGCTCCCTTGAACGTACTATGAGGGAGTTTATCTGGCATGGTTCACGATGCCAGGTTGCATTATCCAAGCTATACTTACCAATTGGTCAAGGGGAGCTCGCTGTGCCCTATATGGAGCACTATTACCTGGTGGCACAGCTCCAATAGAAAGCTAGGTGGGCCAGCAGACTGTACCTAGAAGACACGGCCACGCATTTACCAGCATGGACACACTCGTCAATCTTAAGGTTATTTCACCCCGGGAGGAGGGGATCAATACCTACCTAACTGATGCTGGAAGTGGCCCATAGATGCTTTCTCCACAGCTTACACCTCACGGGCAATACAGTCCCATATGCGCCTTTCTTGCCTCAACAGGGCACGCCAAGAGGACAGCATGCCAATACCAGGGCAGAACTCTCTGCCTGGGGGGAGGTGGGATTGCAGACGCTGGGAGGCCTATATTGTGACGGACAGCTTCGATGTTCTAGTGGATGAGGATGGTCTACCGCGAGGTCAGTTCCTACTACATACCTTGCTGATTATGGCGCTGCGAGCTATGTGGGGGGACAACACAACACACCTCACCATCCAATATATGCACGTGATGGGCACAGGGAGAAACCTCACAAAGTTGTTCACTGACTCACTACAATGACACGCGGCGCAACCGCTGACATCCCTCAGACACCACTGGAACTCTGATCTCCACCAATCATGTACAGATGCGTTTTGGCGGCCATACTAGTAGGGCCCACACATATTCCCAGGAATGCCAGATTTCGCCTCATACAATATTATATAATATACAGGGCGTACCTGACGCCAGCCAAAATAAATAAATACTTTCAGCGCACTGACGCACACTGCCCCAGGTGCAATTTGGTGGATGTAGATCAAATTCATATGTTATGGAGCTGCACTGCTCTCATCTCTTATTGGGAGGCTGTTGTCACTTACCTATCAAGCACCGCCGGGCGCACAGTGGAGGGCACCTGGGAAGTATGCATCCTAGGTCTCTATCGCACGTCCAAAAACCACAAAGTAAAGTCTAGGTTCATAGATCTCGGGTTACTTGCAGCTAAACGCTTGATTACTAGACGCTGGAAGCGATCAGAGCCCCTGCCCATGATGGCGTGGTTCTGCTCGTTGACGACCTGGGTGCAGGTGGAAAGCGCCACCCTACATCGCGAGGACACACTAGGGCTTCGCAGACTCCCAATGACACCTGCATGGGATGCAGTCCTCCTTGACCACCGTAACGCCTGGCAAACAAATGAAGTACCCCATACACCTACCATGATCACTGACGAGGCACCGGTAATGACATGCTGTGAAGCGTAACTGGGACACCTGTAGGGCCCAATTGGCGGGCTGCCAGACAGCCCTCTATTCCAGAACCTCACACACATACCCAGGATCCATAACATCTGATGAGAAAGGTGGATATCACCACTGATTAAAACTGTGGGTGGAACAGAAGTGCTGGGGAATGACAGAGAGCTAAGTTGGGCAAAAGTTTATACTGTTCACGCCCTGACCCCACCTCTCCCACCCATCCCTGCCCCCCCTGCCCTTCCTCGCCCATCCCTAACATGCCGCATGCAGACATGGGAGCTGACTGCACCGGCAGCAACACCCACTTTTTGTCAGTCACACGTTGCCTGGCAGTAAGAGCTGCAAAAACGTTAACTCTGGAAAATATTAGTGAATATGATATGTAATGCTGTTTAATCAACTCTGAACTGGAATGTCTATTTCCCGAGACTGCTCATAACTGATGTATGCACACATGTAATACCTGTTTTTTTTTTTCACAACACATTTTATTGAGTTTCCATGGAACATGATGGGCAGAGCCCTCCGCATACATTGTAAATACTGATCGGATTAGAGAGTACCAATTGTTTTAATCAACAACATAGCCTGCAAACCAGCAGGCACGACAACTGAAACTTGACACAGGCTACCACACAGTTCACTGAACACAGGATGTCTAAGTGTATATGTGCTGACGACAGAGCTACGCAACTTGGGCATCATAGTAGTCAGATAGATGTATGGGCCGAATTTTATGGAGGGTCTGTTTGCGGCAGGGGGTAGATCTATGCCCTGGTATGTCGCCCAGCGGGACCAGATTTTCCTGTGTTTCTGCGGGCAGCCCCTTGCCTGATAAACCCCAATCTCTGCCCCCATGCATCTGTCCATGGCCGTCTTCCACCCACCTATAGTTGGCGGGGATGTCCCTTTCCAGGCTCGGGTGTTGTCCCGTCTGGCAAGTGTGAGGCCCAGGAAGAGAAAGTGTTGTTTATAGCGGGTCCCGCTGATCCCCTCTGTGCTATAGAGCAGGAACAGCTTAGGGTCAATCGGGAGATCCCAAGACCATGCCCAGGCAGGACGAGATTTTACGCCAAAACAGCTGCAGCACCCCACAGCTCCAGCACGTATGAAAGAAGGTTCACTCCGCATCCCCATATCTGAGGCATGTAGGGGACTGGATGACACCCACCCTCCATAGGCAGGAATGTGTGAAGTATATTCGGTGGAGATATTTAAATTGTATGAGCCAGTAGCGCGTGGAGACTGCAGCGCTGTGGTGACTAGCGAGGGCCTCCATCCAGTCATCGTCCGTCATGTCTGGCAAGTCCTCTTCCCATGCCCCCCTGGTTTTGTGTAGTGAGGTACAGGTGTGAGTGGTCAGTGTCTGGTAGATCTGACAAATCTTATGCGCCCCAAGGTCACCCATCAGTAAACGGCCCTCCAGGTGATGGGATTCTGGTAAGTCGTCCAATGGGCGGATCAGGGGAGTCAGAGCGTGTCTCAACTGCAAGTACTTCTAGAACTGCTTCCGATGCAGCTGGAATTCTTTTTGCAGTTGCTGGAACTATTTAAGGGTGGAACCCTGCAAAACATCACCCAGGGTGGAGATTCCTAGGCGGTACCATTTATGAAAGCCAGAAAGTTCAGTCATGGGATGCAAATATGTGCCATGCAACAGCGGGGTCGTCTGCGTCAGGCGCCCTGACCAGCCCATGTTTCTGACCGTGTATCGCCAGAGCTGGACTACTGTTTCGCTGGCGGAAGGTAGGAAATCTAGGGTCATTTGGCTGTAGAGAAGCCTCTGGAGGGGAACACCCTCCATCACCAGGTGCTCCAGCACAAATGCTGGGTCCGTATGTGAGCTATACCACCACTCATTAATGATCAAAAGATGGGATGCTGCATAGTAGGCGTATAAATCAGCTGCTGCAATTCCCCCGCAGTATGTAGACTGTGTGCATGTATGCAGTGCTACATGGATGGCGCACCCATTCCACAGTAACTTGTCCAGGTTTGCATTGACTTGGACAAACCATGTGCAAGGAAAATTATATGGGAAATTTTGCAACCGATAAAGTATCCGAGGCAGGGAGACCGTCTTAAAAATTGTAGATCACTCATACAGAGACAGCTGTAGGTGGGACCATATTGTGGTCTCTTCGCGTAAACTTGTGAGCAACGGATTAATGTTACGTGTCCACGAAGTCGTGGGGCAAGGTGAAATGAAGACTCCTAAGTATTTAAAACCTCCCGTTTTCATGGACAGCTGTGTAGCCTAGGTTCCACGTCCCTAGTCCCCGCATACAGGAAATAGCACCGATTTCGAAGGATTGGCTCCGAGGCCCGAAGTCTCCCCAAACACCCGGAGAATACAAAGAATTCAGGGCCCAGAGAACCAAGGGTCAGTCATAAAAAACAGCACATCATCTGCATATAGCGCAATTCTGTCAGATCGCGTCTGCGACCACTCGAACCCTCGGATAAATGAATCCCGCCACACTCAAGTTGCCAAGGGCTCTATAGCTAAGGCAAATAAAAACGGAGACAAGGGACAGCCCTGCCGTGTTCCACGGCATATAGGAAAGGGTGCCGACCAATGTTCCCTCTAATTTTTTTCCTCTGTGTGCGGCAGTGTAGGGTCTCTGTGCGCTGCAGCCATGGCTATGTGCGCCAGGAACCAGATCGCGCGTGTGTGCAGCGCCAAATATTACTCCAAACTTTTGCTTAAAACCCTAGCAGCCCAGCTCTGTTAAGAAAAGAAATGTTATTCCTCTGTCTGATGTAACATTTCCTATACATTGATTTACACACTATGATTCAGTGTCTCTGTGTAATGTGTATGCGATGTAAAGTGCTTAACACCTTACACTGGTATGAGTGGCGCTATTAAGAAAAATAAATATGAAAGAGAGAGGGGTCATGGAGACTTGAGGGGCACTGTTTAAGGTTGGTAATGAGAGTATCCGTGGCGGAGGTGGTCATTGGGGCGCCAACAAACATTGTCACACCAGGCGCCACCAGCACTAAAGCCGGCCCTGTTCAAATGGCACTAATAATTACAGTGAAATTATGAAAACATCCCACATTGCAATTTGAAACCTTGGCAGCTATGTTGCTGCATTTCTTTTCTTAATAGGGTTGGGCTGCGGGGTGATTGTGTGCATTTGTTAAGGTTTTCGTGTTAATTGCAGCTCATGATGGGTGCTGCGATTAACATGAAAACTTTAACAAATGCACAGGGACATCTTAAGGATTTTGAGTGCCTCGGCCAAACTTATTTCTGGGGCCCCTGATTAGAACAGCTTTGGATTTATGATCCAATTTCAGCTTTTTCATGTCCTTTTTGGCCAGGTCACCGACACTGCAATGGCACACTGGTCCAAATTCTAAATGTGCTTCCATCTAATATTCAGGGATAGTGGTATGTGTTTTCAAAATTGTAACATAGCCTGAAGGAAAAGGAGAGGAGACTAGTGAGAAATAGGATTTAGTGGCGGAGAAAGGGGGAGAGAGGAACAAAGTAGAAAAAAAGTCAGGGCGCAAAGACGAGAAATGGGGAAGGGGGTAATGGAGAAATTGGTAAGAGAGGGACGGAAAGAGAAAGGCAGCCAGAGGCTTTGGAGAACTGGGAGGGAGAACGGAGAATGGAAAACCGGTAAGAGAGAAAGCAAAGAACAGGCAGTGAGAGGGAAATGGAGACAAGAATGGGATGGGGAGAAGGGGAAAGTGGGTAAACGTGGAGCGGGACTGATATGAGGAAGAAGAAAAAGAAGAGAAGGAGACGGCGAGAGCAGCTGGGGAGTGGAAGAAAAAAGGACAAAAGATATGTCAGAGAAGACAGCGAGTGTGGTATGGCAATGCTTCAGAAGTAGCGTCTCTGCATATCGACGTTGGGGGGGTTCTATAAGGAGCCTTTTTCGCCAACTTGTCATTTCTAAATGCTTGCTCTATGTAACCGTGCTCACCTGAACGAACTAAGAAGGGTGGAAGGCTGGTTAGGAATTGCCAAGATTTTTAATCTTGCCAAGATGCAGGTCTGAGCCGATGGCAGCTGCAAGTGTGTAAATGACTGATCCATCTGTCGGGAGTATTTTCTTCACTAACACTTGCTTCCCTTCTCTTTTTGAAACTCAGGGGCAGCAACATTGTCGTGGTGTCACCAGGGCTTTAAGTGGAAGCTTTTTCAATATTATATGAAAGCCATAGTTGCTGCTTATTTATCTTATGCAACTAACAACCACTGACAAAGCCGATAGTCCGACTTGTTGTAGGTATGATGTTACTTGTTATATCATATATCTGGATGCAATGACAAACAGGAAAATACAAGTTGGGGGGCACACTATGCCAAGCACAGAAAAGTTTAAAAAGTCACACAATCACCCCATAGCCCAGCTCTATTAAGAAGAGAAATACAGCAAGTCTACAAACACGGCCTGTGCTTTACACGCCATGTTTGTAGAGTTGCTGCATTTCTTTTCTTAATGGAGCGCAGCTGCAGGGTGATTGTGTGCCTTTGTTAATGTTTTCAGGTTAATCGCAGCGCCCGTCTGGAGCTGCAATTAACAAGAAAACTTTCAGATGAGGTGAAACAGGATGACTAGGAGTGGGCAGTGCGCTTAGAGGCTTTTATAGGTGAGAAAAGTGATCACTGAACTGCTATGCAACTTTCAAATCCTTGAAAAAATACAAACTTAGACCAACATTACAACGCTGACAAGAGATCTGTGAAAACCTGCACCATCACTGCACTGGTACATCACCTAGTCCCGTGGAATGCTCAGGTCACAGATCATGATGCATAAAAAACACACTCTTTCTAGATGTCAGTTTCTCAAGACAATAATAGAATAATAATTAAGACCCTAAAAAAGACTCAGCTCCTCCACTGCTCGAGACTACTGTTACCATCATCAGTGTCTCACTGTGTCAAGGTTTATCTAGTCTATTCTTCAGACTTGCCATAATGAGCACCTACATTAAAAAAATAGAGAAATACCACAAACATTTCCCATTTCTTCCTTCCTCTCACCCCATTAAACCTGGAAAGAATAATCCCCCTACAATTTGAAAAATATTTAGAAGCAAGCCAACTGTTGAATTCCCATTAGTCACTTTTCTGTCCCAACCACAGTACGGAAGCTGCACTACTAGATGTATGGCAAGCTCCTATCACAAGACAGTCTGCTTAACCTGATGAATTTCAGAGCTGAGTTTTGTACAGAAGATCACCCCCTTTCGCCCTAATATATGCAAGTACAAAAAAGGGAATCTCATTAACAGTCAAACTGCTTCTTGTTAAAATGTCACATTTTGTCTAAAGGGGTTGTTAAAACTGTACTACCAGCGTGACCATAACAGACACTCAAGCAAGTCTCTGTCATTGGCAGCCTCATCACAACTAGAAAGATGGCTGGAGAGTTTCGCTGTTTTCAAATTCAGATGGATTTAATTTATACAAGCCATTGTTGCTGCGTATTTATCTTATGCAACTAGCAACCACTTACAAAGTCAATAGTCCGACTTGTAGGTATGATCAGTGTGAGAAGTTGGCCTGGCATATGCTGTCCACTAATTATAGTGGGCACCTTGCACCAGTCCAAATCGACTCTTATGGTAGGTAGGTTAAAGACAACCTTATTGAAAGCTATCCTAGTGGTAGCTGTGGAGAGCAGCCTTCAGGCTAAGTCTTGAAGGAATGTAAAGCAGCTTGTTTTACCAGTCTATAATCTCTTGAGTGACCAAATGAAAGAGCACCACACCAGGTATATATTCAAAATATATGTATTTATTACTAAACACACCCCTCTAGTCTCTTTATGAGGCTAGAGTTTGAAATACATAGGTTATAAGATCTTAAATCACAGTAATAGCACAAATACACGTTTGGGCCCTAGAGGCGTACCAAACCATATACCAATAAAGTGGTATGCGAACCACGACTGAACTAGACACTAGGCCTAGAGCCTCTAGAAGTGCTTGGACCACAAGGAACCACCCAAGGTAGTGACACAGGGGACCCACGGGAGACGCGTGCAGTGTAAATACACAACCGCGATACGCCGTTAACTTCTATGGAGAAAGTCGGGATCGGGAAAATAGAGGAAAGGGACACTTTAAAGAGGACTAGGACAAAACCCTTTGAGATCTAGGACTTTGAAGAGTCTCTACCCACGGGAGCACCGGAGTACTCGTGTTACCTCACCCAGGGAAGCCGGGTGCATAGGTGCCTTTCGGGGTCGGGTTTCGTCGTCGTTTCGAATGGCGATCTGCTGCAAAGTGCTGCTGGCGGCCAAGAGAAAAGTGTCCGGGTGGATCCAAGAGTGGATCGGAGTTCTGAAGAACCTGAAAGCAGAGGGGACAGAGTCTGGGTCACTAGCCAGTGACCAGGGAGGCGATGGACAGATGCCCACCGATGTCGAGTGCTTCAGGTGCATTGACGGTCGTCTCGTTTCTGCAGCCACGAGGTCCAGGAGGCGTTGTCGGCGACCAGGAGCAGGATTCGGGCTGGTACACGATGTCTGTCGAGTGCTGCGGTGTCGGCGACCAGATTGGACCCAACAAGCCTTGGCAACGGCAAGTCTCGATGTAGCTGAAGATCGTCGATGGTGCAGACCAGCAAGGTCTGGGGAACTCACCCAGCAAGGGTAAGTGAGGGCAGGCCTGGAGCAACCAGACTGCCAAGTAAAGAAAAGATTGGCCTTCGGTAAGGGCTACTAGCCAACGGGCTAGCGACCGCGAAGGAGCCTCGTGACGCCGCACGTGGAGCTGGCTTACAGGACACTCGTGGAGTGGGGGCCAGTGATCTTCGGTGCAGGTGGTGCTGGAGGCTAGGGCTACTCGGAGCCCAAAGCACGACTTCTTGGGAGACCCAGAAGATGGTGCACTTGCAAGTGTGCTCGGTGTCCAGGGGTCACGGTCTCACGTTACCCACGATAGCCACGGGCCTCAGCTTTGCTGGGGACTCAGGGTAGCCTCGGGGAAGTCTGAGAATCCACCTCTGGTGATGCGATGACTTCGGCGTCCGACAGGAGCTTCAGTGATGCGAACCGGACAGATGCTTCTTTGGTGCCTGCCAAGCAGGGAGTCACTCCTTGACCCCAAGGGAGATTCTTCAGTCCTCTAATCGTGAGTAGAGCGTCGAAGGTCCAGGATTCTGTTTCAGAGTTTCGTCCAGGTATAATCTAATCTTGCTGTGGCAAGGGTTCCCCATTTTAACCAGTAAAACAGGGAGGGACTAACTCTATGACCCCACCTATGGGAGGGTCAAGGGAGGGGTGGCTACACCAACTTCCCTTTGTCCAGTTTCGCGCCAGAGCAGGGGCAGGTAGCCCCTGAGCTGGTTTGAACTGGCATATGCACAGAGGAGCCTTTGCTCCCCCAGTGCAGGACTTCAAAGCACTCTAAGAGTGCACCCACCCAGCCCCAATACACATTATCCTGTCTGGGGAGGTGGTCACACCTCCCTGCAACAGGAAACCTATTGTCCAGGCCTCCCCTGCCGGAGTTTCGTCCAGCAGCAGGAGGCCAGACTTGTGTCTGTGGCAGCAGCATCCATTTTGTGATGCCAGGGCTTCAGAAAGAAGTTACCGGGTAAGCCAGAGTTAACATGTCTTTCCCCTAGAAGGGTGGAATGCTACCCCCGCCGCCAGGATTGGCGGGGGGTAGTATTCCAAGATGTTTGACACCAAACACGACATGTTTAGGTGCAGCCATTCCAAAGTTAGCATTTTACCGCGAGGATATAATGCGCTTAAGAGTATATGGTCAGGCTGCACTACAAACAGCATCAGAGATGGTCTCCGAACGCTGCAGAGGGGCCCTGCTCATGCAGGGGCACCCTCTCACATAGGAACCATGCACTCTGCCTTTAGGATTGATAAGGCCTGCCTTAGGAGTGACTTATAGGTTTATATGTGTGTATGTATTTAGTGATATAGGTAACCTATATCACAGTAAGGAGTGCATGCACCACCTTACCCAGGCTGCAGTAGCAGACCTGTGGTGTCAGTTTGGATGGCCTTCCAGGGGTGGCATAATACATGCTGCAGCCCCTGGCAGGCCTCTGAGGTACCTATGCCCTTGGTACATAGTATACCATATACTAGGGACTTATAAGGGCACTCCAGATTCCAATCAGAGATGTGCCTAAGGCACATGGAAACCTTTTACAGAGAAAGCAGATAGACTGGGGCCCTGAATAGCAGGATCCCAGTCCAACTAAGTCATAAACCAGCAAAACACCATAAAAAAAGTGGGGGCAACCATATAGTCAGATTCCACCTTCCTACATAACCCCCCAAACGAAAGGAGATAAGGCTAACCTTGGCCAGTTGAGCCTATATTGACTAAGTGGCCATATAAGGAAGCACCTGCACTAGCATGGTTGCCCCCTATGTTATGGTCCACTAAGCAATCCCTCACCCTAAGGGTATGAGAGGGTCTCCACCATGGGGAATCACTACCTCTGGTGTGCTTAGGTAAAGTACAAGGCTGGTGAGGTGTCTGAGTAGGGAAGTGAGGCCCTAGGAATGTTGGCCTCAGCTTCCTCAGATCACTGGTCACCATGTATGCCTGTCTTTCCATGACTGAGTTGCACTTTGCTCTAAGGGTCAACCTTTGGCTGCCTACAGCTGTGGGTTGGGTCCCTTTGGATGGACTACTGGAGGGACATGGCAGGTTTGGAACCTTCTGGTCCCAGGTTTGCCCTTGCCTACCAGAGTCCTTCTGGGAGAGGTCCCTACATAAAGGTATGGGGGATCCCTCAGTGTGTAGAGGAATTTTCACCTGGCTAGGGCTACTAGACTGGGTTCCCTAATCTGCTGATGGGGGCTTCCTCTGGACAGGGGGCCCTGGGGGTCCACTGACCTCCCTGACCTCTGCAGCCCTGGGCTGACTGAGGCAGGGTAGAGAGGGGCAGGTTACCTGCTCCAGACGGGGTACCACCTTGGAAGGGTCCTCTGCCATCAGGGGTGTGGCCAGGCCAGGCCTGACTACCTCTGTGGCAGTTCCTTCACTAGGGGTAGGGTCAGTTCCCTGAGGAGGCTGACCCTTACCTACTGTCTGGGGGAAGAAGACTTTTCTTCAACCCTTGTGCTCTCTTTTGGGGGAGAGTGGGCCATTCTTTCAGGCTCCATCTCTCCAAATTCTTGGGCTGGGGCTGTGGCCATCACAGCCCCACTAACTCTTACAGGGACGCCCAACATCCTAAGATGGGTTTGGTGTTCCACTTCAGCCCAGGCTGAAATTTCCAGATCATTGCCCATCAGGCAATCTACAGGTAGGGTTGGGGACACTGCCACTCTTTTGGGCCTGTGACCCCTCCCAGCTGAGATTGACTATGGCCATGGGGTGATCTGTTCTGACACCATCAATGTTGGTCACCTGGTATTTAAACTCAGGTAAAAGCTGGTGAGGGGGACTAGTTTCCCTGCCACCATGGTGACACTAGCCCCTGTGTCCCTAAATGCCACAGCTTTCTGACCATTAATTATTGGCTCCAATCTGTACCTGCCCAATGCTATGGGACCCATGGTAAAGGTGGCAAATCCTATACCACCATCAGAGTCAGAGGAGTCTGTTGAGGGGTCCCTGTCTAAACTAGGGCCCACCTCTGTTCCTCTTGCAAAAGCACCTAACTTTTTGGGTGCACTACTCCCAACTGGAGGATTACTACTGGTAGTACCAGGAGGGGTGGTAGTAGTTGTGGGAGGAACATTTTCTTTATTGCCAATCCTGGGGCAACTGGGATCAGTTTTCCAGTGCCCAGGCTTTTTACAGACATGGCAATAGGGTTTCTTTTCAGGAGAGGAAGGAGTTTTGGACCCACCCCAGAAGAGGAATTTTGGGGCCCTGTAGGGGACTTATCCTTAGATTTATCCCCACCTTTCTCTTGGGACTTAGTAGAATCTTTCTTCTGGTCACCACCCTGATTTCTAGTTTTTACTCTGGTTCTGACCCATTTGTCTGCCTTCTTTCCCAATTCTTGGGGAGAGGTCAGATCAGAGTCCACCAGATACTGGTGCAAAAGCTGGTTTTGACAATTATTAAGGATCTGCTCCCTCATAATCAAATTGTACAATCCTAAAAAGTCATGCACTTTGTTGCCATGTATCCAACCTTCCAGAGCCTTTGTAGCACAATCTACAAAATCCACCCAGTCTTGAGTCTGAGCTTTTTGGGTGTCTCTGAACTTCAACCTATACTGTTCAGTGATTAGGCCAAACCCATCTATCAGAGCACTCTTCAAGACTGTGTAATTGTCAGCATCCTCTTCTCTTACAGTGAGGAGCTTGTCTCTACCTTTGTCTGCAAAGGAGAGCCACAAGATTGCTGCCCACTGCCTCTGGGGGACCTTCTGAACTTTACAGGCCCTCTCCAGTGCAGTTATCCATTTGTGGATGTCATCCCCACTCTGGTAGGGAGGGACAATCTTGTTTAGGTTTCTATGGTCATAAGACCTGTCCCTATCTCTAGGGATATTGCTGCCACCATGGGACTCTAGTCCCAACTTTCTTCTCTCTCTAAGGAGATCTAGGGATTCTCTATCTAAAGCTAATTGCTTTTTTCTGAGTTCCAGCTGAGTTTCCTCATACTGGACTAGCCTCTTTCTTCTCTCATGAGAGGATTCTCTCCTATGAGATGAGACAGAGCTCCCTATAGAGGTGCCAGAGTGGTTAGACTCCTGAGAAGGAGACCTAGACCTTCTGGGCACACTCTTAATCCTTCCTGGGGGGACAAAGAGAGCATCATTCTGATCCTCCTCTTCCTCAGGAGGGGTTGGATTATCCAGGTCAGGGCCATTGTCGCCCTCCTGGCCAGTTTCAGAGGGGGGGCTGGGGGTATTGGTACCCCTGGCCTCCTCCTCTTCTTCTGCCCCACCCTCAGCTCCTACCCCTTCAGTCCCTACAGGTCTTACTAAGGTCATAAGCCACCAACAACTCCTTGAGGTGTTGGGTGGTGGAGCTTTGGCCTGTCCTTATTTTCTCAAGTTGCATAAAGCTCTCAATTCCAAGAATGGGAGTGTATCATACTTGGAGGGTGGAAGCTCAATGGCTTCCTGCAAGGATTCTTTGGATCCTCCCTTAAAGACATTACTAGTGTGGTGTGGTGTATGCACTACCTACTCTAGTGTGGCCTACTAAACTCTCTTGAGTTGTAGAAAGGGTTGTGCTATCCCTTAACACACAACTCTAAGTTCAGTAGAACTTACTGTTATTCTAAGCTTAAATTATATGTACCTTAGGTACCTTTAGTGGTTTTCAGTTGATCAATTCAATTGAGATTATCTGGTAAAACAATAGCAAGCTGGAATCCTACACGCTGCACACCAATGTGAGAAGTTGGCCTGGCATATGCTGTCCACTAATTATAGTGGGCACCTTGCACCAGTCCAAATCGACTCTTATGGTAGGTAGGTTAAAGACAACCTTATTGAAAGCTATCCTAGTGGTAGCTGTGGAGAGCAGCCTTCAGGCTAAGTCTTGAAGGAATGTAAAGCAGCTTGTTTTACCAGTCTATAATCTCTTGAGTGACCAAATGAAAGAGCACCACACCAGGTATATATTCAAAATATATGTATTTATTACTAAACACACCCCTCTAGTCTCTTTATGAGGCTAGAGTTTGAAATACATAGGTTATAAGATCTTAAATCACAGTAATAGCACAAATACACGTTTGGGCCCTAGGGGCGTACCAAACCATATACCAATAAAGTGGTATGCGAACCACGACTGAACTAGACACTAGGCCTAGAGCCTCTAGAAGTGCTTGGACCACAAGGAACCACCCAAGGTAGTGACACAGGGGACCCACGGGAGACGCGTGCAGTGTAAATACACAACCGCGATACGCCGTTAACTTCTATGGAGAAAGTCGGGATCGGGAAAATAGAGGAAAGGGACACTTTAAAGAGGACTAGGACAAAACCCTTTGAGATCTAGGACTTTGAAGAGTCTCTACCCACGGGAGCACCGGAGTACTCGTGTTACCTCACCCAGGGAAGCCGGGTGCATAGGTGCCTTTCGGGGTCGGGTTTCGTCGTCGTTTCGAATGGCGATCTGCTGCAAAGTGCTGCTGGCGGCCAAGAGAAAAGTGTCCGGGTGGATCCAAGAGTGGATCGGAGTTCTGAAGAACCTGAAAGCAGAGGGGACAGAGTCTGGGTCACTAGCCAGTGACCAGGGAGGCGATGGACAGATGCCCACCGATGTCGAGTGCTTCAGGTGCGTTGACGGTCGTCTCGTTTCTGCAGCCACAAGGTCCAGGAGGCGTTGTCGGCGACCAGGAGCAGGATTCGGGCTGGTACACGATGTCTGTCGAGTGCTGCGGTGTCGGCGACCAGATTGGACCCAACAAGCCTTGGCAACGGCAAGTCTCAATGTAGCTGAAGATCGTCGATGGTGCAGACCAGCAAGGTCTGGGGAACTCACCCAGCAAGGGTAAGTGAGGGCAGGCCTGGAGCAACCAGACTGCCAAGTAAAGAAAAGATTGGCCTTCGGTAAGGGCTACTAGCCAACGGGCTAGCGACCGCGAAGGAGCCTCGTGACGCCGCACGTGGAGCTGGCTTACAGGACACTCGTGGAGTGGGGGCCGGTGATCTTCGGTGCAGGTGGTGCTGGAGGCTAGGGCTACTCGGAGCCCAAAGCACGACTTCTTGGGAGACCCAGAAGATGGTGCACTTGCAAGTGTGCTCGGTGTCCAGGGGTCACGGTCTCACGTTACCCACGATAGCCACGGGCCTCAGCTTTGCTGGGGACTCAGGGTAGCCTCGGGGAAGTCTGAGAATCCACCTCTGGTGATGCGATGACTTCGGCGTCCGACGAGGAGCTTCAGTGATGCGAACCGGACAGATGCTTCTTTGGTGCCTGCCAAGCAGGAGTCACTCCTTGACCCCAAGGGAGATTCTTCAGTCCTCTAATCGTGAGTAGAGCGTCGAAGGTCCAGGATTCTGTTTCAGAGTTTCGTCCAGGTATAATCTAATCTTGCTGTGGCAAGGGTTCCCCATTTTAACCAGTAAAACAGGGAGGGACTAACTCTATGACCCCACCTATGGGAGGGTCAAGGGAGGGGTGGCTACACCAACTTCCCTTTGTCCAGTTTCGCGCCAGAGCAGGGGCAGGTAGCCCCTGAGCTGGTTTGAACTGGCATATGCACAGAGGAGCCTTTTGCTCCCCCAGTGCAGGACTTCAAAGCACTCTAAGAGTGCACCCACCCAGCCCCAATACACATTATCCTGTCTGGGGAGGTGGTCACACCTCCCTGCAACAGGAAACCTATTGTCCAGGCCTCCCCTGCCGGAGTTTCGTCCAGCAGCAGGAGGCCAGACTTGTGTCTGTGGCAGCAGCATCCATTTTGTGATGCCAGGGCTTCAGAAAGAAGTTACCGGGTAAGCCAGAGTTAACATGTCTTTCCCTCTAGAAGGGTGGAATGCTACCCCCGCCGCCAGTATTGGCGGGGGGGTAGTATTCCAAGATGTTTGACACCAAACACGACATGTTTAGGTGCAGCCATTCCAAAGTTAGCATTTTACAGCGAGGATATAATGCGCTTAAGAGTATATGGTCAGGCTGCACTACAAACAGCATCAGAGATGGTCTCCGAACGCTGCAGAGGGCCCTGCTCATGCAGGGGCACCCTCTCACATAGGAACCATGCACTCTGCCTTTAGGATTGATAAGGCCTGCCTTAGGAGTGACTTATAGGTTTATATGTGTGTATGTATTTAGTGATATAGGTAACCTATATCCCAGTAAGGGAGTGCATGCACCACCTTACCCAGGCTGCAGTAGCAGACCTGTGGTGTCAGTTTGGATGGCCTTCCAGGGTGGCATAATACATGCTGCAGCCCCTGGCAGGCCTCTGAGGTACCTATGCCCTTGGTACATAGTATACCATATACTAGGGACTTATAAGGGCACTCCAGATTCCAATCAGAGATGTGCCTAAGGCACATGGAAACCTTTTTACAGAGAAAGCAGATAGACTGGGGCCCTGAATAGCAGGATCCCAGTCCAACTAAGTCATAAACCAGCAAAACACCATAAAAAAAAGTGGGGGCAACCATATAGTCAGATTCCACCTTCCTACAATCAGGGCTTTAAGTGGGCCGTGTCTCACCGGTGCTGAGCACCGGCAGTTTTTTAAAGGGGGCCTCGAAACAGGTCTCTACCGGGCTCTGTTTTGTGCCCTGGCACAGGCGGTCTGTTTCTTTCCAGACTGCAGTGACAGTAGGCACATCGATGTGCGCGTGCTCACACTGCTCCCTTCTCACTAGTAGAGAAGTTAGGGCATGACGTCATGCCAGGTGAGCCTTGTAGGTAGGGTGACCAGGAGTCCCGGATTTACCCGGACCGTCCCGGTTTTTCAACAGTTGTCCCGGCAGATTTCGGTAAAAGTGGCTCATGTCCCGGTTTTTTGAGAGGGTAAACTAAAAACAGTGAGAGGCATTTTTTTAGGTGTTCCAAAGCAGGGCTAGCAAGCAGCTGTTATAAGTAAGCAGTTTAATTAACAGGCATGATGCTGGTTTTAAAAATTACATTTTATTTATTTTCTTAGTGCCTGTTCTGTGTTTCTATGAGGATGAGGACTGTCATCATTTGCCACTTTATTGATGTAAATTTGTAGTCCTTCCTCTATTTTTGCGAAATGTCCCAGTTTTTGGGTCGCACGATCTGGTCACCCTACTTGTAGGGGATGGGAAATCCTTTAAAGAGAGTCATTTTCTCTCTGGATTTCCCTTCTCTTTTTGAAACTCAGGAGCAGCAACATTGTCGTGGTGTCACCAGGGCTTTAAGTTGAAGCTTTTTCAATATTACATACAAGCCATAGTTGCTGCTTATTTATCTTATGCAACTAACAACCATTGACAAAGCCAATAGTCCTGACTTGTAGGTATGATGTTACTTGTTGTATTATATATCTGGATGCAATGACAGACAGCAAAATACAAGTCGGGCGGTACACTATGCTAAGTACAGATTTTTAGCTTATGTGTCTTAAGCCACGCCCTTAATTACACTGGCCACGCCCCTTTGTGAGACCCCCCCCCCGTTTTTTCATCCCACTTAAAGCCCTAGGTATGATGTTACTTGTTGCATCATATATCTGGATGCAATGACAGAAACAGGAAAATACAAGTAGGGTGGCACACTATGCCAAGCACAGAAAAGTGTAAATCACCCCACAGCTGCGCTCTATTAAGAAGAGAAATTCAGCAAGTCTACAAACACAACGTGTGCTTTTCACGCCGTGTTTGTAGAGTTGCTGCATTTATTTTCTTAATAGAGCTGGGCTGCTGAGGTGATTGTGAGCCTTTGTTAAAGATTTCAGGTTAATCGCAGCGCCTGTCTGGAGCTGCAATTAACCTGAAAACTTAACAAAGTCACACAATCACCCCGCAGCCCAGCTCTGTTAAGAAGAGAAATTCAGCAAGTCTACAAACACGACCTGTGCTTTTCATGCCATGTTTGTAGACTTGCTGAATTTCTTTTGTTACCTAAGCGCGGCTGTGGGCAGATTGTGTGCTTTTGTTTAAAGTATTCATGTTAATCGCAGCTCGTGACGGCGCTGCAATTAACATGAATACTTAAACAAAAGCACACAGTATGCACCTCAGCCGGGCTCTACATGAAAGAAACACCCGTTTTTCGCGCCGCTCGCTTCTTAAAAGCAGCGGCGCGAACGTTCTCGTTTGATGTGCTGTGTGTGTGCGCTCCACACACAGCACTGCGCGCTACACGTAACAGAGGTGCGCGCGCATGCGCGCACGTTATTGGGAACAGTGGTGCTGACCTGTGCCCCGGGATCTGCACCGAGGCCGAAAGGTCTGTATAAAGTAACTGGACATATGCCAGAAAGCACGGGCCTATATTAATGGCTCTGAGGAGTTGAAATAGATATGTCCAGATTAAAGAATCGAACGCCTTATCTATGTCAGCCAGTAGAGTGGCTGCGGGCCGGCCTAGCTCTGGGGCCTTCCCGATGGCATTGTGGACTCGCCGGATGTTGTGTCGAGTGGACTGATGTGGCATAAAGCCGGACTGGTCGGGATGAATTAGGTCGTGAATGCACGTGCGGAGGCCGTCTGCGAGGACTTTGCCCAGGAGTTTGGGCTCGAAGTTGAAGAGGGAAAGAGGGCGGTACGAAGTTGGATATTTTGGGGGGGCAGCCGGGTTAAAGGAATATGACAATTTCAGCGTGGCGCCAGTCAGGAGGTAATATGTGTTGTTCGAGTGCTCCATGAAGTGCTTCCAACAAATGTGGACCTAGCGTTGTCATATGTGGCCGTAGGAAATCACTTGGGAAACCATTGGGGCCAGGTGCCCGGCCTGGGCGTATACTGACCAACGTGGCTCTGAGTTTGTCTACAGTTTTAGGAGCGTCTAGTTGGTCAGGTACGTGGTTTGAAAGCTTTTGGGGGGTATATCAGTTAAAAATTCCTTTATTAGGGTGCTTGATATGTGTTCTTTCTGCTTACATAGTGAGGCATAATACGCTGCGAACACATGGACCACCACCTCCGGGGATGTGCACCAGACTCCTTCTGCCTCTCGAAGCGCCAGGACGGGGGCGGGGGACATCACAGCTTGGCACAGCCGGTGGAGCATTTTACTTGACTTATAGCCCCATTGATAGATCCTGTGTTGTGACGCTAGCCAGATCTCGCGCGCTTCATTGGTGAGATGTTGTTGTGTTTGAAGTAGATTGCGTTGCAATGTTGGACTGATACCCGTGGCGAGTTGGGCTTCAAGGGACCACTGGCGGTTTTCTAGTTCTACAATTTGGGCAAGACGTTTACGCTTTTCACCAGCATGGAAGCTTATATCCACCCGCAAATTGTGGGTTTAAGAGCTTCCCAAAGGATAACGCTGGACGGGGCCGAGGCGGTGTTGGACGTGAAGTAATCGGAAATGGCCTGATCAAGAACTTCTTGGTAGTCCGGGTCCCGGAGGTGCCAGAGTGACATAAGCCAACTGAAGGGAGGCTTTTGAGGTCCTGTACGCAGTTTGAGTAGGACCGGAGAGTAGTCCGACAGTCCCCTGGGCAAGATAGAGATATGTGATACCCTATGTATGTAGCTATGTGGCACGAAGACATAATCTAGCCTTGATAGCGAGCCATGCATGGCTGATAGGAATGTAAAACATATCTCAGAGGGGTGGTAGGCTCGCCACTGTAATACCTGTTCTTAAACCAAAAAATGAATCAAAGAAATTTAAACAAAAAACATGTGTAAAAATGCCAAATAATGAGGCAATACTTTCACAAAATGTGCTGCATTAGACTGCGTAATTTGTCATTTCTTGCTGTATAATTTAGTAAACCTCACCACATAATTCGGTCCTCCCCTGCAGCATAATTACAGTGGCCCTGTATATATGAAGGGAAGCAAACACTTCCTCGCAACTACCAAGTACCTGCTTTTTAGGTCGCAGCCTACCAGTTTGCGTTTGCTAAAGACATCTTGGGGACTTTCAGAAAGTTGACTTAGGAATGCACTCCATTTGTTGCTTGCTATTGACTTCGTAGTTTGTAACTCACGTTTTCTTGCTATCCATTTGCTGGCTTTATTTGTTTTGGACTGTCCAGGTTGAATTCGTCCCTCCCCTTGCCTAAACCACATTTACGGTTCTTCCACAAACTCGTTTTCTGTAATCAGGCCTTTAAAACTTATTCTTATCTTGTCACGTTTGCTGGGCATTCAGAGACCGAGGTCAAATGTCAGGCGCGGTCTTCCAGGGCGCTTGTTTACTTTTCTTTCTCTGACTTCAAAGTGAGAGGATCTTGCTGTATACTGAGAATAGGTAGGAAAGAGGTTTTTTTGAAGCACACAACAACATTTAAATGAACTGTGTAAGTAATGAAGCAATTTTTTTGTTATTTCTGAAGTGTGTTGAAAACAAATACTTTAATATGATCAATGGGCGGATCATGAATTTATTTGCGTTGGTTTTTACGGCCCCAACAAGGATGACCCACAGCATATAATAGATCTGGAGTTAAGGCTAGTTGAGGCTTCGGTTCCACTAATTTTGGGTGGCGATTTTAATATTCTGTTGTATCCTGTTTTGGATCGCTCCTCACGAAGGGATGGTGCCCTGGTACCTAGAGCAAGATGGGCTATGAAAAACCTGATGCAGGATCTAGGGCTAGTGGAAATATGGAGACATCTGAAAGGTCAGCTGAGAGGATATACTTTCCATAGTAAAAAATATTGCCACCATTCCAGATTGGATTACTTTTTGGTTGAAAGAGGCTTTGTGGTAAATATTAAAAAGATCTTACACCACCCAGCTCACATCTCAGATCACTCAGCTGTATCTATGACACTACAGGTCCCAGGAAAGAAGCCCAACATAAGGTGGGCACTTAAACGCGCTCTCCTTTTAGATGGGGAGGTGGCGCTTGCTTTAAAGAAAGTTACATCAGAATATTTTATGATCAATAAAGTCACCGCAACCCCTGGAGTAGAGTGGGATGCTTTAAAGCGTGTATACGGGGGTATTGAAAAGTCTTCGTTGCGCAAAGGGAAGAAAAGAGAGGGCAGAACTTGCAGGATTGGAAAGAGAAGTGGGTAATTTGGAGGCCTCTATACAAACCTCAAGTGAGGGGGAGGATAGGGAGGGGTTGGTAAGAAGACTAGAAGAGGCGCAACTTAACTATAACATTAAATTGGATTCTAAGTGTAAGACTAGGTGGCAGACAGGAAATATGAGGCAGTTTGAATATGGGGAAAAAGCCGGGGCATTGCTGGCCTGGAAGGCCAGGGTAGAAAGAACTAGGAATGTGATCAAAGAACTGAAGCGCCCATTGGAAGAGGTAATAGATGACTGGGAAGGATGCAGAATCACGTGGTCTCCCTCTTCTCCCTGCTCTATAAGGAAGATACTTTGCCTGAACCCCGTCGGCTTAAAGATTGGTTGGGGGCAATTGATCTTCCAATGTTGACTAGTGAAGGGATGGAGAGTATGGAAGCACAGATCACTCAGGAAGAGATTAGGGGGGCCATGAGTAGAGCTAAGAATGGGAAAGCTGCTGGCTTCGATGCCATCCCTTCGGAGGTTTATAAACTACTAATCGAGGAAGTCCTCCCAGTTTGGGAGAACTTGTTTAATTCGGTATATTCAGGGAAGGCGCGGGTTCTGGAATCATGGAAAGAGGCCACTATGGTCCTGATTCTTAAACCTTCTAAAGACCCAGGGAAGGCAGAATCATACTGTCCGATATCCCTGCTTAATGCGGACTATAAGATCTTTGTCAGCATTTTAGCAGGGAGATTGGCTAAATTGGCTCCCCAGCTTATTCATCTTGACCAGAAAGGGTTTATTCCAGGGAGGCAGATCACGAACTGACCCAGCAATTAATTGGTTGCATGGATCTGGCCACAACGTGTTGGATCCCCTTGGTGATACCTACTTTGGATGCCGCCAAGGCTTTTGATCGTGTCTGTTGGGCCTATCTATGGGAAGTTTTGGCGGCTATGGGGTTTGGCCCCTATTTTATAACAACGTTGAAAGCCTTATATGAACAATCAACAGCTAGGATTCTCCTTAATGGTTCCCTTACAAGAAGTTTCCCGATATCTAGAGGTACACGGCTGGGCTGCCCTATTTCACCATTGCTATTTGACATCTACATCAAACCATTTGCCCAAAAATTGAGACCGGACGATCAGATCATCCCCTTCAGTACAGGCACGTATAAAAATAAAGTCGCATTGTATGTGGACGACCTTGTAATTTTTATGGCGGACCCGGTTTTAACCATTCCCAGGGTGGAAACATCAGTGAAAGATTTTGGGGCACTATCCGGATATTTGGTTAATAACGCAAAGACCGGAATAATGTGTTGAAATGTACAAGATTGGAAGGTAAGTATACAGAATGAGCTTAGATACCTTGGAATCAGTATTATTAAACCACTGGAGAGAATCCCTCAGTTCAATTTGGAGAGAATAGCAAAGGAGGTTGATACATTTCTTGTTAGGTGGAAAAATCTCCCTTTGACTCTATATGGGAGAGTGAACCTGATAAAAATGGTTGTACTTCCTAAACTGTTATATCTCTTTAATTGTATCCCTCTGGAGTTCCCCAAAATAACGAATAATTAAGATACAGGGGAAATTAGTGAGTTTTGTCTGGGCGTCTAAGGGAGCCAGGCTCGCCGGGAAGTAATTGAGGCGCAAGCTGGAGAAGGGCGGCTTGGCCCTTCCAGACTGAAGGTTATACTGTATGGCATTTCAGTTCAAGAACTGTAGAATTCTTCTCGGTGAACCAGGGTTTTTGGCATGGGGTGGCTTGTTGGAAGAAATGGTGAAGGAATGGGGTTCTAAAGGTTTTCTTTACAAGTTTGAGGCAAAAAGTTTTTTTTTTTAAAGTATGGCTAAAGAGTCTAAAGGCAGCACTTACTCTTTGGTTGAAGGTAAGGAAGTTACTTGGAATGGGCTACTTCTCGGACTTCTCCCCAATCTGGGACTCACCAGGCACACCTGAGTGCCTTCAAGATTGGTTAAGTCTCCTATTGAGGAGGGAGGGAATTGAAGTGTGGGGGGATCTCCTGACGGTGCAGGGTATGGTGCCCTGGGAAGTGCTGGTGGCAAAAACTGGTGGTTCCCCCTCAAGATTCAAGTATCTCCAGCTATCATCCTGGGTGGTGACCAACGGGCAAGAGATTGGTGGCGTGTGGGAATTTGAATCAAAACTACAGAATGAGGCCCCCAGAATAAAGGAAGTAGCTGACTGGTATTGGACTTTGTTGGAAACCGAGGATAAGAAGCTAAAAGCTCCATATGAGATTTGGGCAGATGCCATTCAGATGACGGAGCCGCAATCAATCTGGCAACTTTCCTTAAAGATACTCTATAAGGTGGTTAAACCCGCAAATTTGAAAATAAATAATTTCTTCACAATAAACAGGCTTTATTGGTCCCCCCAGAAACTTGCCAAGTTTGTATCAGTACCAACTCCAAGGTGTCAAAGATGTGGTTTGCTAAGCGCCGATGACCTACACATCTTTTTTGAGTGCCCCAAATTACAGGATTATTGGAATGCCGTTGAGAATGCTGTTAATGACATCTTTCAGTCAAATATAACAATGAGCCCAAAACTGGAATTGATGGGGTTAGAGGATATTCCCAGTCAGCCCCTTTCGGCAAATGGGAGAGACCTTCTCTTCTATATGATGCTTTTAGCTAGGAGAGAGATCTGTAAGAGATGGTTAGAGCCCCTCCCCCCTCAGGGCTTTAATTGGCTTCAGGCGCTTAGCACTATATGTAAAATGGATACAGGACTCGAAGGGGGTTCTCGCAGTACAATCTGGGAAGACTATTTGAGTTGTCATGGAACAACAAGGGCCTAAGCTGATGTCCAATGATTACGCCTGTGTGAAACCAGTAGCCAGGAAACTGTTAGGACTGGAACGGCAGGGCTAGTTGTTAAATTGCAAGTGGCCTGAGGGTGGCACAGGTGGTATTCTAAGGCACAGCTTTGCAAACACTGGTGATATGAGGACAAAAAAAATATGATCAATACAAATCATTACACTGAGGTGATGCAATTCACACACATTTTCGACTGTGCACTGAATAGTTTTATTGGTAACCGTGTATGTCAGTGCAAATGTAATGGTCATTTCAATTGAAAATGGGTTGTTTGTAATGGTAGTGTGCTATCACACCATGCATATTCCACTTTACGCCAATCCGCTCTACTCTGCACCACTCCACTTTACACCACGCCACTGCACTCTACTCCGCTCTGCACCACTGCACTCTATGCCACTGCACTCTGCACCACTACACTCTACTCTGCACCACTCCACTTTACAGCACTCAACGCCACTGCACTCTGTACCACTCCACTCGATGCCACTGCACTCTACGTCACTTCATGCTACGCCTCTTTACTCTACCCTGTACCAGTCTACTCTATGCCAATGCCCTCTTCGCCACTCTACTCTACACCTCTACACCACTCCTGTCTAGGCCACACCAATCTATTCTACACAACTCCACTACACGCCACTGTACTCTACACCACTCTGCAACATTGCACTTACTCTGTAACACTCAACTCTATGCCCCTGCACTCTATGCCAATTGACTGTACACCACTCTAATCTACTCTGCACCACTGAACTCTATGCCACTGCATTCTACACCACTTTACTCTATGCCATTACACTCTATGCCACCCTCTACAACTGCACTCTAACATGCACCACTCCACTTCACTCTACTCTAAAACAATCTACTCTACACCACTGTACTCTACTCCACTCTATGTCACTGCACTGTATGCCACTCTACTTTTAACCACTGCACTCTGCGCCACTGTACTCTACACAACTGCACTATACTCTGCATCACTGTGCTCTATGCCACTCTACTCCACTCTGACATTCTACTCTGCAACACTGCACTCTCCGCCACTGAACTCTACGCCACTCTACTCTGCACTACTCCACTCTACGCTACTACACTCTATGCCACTACACTCTACGGCGCTATACTCTACTATGCACCACTCTGTGCTACTCTACCCTGCACCACTTTACGCCAGTTTACTCTATGCCACTCGACTCTACTCTGCACCACTGCCCTCTGCATCACTCAACTCTACGCCACTTCACTCCACTCTGCACCAGTCTACACCACTGCACAACTGCACTCTACTATATACAACAAATAACAATGTCTCAACAGATGTCTATTCAAGGCATGTTTAAATACGTACACAACATTTGTAGGAGAGCAAGGGGATACAAAAGAAGGGAGACATCAATGGATTAGTAAAAACTGTAAGGGCAGTTTCATGTACTGCCATAAGTAGCAAAGCATACTGCTTTTGCACTGTAAGTATATTTTACAACTTTGAGGGCCATGGGGCCATCTTTGTTTTTACACATTTTACAAACCTGTTTTGTAGCAATAACTTTTTTCTCAAGTTGTGACGACCCAAGACAGGGTATTAGAAAATCTTATTCTAAGGTAGTCCAAATGGGCTGTGTGTTATAGAAGGAAGCCACTGATTTTATGTATAAATTTCATTTTTGTGACGCTTCCCAGGACCACCATTTTGTTTTCCATTTCTTTAATGTTTAGCCTTTATGTAGAACATATCTTGCGACCCCATCCAGGAGCCCATGCAGTTCTCTTAGTGTAACTAAAAGTGTAATCGGCTAATATTAAAGGAACAGTTTTCAGTTTATTGTTGAAAAACATGTTGCACATTTAGTAAAAACATAAAAAGCTTCCAAATTATTAGAAAAATTGTAAAAAGTGAGTATCAATACATATCCTGGTATAGCTCCGGCTGAGACTAGCAAAGGGTCAGTCATGTCGCCTATACTGTTAGTTCTAACTTGTGCGCTTTTATTCATATGGATTACTTACCGTAATCTTTATTAGTACGATTTTGTACTGAACCTGGAACTTCCAAATTTGCTTGGGAATAGCAGAAAGAAGCTGCTTCTTTAACCAATTGGCTCAAAGTTGACAGAGGATTTGTTCTCTTTTAGCTTGACCAAGGTTGCTGAACAAATAGTCACAACATCTAAATTCAGTTGATCTACAAAGATCTGCTCTAACCAAACGTGTGAACTCAACTGTACATCATGATACGACACTGGATTGGGAGTAAAAGTAATGAGTACTACCTCTTGAACCTGATGGAAAGGTGAATTCAGATTCTGAAAAAATCCTGGTCCTAACAGAAGGACAATCTGTCTTCAAATATTCTCAAATAAGGAGGCATACACAATAAAGCACTCAACTTTCCAAAACATCTTGCTGTTGTAATAGCTACAACAGTGGCCCGTCCATGCGGGCTGAGGGGCCAAGACCCCCTTTTTCCAGGCAAGAAGGGTGTCTGTCAGGCTGAACTAAAGTCAGCCTGACAGAAAGTCTTCTTGTTCAGATCAGGCAGCCAGGAGCTAGACATGCGCTAAATACACAGGCTCCCGGCTGCCTGAGCTGAACTTTGCCAGGCTGAGGATCTCACAGCACTGTGGGCGAGACCTCCTCAGCCTGGCAAAAAGTGCCTCGAGGCCCTCCCCCTTGTGACGAGGGAGAGCGTCACTGATTGCCTCGGACCTGGTCGCTTCAGTTTTAAGCCCTGAAGTGCCCAGGGCCAACTGTCAATCAGTGACACCTCATTACAGAGTGGGGTGGGGTCGGCAGTCTCACTGACCCCATTCCGCTCTTTGACAAGGTTGGTTCTCCTGCCTTCCCTCAGTGACTGACCTAAGGTCAGCCAATGAGGGAAGGCAGCAGTCCCAACCCTCCTGGGGCCTCCGAGGCTTCCCTCCCAGAGAGCTACAGTTAAGGTAAGTTTTATGTGTTTTTTAATGTTTAGTGCGTGCGTGTATGTATGAATATACCTGAATTTGTTAGTGAGTGTTGTGAATGGGTGTGTGTGTGTGTGCGAATGCATGGGTGTGAGTGAGGTGTTTGTGTGCATGTATGGCCCTGTGCTCCCTTGTAAAAAATTACCGAGAGCCACTGAAGAGCTACCAGGCAAAAAAAATTCTATGAAAGGTACTTTTCTGAAAGTTCCTATAGTGGTTCATAAGGTGTGTCCTGAAAAGCTGAGAACACTAGGGCATAGATTTATTAAGCCTTTGCATTGCCCTTACATCATGCAAAGTGACACAGGGCAATGCAAAGGCTTATTTGAGGTTTACAAAGCCACGCAAGCCTAATTTGCATGGCTTCATAAAGAAATGTAACACAACACAGTAGCTTGCACTCTTAGTGGTAGGCATTCCATGGGTGGAGCATGGGCATTCTCATTAATCCACCCATGGATTTCATGCAATTGCACATTTATTATGGTTTGTTAAGCTGGATTTGCGTGACATTGGTATGCCTACCACAGAGAGGTGAAATGAGGATAAAAAACTGTTTTTTCTCCTTGCTATTTCCTCTTTAGAATGCTTATGTGCAGGAAAATATCCTTTCTTGCACAAAAACAATTCTGTCGGTAACCCAGGCACCATTGTAACATGGTGCAAAGGCCTGTGTTGACGCTAGGCAGCCTCAAGTAAGCCAGCGCAGGTGGAGAGCTGAAGAGAGTCATATCTTAGTAAATGTGGTTCTTTTCAGCTCTCTCCCGTTCATGCAACACAGCACAGCAACTTTACTTGTAGGTCCCAGGATGGAACCAGATATTTAGTCTGTATCCTCAATAAATCAAATCTACTAAACAGACTGGACACTAGATTTTAAACAGAAATTAGGGTCCATCATGCACTGACCACTGTAACCTTAATACAAGGAGAAACTTTATTTCTACCTCACCAAGAATTAAATAGTGCCCAATGATGCTCATATGATTTTCTGGTTGATTGTTTACTTGAAGCTTGAATAGATAAATAAACTGGAAGAAATAGAACTAAACTCAAAAACCTTAATCTCCAAGCCGATAGATTCAGTCAATGCTCAGTCAGAGTGAAAAGTACTGGATGATGAAATGGAAAAGGAAAAATGGAACAATCTACTCCTGACCCACCACTGACAGTACCAAAAGATAAAACAACAGTCTTCTGAGCCAATTATGGAGGACCACTATTATTGCTGCTTTGCACCTTTATAACTTTGTTTACAGCAGCATAATTTAGGAAAATGAAGGCAATGCAAACAGTAGGACTCTCAGCCACTACCTGAGTAATGCACCTTCTCCAAATGCTCATGGATAGGTGAATAAAGAAAAACCTGAGCGAGCAGTGCATTCTGATGACTGGAAAAAAGGTCCAGTGGAAGACCAAACCAGTGATAGATTTGCTGAAACACTGAGGCTACCAACATGAACTCTTGGGAAGATGGAAATATTCTGCTCAGATTGTCTGCTAACAAATTCTCTTTCCATCAAATAGGAACTACTCTCCTAGAAAGAAGGCCCATAACAAAATCCAAAAATCTATCTTGTTCAGGGATGGAAACATGTCCCAAACTGACAATTTACATAAGTCATTGTTACAGCATTGGTAGTTCATACCACTAAGGCTGTCCCCTGAATGATAAAACACTGCAGTGCTCTCCACACCACTATCGTGTCCCTCCAATGGGAAGAATGAGGTAGGCAGTGGCCCTGAGTCAAAGCTAACCCCAACATTGCTCAACATTAAAAGGAATAAATAAAAAAGCAACTATGAAGGCTGCCTCCTTGCCTCAAACTGAGTCATAGGCCCTGAAGGAAAAAATTAAATATCACACTGCTAATGAGCCACAGCACCGCTGAGGCCTCCTGGTATCAAATATGGTAAGGACGTTTTAATTTCATCATACATGTCCATACTATGATCTGCATGAAAACCCGAACTAAAAGAGTGCTTAGTGAAAGAGCATGTAAGAAAGTAAAGAGTGAGCTGCAGGCCCCAGCACCTTACTCCTGAGCAGGGGCGTCTCTTCCGTTGGAGAGTCGTCCCACTTATAATCCCCCCCAAAGCCCCAGAGATTAAAAATAAAATGGTAGTTCATTATCATTTTATTTTTCCTCCCCCGTACTGAGCCGAGCGTCAAGATGGGGGAAGGGCCCTTGCTGACTGACTGCAGCAGGAAGGAGGGTGGGTTGTCTAATGCACTGTTTAAAGTGCACATGTCTTTTTGGCTGGCCTTCTTGCGATGGCCAGCCACACATGTGTACTTCAACCCTCTCAACCCAGCTGTCTTAAGACAGCTGGGTTGAGAGTAAGTGTAGGCCTCCAGTGCACTGTGGCATGCCGAGTGAGGCCACTCCCTCCAATCAGGGTGCTGCTCACACGCAGCATGTGAGCAGCGCCAGGATTGGGCAAGGGAGTTCCAGCATTTGGTATCAGTTTCTGCAAAGAAGAGGTCTGGAGTGAGGACGTTGCGTTAGGTAAGTTTTGTTTTTATTATAATATTTTGAGCGTGCGCTCCCCCATAGATGCCAGCCGCCGCTGCTCCTAAGGCCAACCCCAGAGGTACCACATTGCATGCCTTATGCAACAGGAGCCAAAAAATCATAATAAATGATAAGAGTACACCATAGCCACACCCAAAAACGAGAAATGGCTCCACAAAGCCAGAGTGAAGAGTGGCTAAAACCAAGGAGGCTCATAAGGAAAATACAATAGGAGAAATAAAGGGAGTTCTATCCCTTAATATGTGGGGGAAGGGCGGATCCATTATTTTCATAGAAAGGGAAGAAAGAGTTTAAGGAACGGGTGCCAGACAGGTGAGATGGAGCTTGTCTCAACAGTAAGGAATGGGTCGAAGATGACGCGGTAATTGATGTATCCATATCAACTGACTGCTCAATTTTATTTTCCTTAATCTTTCTCATAGTTTCACTAGATTGCCATAGTCAAACGATGCTTTCAGATCAATAAAAGCAATACTTTGACAATATCATACATACCTCTAAAACATCAACTGAAAGCTCATATACCACTTTGAAGACCAGCTTGGTAGCTGGATAATATGTTCACCTCTGTAAGCCATTTCTCAATTCTATGTCAAGACCGAATGCAAGGATTATGCTTTACTTTCTTTATTCCTTTTTCCAGCAGACTTCAACTTTAATCAAGAAAACTAACATCCCCATAAAGCATGTAGTAAAGGTCATCCACAATCCACCAATAGGCAGTCCTCGTGGTCCCCAAGGGCGTGTGCTTCCTGCGTGACTTTCTCTTTCTTCTCCTGCTTCCAGCAGATAAGTACTCTTTCCCTCTCGCTTGTATTATGTCAGGGAATTTACTGTTTATTAATGTAATGAGCGTATTTATTTATGTAAGGTGCTATTGCTTCTTTTTTTGTTGATTATTGTTGGTAAAACCAAGTCGGGCTGCAGGAGCGGTTTTGTTCGCTCCGCTGGCGGCCCCCCCTTCACTCTCCTCACGAGTCTCGAGCAGCGGTGCGGTGCGCAGGTTGGGATGGCAGGGGGCGCGTGTCTCTGCGTCTCGTTGATCTGAGACGCATTGGCGGAGAGATCAATGAACGCCCGATACAGTGCCCACGACTGTACATGTTGCTGGAGCCGCCTGGAAGCCCTGACGCCCGCAGGTCGGTATTATTGTTCAGTGTCTCAATTGACGCCCACTCCGCAGGTCTGTATTTTGAACGCCGTGAAGGTGTATATGCTTGTTTCCCTCACGGAGGCTGATAGGGGCGGGCCCAGGTGTTAGGGCGCCCAATTTATGTAAGGGTGAGTCGCCCCTAGCGGATTCTTTTGATTCCGAATAGCACGCTCAGCGCGCACAAATTCAGTGACTTCAGTCACGCCAGACCTAGCCTCGGGATACACGTTACCAGCCCCATCAGCGCATAGAGCGTTTAAAACTACTAGCGCATAGAGTGCTTGGGCTATACTGTTTACCTGCTATTTGGGACTCACTGCGGCAGTGCTTGCATTCATTATTATGGAGGAGGAATATGTAGAGGAAGAGTCTCTGCAGGTTCTCCCCCTTGATGATGAGTTTTGCGACGCAGTGGATGCTTCTATCCACCAGGCAGTGGTGGCAGCCATGGGACCATTTGAACGTCGCATAATGAAAATAGCTTATGCTTGCCAAGCAGGTCAACACCAGCGCGCCCAGAACCGTAAAAGCGCCGCAGGCATGGATATGGGGGCGTTTGAGCGCTTGAAAAGAGATTTCCTTGCCAGACCAGATGTAGGGGTACAAGATACCATCCCAGAGGCCCCAGAAGTCCCCAGTGTACATGAGGAGGGGGAGGATTCCATGGGGGGAATCCGCAGATGAGGCAGGGCCCTCCAAGCCCTGGTGCCCTGTGGTGTCGCCCTCCTTAGACACCAGGGAACCAGAAGAACTCTCTGACATGCTAGTTCCTGAGGACTTAGTACACCCCCGATCCTCGGAGTTGGCGCCCTCCCCCAAGGTCTCGGCGTTTGTAGCAGGGTGCTTGCGCAAGCCTCTAGAGAAGGAGCTACGGGCTTGTCTCAGGGCGGAATGTCCAGGTAAGGTGGCGCCAACACCAGAGGTGGACCCTAAAATGGCTACGTTCCTCCAGAAGTATATACGAGACCCAAAGAAAGGAATTGATCGATCGTGGAAATCTTGTCAGGATAAGCTATTGGATATCTCAGGCCCCATTACTAAGATCCTAGATTTGGCAGAGGAGGCTAAACTGGCAGGCACCCCCCGTTCTCCCAAAAGAGTTTCTAACTGGGCACAACGCGCAGTAGTCTTCCTGGGTAACACTAATTGCGCCCTCTCTACAGAGAGGAGACACTCTTTTCTACTGAAAGTCGACCCGAAGCTAGGGTATTTGGCTTCCTCTGAAGCGGGCATGGTGGCACAGGGCGGACTCTTCCAGGACCCGTTCATTAAAGAGCTAACCAAGTTTGTCGCCACTTTTACATCCTTGGATAAGGCGCAAGCCTTCTATTAAAAAAGTCTTTCATCCTAGAATTTTTGTCGGGCCGGCCATGGTAGATGACGCTCAGTCGGCCACTTCTATACCCAAGGCTCTCAAGGAGGCAGAAAAAAAAAACAAGATCCAGGCAGACAAGAGTTCTTCCAATCGAGAAGAGGTTACAGAGGTTGCGGTGCGAAAGGAGCAGCCAGAGGCCAACCCCCGGCCACACCAGGTGAGCCTTTCCCCCGTTCCCATTTAAAGGTGGGCGGCAGGTTGGCGGTTTTCGAAAGCAACTGGAGATCTATCACCTCCGACGCATGGGTGTTACAGACCATACAGGGGTTTCAGATAGAGTTCTATGGCTCTCCCGTACAGGTTTCTCACCCCAGACCGCTGGTTTTTGCACAAGATGAGGTCACCCTTATAGATCAGGAAGTGGCGGATCTGCTGCAAAAAGGAGCGATTGTACCGACACATCTCCATCCCAGAGGGTTCCTCAGCAATATTTTTCTTGTGGACAAAACAGGGGGAGGTCAAATACCGGTGATAAACCTAAGAGAGTTCAATCAATGGTTGGACTACCGCCACTTCAAAATGGAGGGCATTTATCTTCTGAGGGGCCTCCTCCAACCTAGTGATTGAATGGCACGATTGGACTTGAAGGACACGTATTTGGCGGTCCCTATTTTTCCCCGCACCGTCGGTTTTTGCAGTTCCGGTGGAGGGATCAGGTGTTCGAGTTCGTGACCCTCCCTTTTGGTCTTTCTTCGGCCCCGTGGTGCTTCACCAAAGTTCTCAAGCCGGTGGTGGAGACACTCAGGGTGAAAGGCTCCCGCCTCATCATTTACCGGGACGACATTTTGCTCTTAGAGCAATGCCTGCAACACCTCTCACAGCTGTTGCAGGAGACAGTAGATCTCCTCCGGAACCTGGGGTTAGTGATCAACGCTAAGAAGTGGCTTCTGATACCCTCCAGGCAGGTGACCGTCCTGGGGTCTGTCATAGACTTGGTGGCCCGCACCTTAAGCCTCCCGGGGAGGAAAATGACCAAGATTCGCAGAGAACTCAGGCGAATGCTAGCGCGCTCCTCCACCTCGTTGAGGCAGATAGCTCGGTTGGTAGGCCTGCTAGCCTCGTCAATTCAGGCGATCTTCCCTGGACCAGTCCATTACAGAGCTTTGCAGTGCCTGAAAGCCTGGAACCTTCGCAGAGGGCTGCAGTTTTCCGACCATGTGCCCATTTCAGAGGAGGTGCGCATGGAGATGAGGTGCTGGCGTCATATGGAGGCCTGGAATGGCAGAGCCATCTTTGGATGTGATCAAGACTTAGTGATAGATTCCGACCCCAGCAAATCGGGTTAGGGAGCTCGATTCGGCGACTCCTTTACAGCAGGAAAGTGGTCCGCCGAGGAAAGCCAACTCCACATCAATTGCTTAGAGCTGATGGCGGGCTCCTTCGCCATTCAGAGTTGGACGAAGGATAAGGTGTCTTGCAACGTCTTCTTGAAGATGGACAATGTCTCGGTGATCCGTTATATCAATCATATCGGGGGAACGAAGTCCGAAGTTCAAGGCCCTGGCGGACCTTGCCAAGGACCTCTGGACGACCTGTCTCTCCCACAACATCTCGGTGACGGCGGAGTAACTCCCAGGAGCTTCCAACGTGATAGCAGACTGGTGCTCCAGGCGCTGGTCGCACATGAGCCTGTGGCAACTACACCCACCATTCTTTCAGAGACTCCACAAGTTGTGGGGCCCATTCTCAATAGATCTCTTTGCGTCCCATCTGGATCACCAACTACCACGATTCTTCAGTTGGAAACCAGACCCTCTTGCTACGGCGACCAACGCTTTTCTCCAAGATTGGGCCAGGGAGACGGGGTACGCTTTTCCCCCGTTCGCGATGATAATGAGACTCAGGGCGCAAGTCTGCAGACAGCAGGCAAAAGTGGTGCTGATCACGCCTTATTGGAGATCTCAAGTGTGGTTTCCAGTTCTTTTGGAACTTTCCTGGGATTCTGCAATCCTACTACCCCGGGATCCATTTATTCTGAGGGATCCCCAGGGCAATCCCCATCCTGTAGTCCAGCAAGGACGAATGCCCTTGGTGGCTTGGCGGATTTCAGGCATCGCTGGAGAATCTCAGGCCTATCAAACGATGCTCAGAGACTACTGGGAGCAGCTTGGGCAGACAGCACAAGCAAGCGCTACAGATCAGCATGGACCAGATGGGTTGGTTGGTGTGTTCGGAATGACCATGATCCTATGGGGTGCGAAGTGGTAGCCATTATGAATTTCTTGGCGTCATTAGCGGCACAGAGTCTAGCGTACAGCACTATCAATTCTTATAGGTCGGCCATCTCAGCAGGCAATGCGCCGGGTCAAGGGGCCCCAGTTGGGGAGCATCAGCTGATTTGTAAGTTAATGCGAGGAATTCACCTCACTCTTCCTCCGGAGCCCAGGTACTCGTCATTATGGGACGTCAATAAGGTCGTACATCTTTTCCAATCTTGGCAGCCCAACAAATATTTGTCTCGTAAGGAGCTGTCAGCTAAACTGGCTATGCTCTTTTGTCTGGTGTCATGTCGAAGGGTGTCCGATGTTAGAGCCCTAGACATTTCGGAAAGGGTTTTCACACCTCAGGGGTTACTTCCATATTGTTCGTAGAACCAAGTCTGACTCCAGGATGGTGTCCTATCCAGCATTTGACAATTCCCCTAAGTTGTGCGTGGTTCGTTGCCTCAAGGAGTACGAGAGTATGACGGAAGAAACCCGTCCACCAGGGGAACGCCAGTTGTTGATCTCTCTAAGGAAGCCTTTCAAGGCGGTTACACCACCAACCATAGCCCGTTGGATCAGATGGGTGATGTAAGAAGCGGGTATAAATGTCTCGCAGTTTGGTGCCCATTCAGTGAGGGGAGCTATGGCTTCAAAGGCTTTCTCCCTCGGGGCCAGGTTAGAGGATATTATAAACGCTGCAGACTGGTCATCAGACTCTATGTTCAAGAGATTCTACTTTAAGCCAGTTGCGGACATGGCTCAGTTGGTGGTGGATAAGCTTTGAACGAGCATAATCCTCGCCTACGGTCCGGACATAGAATGAAAAATTTCCTAGTAATCATGACAGAAAATTTCAATTCAATTAAGGACGCGGCGAGGATTATTCCGGCCCGAGGCCACGAGAGACCTGATCCCAACCGGGAACAGATGGAATATGAACCCAAAGGTGCTACAGGGTCGTATGGTATAAGTATGTGCTTTTGACTATTATCTATTACTATAGTTTGTCATACCTGGGGGGGATGTATAATGTATGTTTCTATTAATGTTAGTACTGTGATACAATTGCATCATGTCTGGTGGTGATTTCCTGGGGGTCTCCCTTGAAGTAGGAGTCATTGGTTGTTTTTTCCACTTCTTCCAGGTTCGGAGGGTAACAAGACAGACTAACAGGACTCGAGGATAAACCTGTGCACCGCACCGCTGCTCGAGACTCGTGAGGCGAGTGAAGGGGGGGCCGCGAGCGGAGTGAACAAAACCGCTCCCGCAGCCCGACTTGGTTTTACCAACAATAATCGACAAAAAAAGAAGCAATAGCGTATCACCTTACATAAATAAATACGCTCATTACATTAATAAACAGTAAATTCCCTGACATAATACAAGCGAGAGGGAAAGAGTACTTATCTGCTGGAAGCAGGAGAAGAAAGAGGAAGTCACGCAGGAAGCACATGCCCTTGGGGACCACGAGGACTGCCTATTGGTGGATTGTGGATGACCTTTACTACATGCTTTATGGGAATGTTAGTTTTCTTGATTAAAGTTGATGTCTGCAGGAAAAAGGAATAAAGAAAGTAAATCATAATCCTCGCCTCCGCGTCCTTAATAGAATTTAAACTTTCTATCATGATTACTAGGAAATGTTTCATTCTATTCAAAATTAATCTTTCAAAAATGTTCTGAGTAGAACCCAGGACAGTCAGTAGTAGACACGGTCACTTCTGCTACCTTTCTTAAATAAAAGTACTTAAGCACGAGATCCAAAGCTTCATTTGAACTCTGGTACTTATTTTTGGAGACTGGGATTCTATTTGTCTATGGTGCTGCACTTGCAAACGAGACAATCATTGCTCACCAATTTAATTTTAATTGAACACACCACAAGACCTGTGATGTAGCACCATTACGTTATTTATTATATAAAGAGGAGTGGTATGCAACATAGTTTCAGGGCGCTTCAGTGATAACATCCCCCTGCTTCTGCAATAACAAACTAAGATGTGAATATAAAGGTTTTTATGGTCTCTTAAACTTCATCAAGGATGGTTTGCACCACATTTCAAGAGCAAGAGAGTTGCGGACCATAGCTGGAGCTACAGAAAAGCTTCTGTCACCACAGGATGGTGTCTGGTCTTAACAGAAAGTAACAACACACTGGAAAGCAGAAAAAGAGTTCAGACATGCCTGTACAACAAGTTACTTAGATTTGGTTAGGGTCTTTCTTTCCGATACATTATCTAACCGTAGATTACTCACCTTTAAAATAATCCCAGGCACCAAAATGGATCCTGATTTTCAACAGCAATTGCACCTGCGCAGCAGTACATGGCGCAGTTGGATTTTGCGATGGCCTTGTGCTGCCCCGAAGCAACATATAGCCTGTGCGCGGATGTCAATTTTGTTTTGCACTCTTTCACGTCATCAGGCATGGATTAATCACAATGAACTGGAGGTTACCGTATACTGAAACTAACTTGGCACCTTTTTAACAAGTACAAGGGTCCACTCCACATAACAGGGGAGGAGCGAGGGCAATGAGGAGTCTGTGGTAAGTAAATTGTTCTTCTGACGGATACTTCTAACTGCAGATTCCTCGCGCGTAAAACAGATAATCAAGCAGAATCTCCTAAAAAGCAGAGGGTATGAGGAATGGACTCACATGAAAAAGTCCTGCAGGACTGAGAGGACCCTCTCTGCAAGCTTGATTGTTTAGGCAGTAGTGCTTGATGAATGTATTAATAGACACCCATGTAGCAACCTCACTGATATCTAGAACAAGAACACCTCTCGTGAATGCCATCGCGGTAGCTTTTGCTTAAGTGGAATGAGCTCTTAGGCTTTGAAGATGTTTCTTCTTGGCCATGACATAACATATCTATATGGTCAGGAAAATACCCCTGGAAATGGTCTATTTCTGCCTCACCGTCCCCTTCTTATCATCAGCAAAGCCCACAAAGCTGATTGTCTACACAACATTCCCTAATGTGCTCATAAAAAGTGAGGGCATGAATCCGGAGGAGCCTTTCTCGTTTTTTCTTTTGAGGGATGGGGTGAAGAGAAAAAGGCAGAAAGGCTGATCCAGATAGAACAGTTATACAGCTTTTGAAAGAAAGGAAGTCCGGGGTCTCTGCATCAATTTTCAGGGCAGAAAGTGGTGTATGGAGGTTGCACTGACAGCTCCTACAGCTCACTGACGCAGCGTGCAGAAGGGACTGCAAAAGAAAAAACCATACTGATAGTGAGGAGCCATAGAGAGCAACTGTGGATGGACTCAAAAAGCGGCACACATAAACGTGAGGACCAAGTGAAGGTCCCACTGAGACATAATGAAGGACCTTAGTAGAAACATTATTCTCAAAACTTTTAAGAACCTCATTGCAACAGGTGACTTAAAGAAGGTTGGTTAGACAAACATGAAAAGCCAGAAGCCAGACACATAGGTTTTATCAGATTGCCTTCTATGCCTGAATAGATGGATTTAGTCGAGGGGCACCTAGCAGCAAGAAGCACATCCACGACTTCAGCAGGTTAGTCAAAACTTCTCATTTGTTACAGCTCAGTCGCCACACTTGGAGATCTAGATTGAGGAGATTGGGGTGTTGGACCATGCCCTGTTACTGAGACAAAAGGTCCTCGCAGAGAGGCAGAAAGTTCGGGGGACAATTGCCGAGGCTCAACAGGTCGGGGAACCTTGCCCCACTGGCCCAAACCAGGGCTATCGAAATGACTTGGACCTGGTCCATCTTACTCTTCCTCAGAACTCGAGGAAGGAGATGCAGCAGTGAAAACTCTAACAGAAATCCTGTGCAGTTAGGAGTCTGCCTCCCCAGGTCAAAATGCCCATTCTCTCACGCAGTCTCTTCGGGCAGGCTTACAAACCCTCCCGCATCACCTGAATCCAAATGGAGGGGCTCAGGATGTGCGTGACAGGAGTCCTCCTTCCTCACTGCCAAGTCAACACTTTGTAGGGGCCACCTTTTGTGTGAGACATCATTGTGGCTTAAGACATCATCGAGGTGTGTGAGGTGGAATGAGACATGCCCATCAATGCTATATAAGTGACTTTTAGTTCATTCACTACGACTGTATTCTTCCAGGTGAAATCTCGTGAGATTTGGTAGCCATCTTGGACAGAGCTCTGTTCGTTAACGATGGTATGCCCATTGCTAACCACCAGTTATTTTTGTTTTGGTTCAGGGGCAGTAGCATTGAACTCGAGCTGATGATAAAGTGAGCATCCAGGCCTAAGAGGAAGCTTCGGGAATCTTCTGTGCCAGAGGACTCTTTTCACTGGTAAAAGTCTACAGGCCTTAAATTCTATTCTTTATTTTGGGAAATGCTGACACTTTAGCCTGGACAGCTTAGCAACATTGTGGGGATTGTTGTACCCTCAAGGGCTTCATGCAGGCAAGGCATTTGACCAGAGGCCATTCTAGTGAGTGGTGAAACTGGGAATCCTCTAAGGAACATCAGAGGGTGTTGAGATCATTCTAAAGGGGGAGGGCTTGAGTCAGCATGAGATTAAGGCGGAAAGTTTTGGCATTTGCATGGCTCATATTGTGGATCACTGAACAACCTCAAGAAAGGTTGCTGAGACTTCTGTTGTGGACTTGGAGAAACAAGCCCAATTCAAAAAGCAACTTGCCAAATCGACTGTACTTGGAACCCTCCCCTTGGTCTAAAAAAAACCCTGATCTCTGGTGCCTGTGTGTGCAGAAGGGGCTAGTCCTGTATAAGAGAGAGAGAGAGTGTTTGATGTAAATAAAGAACTGTTAATAATTCTGTAATATCATTACAGGGTCTACACTCTACCTCATCACTGCCTAATCTATCTTCCAAAAAGGGAGAGAAGTAAGTTCCTTAAAGTCATTCCTGTTATTTTTGAACACTGAACACAGGGATACAGGTAGGAATCTAATTCCTATACACTTATCTGTACCTGCGTTAAGCAATAGATTGGAGCACCTTACTAATGAGCTTTACTGTCAATAGAATCTACTCCCCAGCATCTCCTTCGTAACACCTTCCCCTGTATCTTGCAGTGGTTTGTCATTTTGGACCTGCTAGTGGTTACTGCTCCAAGGTCAGAGCGGCATGAGGCTATATACTGTTCCTGTGTAAGTATCAGAGTGCTGACATGTGCTCCAACACAGACAGAATGTGCCCCCTAGAACCTTCTTGGTCAGAATTCCAGCTTGCAGTAATATTGACACTGTTCTAGTAGTAAAAACATTTCGGCATGGCATGCCCCACGGGGTAAAGATGTCCTGAGCCACACCAGGATGAAGACACCATTCATCGTCTGCCAGTTAATTCCTGCTGAACGTGTTTGCCCTAACATTCAATGGCCCTGCCCAATGATTGGCTACCAGAGAGAGCCCATCATAGTACAGCCATCTCCAAAGGTGCAATACCTCCTGGCACAAGATCAAAGACCCCACACCGCCCTGATTGTTGCAGTACCACATGGCGGTCATGTTGTCAGTCACAACCTGCAAGACCTTTCCTTGATGGATAGGAGAAAGGGTTTCAATCAATCAGGGAATTGTAAGCGCGCTACTCACCCGTGAGGGTCTCAAGGCGCTGAGGGAGGGGGGGGGGGTCCGCAGATCTGTTTAGCCGAAGAACCAGGTCTTGAGGGTCTTCCTGAAGGTGTTCAGGGAGGGGGCACGTCTGATGTCTGCCGGTAGCTCGTCCCAGGTCTTGGCTGCAATGTGAGAGAAGGATCTTCCGCCTGCTCTGGCTCTGTGGATGCGCGGGGTTTCGGCCAGTGTGAGGTTGGAAGATCAGAGGTTTCTTTTGGGTACGTGGAAGTTGATTCTGTCGTTGAGGCATTTGGGTCCGTTGTTGTGTAGGCATTTGTGGGCGTGAGTGAGGATTTTGAAAGTGACTCTTTTCTCCACGGGGAGCCAGTGAAGACTTCGTAGGTGTTGGCTGATGTGTTAGTGTCGGGGGATGCGGAGGACGAGTCTGGCGGCGGTGTTCTGTATTGTCTGGAGTTTGCGGAGTAGGGACTTGTTGATGCCGGCGTAGAGTGCGTTTCCATAGTCCAGTCTGCTGGTGATGAGTGCGTGGGTGACTGTCTTCCTTGACTCAGGGGGGATCCACTTGAATGTCTTGCGGAGGATGCGGAGGGTGTTGAAGCAGCTGGAGGTGACGCGTTGACCTGTCGGTTCATGGTGAGTGATGAGTCGAGTACGATGTCGAGGTTCTTGGCGTGGTCTGTGGGGGTAGGTGGGCTTCCGAGGGCGGTCGGCCACCAGGTGCTGTCCCATGCAGAAGGAGTGGTACCGAGGACGAGGACTTCTGTCTTCTCGGCGTTGAGCTTCAGGCAGCTGTTGGTCATCCAGTCTGCGACGTCTTGCATTCCTTTCTGGAAGTTGAGTTTGGCAGTGGTGGGGTCTTTGGTGAGGGAGAGGATGAGCTGGGTGTCGTCGGCGTAGGATACGATGTTGAGGCCGTGTTGTCGGACGATGGCTGCGAGGGGGGCCATGTAGATGTTGAAGAGGGTGGGGCTCAGTGATGAACCCTGTGGGACTCCGCAGGTGATTTTCGTGGGGTCGGAGAGGAAGGGTGGGAGTCTGATCCTTTGGCTTCTTCCGGTGAGGAATGATCGGATCGAGTCCAGGGCTGTTCCTTGTATGCCTGCGTCGTGTAGTCTGGCGACTAGTGTGCGGTGGGAGACGGTGTCAAAGGCCGCTGATAGGTCGAGTAGGATGAGGGCTGCGGAGTGGCCTTGGTCCAGGAGGGTGCGGATGTCGTCTGTGGCGGCGAGTAGGGTGGTCTCTGTGCTGTGGTTGCTTCGGAATCCGGATTGGGACGGGTCGAGAACGGCGTTCTCTTCAATGAATCGTGTCAGTTTCCTGTTGACTGTTTTCTCTGCAACTTTGGCTGCGAAGGGGAGGAGCGAGATGGGCCGATAGTTCTTGAGGTCGGTGGGGTCAGCTGTGGGCTTCTTGAGCAGGGGTCTGACTTCTGCGCGCTTCCAGTCATCTGGGAAGGTGCCTGTTTTGAAGGTGGTGTTGATGGTGCGTTGTAGTTCGGGTGCGATGGTGGCCGGGACTCTGTGGTAGATGTGAGGGGGGCAGGGGTCGGTGGGGGCCCCCCGAGTGGATGCTTTTCATAGTCGAGGCGGTGTCTTCGGCCGTGATCGGTGTCCAGTTTGGAGATGGTGGGCTGGCTGGTGTTTCTGGGGGCGGGGGGCCGTCTGTGGCGCCTGGTGGATGGTCGATGAAGTTGTCGTAGAGGTTTTTGATCATGAGGTGGAAATAGGTTCCAAGCTTGTCGCAGAGGTCTTGGGATGGGGTGATGTCTGTGGCTTCGCTGCGTGGGTTGGTGAATTCCTGAATGACACTGAAAAGTTCCTTGGAGTTGGTTGAGTTGGCCAGGATTTTGTTGTGGATGAAGTTCCTCTTGGTGGCTCTGATCTGGTTGTGGTAGTCCGTCATGGCGTCCTTGTAGGTGGTGTGGTTTTCGGTTGTCTTGGTGTTTCTCCAGTTCTTCTCCAGGTGCGTCTGGCTTCTTGGAGAGCGGTGGTGAACCAGGCGGCTTTCCTGGGGCGTGGTCTGTCGGGGTTGCGTAGCGGGCGAGCTCGTCTGCGCAGTTCTCTGGCTGCGTCGTTTGCGTCGGGTGCCCAGGTGTGGTTGTCTCGGGTGAGGGTGGAGTTAAGTTGCTCGTCGGTAACCTTGCTCCAGTTCCTTCGAGGTGGGCGTGGGGCTGGTTTGGGTGCCTTAGGTTTGTTGATGGCGAAGTGTACGCAGTGGTGGTCGGTCCATGGTGGCTGCGTTGTGTGGCTGAATTGGACGCTGTTTCCTGCCGCGAAGATGGGGTCGAGGGTGTGTCCAGCTCTGTGGGTCGGTGTGTTGATGAGTTGTTTAAGTCCGATGCTGGCGAGGTTATCACGAAGGATAGTGAAGTTGGGGTCGCTGGGGTTGTCGAGGTGGAAGTTCAGGTCTCCAATGAGTATGTAGTTTGCTGAGGCGATGGCGTGGGGTGCGATGAAGTCGGTGATGGTGGTGGCAAAGGGTGTTCGGGGGCCGGGGGGTCTGTAGATGTGGGTTCCTCGGAGTGTGGCTTTGGGGGTGGTCTGGATCTGGAAGTGCAGGTGTTCGGCGGAGGGGAAGGTTTCGCTGGAGGTGGTGAGGCGGAGGGTGCTCTTGTGGGCGATGGCGAGGCCCCCTCCTGGGTGGTTGGGGCGGTCTTTCCTCTGGATTTTGTATCCGTCTGGGATGGCGGTGCTGATGTCGGGGGCGGAGGATGCGTTGGTCCAGGTCTCTGTGAAGAAGGCGATGTCGGGCGAGAGAGAGTCGAGTAGGTTCCAGATTTCCATGGCGTGTTTGTGTACGGAGTCGAACGTTGAGGAGGATGCATTTTAGGGTGTCGGCGGTGTTGGAGGCCGGGGTGGCGGTCTGGCAGCAGTAGAGGCAGGAGAACTGGCCGTGGGTCGTGTTCGGCGAGGCCTGTTGGCATTCTCTAAGTCTTCTAGGGTTGAGTGCGAGGAGGGTGGTGGTGTCGTAGCGATGGGTAGTGGGAGGTCCAGGGTTCCTGGCGCTGGCCGCGGACGGGCACAGACGGGCATGCCTTTTGCGCGCCGGCGGCGCGCCCGCTGGGCGCTGCCGCCATTAAGTAGCCATTCCAGTAGCCATCCAGTTGGCCATTCAGGGCCAACTGGATGGCACAAAGCTCAGGTGACTGCCCAAACCAAAAGATTATGCATACGGCATTACTGTGATCTCTAGATGGGGTAGAGAGAATGGCCTTACACATGATAACTTGGCGTTCACTTGCCACCACCAAAGGTCTTGGGCTGTCTCCTTCAAGATGCAGATAGTTTTCGACAGACAGCGCCTGTACTGCACCCTTTGGACACAGAAGTTCTACTGCAAGACCTACAGGTGACAGCAAGCACAATGGACCAGGAGTATGCAGGAGGCCAGAGGACCAAGAAACTTCAAAACAACTTCCCCGAGACCACGTATGGAACCCGAAACATCATGATGACATTCTGAATGTCCTGCAATTATTTCAGGGGGGAAACACCAACATGTCCAGGTTAACAGGGAGTCCACTGTGTTGGCATGAGATGGGACTTCAGTTTACTGATGGAAAACCCCAGGAATGAAAACAGGGCAATCATCGTTCAGGTGTGGTTTGCGACTGACTGTTGCTTGCTCACTTTGCTCAGCCATTCGTCAAGGTAGGGGCCTACATGTATCCCTGACCTATGAGGGTGGACTGAGTTAATCTTTGTAAACAACTGAGAGGCGGTTGTGAAGCCAAAGTGCATAGTGCCAAATCTCAAATAGCCATAACCTACGACGAACCGAAGATAGTGTTTGCAGGCCTGCAGGAGGTGCACATTCAAATATGAGTCCATGAGTCCAAGGATAGCATCCAATCCCTTGCGTCCAGGGTAGAAAGAGCCTGGGCAAGGGTGAACATATTTAATGTATCCCTTCATAGGAAGGCATTCGGGGGCAAAGATTCAAAACTAGCTTGATCACTTTGCCTTTTGAAGGCACCAGGATGTAACAGGAGTAATACCCCATTTCCAATTCCCATACTCAATGTCCCCTTGGCCCATAACGGTCAAAGCAGCTTGGAAGACAATGCGTTAGGTGAGGTGGAAGAGTGCTGCCCCCTGCCATCACCACATCAACTGAACTCATGAAAATCTGGGCTGCTTAATTCATTGCGAGGACTGCTGTTCTCAACAGTTTAGGTCAGGCAAATAACCTCTGAATTTTCTGCATTGTTGGTGAAACTAGCAGGCCGTGAAAGCAAGCCTATGGAACTGCCCGAAATGTGGCTGTTTCTAAAAAATTCTAGCACAGAGATTGCTTTTTCTTTAAGAGTCTTGATCTATCAATGGTCATGTCCATTTACAGATCCCTGAACTACACTGGAAAACCCAGTAGCTCACACCCAGGCAGAATGTTTGATCACAACACTGGTGCCCATGGCCTGGCTTATGCAGTCCATTGTGTGGAGGGTTGGCCTTCAAGATATATTTTGCATCATCCTGTCTATCTTGAATTTATTAGGCAAGGGTGTTCCTGAACTCGTCGGTGATGGCCAGAAAGATCTCGCTGTCCATGCCCCAAAGGATGTGTGTTTATCTGTCCAGGAGATACACAGCCTTCATGGACCTAAGGGTCAAACTGGCGGAAGAGAACATCCTTCTGCAAAGTGTGTCAATGCGCTTTGACTTCTTATCGACGGGCGCAGAAGGAAACACAGTGGGCTTGACCTAACTTGTGGAAGCTTGGACCACCAAGCTCTCATGCGCTGTGTGCTGAATCAGAAAAACCGAGTCACCAGGGGCTGGACTATGTCATCTAGCTACAGGACAACTAGCTGGGGGAACCGAGCCCTGTTTCGTCCTAGCAGCCATCAGAGCATTAGGTAAGGCTGAAAGGCCTGAAAGGCAGCAAAGGCACTTACATGGCAGGTCCATGCTGTAGGCTCTGTGCTTTTGTTTAAACCCAAGGAAGTTGTAAATCAAGTATGTCAGCTGCCCTGCAGACAACCATTGAAAAGGAGCCAATTTCCACTGTGATTGGATCTGGTTGAAAATTTGAGTTAAGTGTCAGAAGTGTCCAACCCACTAGAGTTTTATCCACCGCTCATCATCGTCATTGTGTGGTATTTGTTTAAGCCCTTGAACTTGCGTCTGAATAGTCGAACAGAGGCTCAATCCTCATGTAGTACCTTCATGAGCTAGTGGCTGTGGATTAGACAATGTTAGGGGCTTTGCTTTGATTAATTCATAGCATGACAACGGCCTACAGTGGGCCAATGCCGGCTCCAGGTCAGGGAATGATGTTGGGATCCGATCCGGATTAGCAAGAAGTGGAGTTGGGACGGTGCGGTCAGGACTGACATTTCTTCAGGGGCCAGAACGGAACTGTGGGCCAGCGCCAGCAATGAACTGGTAGCAGGCCCAGTTGAGGAAATCAGAGCCTAGGAAGGACTTGTCAGAGAAACTGAGACAGGTGGCCCCCCAATTACATGGGGTGTTAAATTAATCCAAAGAGAACCAGCATCAATTTGAAGATCTACAGCATGCCTGTTTAAAGGCCTCTATCTGATGGGGGGGGCATTCGACAATGGCTCTGGGAACACTAGGTCTAGTCTCGAAATGGACTCGGAGTCAGAAGACACCTGTGGAGTTAGGCACTTGGAATGCCATCTTTGTGGCTTCTGGCTAACTCTGAAAGGGTGTGGGGGGGGGGGCGAATCCTGTTAAGCCTTCTTGCACTTCTTGTGCAATCTAGACTTAGCCTAACCCAAAGACTTGAACTGAAAGCAGGAGTTGGCATGGGAACAGCCCTGCTACTTGGAGGGAGAGTAGGATCGCTGTCTTGAGCACGACCTCTTTCCATGTTCTGCAAGAGTTTTTCTTCCAGCTTCTTGATTGACATTGGGTGCACCAGAGTGCATTTGCAGTACAACTTCGAATCATGACCGGAACCAAAGCACCACAAACAAACATTGTGAGGTTCTGTGGCCAACATCTGCTTCCAACTACCCCAACTTGAAACTATAACCTAGCTTTACATTTTACATGTATGTATTTTTATACATATTGTTTTGCAGGTGACCGCCAGTGGATCCCCTTCTTGGATTCACAAAGGACTACTGGATGGTTTTGTATTACATTATACTATTATATTATTTTCTGAGCACAACCTCGAAGCAGAAGCACTATCACTATAGGTGCTGACGAATGCCGCAACACCTCGTCTGAGGGTTATCGGCAGAAACATGTTGACCTACCATGGTGACACCTCTGCAGGTTTAATTCTTCCTGCAGTGTTTTTTTGTTTTTTACCCTGACCAAGGGGTGCAAGAATAAAAGTGTTCACGTACCCTGTAGCCAGTTTTGATTATCACACTATTTTTTGAACGCTCTGCTTACCTCACTACCCCCAGCTCATTATAGGGTATTTATTATACCTCTGAAAACATTCGCTGTACTCCTCTCTCTCAGTGAGAGGGTTGTAGCCCGCACTGTGACTAGTTATCATGGTGCAAGGAGGTTCCCGATGATGAAGCATGCCGCCTATGGTGGGTGAGGGAAATCATCCTTTAAAAGGAATACTACATCTCAGCTAGGTTACTTTGTTTCTGATTTAAAAAAATTCTTGTTCAGACCCAGGTGTTCTATTGTGTTAAACAACATCTGCTTCCTGCAGGGAGGACACGTTTTAAAACTGGTTGTCTTGGGTAAAGACATTTTCTCTGGCACACTGTCTATTGTTGAAATTTGGCATTGGTACAACTGAGGAAGTTTGGAGCGTAGATCAGTATCCGTGTTGACGGGCATGAAAAGAACGGAACAGATCAGCGTGCAGAGGTGGTGCCTTCATATAACTCCACACAGTCACATACGAGGCACAGTCAGACGCCGTGACCTTAACGGCTCATGAGAACAATTGCTGTTGATGACCCGGATCCAGTCTGGCGCCTGGGAATATTCTATGGGTGAGGAATCAGCAGTAAGAAATATGCATCAGAAGAATGAAAATTTACCAACCATAAAATCAAGAGTGGGCTAATGGATAGTCACACTGCTATTATGGTGTACAGTTAGTCACCAAGAGAGACAGCACAAGCCTGAGGCAGTGGACCATACCAGTGCCTCGCTCTTACGGCTAGTTCTCAGCCTGTGCAGATTGTTCAGAGGCAAGCTCACTTTTATCTCTGTGGCAGCACTATCAGCCTGTCTGTATACCATGCGCATTACACCTTTGATGTTCATCGCTCCTGTTCCCACCACTCACCTGCTAGCTGCCGCAGCCCATGCCCCCAAAATGGGTCAGTCTTGGTGTCGCAAGACACAGCATCAACTGATGACAATGTGCTGTCTAGTTGATGTCAACCACCGAAATGTCTTTGGATAAAGCAGCAGAAGCAGCAACGGTCCTCATGGGGTATGCACAAATGCCAGCTGGAGGGCATTTTTAGGCTAAGACAGAACAGATCTTAATACAAAGGGTAACTCAAGCTGAGATTTTGCACTTGGCTACTGATTTGCCCATCTTAAACACAGCGAAGTACAAATGGAGCTAAAGATCAAGGAGGGGTGTCTGAGCCAAAAACAAATCAGATTCATGTACACTGCAATCCTCTAACTAGCAATAGCAGCTTTCATACATGGTGTAACTAGCACCACCCCTATGAAGGGGAGAGTCTGTTTACAGACAAGATGAGATTTTTGGGTGTTGATGTAAAGTCCAAGTTGTGAAAAAGGGTCATGGTGCACTGAAGATTTTCCATGACTAACCTAAGAGAACCTGGGATTCGTCCGCCAGTTGCCCAAGTAGAGAAATAAAATGCTTCCAGACCTTTCCAGTGAAGCCACCACCATTGCCAACACCTTTAAGAACATAATATAAGAACAGTGAAAAGTGATAGTGCTGCGCCCCTGGGTGAACCTCAAGTAGCACCTATGAGTGAGTAGAACTGGAAGATGCAAGTTGGCATCCTGCAGCCAATCTCTCGCATTGAAAGTCAATAGAAACTAGACCAGGGCCAGTATTTTAAACCTGTCCTGCTTAATTGAAAGATTCAAGAGGCGAAGCTCCTGGATTGGTCTCAGGTCTCTGTTCTTCTTGAGGTTAAAATCCCATGCCCCTTTCCTCCAAGGGCTCCACCTCTATGGTTTCTTCAACAGGGCAAGAACCACCACCTCCAAGATTGATGCAAGAGCTTGAGAGCATGTTCTGGTGGAGGAAGTGTGGTGTGGAGAAGACGACGGAAAGGGTAGGGGGCAGGCCATAAGGACTACCTGGATATCCCAGTGATCCAACACGATTGCCTCTCAATTGGTAGAGAAACGGGGGACCCTCTTCCCCAAAGAAGTAGGTGGCATTAAGGAGGGGGCAGTCATAGTGCTTTTGAGGCAATAGAGCCAGCAGATCATGGTAGGGACTGTAGCATCTGCTGTTGCTGGTGATGGCATTTTCTAGATCCACCCTTGTTCAAAAAGAAGCAATACAAGTGTTGTGCATCTGGAACAGCTGATAAAGTTGAAGATGTTAAGACTGTTGTACCAGAAAGAGTCTCTGAAATTTTCAGTACTGCAGGGGGAAATGTTTTGCCAGGGAAGCTAGGCACTGCAATCAAACCATGGCTTGGCTATTTTTGAAACACTCTGCTTGCCATCAAAGGGCATGACCATGAGGGTTGGTTAAACTTCTACTGAGAATCTAGTATTATGCATTTTAGCATTGCGGCCTAAGGTGACAACTGTGCCCATGGATCAAGCCACGCCATTCATGGAATTCAGGTCATACTTTAGTATTTGTTGGCACATGTCCAAACCATAGTAGACAAAATCATCTAAAGGGTTTTTCATGGGCTGAGAAAATATGATAACTGTAATTTTAGCTAGTTTCCTCAGGGTGTGGGCACAGTGCCCCAAAAGGAACATTTTTGTGGGGCAACAGGTGAGGCTGCCAGAGGCAAAAGCATTTTGGCCCACAGAGTCCTGTCTCCTAGACTCTTGATTTGGAAAGTACATAAGAAAGGCACTTGAGTTCAGCTTATCAGGGGAGGCTTGGAACACTCTCCAGAGAGGGATCTGATGACAAAAAGTTTGAGCCACAAGCTGCAGGTCTGTATAGTCGAGTGATTTACTTGTGGACTGCCAGATCAATGAAGGGTTTCTCCCAGGCACACATGACAATCTACAAACGTGTCTTGTTAAACAGTAGCAGATGCTCTGAAACTGCAGAGAAAGGTTAAAATATCTCTATTAAAATGTTAGACTTGACATTAGTGGTAGGCAAATAAAATTTTAAACCTTCTGCTGCTTTCTGTTCCACCAACATGAATAACAAAACGATTTCTAAAGGACGTCCAGAATTGTAACAAAATATCCCCTTCTAGAGACATGTCCAGGCCATTTGTGTTTTATTAGTCTAGGAATAGGTCAGTGTTAGAACTGGGGGTCTCTAGTTGGCAGAGGTAGGTACCTTTGTCCAAATAGGGACACTTGCTTCAAGTCAGGGTAAGGGGGTACACTCCTGAAATAACCCCTGCTCACCCTCTTGGTAGCTTGGCACGAGCAGACAGGCTTAGTTCAGAGGCAGTGTGTAAAGCATTTGTGAACACATACAGTAATCCAGTGACAACACTACAAATGGACACCACACAGGTTGTATTATAAAAATATCTTTTATATAGATTTACCACAAGACCATAAATGACATAAATAATCCACAATACTGTACTTTAAGGATGGTAGAATTAGCTTGAGTCTCTTAAAATAGCAATGCGACACTTTGAGTTCAATGTACCTTAAGATGCGTAACGCAGGGCAACGAAAAGTGTTGCAGGGAAGGTGATGCGGTAGTCCCTTACACGCAAGGACGTTGATGCGTTGAAGATCTGGTGCAAAAGAAACAAAGTGGCATCTTCTTGAGGTTGCAACAACGAAGAGGTGATGCGTGCACGCCCGACGGCCGTGCGACGATTGCGATGAGTCTTTGGAGCCGCGACAGGCCCTGCGACACGCTTCCCTGGCGATGCGACGGCGTCTGATGCGAGGTCGACGATCTTCTCCTGGGATGCGGGGCGCGCCTCGTGTTGCGATGCGTCGGCGTCTTATGCGAGGTCGATGCTCTGCCCCGGGGATGCGACGGCGTCTGATGCGATGGCGACACTTTTCTCCGGTGCTGCGAGGCGCTTCGAAGGGTGCGGCGCGCTTCTTCGGGGATGCGCCGGCGTCTGCTGCGACGTCGACACCTTTCTCCGGCGATGCGATACTCAGCGGCTGCGGCGACACGCTTCTTCGTGTTGAGTCGCGCTTCCAGCTCCCAGAGACACGCAAGTGTGTCAGAAGGTCCAATTTCCCAGCAAGGGAACACAGGGGGAGCTGGTGGGTGAAGTCTGTTTTCCCCGAGACTTCAGCAGGAGGCAAGCTCTAAAATCAAGCCCTTGGAGATCCTTCACAAGTTGATGAAAGTACACACCAAGTTCCTCTCTCCTTTCTTTGGCAGTTTGGCAACCACTGCAGGCCAATCCCCCAAGCAGCACTTCAGCTTAGGGAAAGTCACTCCTCAGTTTCTTCTTGGTTCCGCTCCTCAGCAAAGGTTTCTTCTTGTTTCCCAAAAGTGATCTAATTTCCTAGGGGTCTGGGTCCCCTTTTTATACACCTTTTCTCTTTGTTCTCTGGAGGCAGAGAGGCCTCTGCCTAGCCCAAAACCAGTTCTGGTCAGTCCTGGAGCACTTTGTTTTTCTGACTCCTTCTTTCCTTTCAGATTGTGGGGCAGAGTGCTCAGCCGCCCGGCAGGAGGTGGAGCCAGCATTGTGGAAGGCAGGCACAGCCCTATTCAGACCCAGGTGCAACTCCTCCCTCCACTCTGGATGCAGATCTTTCTATTCAGCCCTGTGCTGACTCACCCCGTCTCCTGTAGCCACCCCCAGCCCCTGTCACTCAATCTCCAGACAAGGAATACACAACCTAGCAGAGGCAGGCTTGGAAGTTTAGGCAAGAAAATACCCACTTTCTAAAAGTGGTATTTTCAAACACAGAATGTTAAAACCAACTTCACTAAAAGATGTATATTATCATTCTGAGTTCAGGCATACTAAATTCGTTTTTCTACCATGTTCCCTGGGTCAGTTCTGACTATAAGGTGTAATAGTCAGTCTGCCCATTCTGGCCTATGGGGAGCAGGTAGCCTTGCAATAGTGAAAAACGAAAATGGCTGTAATTCACTATTAGGACATGCCACACACACCAGGGCATGTCCTACCTTGTACTCACAATGCACCCTGCCCTAGGGCCTACTTTAGGGGTGACCAACATGCAGTAAAGGGAAGGTTTAGGGACTGGTAAGTGGGTGTACTCACCAAGTCGACATGGCAGCCCTAGGCTGCACACAGGCTCTGCAATGGCAGGCCTGAGACACATTTTACAAGCTGCTTCTGTGGGTGGCACAACCAGTGCTGCAAGCCCACCAGCAGCATTGGCTTTACAAGCCCTGGGCACACTCAGTGCTCTGTACTAGGGACTGACAAGTAAACCAATCATCCAATCATGGAGCCACTAATACATACATCAATTTATAATAGGGAGAGCATATGCACTTTAGCACTGATCAGCAGTGGTGAAGTGCCCAGAGTCATAAAACAGCCAACAACAGGTCAGAAAAAATATAGGAGGAAGGCAAAAGTTTAGGGATGACCCTGCAAAAGGGCCAAGTCCAACACAACCCCCTTCCAGCCAAAAACGCAGGGGAGACCAATCACTACACTGATGGGCTTCTCTGCTTTGGGCGATAGAACATGGACCCTGGCCCACAACAGCAGGGGCATATTCCAGTTCTACGCCAATCTGAACCTATTTGGATCCCTCTGTCCATACTCTCAGGGTACACCAAGCTAATCCATGGGGAACCCTTCTCCTCACCTGTGGACACCATCTGTGCAGCACCTAACCTTAACTTGCTCACAGGTGTGTCCCCACAGACAGACAGCAAGCCACAGTGGCCACTGACAGTGGTCAGGGATGAGACCCAGGCCTTATGCCTCTCAGGGCTCTCAAACCTCTGTGGCGTCAGAGAGTGGGGGGCAGTAGCCCCAGGTGCCTGGCATCCTTTGTCCACTCTCCCTCCTGTCAGGTCAGGTATGACATCCTGACACTGACCTACCAGCCCCAGGCCTGTACCCGGCGGCTGGACTGGAGACTGGGGTGGGCTTTCCCACACCCGGTCCTCCTCCTTGGGGCTCTGTACCCTCCCACCTGGAGCGGTACCCCCTTCCAGAATTGCCAGGGCACCTGTGGCAGGTGTCCTGCACAATTCTCCCACCAGTTCAGGGGTTCTATCCTGCAACTGGGCGTCCAGGTCAGGGGGGACACCCTGAACCTGGTCCTCCATTCTAGGGTCTAAACCCTCCAGTTGAACCGGGGTCAGAGGCGAGGACTCCCTCCCTCTGCACCCCCTTCCAGAGTACTGCCCCCTCCCATCAGGAGCGGTACCCCCTACCAGAATTGTCAGGGCACCTGTGGCAGGTGTCCTGCACAGACTCGCCCACCAGTTCAGGGGTTCTATCCTGCAACTGGGATCCCAGCATAGGGTCTGTACCCTTATACTGGGCAGAGGCCAGGGGTGAGGCTGTCCTCTCCCGCCCCCTTACTGGGGTCCTGCACCCTCCCACCTGGAGCGGTGCCCCCAGAAGACAAACTGGTAGGGGCACTGTAAGCAGCTGCCCCTTCCTCCAGGTCAGGGGGACACCCTGAACCTGGCCCTCCAACCCAGGGTCTGTACCCTTAGGCTGGACCTGTGCCTGGCAACCCAGGACTTCCGGGAGGGTACACCAACCCCCCCAAGGGAAACACACTCCTCTAGAGTTGTGTAAGAATCTGCCTGGCGCACCAGGACTTCCTGGGGAGCACGCATGCCCCCCCAGAGGGTAACACATCTCTCATGTGTTGTGTGACAGTCTGCCTGGTGCAGATCTCCCGACCCCTGTCCATCTGACAGTGCGCGAAGATCCCCCAGGACAGAAGTGGTGTCACCATGGTCATTCACTGGTGACTCAGCCCTTCTGGCTGGTCCCTGACCCACTGGTTCTTCCACTGGGGACTCTCTCCCCCTCTCACCCCTCACTCTGGACTTCTGCACCCTCCCAAGTGGAGCGGCACTGCCAGATACCAGAAACACTGGAGCTCCATTTACAGACGCTCCAGGTTCTCTAGACACTAGGAGATCCTCAACAGGCGGCCCATCAGGACAGCCTAGGCTCCCTACCTGGGGTTCCCTTAAAGAACCATCCAGGCTCTGAGACTGGGTTTCGGGCACCTTGGGACACGCAGCCCCACACTCACTCCTTCTCCACTGAGACAGGACGTGAGTCCCTACACCCCTCCCATTACCACGGGACCTAGCTGGGCTACACTGAACCACTCCCACCACTCTGGGTTGGAAGACACCTGAGCCACTCCTCTTAGGGTCACTCCCCAATGCCTCTTCAGACCCTCTGGAATCCACCAAAAGGTCTGCCTCCAATGTGAGCTCCCTGAGGTCAGAGAACCCACACTCCAACAGGTGTTGGCATAGCTCTGGAAAACAGGGACTTACAATATGCTCTCCCAAAATTGGATCACACAGTCCCCCACAGGGGTTAACCAAACTATCCTTCACCTCACCATCCAGTGCCTTGCACACATACTCCACACCACTCTCCTGAGATTGGCAAGACAGTATCTGACTGTCTCTGTCACTCAACCCACACTCTTCTGGGCGGTCTTCACACTCACATACCAGGACTTCAACTGTGGGGGAACCACTCTCCCTGCACCTCCCATCTAGAGTCAGTAGAGTGTCCCTCCTGCTACTAGGACCATGAATCCCTGCGTCAGTTTCCCTATTCCTCTCAGGGACACTGCGCACTACTGGAGCTACCTCATGTCCTTGAACCTCCTGGTGTATGTTAACCCCCTCCAAGTCAGGCGCCACATCTCAGGGTGTGTGTACTACTCCCTCAGCACTAGATAACATAATTTTGCTGCCACCATCTGAGCTGGACTCCCCCTCCAACTCAGCAAAGCTCATGTCCTGAGCTGCCCAAATTTCTTCTTCTTGGGCTAAGGCACTCATGGCCTCCAGCCTCTCGAGCTCTAAATCAAGCTCCCTCATTCTCAACTCATGCTCCTGATCCATTCTTTTCTCTTCTAAGGCCAACTTTCTAGATTGCAATTCAAATTCCAACTGCCCCTTGAACTTGAGCTTGGTCAGCTCCATTTCATGCATCCTACTCTTTTCTCTGTCCTCCAGCTCTTCTGGGGACAGACCTCTGGAGGAAACACTGCTACCCACGGGGGAAGATTCTCTCCTCTCCCCTGGACCCACTGGCCCATCCAGCTGCTCATTTGCATTCTCAGCCCCCTCCTCATTTTCAGGGGTATTCCTTGCTTCGACCCAGGCCCTCAGCGCCTTTTGGATCTCATCCTTCTTGGAGAGACCGGTCATTGAAACTTTGAATCTTCTGCAGAAATGCTTGAGCTGTTTCAAGTTGTAGCATTCTAGTTTCTCCTCTTCCCAATCATTATCAACAGATGCTATGGATACCTGCCGGAAACTAGAGAAGAAATGGCACAGTGATAAGACACCGGACAGCCACGCAGCCCACAAAGACGCCATCCGTAACCACCACCACCTCATCAAGTCCGCCAAGAGAATCTCCTTCAAAGACCGCCTCGACAACAACGCACACAACAGCAAGGAGCTTTTCAACATCGTGAAGGAACTCTCCAACCCCAGCTCCAACACCAACGACATCCCGCCGTCGCAACCCCTGTGCGATTCCCTCGCCACCTTCTTCCACCGCAAGATCGCCGACATCCACGACAGCTTCAACACCCAGACAGCCCCAACTAAGATCGATGCACCAGACCCGCCGCACACCATCGACCACGACCCCCTGCCAGCCTGGGCCAGCGTGAACATCGAGGACACCATCAAGACCATGAGCACAATACACTCCGGCTCCCCGTCAGACCCTTTCCCGCACCACATCTTCAACAAAGCCAGCAGCTCCATCGCACCCCACCTGTGCAACATCATCAATCTCTCCTTCGAGACCGCGACCTTCCCAGAGAGCTGGAAACACGCAAAGATCAACGCCCTACTCAAAAACCCAAGGCGGACCCGAGAGACCTCAAGAACTTCCGGCCCATCTCCCTGCTTCCGTTCCCAGCCAAGGTCATCGAGAAGATCGTCAACAAACAGCTAACCCGATACCTCGAAGAAAACAGCATCCTGGACCCATCCCAATCGGGGTTCCGCAGCAACCACAGCACTGAGACTGCCCTCATCGCCGCCACCGACGACATCAGGATCCTGCTGGACAACGGTGAGACCGCAGCCCTCATCCTGCTGGACCTCTCCGCCGCCTTCGACACTGTCTGCCACCGCACTCTACGCGCACGCCTCCACAACGCAGGGATCCGAGACAAGGCCCTGGAATGGGCCACCTCCTTCCTCGCCGGCAGAACCCAGAGAGTCCGCCTCCCACCATTCCGATCCGAAGCCTCCGAGATCATCTGCGGCGTACTCCCAGGGATCGTCCCTCAGCCCAACACTGTTCAACATCTACATGGCCCCGCTCGCACGCATCGCCAGACAGCACGACCTCAACATAATCTCCTACGCCGACGACACTCAACTGATCCTCTCCCTCACCAAGGACCCCCTCGCCGCCAAATCCAACCTCCATGAAGGAATGAAGGCCGTCGCCGATTGGATGAAGATCAGCCGACTAAAACTGAACACGGAGAAGACAGAGGTCCTCATCCTCGGCTCCAACCCCTCAGCCTGGGACGACTCCTGGTGGCCAACGACGCTGGGAGCAGCCCCGACACCCACCGACCACGCACACAACCTGGGAGTCATCCTCGACTCAACGCTCTCCATGGCCAAGCAAGTCAACGCAGTCTCATCCTCCTGCTTCAACACCCTCCGCATGCTTCGCAAGATCTACAGGTGGATCCCGACAGACACGAGAAGAACAGTCACCCAGGCCCTCGTCAGCAGCAGACTTGACTATGGGAACGCCCTCTACGCGGGAGCCCCGGCCAAGCTCATCAAGCGACTGCAACGCATACAAAACGCCTCCGCACGCCTGATCCTCGATGTACCACGCCACAGCCACATCACCCCCACCTGAGGAACCTGCACTGGCTCCCCGTCGACAGGAGAATCTCCTTCAAACTCCTCATCCACGCACACAAGGCACTCCACAAGACTGGCCCAGCCTACCTCAACAGATGACTCCTCTTCTACGTCCCCAACCGCCAACTCCGCTCCGCCGACCTCTCCCTCGCCACCGTCCCTCGCATTCGAAGAACCACCACCGGCGGCAGATCCTTCTCCCACCTCGCCGCCAAGACCTGGAACACCCTTCCACTAAGCCTACGACAGACCCAAGACCTGCTGACCTTCAGGAGGCTACTCAAGACCTGGTTGTTCGACCAGTAGCAGCACCCCCCCTTTTTTTCCCCAGCGCCTTGAGACCCTCGCGGGTAAGTAGTGCGCTTTACAAATTCTGTGATTGATTGATTGATTGATTGATGCTGCTGTATCCATGGTGATTAAACTTGGCAGTTTTTAGCAAAAATAGAAAGTCCCAGAAAAGAATATCTACCAAAAGTATGTGGTTGCGTTATGGTCTGCACTCACTAGGTAGTGTTCACCAATCACTGTACATGAGTCACAAATGCAAGTCCAGAATCCTCACCGCTGACCACCAATGTTAGAACTGGGGGTCTCTAGTTGGCAGAGGTAGGTACCTTTGTCCAAATAGGGACCCTTGCTTCTAGTCAGGGTAAGGGGGTACACTCCTGAAATAACCCCTGCTCACCCTCTTGGTAGCTTGGCACGAGCAGACCGGCTTAGTTCAGAGGCAGTGTGTAAAGCATTTGTGAACACATACAGTAATCCAGTGACAACGCTACAAATGGACACCACACAGGTTGTATTATAAAAATAAGAATCTTTTATATAGATTTACCACAAGACCATAAATGACATAAATAATCCACAATACTGTACTTTAAGGATGGTAGAATTAGCTTGAGTCTCTTAAAATAGCAATGCGACACTTTGAGTTCAATGTACCTTAAGATGCGTAACGCAGGGCAACGAAAAGTGTTGCAGGGAAGGTGATGCGGTAGTCCCTTACACGCAAGGACGGTGATGCGTTGAAGATCTGGTGCAAAAGAAACAAAGTGGCGTCTTCTTGAGGTTGCGACAACGAAGAGGTGATGCGTGCACGCCCGACGGCCGTGCGACGATTGCGATGAGTCTTTGGAGCCGCGACAGGCCCTGCGACACGCTTCCCTGGCGATGCGACGGCGTCTGATGCGAGGTCAACGATCTTCTCCTGGGATGCGGGGCGCGCCTCGTGTTGCGATGCGTCGGCGTCTGATGCGAGGTCGATGCTCTGCCCCGGGGATGCGACGGCGTCTGATGCGATGGCGACACTTTTCTCCGGTGCTGCGAGGCGCTTCGAAGGGTGCGGCGCGCTTCTTCGGGGATGCGCCGGCGTCTGCTGCGACGTCGACACCTTTCTCTGGCGATGCGATACTCAGCGGCTGCGGCGACACGCTTCTTCGTGTTGAGTCGCGCTTCCAGCTCCCAGAGACACGCAAGTGTATCAGAAGGTCCAATTTCCCAGCAAGGGAACACAGGGGGAGCTGGTGGGTGGAGTCTGTTGTCCCTGAGACTTCAGCAGGAGGCAAGCTCTAAAATCAAGCCCTTGGAGATCCTTCACAAGTTGATGAAAGTACACACCAAGTTCCTCTCTCCTTTCTTTGGCAGTTTGGCAACCACTGCAGGCCAATCCCCCAAGCAGCACTTCAGCTTAGGGAAAGTCACTCCTCAGTTTCTTCTTGGTTCCGCTCCTCAGCAAAGGTTTCTTCTTGTTTCCCAAAAGTGATCTAATTTCCTAGGGGTCTGGGTCCCCTTTTATACACCTTTTCTCTTTGTTCTCTGGAGGCAGAGAGGCCTCTGCCTAGCCCAAAACCAGTTCTGGTCAGTCCTGGAGCACTTTGTTTTTCTGACTCCTTCTTTCCTTTCAGATTGTGGGGCAGAGTGCTCAGCCGCCCGGCAGGAGGTGGAGCCAGCATTGTGGAAGGCAGGCACAGCCCTATTCAGACCCAGGTGCAACTCCTCCCTCCACTCTGGATGCAGATCTTTCTATTCAGCCCTGTGCTGACTCACCCTGTCTCCTGTAGCCACCCCCAGCCCCTGTCACTCAATCTCCAGACAAGGAATACACAACCTAGCAGAGGCAGGCTTGGAAGTTTGGGCAAGAAAATACCCACTTTCTAAAAGTGGTATTTTCAAACACAGAATGTTAAAACCAACTTCACTAAAAGATGTATTTTATCATTCTGAGTTCAGGCATACTAAATTCGTTTTTCTACCATGTTCCCTGGGTCAGTTCTTTCTATAAGGTGTAATAGTCAGTCTGCCCATTCTGGCCTATGGGGAGCAGGTAGCCTTGCAATAGTGAAAAACGAAAATGGCTGTAATTCACTATTAGGACATGCCACACACATCAGGGCAGGTCCTACCTTTTACTTACATTGCACCCTGCCCTAGGACCTACTTTAGGGGTGACCAACATGCAGTAAAGGGAAGGTTTAGGGACTGGTAAGTGGGTGTACTCACCAAGTCGACATGGCAGCCCTAGGCTGCACACAGGCTCTGCAATGGCAGGCCTGAGACACATTTTACAAGCTGCTTCTGTGGGTGGCACAACCAGTGCTGCAAGCCCACCAGCAGCATTGGATTTACAAGCCCTGGGCACACTCAGTGCTCTGTACTAGGGACTGACAAGTAAACCAATCATCCAATCATGGAGCCACTAATACATACATCAATTTATAATAGGGAGAGCATATGCACTTTAGCACTGATCAGCAGTGGTGAAGTGCCCAGAGTCATAAAACAGCCAACAACAGGTCAGAAAAAATATAGGAGGAAGGCAAAAAGTTTAGGGATGACCCTGCAAAAAGGGCCAAGTCCAACAGTCAGCATTTGTACTTCAAGAGAGCAGGAGGTTATCAGCCTGAGTCATCACCCTATGTACGTGCATAGTCGTTATTGGGCATGTCACATGCATCAGAGCCTGTCCGAAAAAGTTCCTCAAATGCGCATATATCTAGACCGAAGGAATTGTGACATCAAAACAGACCCAAACCTTTTTTTTTTAAAATCCTACGATGTCAGCCGAATTCAAAGGTTTTAAAGTGGTGCCAAAATCTGCTCCGAGGGAAGATCTCCGATTGTGTCATAGGTGGTGCTGAGCACCAGGAATTGGTGCTTTGGAGGGCACTGTGGAGGTGCTGAGTTGGGCATCAGGGCAAGAGCTACAAGAATTGCCAAAACCAAAGGAGTGCACCTACACTAGGAAGGAGCCTAGAGTGCAATAGACTGTCCTGCAGTTATCCAGCAATGACTGCCAGCAAGCCTCGACCTGTGCAGGCTTGGTCAAGGGTATCAGGAATTCCAGCTTCGTCTTTTTCAGCGGCAGAATCAGCTTTAAGGAAAAGCATGTCATCTGGAATGATCCCTTGGAAGAGGATTTATCTTTCCTATGGTGTTTTTTGTAGGAAGACCCAACGGGAGATTGTCCATTGTCAGGAAACGTACTAGAAGGAGATGGTATCTACTTTGGCAAATTCCTGCGGGCTTTTCTGCAAACATAGCTTGTACTCTCACTCTTGGATGCCTACAGGTGTATCAAGGAATGAGTTGCAGGGAGAGGCTCTTGATGTGTGGATCCATCAAGGACATCTTCTTAGGATACCTGCGACAGGGTTTAAACCTTGAAATCATTGGAACCAATTGATCTAGTACCTATCGAGATCCGAGGAACTTTGTCGGTGAATCATCGAGAAGAGCTCCAGTCCCGCAGAAAAACGGGGACGGATGCCAGCGTGCAATCTGGCATTTTAAATATTCAGGAATCTTAACATCCTGGGCAAATGGCATCACGCTGTAAGTGCAAGGTGCCACCCGGAGGTGCTGCTAATCTATTTCTGTGGAAGAGTTTCTGTATCTAGTCTGGAAGATATTCATAGGGTTAGGAATCGGTGGGAAGAAGTATTCATCAGAAAAGAAAAGTTTGTGCCCTGGCACTTTTTTAAACCAAATTAAGAACTGTGGGAACTTTTCAGGTTTCAGAAAAACATTCATTATAACAATTAGCCCTGGAACCCAAATAACTGGGTAAGACAAAGGAGATCCAACTCAATAAAGTAAAGAGGAAAGGCTTTAGTCATCATCATAAATAGCTTTATTTCGATATAAATATCATAAAAGCATCGACCAATTCATCAAATATATCAAATAAAGTTAAAGGGAAGAAAAGTTTAAAAGAAAAAAAAAATACAATCATATACAAACAATAAAAGTAAAAAGATACAATTCCAAAACCGTTAAGACCTAAAGCTATTTTCACTAGATTCTAGATTCATTTAAAAAGTTTAAAATAATTAAAACCAACTGAATGCTATACGAAATCAAACCCCATATATTCTGTACCATGGATCCTTGGCCCCGCACATTGGATTCACCAGCTACTCATCGACAGAAGGGCTGCCCTCTGTATAGCCCCACACCTGGTAATCCATGCGCATCCCAAAAACTTGGCTACTCCGCAAACAAACAGGGTGCTCGTGTCCGATTTAAGTATGCGTAAAGCAACTCTGTAATCCAGAGAGCCTAGTTGTTTGCATATGGGCACAAGCCACCTGGACCTTGCGCCTGCGTGTGCAGGACACGCAAACAGAAGGTGTGCAACACTCTCCTTTATGGTGCCGCACAGGGGCATTCTGCAGTAGTGCGGTGCGGTGGTAGCCATTTTGCGGTATATTCCCGAACTGGGAGGGAGCCAAACCTAAATTGAATGTACAATGTCCTGTCTCTGGGGACCTGAATTGTGTCCATGTATGATTCTAAACCTCTCTGGAGCTTATGTTGGAAGAACTCCTCCGTAAGTCTTCCCATGTTAGAATTACTAAGTTCCTTAGCCTCAATCCAGGCCCAATAGGCCCGTTTAAGGTCCTCTTTGCTTGGTGGAATTTGGGTATCCCAAGAGTCCTTAAAGTCAAGAGCAATTATTAATGATTTGAGATTGGAGATCCATTTGATCTCCTTCTTGGTGTCAATGCGCATTATTTCAGTAAGTGCCTCAGCATAATTAATTAATTCTGGGGTTCGCCTAAGACGTGCCCAGTAAAGCAAAGGTCGAAGTTTTGCCAAGTCTTTAAAATTAAACCTACCCAGATCATAGAACAAAGGGATTAGAGGAACTCCTCGCGGCAACATAATCAAGTCCCTAAAGAACTTGTTTTCCGATCTGCTGATCTCATCGAGGTTTTCGAAGCCCCAAAGCTCGGCACCATATAAAGCCGAGCTTACGGCCTTGGCTCCATATACAATAAGTGCCGGGGCTACCGGTCTACTAAAAGAAGAGCGATGTTCTCTGCTCAGTGCCCCAGTGGCCCTTTTATGGTTGAGTAGCATTTTATCTAGATGGGGTCTCCACTGCAGTTTCTCTGATAGCCGAATACCCAAATAATCAAAGGTGGAAACCCTCTCTAGTCGAGTCCCATCTAGAGTAAAATTGTTCCTAAATGATTTGTGGGGGTTGAAAACCATTAGTTTAGTTTTCGTTGTATTTATAATCAACCCCCGGGAGTTACAAAAGGTTTGGAACCTATTTAAGAGGGTTTGCAAACCTATGGGTGTCTTAGAGATGAGCAGTGTATCGTCAGCAAACAGGAGAGTTGGCACTTTTTTGCCTGCCAGGGTAGGGGCGTCAGCCGGGGTTTCTTGTAAGAAGCTGACCACCCCATTTACATATAAAGAAAACAGGGTGGGTGCCATCACACAGCCCTGGCGAACTCCCCTGTTTACTGGGATCTTTTTAGTGAGCTGCCCTTGAGACCCCCATCTTACCTGGGCATAATTGCCCTCATGGAGCCTCTCTAAGAGATTAAGGATCATTGGAGGAATACCCATCTCTCGTAATATTTCCCACAATTTTTCCTAGGGACCAAGTCAAAGGCAGTCCTTAAGTCAATAAAAGCGAGATAAAGACTGCCCTTGCCTACCGTTACTACTTTCCCATGAATCATGAGAAATCTAAAAACCTGGTCCACCGTGCTCGTATTGGACCGAAAACCCGCCTGATACTCGGAGAGGATATCCTCCTCCTCAGCCCAAGTCTGGATTCGCTGTAAGACTACCCTCCCAACTACCTTTTGCATTGTGTCTATAAGACTAATTGGTCTGTAGTTGGAAGGATCTTCTCTATCTCCCTTTTTATAAATGGGCACTACCTCTGCCCCCTTCCAAGAATCTGGGACTGGGCATCCTCTAGAGATGGAATTAATTAGGAGGAGGACATACTCGGCCCATTTATCCTGGTCTACTAGAAGCAAATCGCCAGGTATGCCATCTGGTCCCGGGGCCTTTGCAGGAACCAGCCTACCTATAGCCACCTTTACTTCTTTTAGCTTAAAAAGATCACCCTCAGCAGGCCTAAAATTAAATGAAGGGACACCACCCATGCTTCTATTATTTGTCCTAGAATTAGGCTTTAGTACTTTTTTGTGCTCTTAAGAGTTGCATAATTGCATAATTCAAAAATACTCATGCGGTTATTACATATCATGCAGAAATGCTAAATTACGAGGCGTTCAATTAATAGGCAAAAATCGGAGAAAACCCCAGGTCCGAATGAGCTGCCGGCTGAATTTTTAAAACACAATGTCATCTTGCTAGCCCCACATCTCCTAAATATGTTTCGGGCAGTGCGGGAGGAACGGACACTTCCACCAGATCTCTGTCAGGCGACCGTAGTTCTGATCCATAAGCCCCCACGGATTGCAGATCATACCGCCCAATATCATTACTTAACGTAGAAACAAAAATCCTGGCCGCCATCCTGGCCGCACGCTTGCTGCCAGTGATCACCTTCCTTATTCACTGTGACCAATCTGCCTTTATGCCTAAAAGATCCACGCGCTTCAACCTCTGTCGTCTGGCCAATTGGTTAGACACGCTCAAGAACAGGTCCGCCCTGCATGTACTCCTCTCTTCAGATGCCGAAAAGGCCTTTGATGAAGAACACTGGCCATTCATGCGTCAAGCCCTGTTAAAGTTTGGATTTGGCCCCGTCTTCATGGCATGGGTGGAACTGCTCTACACCAACCCAAGAGCCATTCCTGGTGAAGAGAGGCACTGGACAGGGTTCCCCCCTATCCCAGATATTATTCACCCTGATACTAGAGCAATGGCGTGCCTGATCAGGGGGCACCCAGAATTGAGTGGGTTTAGAGATGACGCAGGGCTCCTCAGGGACGAGCGGATTTCATTATACGCAGACGACATACTACTGTAGGTCACCGACCCTGACAAGACACTCCCTTTAATTTTGCAATTATTCAAAGACTATGGTAGACAGTCGGGATACAACATTAACTGGCACAAGTCACGCCTCTACTTGGCAGGGGTTTGCTAGACACCTACAGACTACTGAGGCAACTTACAGTGGTCAAGGAAGGCTTCCACTACCTGGTGTTCTATTTTCCACTAACGAAGCAATGTGCCTCAACCACAACATCAAACGAGTGCTAAAGGAATTCCGTGAAGATGTGGTAAGGTGAAGACGGCTCCTTCTGACACTACTCGGTAGATCCGCCCTGTATAAAATGATCTCACTCCCGAAACTGCTTTACGTGTTGCAAAACACATACTGCAGAATACCTGAGACGATCTTCACTGCCGTCAATGAGGAACTACGCACACGCCTACTGAATGGGGGCCACCCAAGAATAGCGTTGCAGATGCTACAGTGCAGCCAATATAATGGGGGGCTCACCCTACCCGACATACAGTCCTACTACCGGTCGGCCCACCTAGTAGTCATCAACGAATGGGGACACATATCCGGTGACCACCCCACTTATGCCTTGGAAAGGCTCCAATTCCGACACCAGATATATCTCCACTACATATATGGGGGCAAGGGAACCTGTTGACTATTGCCCGCCACCCAGATGGCTGTAGAGACCTGGAAGGGGGCAGAACGCCAAATGAATTGAGACAAGAGACTGACGAAGGAAACACCACTTTCGAAGGGCACGAGATTACCAGAAATAAGCCGGCTTCAAAGCTTCAGACACTGGGATGCAGTTGGGATTTCTAGACTGTGCGACAAACTAAAAAAAGGGGATCTGATTTCCTTCAATGCACTCCAATCCGAATACCAGCTAAATAACACCCAAAGATATAAGTACCTGCAGTTACAACATGCCTGGAAAGCAGAGGCCAAATAGTTGAGAATGCTCCCATAAGTAAGAGAGGCACCCGTAATTTACGTAGCAATACTGGGGGACCATGCGTTAAGTGTCAAACTCCAAAATATCTTTGCAAATCTGAACCCTTTTTTGCAAGCCTACGCTAAATGCATGAAGTAGGATTCACACATATTTGCAAAGACTGAGTATAGAAATATTGGAAGGAAAAATACGTGAAGACACCTTCTGCAAGTTACTCCTTTATAACAACTAATCGATATTTTGGAGTTTGACACTTAACGCATGGTCCCCCAGTATTGCTACGTAAATTACGGGTGCCTCTCTTACTTATGGGAGCATTCTCAACTATTTGGACTTACGTTATTGGACACATAAGCCTTGAAGAAGTTACCAACGTAACGAAACACGTGTCGGCTGTTTCCATCTGTGACAACATAGAGGCTATATGAATGGGATTTCCGTGAATCTATTTATGAAAACAACACTTGTAGCAATTTTTACTCTATATATGTGGACTGTACTTATAAGTATGAGGTCACCACACTGGAAATTGAACAATGTCATTAAACTAAAATTCTTTTTGCATAAATTGACTTGTTGGATTACTTACCTGGGAACTGTCACATGAATATTTTTACAAACTAACTACACTATTTAACAATAGTGACACAAAAATTTGAAGAGTGCCGGGGTAAATCTGTTTTGTTTAAACTAACATAGAAGTTCTTTGGTACTTCTATGGGATGACATCTGTGGTAGTGGGGTGTCGTACGTTACCTTGAGTGGCACCAACACTGGCATCTGATTATAGAGTACTTCTAGAAAGATACTGTTTTATAATTGATGTGCTACCCTATGTTCCACCGCTACCATTCCTTGTGCTTTGACATATTGCTGGGTGTTTCCACGGAAGTCGACCTCCCTCGCAGCAAACTCCTACTGTGTAACTTAGGGCTGGTGGTGGCCAAAAGGGACATTGTCCGATACTGGGGAGCCCCTGATCTCCCACGTTGGCGGAGTAGAGAGTGAGTATGGACCTATACATGGTCGCTGAAAGGGTGACATATAAAGTTAGGGTATGCCCGAAAAAAGTTTACCAAGATCTGGACCCCCTAGTTGAGTTACTATAGTCTTGAGATGGAGAGAGAGTGAAGAAATGAGAGACAGCCACCCACGTGCCTGAGCCAGAGGTGTGGGAGGAGACAGGGGCGGCTGACCTCTCCCCAACCCAGAGCCTACACTGCATAGAGGGGTGTGATATGACACTTTGTCTCACGCTCAATAACCTGTTGAATCGTTGTATTTACATCAATGCTGCTCCATAATCCTGCTGAAGGATTCATTATCCCCTGAACTGAACTCCAGCAGTTGAGTAAATAATGACATGACCATAAATATCAACTTATTAGCTACGTGCTGTGAGTTATCAGCGAAATAAAGATCAGTAGAAACACATGTAAACAGCTAATCACCCTTTTAAGTGGCAGTTGGTTATTGTACTCCGAGGTGATTTTTGCACTCGGTGACGGCTGCTCTGGAAGTCGGCAAGTGTAGCAAGTTATTACAGTAAAGAAGTGATTTTCTTTTCTCATTAGAGGAGAGAAGGGACATTACAACTAGAATGTGATAAGGACATTGTGTACAGGTTTTTGAATAGGCATTTCTGGCTTTCTTGACTTGTATTAAGAAAAACGTTTGCTCCATGAACTCTGAAAATAATTGACCTGAGAAGCAGCATAGTTGTTTGTAGTACTAAACGAAACAGGTAAAAATAATTAAATGTCTTAGTGGATAATTTAGTGGTAATTGTCACAGAGCTCTCACATGTAGAAACAAAGTGTAACATTAAGCAAGCTGGGGACGGAATCAGGTCTGCACCACCAGTGCATTCAGGTTATAGAAGCCCATAGAGGATTGTGGTAGCGCTCTAACATGCAGAAAATGGACCTCACGCTGAACACGTTTTGGTTAGCCGTGCGACTCCAGAACATTCTGGCTACAGAAGCCCAACTTAGTACATTTCTTTTTGTTCACTATAAACTTTGCCTTAGCCTTCTTTCACACAATTTCACATACTGTACGTCTAAGCAGGTGAACTTACCGGATACCTATAAGAACGGGATTTGCAATAAGCTTGCTCCTTATTCAAACCGTAAATTATCTTGAAAAGCATTGTTTACAATCAAGTTGTTTCTGATAAGGGGAGATGTGGCAGCACTTTACATGCAGGAGTCATTTAACTAGTTTTGGTCAGTGTGTGGCCTAAGTGCATTCTTCTTAAGGAAGTTCATCATCTTCTTTGAAGAGATGGCTTACGGAATGATAAAAGGAAAAAAACTGTTAACAGATGGATTTAAACCAGAATGAAATTGGCACGCACAGACCATGAACTCTTAACAAGAATTTGACATTGCTGCCACAAAACCCAGTGCCCAATTTCAATTATCATCAATTGTAATAAATTTAATTGGTGGATCTGTAGCCACCTAGGAGGCCAATAAATGAACAAATGATTTTAAAGGAGATTGAATAACTGGTGCAAGCCGTAGACTCAAGTTGGTCGCACAGTGAAGGCCTTAGCATGGCAGATGAGAAACATGGAGGTTCAAAGCAGTACGGATAGAACGGCATCTGGCCACCACATTTGCGGGAACAAGCTAGTGGGGAACTGAAAGGGTTCAGGTAAAGCAATTGCCTCAGGCAACCAGGAGACTGGCCATCTCCCTTTATGGACTTCCATTAAACAGTTACTGGATTCTTCCTTCCCTCAAACTTCCATAGTGTCTTCAGTACTTTCAATCAGTTACAACTCACTGAGGAGCCCACTGTCCATAAAAGGGCAAGGGGGATTAAATTGGTGTTGTCCGGTTCCAACTAATTAAGAAAGACTGTGCATTTGGACAACATATGCTACAGAATATGGGGACTGAGTTCACGCATGTAATCAAAATATGTTGACCCAATTCCTGGATAGCTCACAGTGCGCCATCTGGACCCCTAAACCTGACAGGGTACCGGATGGTGTCTGCAACCTCAGAACATGACCACTCTAATTCCTCCAAGGAAATTGCTGAAACAGATATAACCTTTCTTGTTACCTCAGGCATGCCCAACATTTATTGTAGCAAATGGAGTCTTGTGTAAAACACATGTGCTGCAATTATAAGTAAAAGGAAACAAAGCATTGTTACCAGTATTACAAGAATGGTGAAAAAGATAAATAATTCAACCATTATAATTATTGCAGTGATTATATGGATATATGAAAATATATCATAATGGTACTCCTCCCTAGCAATACCTATCATATAAAGAGCATAGTGTTAATGCGTTCTGCCAGACAGCTTGGAGAAGCCTAACTTCCCATTTACCTGTGTGTGATGTATCAGGAAGCATAGTCTGGTGTAGAATAGGCTGCCGTCCTTTGCAGAATAGTGATGAGAGTCACCAAGGCTGGAAATCAGTCACAGGTGAACGTCCAGGATAATCCATGGAAGTGCTCCTCTAGGGAGCTAAAGCTCAGAAACAATTTATATAATAAAAATGGTTCTATTCGCATTTTGTCTGAGGTCCATTGTTAGTGTCATTGTTTGTCTTTCCAATTCAGAGCGGTCTCCTAACAGACAAAATGCAAGGGCAGCGTGCTCAGTGTACTTTATTCTTGAACAGAATGTACAGTGTTGTGATTAAAATGCTTACGAAGAAATGTGCGTTGCAAGCAGAACACTTTCTGAGTACGTTATCATGTACATGCCAAGAATGTGAAAAGTCACAGTCTAAAAAGATGTCAAGTTCAAATGTAAACATGTAAAATAGAAGCTTTTGTGCACGGGCCCCTATGAACCTCACTACAAGGGAAGCTGGTTCTCACTTTACTTGAAACGAGAAACTGGTGGTATCAGCCCAGAAGGTATATTAAGGGGTTTCGCTTTTTGCGTGCCCTCCCGATATTCATTTTTGTCTTGTCCTGGGCCTTCCAAGTGCTCTAAAAATTTATCCTTTCTGCATCATTGCCTCCTTCCACCAAATACTGTTTATTGTAGCCCACTATATGCATGGCAATTGAGTTGTAGTACAGTTCGGTGCATTTTAACTCCCTCACATCTTTTCTGACGGGTTGGATTGCTTTGACTGTCTACCCTCTGAAATTTCAACCACAGGCATCACAGTCCCCTCAGACCAGATAGCACTTTCCCCTTAGCTTCACATAAAAACCTTGTACCTCCAGTGGCTGCCTTGTGTTATTGACCTTTTCCACTTCTGTGGCCAGTTGGAATGCATCCTTCTGAATCCTGCAAAGCATCAGTCACCAAGTTGGTCTCAGGATGATATTCTCACCATCCCCTAAAGGTGCCAGATGGCTGCCCTTTTTCAACTCACCCTCCAAGCAGATTACACCCAGTGCATGATTCATATTGGCTATCTTACCATAGATGCTTCAATACCATTTTCACCTCCACTTGGTGTCACCCTCCTATAAACCCCTGCCTCCCAGACGGACCAAACGTTTGTGTGGTTGGTTTCATAGGGCCCCACTCACACTGATTGGCCCATTACTGCTCCAAATTGCTCACTATTTCACCAATTTGTTAAGTTCCTGGAACTTCCCCATCTCTATTAAACATTTAATTGACTCCTTTTATGATCCACGGAGGTCAGGCAGACTACATATTATAAATATGGGTGTTGCCTCAACTCTTTTTTTAATTTATTTTTTTAATTGTTAGCATTAACAGTTCTCTGAATAGTGTTGCATATAGATCACAATAGGAAACAACCGTATAACATCTTCAAAGCCCAACTTTGGATACCCTCACTGAGATATTAAAACATTGGGGCACTGCTTGTTAGCAAAGCTGGGCCATAAATCATTCCTGTCTCTCGGAAATATTTCTAAAATACTTCAGTGGATATGTGTCCACTAATATTAAAGTTAATCAATATGGTGTACTTCACCACATTGGTGCTTGTATTACACATTTTACAATTGAGGTGGCGGTTCTTTCAAATCAACAGTGTTCAATGCTGACTATTCAGCTTAGAGACACTTTGTGAGGGCCAGCTACTTGTCTGTCATTTTAATACACCATCTTTTTTTTTTTTAATTTTGTTGACGAAAGATAACAAGCAGTACACCAACAGAAAAAAGACGAAAAATGTAAAAAGGAAAACAGGCACAGATTGCATATTGAGCAATATATATACATGCCATCCCAGGGAAAGGATCTGCGCACAAAATTGCGAAGGTTGGAGAAATTAAATAAAAACGAGATTTCCAAGTGGTGGGAATGCAAGTCACTTCAAAAATATATAGAAGTTGGCAGGGTCCTCAGAGGTCTGCGCGTGTTGATCGCGCCAACTTATGAAAATCCAGACCCGGAAATGCTACTTGAATGGGCAGAGAACAGTGCTCAATCTTCAAAGGTAATGATGCAGATTTTAGTCAAGTATGCAAAGCAAGATCGGAATAAAATCCTTGAAGAAATTAAAATACTAGAGCAAGATCTAAGCAAGCATGAAAACCAAGCGGAAATCAAAAAGAATGAAAAGGAAATGGAAACTAGGTTAAAGAAATATGAGCAAACAATTAAAGAACGGAAGTCAGTGAAATTTTTACGAGATAAAATTGATTACCAAAGAAGGCAAATATATACTTTTGCGTGCAGGTTTGAAAACTTAAGGAGACAACAATTGACTCCCAAAACACCGAGTCATATGAGCCGTAATCAGCCAACAACAACAGAAACGAGTTCGATGTTCAGCTCAGAGGTAGAGACGGACCCAGAAAAAGGTGCAACAGGGGGCTTAGGCAATGCGAGAGGACCACCGGCAGTCATTGAGGAGCTTCATTTTTTACAGTTAGACCGCACACTCAATACAAAGCCCCGCCCACATCAAAAAAGAGGAAAGACAGTCAAAGGAAACGCCAGAGAAGAAACCAAAGGCATGGAATTAAAATCAGGGGCCAACCCAAGTTGACGCGACAGCGAAAATGATGGAAGAGAACTGTAGTACAATAATACATCTGTCAAATATAGATCTAACTAAGGAGGAAGAGAACATTTTATCGTTGGGACTTTCTTATTGTACTGCAACTAACTTCAACTATGGAAAAACCCATATTGATTTTTACTAATTCATGAGGAAATTAAAAAAATTCTTTGCCAATAAGGACTGTTTAAAAATCGATTTAGAATCAATGAAAACACCATCAGAAACAAATCTGGCTGTCCATGATATGGAACTCCTGTTTGAACTTGAACAGCTAGAACGAACAAATGAAGGCAGAGATCTACTCCCTACCACTAGAGAGACAGCGGATGCCCTTGGCATAGATATATATGGTAGTGTAAAAAAGAAGCAGAGAACTCTGGGTAGTTCTCAAGTTTAGGTGGAAAGCAGCTCCTGTATAGAGCACCCTCAACACCAGTGACACTCTAGATCTGCTCACCTAACATGTCTGCTTTTCTATCAAAGTCTTTAAGCATAGGAAAAGCACAGTGCCATGCACGCCGAGATAGAAAGGGGCAAAGTATTTTGCCATATCTACAGCCAAGTCTTTAAGCATAGGACGTAGTGTGAAGACTCATTTAAAACCCAAATCTGCATTTCTTCCAGTCACACCAAGGGACTCTTTGGACATTTTTTCAGAGTTAGTGATCACTGATTTGAAATCACTATCTGTTCAGTCTAGTGAAGAGTTCTCAACCATTAGGTACACACAAAAAATCAGGTGCCACCAAGTAATGAACAGGATCAAAAGGAGAAATGATGTGGTGATTAGAAAATCAGATAAGGGGGAAATATAGTTATATGGCCATTAAATTTGTATGATTTAGAAGCTAAATCCCAGTTGAAAGACCACAACTGTTATTGTAAAGTAACATCTGCTGATGTGATAGAGGTCAAAGAAAAGTATTTAATGGAGTAATCAAAATGGAGGGGATTCGGTTTAGTTACACAGGAGGAGTATTTGTATTTGAAAGTGGAAGTACCAGTAACACCTATACATTACCTGATCTCAAAAATCCATAAGAACCACACCAACCCCCCCGGCCGGCCAATCATCTCTGGGATGGGCAGCCTTTTTTAAACCACTTCGTGCTACATTGATCATTTCTTGCAGGAATTTGTTCAAGTCACTCCATCGTATCTACAAGATATGAGTTGCTTCTTAAAAAGAATATATGACATAGCATGGGAGGACTCTTTTGTTCTAATGACGTTAGATATGATATCTCTTTCCATCAGCATTGCTCATAAAGATGGCCTTCGAGCCATGTCACACTTTTCAGGTTCAAGACCTATTAAATTACATCAGCACACAACCATGCTACTAGAAATGACGAGATGGTGTCTAGAGAACTGACTCATTGTCAGTGAAATTGCTCTCCCACCCTCGAGGCTCCACCATTAAGTGAGGCCTGCCCCTGCCCCTGCACTCTCGAGTGTTGGTGATCGAGGCCCTCCTCCACCCGCAGGTTTCCCTGCGCCTCATCCCTGGTGGTCCAGTGGACCTCTGTCTCCTTCCTCTAACTCTGCTCTTTCACTCGTTTTTCTACCCTTTTTTATCTTTCACCTTTCTGCACTTTTCTGCATCTCTGCTCTTTTGTGCCTTATTTCTGCTCATTTTCCCTTCCTCTCGCTCTGCCCTTTCACTAGTTTTCACTCGTTTTTCTACCCTCTTTTATCTATCACCTTTCTGCACTTTTCTGCATCTCTGCTCTTTTGTGCCTTATTTCTGCTCATTTTCCCTTCCTCTCGCTCTGCCCTTTCACTAGTTTTCACTCGTTTTTCTACCCTCTTTTATCTATCACCTTTCTGCATCTCTGCTCTTTTGTGCCTTATTTCTGCCTATTTTCCCTTTTTTCTTTATCCCTTATTTCCTCCCTTTACCTTTCCCCGCCGCTGCTGCCCCCGCGGCCCCTCCCCCCCAGCGCGACCGGCCCAATCCAGCTCCCCTCCCCTCTCCCGCCTCCCAGCTGTCCAGCCCTTCCCGACCCCTACTTAATGGCGGCCACTGCGCGGCCGCTGGCGCGCCGAAGGCGCTTCAAAGGCAAGCCCGTCTGCGCCCGTCCGTGACCCGACCGCGACCAGCGCCAGGAACCCTGGACCTCCGCCCCGCCAACGCTACGACCCAGCAGCACTCCACGCACTCAACCCAGGCCGCAACAACAACTGCAAGCTAGCATCACCAGCCGACTCCCACGGACCGTTCAGCTGTCACTGCTGCCGGCACACCTGCAGCACCGCCAAGAACACGGATCCAGCACAACCCGCCCACAAGAACACAACCGAACCGAAGACCCTGCAATGCATCCTCCTCAACGTCCGATCCCTCCACAAACACGCCACAGAAATCTGGGACCTCCTCGACAGCATCACCCCGGACGTAGCGTTCTTCACCGAAACCTGGACCAACACCACCTCGGGACCGGACATCGCCATCCCCCAAGGATACAAGATCTCCAGGAAGGACCGCCCCACCCGCCCAGGAGGAGGAATCGCCATCGTCCACAAATCCAGCCTCCGCCTGAGCACACTCCCTGACGAGCCCACAGAACTGATGGAACACCTTCACTTCAAGATACTGGCCAGCCCCACCGCCACCCTCCGAGGAACCCTCATCTACCGACCCCCTGGACCCTGCGGACCCTTCGCCAACTCCATCACGGACATTATCACCCCGCAGGCCATTGCATCCACCAACTACACCCTGCTGGGAGACCTCAACTTCCACCTCGACAACCAACTGGACCCCAACACCACATCCCTCCTGGACAACCTCCACAACATTGGACTGCGCCAGATCGTGACCGAGCCCACGCACTCAGCAGGACACACCCTCGACCCCCTCTTCACTACAGGAAACTCCATCACCTTCAGCCACACCACCGAACTCCCATGGACCGACCATCGTTGCGTCCACTTCACCTTCAGAACACCCACCATCCACAGACACCAGCACCTGCTTCCACGAAGAAACTGGACCAAAATCACCGACGACCAGCTCACCTCCTCACTCAACAACTCCACCCCAACCATCGCGGAAAACGACGACCCCAACACCGCAGCCCGAACCCTGCATAGATGGATCTCGGACAGCACCAACACCATAGCCCCCCTCAAGAAAAACAACAATACCCGCGCCAAGAAAGCCAGATGGTTTACCACTGAACTTCGAGAGTCCAGAAGCACATGCCGCCACCTCGAAAAGGCCTGGAGGAACACCAAATCCACAGAAGCCCACGACAACTTCAGAAGCGCCCACCATCAACTCATCAGAGAAATGAGGAAAAAAGCGATTGAAGACAGAATCTCCACCCACGCGCACAACAGCAAGGAACTCTTCAGCATCATCAAGGAGTTCGTCCAACCCACTAGCGAGTCTACCGACATCCCTCCCTCACAAGACCTCTGCGACAAACTCAGCACCTTTTTCCACCACAAAATCAAGAGCATCTACGACAACTTCGACGAAGACAACCAACACACTGAACCCTCACCAACCACCCCCGACACCCGGAAACCAGCGATTGACGACTGGACAGCCCTCACCACCGAAGACACACTGAAGACAATGAAGTCAATCCACTCAGGGGCCCCCACGGACCCCTGCCCCCACCACATCTTCAACAGAGCCACCGACACCATCGCACCCATGCTCCGCCACACCATCAACCGCTCCCTGGCGACCGCCTCGTTCCCCGATGACTGGAAACACGCCGAGGTCAACCCCCTCCTAAAGAAACCCTCAGCGGACCCCACCGACCTCAAAAACTACAGACCCATGTCCCTGCTCCCGTTCCCAGCAAAAGTCATCGAGAAAGCCATCAACAGCCAACTCGCCACATTCATTGAAGAACACAACATCCTCGACTCCTCCCAATCCGGCTTCAGAAAAACCACAGTACGGAAACCGCCCTCCTCGCCGCAACAGACGACATCCGCACCCTACTGGACAAAGGAGAAACAGTAGCCCTCATCCTCCTCGACCTATCAGCGGCGTTCGACACAGTCTCCCACCGCACCCTAATACGCAGACTCTACGACGCAGGAATCCAGGACAAGGCCCTCGACTGGATCCGCTCCTTCCTCTCCGGCAGGACGCAGCGGGTCAGACTCCCCCCCTTCCTCTCGGACCCCACACCTACCACCTGCGGAGTCCCCCAGGGCTCCTCCCTCAGCCCGACGCTCTTCAACGTCTACATGGCTCCACTCGCCCCCATCGTCAGAACCTACGGACTCAACATCGTGTCATACGCAGACGACACCCAGCTCATCCTCTCCCTATCCAACGAGCCCAACACCGCCAGACACAACTTTCGAGAAGGCATGGAAGCCGTTGCCAAATGGATGAAAAACAGCTGCCTACAACTAAACACCAACAAAACAGAAGTACTCATCATGGGCCCAAACCCCGATGCCTGGAGCGACACCTGGTGGCCCCCCGCCCTCGGAAACCCGCCAACCCCCACGGACCACGCACGCAACCTGGGAATCATCCTGGACTCCGAGCTCAAAATGGACCGCCAGATCAACTCTGTCTCGTCTTCCTGCTTCCACACCCTCCTCCTCCTTCGTAAGACCTTCAAATGGATCCTCCTCGAACACCGAAAGACAGTCACTCACGCCCTGGTCACCAGCAGACTCGACTACGGCAACGCACTCTACGCCGGAATAAACAAAAACCTCACCCGCAAGCTACAGAACATCCAGAACGCCGCCGCAAGACTGGTCCTCAACCTGCCAAAACACTGCCACATCTCCCAGCACCTGCGCACACTCCACTGGCTCCCTGTCGAGGCGAGAATCACTTTCAAGATGCTCACCCACGCACACAAGGCCCTCCACGGCACCGGACCAGCATACCTGAACAGCCGACTCAAATTCCACGCACCCCAAAGGACCCTACGATCAGCCCAGCTCTCCTACGCCGTGGTCCCCCGCACCAGAAAGACCAGATCGGGAGGCCACTCCTTCTCCTTCCTCGCGGCCAAAGCATGGAACGCCCTTCCGCTCCACCTCAGACAACATCGCTCCCCATCTTCGCAAGAAACCTCAAAACCTGGCTCTTCGACAAACCCCTTCCTTGATGGATGGAACCTGCACCCCCCACCCCTAGCGCCTTGAGACCCTTACGGGTGAGTAGTCGCGCTTTAACAAACCCCTGATTGATTGATTGATTGAGAGAATACCTTTTTTATGTATGGGAAGGGCACGTACAAACAAACGAGGGGTATCACAATGAGCACCTGCTTCGTCCCCAGTTATGCTTATCTACACATGGCATGGTGGGAGGAGCAGGTGCTCAGAAGAGAATATACAAGAGAATAGAATGAAAACAATCCTATGGACACGTTTTATTGATGACATGTTCATTTTATGGAAAGGCACTCCAGAATGTGCTCTGACTTTTGCTTTAAAATTGAATGACAATAGTCTAAATTTAAACTTTACTTCAACATCAGCAAAACTGAGGTATGCTCCCTTGACGTAGTGGTGTTTGTGAAAGATAAGAAGTTACACACTAAGACATATAAAAATCCCACGGCTGGGAATTTAATCCTGCATTCAAAAAGCTTTCATCCAGTCAAGTTAAAGCAGAGTATCCCATATGCAGAACATCTTCGAATAAAAAGGAATTGCAGTGAAAAGATCACCTTATGTGAAGCCCAGCGAAAAAGGTTATAACCAATGGGTTTTGACACAAGCAAAAGAAAAAGCAGACAAGATGTCCAGGGAGTCTCTGCCTTTTGCCCAAAGTAAGACTAAGAAGTATAAAGAAATGGCAAGACACAGAGACCAACCCAGGATGATAACAGGATACAATTTGTATCCCAGAAAGTGAGTCAAATCTTGACTAGACACTGGCATTTGATCGAAAGTGATCTGATAATTGGAGGCATGGTAGTCAAAAAACCTTCACTAACATTTAGGCGTGCGAAGTCAATGCGCCAAGAACTAGTAGTGAGCAGTCCAGAGGTGCAAAAGGCAGACACTGGGTTAAAAGGGAGTCCTGGGTTTTGGAAATGCCAGAAATGTAAAGCCTGTAAACATGGTGTCAACACCAAGGAAATTAAATCGCATTATTAAGAAATCCATTGAAAATAAAAATTTCTTACACGTGCAAAAGTGATTATGTGGTGTATGTACTGCAATGTTCTTCCCCATAATTATATGAGGGGAGTACCATACACATGGTCCATGTGAGAATATTGCAGCACTTACTGGCGATTAAAAATGATGACAAGAGTTATCCGGTTGCCCGCCACATTCAAGAATATCACAATAGCAGATGTGTTAATTGACAATACTTTGTCATTGATTCAGTACAGAAAAACAGGAGGGGAGGTAATAGAGAGTTAAAATTAAGACAGCTTGAATCAAGATAAATTATTACCTTGAACACGAAAATCCCCTCAGGTTTGAATTCTGATGAAGTTTTATATATCCATATTTAAGAATACGTTTGGACTAAACACGTTCTTGGTTCTTTTAAAATGGAACACCAGTTTCTGGATAAGACGTGAGAACAGAAAGCAACTAAGAATAAAACACTCAGTAGGCACTGATAATGAGCACTTTAGCACTTTATTAATTTGGAGGATTGTGTTATAACATAGCTATGAATGTGCAATCATAAGTCCATTACTTCTGTCTGAAGAAATGAAATAAACAAGGGGAGCCTTTACAAAATTAAGGTCTTCTGAACTGAGTGAGTCCATGGATTTTTGTGAATTTATTAATAGCGGAATTGATGAATTTATCATTTTTTAGAAGGCTCGTAGAGAAAGAGCGGTACTGTGATCTATAAGTAAAATAGATTGAGATAAAAAGAAAGGAGAAAAAAAGAAAGAGGAAAAAAAGAAAAGAAAAAAGAAAATACAACAGGAATGTATGGAAAAGTGTATTATTACTGTAATTTAAAATGATTTGCACAACTATAGCATTAGCACTTTGAGGAAGAAAGAAAATTAAGTTTTAGGATAATCTATAAAAAAAGAATTAAGAGAACTGAAGTAAGTTCAATAATTACACTGAATGTTTACAGCACTTGCACTTTATACATAAAAAAGAACTGAAGTTTAATAATTTTATTAAATGTCTAAAGCACTTGCAATTTACACAAAATGGATAAATAGAAATTTTGAATAAGTTCTTTTTTAATTTAAATCATTAAGATTGTGGCGAAATTGTATATCGATTGGCCGAAAGTATATCTTCCATCTCTATGCAATAGGAAGGAACAACTGAGTGACGTATATTTAAATCCATTAATTTGAACGTCTTAGTAATGTGAATAAGGCAGAATGTCTGCCGAAAAGTGTTATGCCATATTCATAGAGTCAATAAATATATAATTAAGAACTGATCCCCAGCGGTGTCGGTACCTGTGTCCATGTTGTAGCAGGATTTGCAAGGAAATATATATATATATATATATACATATTCACTGAAAAAACCACAGGTTTCAGGGTTGATATAGTTAGAAATTAGCATTTAAAAAACCTTAGAAATTCACTGAAAAAACCATAGGTTTCAGGGACGTTATAGTTAGTTGGACATTTCACTCGTATAAAACCAGAGAAATTCAGCTGTTATAGTTAATAAAGCTAACTATAACTCGCGCCCCCGCAATGCACTGCTGATGACGTCACATATTACATCACTCATGACATGCTCAGTGACATCACTGATGACATCATCCACGTGATCATCTGATGCACCTCCGTACACACTAATAAAACCTTTCATACACCCACTCTAAAATACAGACTACCAATATCGAAACCATAGACACACCAATAGCAGTTAGTACATACCCGCTCAGTGATTCATACGTCTACACACAAATCCACCCACTAACCCATACAGTCACTCATACACGCAGTCATTCATCAATACAGCCACTGATATATCCACTCATACACCCATATAAACACTCACACACTGCCACTCACCCAAAGAGTTACTCAAAAACCTAGTCAGTCACCCAAAGAATTAATTACACTGCCATTTACTCACCTATACAGTTATACACACACCACGTCACTTATTCATACAGATATGTACTGTCTTCAACAATTACTGACATAAGCACACACTTATCCATGCAGCCACTGTCACAATCACTCACTGTCACATATACTTACTTATATACTCCAACACTCACAAATACTGCCTTTCACATATGTAGTTACTTACACATATACCATTAACATATCCATTCACTCACCAACACAGCTATACGTACACTCACTCACCCATACACTCCCTAAAACACGCACTCAAACGCATACACCCAGTGAATTACCCACTCACACATCTATGCACAGAGTCACACACCCCCCACCCACACAGACACTCAGGCACCCATACAGCTACTCAGACAACCAATCAATAGACACTCATGTAGCTACTCACCAACCCATGCAGCCGCTTACACACCAACTGACAGACTGATACAGACATTTACACAGTTTACTCACTAACCCATGCATTCAGTAAGACAAGTTTAATCACTCACTTATACAGTCAGTCACGCACCTACTAAATCATCTATTCAGACACTCATACACCCACTCATACTTCAATACACCTTGACATTTATATATATAAAACATATTTAAACTTTATAGAAACGCAGTTACTGGATGATGTCATCAGTGATGTCATCAGTGATGTCATTTGAGATGTCATCAGTGATGTCACTGAGCATGTCATGAGTGATGTAATATGTGACGTCATCAGCAGTGCATTGCGGGGGCGCGAGTTATAGTTAGCTCTACTAACTATAACAGCCGAATTTCTCTGGTTTTATACGAGTGAAATGTCCAACTAACTATAACGTTCCTGAAACCTATGGTTTTTTCAGTGAATTTCTAAGGTTTTTTAAATGCTAATTTCTTACTATAATGTCCCTGAAACCTGTGGTTTTTTCAGCGACTTTCTAAGGTTTTTTAAATGCTAATTTCTAACTATAACGTCCCTAAAACCTATGGTTTTTTCAGTGAATATATATATATATATATATATATATATATATATATATATAACTCACGCCCCCACAATGCACTGCTGATGACGTCACATATTATATCACTCATGACATGGTCAGTGACATCACTGATGACATCTCAAATGACATCACTGATGACATCACTGATGGCATCATCCACTTATTCTCTGATGCACCTACTCACACCCTAATATAACCTTTCATACTGTGTTAGACTTGGCTTTTTCAGCGGGTTTACCCCCAGACTTTTTGCTTTTTGGCCTCCTGTTTTTGACCCGGTGTGTGTTGGTTTTAGGACTCTGGGCACTTTACCACTGCTAATCAGTGCTAAAGTGCAAATGCTCTCTGTATAAATTGTGTTATGGATTGGTGTTTCCATGATTGGCCTATTTGATTTATGTGTCAGTCCCTAGTAAAGTGCACTGCGAGTGCCAGGGCCTATAAATCAAATGCTGTTGGTGGGCTGCAGCACTGGATTGTGCCACCCACGCAAACAGCCCGTAAAGTGAAACTCGGGCCTGCCATTGTAGAGCCTGTGTGCAGCCTGGGGCTGCCATGTCGACTTGGCAAGTGCACACCCTTGCAAGTCCCTAAACCTTCCCTTTTCTACATGTTAGTCACCCCTAAGGTAGGCCCAAGGTACCCCTGTGGGCAGGGTGCATTGTATGTGAAAGGTAGGACATGCCCTGGTGTGTGTGGCATGTCCTGATAGTGAATTACAGCCTATTTCGTTTTTCACTATTGCAAGGCTACCTGTTCCCCATAGGCCAGAATGGGCAGTTTTGATTATTACATCCTATAATCCTAACTGACCCAGGGAACATGGTAGAAATTCGAGTTTAGTATGCCTGGACTCAGAATGATAAAATGCATCTTTTAGTAAAGTTGGTTTTAACATTCTGTGTTTGAAAATACCACTTTTAGAAAGTGGGTATTTTCTTGTCTAACCATCCAAGCCTGCCTCTGCTAGGTTGTGTATTCCTTGTCTGGAGTGTAAGTGACAGGGGTTGGGGGATGCCAGGAGACAGGGTGAGTCAGCACAGGGCTGAATAGCAAGATCTACATGTAGATGGGTGGGAGGAGTTGCAACTGGGACCTGAATAGGACTGGGCCTTCCCTCCACAATGCTGACTCCACCTCCTGTGGTGCGTCTGATGTCCCTGGCCTGCACTGTGAAAGGAAAGAAGGAGTCTTGTCAACAAAGTGCTCCAGGACTGACCAGAACTGGTTTGGACTAGGCAAAGGCCTCTCTGCCTTCAGAGAACAAAGAGAAATTTAGGATAAAAAGGGGGACCCAAACCCCAGAACTTTAGATTACTTCTGAACTAAGGAACCTGCCAGGAAGAAGGAGCGGGAAAGCTGGAGGAGGAGTACTGCCCCTATGCTGCGTGTTGTGGGGTTGGCCTGCAGTGGTTGCTTCTGTCTTAGGTAGGGAAAGGACTGGACTGTGCTTTCATCATCCTGCTGTTAGAGTTTTCTCCAAGGGCTTGAAGTAGAGCTTGCCTCCTGTTGGAAGTCTCAGGGATAGAAAAGACTTCAGGGAACTCTTTGGGATCAAGAAGACTGCCAAGAAGAAGAGCTGGAGAAGCTGTGAGGAGGAACTACCACTTTGCTGTGTGCTTTGCTGTGTTGGCCTGCAGCGGCTGCTTCTGTCTTGGGCAGTGAAAGGACTGGAACTGAACTTTCTGCAATCTACTTTGTGAGTGTCTCCAAGGGCTTGAGGTAGAGCTTGCCCCCTGATCAAGAAGTCTCAGGAACAGCAAAGACTTCAAGCCCGACGCCATCTACGACGCCGCTGCCGACTCCGTGTCCTGAAGTCACCGCAGAGGGCACCGCTGCAACGCCGCACCGCGACCCTGGTCTCACCGACGACGCCCGCTGACGCCGCCACCGAGCCGCTGCTCGCACCGCGACCTGTGGGCACCGCACTCCGCACCGCCTCGCTTCACGACGACGCCGTGGTATCCCAGACGACGACGCTCCACGCCGGACTCGACGCCGCTGCTTGCACCGTGGTTCGGGGGCACCGCTCGTAAGTTACATGACACACCGCCCTCATCCCGCACCGCAGCCTTGGCCTACCGACGCCGGTGCCATCGACTCCAGTTCGTCAGCCGACGACAGCGCTTCAGCAACAACGACGCTGCTGCACCGTGACCTGCCAGCACCGTGACAAGCACCGCCTTCATCTCACACCGCGACCCTGGTCTCACCAACGACGCCATCCGACGCCGCCACCGAGCCGCTGCTCGCACCGCGACCTGAGGGCACGCCGCACCGCAGCACCCGACGCCGGCCGACGCCAGCGCTCCTGACTTCAACAGAGAGGAGATCGATCTGCAACGCGTGTGACTTCGAGGGCCCCGACGACGCCTGCACCGACCTCCGGAACCGACGCCTGCGGACGCCGTGTGTTCGGAAGCTCACCGCGAGGTCATCGACGCCCTGCATTTCTGAAAGGTACTGTTTGCGGGTCTTCCCGACACCGTAGCTGACCCGCGACGCCGCGGTCAGCCAGAACTGTTTGGATTTGTGTGGTCACGACGCCGTGATAGCCCCGGACGGAGCTATCGACATCAAGGAACTGTTTTTAAGGATACTGTGATAACTGAAGATTTTTAAAGTACTGTACTGTGGATTTTTATCGTATTGGTCTTGTTTTAAGTATATAAAAATATTGGATATTTTTCTAAACTGGTGTGGTGTCCGTTTGTAGTGCTTACACTGTATTACTATTGGTTATGTGCAAATGCTTTATACACTGCCTCTGAGATAAGCCTGACTGCTCGTGCCAAGCTACCAAGGGGGTGAGCAGGGGTTATTTTAGGAGTGTAACTCCCTTATCCTGACTAGGAAGAAGGGTCCCTACTTGGACAAAGGTGCAAGCCCTTGCCAACTAGAGACCCCCATTTCTAACATACACCCACTCTAAAATACAGACTACCATTCTCGAAACCATAGACACACCAATACCAGTTAGTACATACCCACTCACTGATTCATAGGTCTACACACATCCACTCACTCACCCATACAGTCACTCATACATGCAGTCACTCATCAATACAGCCACTATTATATGCACTCCTACACCCATACAGACACTCACACATCGCCACTCACCCATAGAGTTACTCACACACCTAGTCAGTCACCCAAAGAGTCAATCACAATGCCATTTACACACCTATACAGTTATACACACACCACCTTACTTATTCACAGATACTAACAAATACTTACTCTCTTATACAATCACTGACACAAGCACACACTCATCCATACATCCACTCTCACAATCACTCACTTTCACATACTGTCACCTATATACTCCAACACTCACATATACTGCCATTCACATATGCAGTTACTCACACATATACCACTGAGACATCCATTCACTCACCAACACAGCCATATGCACACTCACTCACCCATACAGCCCCTCGCAGATGCACTCATGAACCCATACACCCAGTGAATCACCCACTCACACATCCATGCAGGTAGTCACACAACACACAGACACTCAGGTACTCAGACAACCAATCAATAACCCATATAGACACTCATGTACCTATTCACCAACCCATGCAGCCACTTACACACCAACTGACAGACTGATACAGACATTCACACAGCTTAGTCACTCCCCCATACATTCACCCAGACACGTATAATCACTCACTTATACAGTCAGTCACACACTGACTGAATTATCATATATATATCACATTCGTAAACTTTTTAGAAACACTCACAGTCACTGGATGATGTCATCAGTGATATCATCAGTGATGTCATTTGAGATGTCATCAGTGATGTGATCAGTGATGTCACTGACCATGTCATGTGTGATGTAATATGTGACGTCATCAGCAGTGCATTGCGGGGGCGTGAGTTATAGTTAGCTCAGCTAACTATAACGGCTGAATTTCTCTGGTTTTGTATGAGTGAAATGTCAGACTAACTATAACGTCCCTGAAACCTGTGGTTTTTTCCGTGAATATCTAAGGTTTTTTAAATGCTAATTTCTAACTATAACGTCCCTGAAACCTGTGGTTTTTTCAGTGAATTTTATATATATATGTATTCAATCTCCTCTCACTCTTACAAGGAAGGAATCAGCACTCAGGTTGTAGTTTGGAAGTATTTAATCTGCAAAGGACGTGATCCACGCGTTTTGGCTTGTCCGAATCTTGATAACGATACAAGACGTCATTGTAGCTTCCTTATTTAAATGTACAAATGCCTCCAGTTGCCAACATTAACAAAGGACTACATATTACTTTAATCCAAAAAGCTGGCGGCCATATTGGCCTGGTCACGATGTGAAAATTCAGGAATTGATACAATAAAGAAAAGAAAACCAGTGTTAATATGCACACAATGTCATTTCAGCATATATTGCCCCGTGACCGCCGTACCTGTATGTTCGTCAACGTGACTTGTTCACAATAAACATACTTAGGATTGCAAAAATCAACATAAACAATGGACTACACATTACTTTAAAGTGAAAGGCTATCGGCCATATTGATCTGGGCACGTTGTGTATTATAATGGTTCTTACACGAAAGAAAAGAAAACAAGCATTGGCATAGCCAATAGGTCTCGCCTTTGGGGCCTTATAAGTGTTTAGCCAGAGCTATTGACTTTGCCAATGTCTTCAAGCTGTGCTGTAGAGAAGTGTGGCTGCTGTGCAGCATGCTGAAAAGTTATAATAAAAAAGTGTCAGAAGCATTTTTGTTACTTTATATATGACCAAGAAGGCATTATGTAAAACTGAACAACCATATTAAAAAATGTATTTACAATAAAAAATTTCCTCAGTTTTCTTTTGTTCTTGCAATGCTGGCAACTTGTTTCTGCCTATTGCAATGGTTGTTTGTTAAAGCTTTTTTTTTGAGGGGGCATAAACAATCGGAGGGTGAAGGTTGGGAACTAGTACCTGTATTATAACACTAGCAGCGGCCAGACACTAGGGAGAATCAACAGATGCCAGGTTCCGAGAGCAGGCTGAGGTGGTGCTGAGTGATGCTGAGGTGGTAGTGGTGGTGGTGGTGACTGTTGCGGAGACGATGCTGAGGTGATGCTGAATGATACTCCGGTCTTGCTGAGTGATACTGCTGTGGTGCTGAGTGATGCTGTGGTGTGCTGAGTGATATTGTCTTGGCGCTGAGTGATGCTGTGGTGGTGCTGAGTGATATTGTCTTGGCGCTGAGTGATATTGTGGTGGTGCTGAGTGATGCTGTGGTGGCCCTGAGTGATGCTGTGGTGGCCGTGAGTGATGCTGTGGTGGCCCTGAGTGATGCTGTGGTGGTGCTGAATGATGCTGTGGTGGTGCTGAGCGATGATGTGGTGGCGCTGATCGATGCTGTGGTGGCACTGAGCGATGCTGTGGTGGTGCTGAGTCATCCTGTGGTGGTGCTGAGTCATCCTGTGGTTGTGCTGAGTGATGCAGTGTTGGCCCTGAGTGATGCTGTGGTGTCGCTGAGTGAAGCTATGGTGGTGCTGAGTGATGCTGTGGTGGCGCGGAGTGATGTTGTGGTGCTGCTGAGTAATGCTGTGGTGGCGCTGAGTGATGCTGTTGTGGCGCTAAGTGATGCTGTGGTTGTGCTGAGTAATGCTGTGGTTGCACTAAGTGATGTTGTGGTTACACTGAGTGATGCTGTGATGGCGTTGAGTGATGCTGTGATGGCGTTGAGTGATGCTGTGATGGCATTGAGAGATGTGTTGGTGCGGAGTGATGCTGTGCTGGCTCTGATTGATGCTGTGCTGGCTCTGATTGATGCTGTGGTTGCGCTGAGTGATGCTGTGGTGATGCTGAGTGATGCTGTGGTGATGCTGAGTGATGCTGTGGTGTTGCCGAGTGAGAGATAGAGTGAAGATATAATGCCCAATTAGAGAGGCTGGTGAGAGAGAAAGGGTGTACATAGAATAAAGAGTGGAGCGGGATAGAGAGAGAGAAAGAAGGGGAGAGAGAGTGAATGAAGGAGTTTGAAAGAGAAACAGATAAAGGGGTGAGAGAATGAAAGGCTAAAAAGATAGAGAGGGAGAGTTAATTAAGTAGAGAGAGAATTAGAGAGGGAGAGAGAGAGGAGAGAGAGAGAAGGAGAGAGACAATAAGAGTGCGGGGTGTGGAGTTTAAATAGAGTGAAGAAGTGACGCGGAAAAAGTAACCTTAAATATAGCTTTGTGCTTTGCGCGAATAAATATTTTTAAAAAAAACAGTGAGACAAAAATACTGGTAATTAGGCTGTGACTCCCAATATAAAACAAATAGCGATATAAGGTGAAATCAAGCCACCGAAGCAATATTTCTAACTAGACAAAAAAAAGCTTGCATTTCAATGCTAATCGCTGTTGTTTTTTATGTGACTGTAGTCCAGGGCCGTCAGTTGGTAATGTGAGCTGCTGCTGCGATTGAAACATCAGAGTCCAGAGAGTTAATGAGCCATGACGAGGAAATGAGGAAGAGATAGGAAACCCAGATGGCAGCTGCGCGGCGTGCACGCCCATCGTGAACGCAAGCTGGTCGCCAGCCGAAAGCCAGTGGGTTTGCACTTCCAAAACCCGCTTACTAAAACTCTCGGCCAGACCAGCGCAAGCGCTGGTGCAGGCCGAGACCTAAAAATAGCCAGGATCATTATCGCAATAAATTTCCCATCCCACAGCCATGCATTTTCATCTCAGAATCAAGGCACAAGCAAAAGGAAAGGGTGCTCAAATTGTCACGGATAAACACCCACTTTTACCACATTGCTCCTGGTGAAAATGTTCAAACCCACATCTACATGTGCATTGAAGGGGTGTTTAAAATAACCGATGAAGAGACTAAAGGGGAAGAAAGCAAAATGTTCGATGATCACTTACCTCCCTTTATAGCCAACCGGAAGCCCCTGTAGTCCTGCTCCACCAATAAGCGCCCCTTCCTTATCCCGCTCATATCCCTCCCCGTAGCCACCTCTAAATCAAAATCCCCACCTTGCATTTTGCCACAGCCCCGGAAGCACCCCCTTCTCCCGGGCAAAGGTTCCTTCCTGCTTTAAAGGAAGCTGCTAAGATTTATCTAAATAATGATTTTTGCAAAGCACAGACCAAGTTGGCAGGGGTGTCTGACCGTTACAAAAGCCATTGAACTAAAATATGGCGATTTCTTAGCATATGAGTTCCATTAAGTTGATATGAAATAACGACCAAAACTAATATCAAATTTAGCTTGGAGACCTAGGCAGGGTCAGTCTAATTCTGAGATTCTGTCGCCTGTGCGGTTTCTGCCTGATTATGAATACACAGCATTTACCACAAAATCCACACCTGCAGCATAATTTGGAGAGTACTACTAGAAACATTTGTTTCCAGCTCAAGCGTTTCAAAAATGATTTAAAAAGAAAAACGAGCCACGCGTAGTGTCCTGCAGCGGCTGTCCCTTTGGAAAGGGTAACTGGTCACATTTAAGTTGCTGACTGCTCTATTCGGACACTAAACGGGTACTAATGAGGTTAATCGCTTGTCCAGACAGTAGTAATGTGTTTTAAAACGACAAAAAGTGAATGAATACTTCCACAGAATGTGCAGTTATTTTTATGCATAATTGTTTTTTTCTTAATTTGGTCCTGAACTGTCACATAGTCCAGAGAGCAGGAGTACATGGATTACAATAAAATAATATACAAATTGAATTATAATCTGACGGTTGGGACCTATATGTGAACAGGAAAGTCAAGAGATCGTATCCCGACAGAGCCTGTTCAGTCAATTAACCATCAATGGCTGAGAGAATAAAGCAACTTTTGAACTGAGAAATAACGTGTTATAAACGTGAGCACGAAAAACTGCAAATTTGCCGTAGCAAGTGATGCATAAACAAGAAGACAGAGGCATGGAACTAACCTGCAGCACGAAAGAGGACAGTGGCGCCCCATTACTCGGGAGCTTCGACTGACGTGTTGTTTTGAGCTTGCACTGTAAACAACATACGCCATTGATGGGTGACACATAAGGCAAGGTTCGCGTGGCACATTGGCATGAATATTGTGACTCCCGCCACCGCATTGAACTGTGCCTTCATAAAGCTCTGATTCACCTTAACTGCCCTGACTTCTGTCGCCATTTGAACATTTCTTTTTCCGCCGAGTTCCTATACTTTACTATTATGGCGCAGTTGGAGGAGCGAGGACTCTTTATATGGCTTTTCTAAGCAGCGTGGGATCTTTTCTCCTCGGCTATGATTCTTTGTTCCGCGGGCGCAGGTCTCGAGCCTCCTGCCCCTGCTTGTCTCCAGGAAGCCCCCGTGTCTGATTAGCATCTCTTTCACACTCCAGAGTGGGTGTTAGCTGGTGGCTTCTGCAGGAGCAGATGAGGTGAGATGAGGTGAAGGGAGTGTGACGCAGAGGCAGCATGGGAAATTAGGTCAGGTTTCTAATCCTAGAAGGCGCAGGGTTGCTATTTGTGCAGTGGCTGCATTACCACCATCGACATCGGAAGAAACAAGCGTGCGCGCCTCAAGTAAAAACAAAAACAGTTGGCAAAAGTGAAAGCGTTTCACTTGCGGGAGCGAGCGGCGCCAGGAGCGATAATTGCTACCATATGGCGCCAGCTGCTCGCTCCCGCAAGTGAATCGCCAAACGTGCACGCGTTGCCATTGAAGGCAATGGAACGCGTGCACGTTTTTGGCTGAAAAGCCGAATCAATTGCAAAAGGTCTTTTTTACCTAAAAAGGGGTGTTAATATACACACACTATCCCTAAATAAAGTTCTAGCGATTATAGTTCCATTCCATTCACAGCTCATTTGAGATGTCATGAGTGATGTCACTGACCATGTCATGAATTATGTAATGTCTGAGGTCATAAGCAGTGCATTGCGGGGGCGTAAGTTATAGTTAGCTCAGGTAACTATAACTGCTGAATTTCACTGGTTTTGTACGAGTGAAATCTGAGTCTATAACGTCCCTGTAATCTTTGTTTTTTTCAGCGAATTTCTAGGTTTTTTTAACATTAAGTAAGATGCCTATCACAATGGATGGTGAGGGGTTGGAAGCAGGGCCTGACCTGGCATTGTGCTGCCCCCACCCAAGCTTGCTGCTCCTGCCTCCCCTCCTCCTTGCCATCCATTGTCCAAGTCCATGCCCCTGCTCCCTCATTACAGCCCTGTGTGGCCATTGTTCTGCCACTGGCCTTCCCGCCTTCTCTGAACAGTTAGCTTGCTGCCCCATCCACCTCCTCCCTATCCTCTGTTGTCTGAATCCATGCACTAGCCTCCTCCCACGCATGGTCTGATGTGCTGCCACTGCCCTCCATTTAGCATGATGTCCCAATCCACTCCTCCTGCCCTCCATTGCCCAATTCTATGCCCCATCATTGGCCTCCTGCTTAGCCTCTGTGCTTAGCTTACTGCCCCTACTCTCCTTCCCCCTGCCCTCCGATGTCTGTGTGCATGCCCCTGCTCCATCCTTTCTGCCCACCATGTTCCATGGACCTGCCCCTCCTATCTACTCTGAGTGTTCTGTTGAGCTGCCACTCCCCTCCCACCTGCCTAGCATTGTCAGATGACTGTACCCTGTCCCTGCCACCTCCACCCTGCCTGTCCACGTTCCATGCCCCTATCCCCTTCCTCCTGTCCTCCATGGTCCATTTTACTGCCACACCCTTCTGCCCTCCCTGGTCTGTTGTGCTGCAACTGCTCCTCCTGCCTGCCCCGCGTGGTCTGTTGTGAGGCCCCTTCCCCTGAACCCTCTTGTCTGTGCCCAGCTCCTACCCCTCCCTTCTATCCTCCATGGTCCTTTGTGCGTGCCCCTGCCCCCTCCTTCTTGCCCATCATGGCCATTGTGCTGCCACTAACCCTCCCGCTTGCCATGCATGGTCTTCTGTGCTGCCACGGCCCCTCCCACCTTCCCTGTGTGGTCAGCTAGCTGCCCCTGACCCCCTCCCACCTTCCCTCCATGGTCTGCGTGTGTGCCATTATAGTCTCACTGTTGCTCTCCATGGTGTGTCTTGCTTCTAGTGCCCATCATGCCTGACCTCCATGGTCAGCTTCCTGCTCCTGCCCTGCCCCCTAGCCCCCTGCTTTCCATGTGCAGACCCCTATTCCCTCCCTCCTGGCTTGTCTGTTCCATTGTAATGCCCCTGATCCCTCCCTCATGCCCTTTATGGTCCGTTATGCTGCAGCTTTCTCTCCTGTCTGTCCATTATGGTCAGCTAGCTGCCATTGCCTCTTTCCCCTCTGTTCTCTGTTGTCCATGTGCACGGTCCTGTCCCCTCCCTATTGCTTTCCATGTATTGTTGTGCTGCACTCCCGTCCCGCATGCCCTGTGTGGTGTATTGTGCTGCTGCAAACCCTGATGCCTGCCCTGTAAGGTCAGTTTGGTGCACCTGTCCATGTCCCTCCTGTCCTCTGTTATCCGAGTCCATGTCCCTACCCCAATTCCTCCTGCCTTCCATGATCCAACGTACCATACTTGCTAACATTTTGAACTTGGTAAGAGGGAGATTTTGGGAAAAAAAACTGGGGTATTGATTTTCCCCATTGACTTACATTGAAAAAGAGGAGATTGTAGACAGGAGACAGATCAAATATAGCCCATTTGGGCTTAAAAACATAGGGCGTTTCCTGGCTGAATCGGGTCTGTTGGCATGTATGGTTGTACTACCACTGCCTCTTCCTTCTGCCCACAATGGTCTATTATTGCCACAGCCTCTCTTGCCTGTCCTGCATTGTTGGTTTGTTGCCCCTGCCCCCCTTTCCACTGCCCTCCATAGTCTGTTGTGCTGCCACTGCCCTTGCTGCCTGCCCAGTGTGGTCAAATTGTTGCCCCTGCACACTCCTACCTGCCTTCAATTTTCTGAGTCCGTGCCCCTGGCCTCTGCCTCTCAACAGTATCCTAATGAACAACTAGATTGCCAACATTCTATATTTATTACAAAAGTGTGGCACGCCTGACGTCATCTTGATGTAATCAAAACTGTAATACCTAGAGCATTTCCTTTAGAAATTACAGAAATGAGAGGATCTTATTTGCATCGAAATTATGGTTAGTGCTCTAAAAAACTAAAATGAGGACATATTTTCTGAGTTTTCAAATAGCGACAAAGCACTTTTAAATTATTTGTTATCTTTATGTTTTTTATCCAGTTGACCACTTGATTAAATGTTGCACTTAGGGGAGAGGATGTGGTGTTACTTCCAGAGCTGCAGACTTTGCAACTGGGGAACCAGGTTGGAGTTTCTGCTTCAGCTCGACATTCTGTGATTCTGGTCAAATCACTTAATCTCCCCATGTTTACAACCAAAATGAATTTGTCCTTGTGTGATGTAATCAATGCTCATGTAAAGCACTCCAATACCTGACCAGTCTGCACTATAAAAAACTGCAAAAAAAACAAAAAATAAAAAGTGTTTTGCACACTTCGGTCATTGGGCTATATGTGGGCTACATCTGGGTGATATTTGTGCTACATTTGGGCTCTTTTTTCTCTGGTGGCCATCTTGGGAGACTTATTTGTTATGAAGTTTCCTAATTTCCTCATTTACTGCAGTCTCCTCAGTAGGAAATACTTTCAGTTTTTTACTTTGATTCCATCAAGAAGGCATTCAGATGTGTCACACATTTGCCATAAATTCAGAATGTTAGCACTCTAGTTGCTCATTAGATCACTGTAGTAAAGCTACTGCTCACCAGGGAAGTCTGCTGCTGGTATTGAAAGTGCATGTTTCAGTCTGCATGTCAGAATTTTTTAATGAAATAGAAGAGGATTTGACAAGTCACTCAAAATGTGCCCTAATTTTTCTTTCTGCAGCACTAATAATTTCTATGGCAAAATGAACACCCTCATTTTCTTCCTTTTTAAATTAAATGTTTTAAGTGTTACCACTTTATTCCAATCAAGATGGCTTCAGGTGTACCATACTTTTGTCATAAGTAAGACTGTTAGCGCTCTAGTTGTTCTTTAGAACACTCTGGGACATTCTGTCATTGGGCTTTACGTGGGCTACATCTGGGTGATATTTGTGCTACATTTGGGCTCTTTTGTCTCTGGTGGCCATCTTGGGAGACTTATTTGTTATGAAGTTTCCTAATTTCCTCATTTACTACAGTCTCCTCAGTAGGAAATACTTTGTTTTTTACTTTGATTCCATCAAGAAGGCATTCAGATGTGTCACACATTTGCCATACATTCTGAATGTTAGCACTCTAGTTGCTCATTAGATCACTGTAGTAAAGCTACTGCTCACCAGGGAAGTCTGCTGCTGGTATTGAAAGTGCATGTTTCAGTCTGCATGTCAGAATGTTTTAATGAAATAGAAGAGGATTTGACAAGTCACTCAAAATGTGCCCTAATTTTTCTTTCTGCAGCGCTATTCATAATTTCTATGGCAAAATGAACCCCCTCATTTTGTTCCTTTTTAAATTAAATGTTTTAAGTGTTACCACTTTATTCCAATCAAGATGGCTTTAGGTGTGCCATAATTTTGTCATAAGTAAGACTGTTAGCGCTCTAGTTGTTCTTTAGAACTCTCTGGGAAGCTGCAGTAGAACTCAAAGGAATCAACTGACAGTCTCTGCCCTTGCTGGATGTACATGTTTTACTGAGAATGTCAGACTTCATTCTCACATGACTGAGAAAGATAATGTGAATTTACAGAAAATATGTTCTCATTTTAGCTTCTAGATCGCCTTCCAAACCTCTATGGGAAAAGTATGAGAAAATAGTTTTCTCTCAAACATGATTCATGATATCCCAGCAGAAGGCTTTTTTACAGGGTAAAATCACCTTAGAACACACCACAATTCCTAAAATTAGTATGGTACCATCAACAAATGATTTATAATGTAACTAAAGTCTTATCACCCTTTATACGTTCTCCTTTTGGTGACCCTCAAAACCTTCCATTCACTACAATGCATTTTAATGGGGTGCTATCATGTATATTGGTCCCAAGATGGTTGCCTACACTTCTTGGATGAAGTGCTGACAGCCAATCAGATCTCACGATGAGATGTGTGGTTAGGCTCCGCCCAGATATATAAATTTCTTTTTCCTTTAATATTTAAAAAACTACTGAACGGATTTACACCATTTAAAACAAGCATTGGCATAGCCAATAGGTCTCGCCTTTGGGACCTTATAAGTGTTTAGTTATCCAGCACAGTATCCTTGGTGCAACAACATCAAGTGTTGCATGGCTAAACACTTATAAGGTCCCAAAGGCGAGACCTATTGGCTATGCCAATGCTTGTTTTTTTGTTTTGTGGGAGAGCTGAATGCAGTGTGATCGACATATGTGAGGTGCAGTAGGAGGTGTGTGCAGGTCTGTCCCTTACACTGCACACATCTCTCTCAGGAAACACAAAAAAAAAATCAACATTAGGAAATAGAGAGTAAACTTCCTGGCATTTATGTAAAACAAAGCACCGCTTAGAAATAAAAGTAAGTTGTTGGGGCACGCTCACACAGGGACATGCGAGAAGGTGCTGTAATCTAAATGTAATCTGTAAAATGCGAGGAAGTGGCGGACAACATATTGGGTTATTTTTTTCTTGTCAATTTTTTTCAATGTGCGTACTGCTGTAAATAAAGGAGGAGGAGAAACATAAAAAAAATGTGAGACAATAACAGGTACAACGATAGAAGAGAAAAAAGGGGAAAGATATGGAGAGAGGAAGTGACGTTTGTGTGGTGGTGTTTTAAGAGTGGAGGAGAGGAGAGAAAACAGAGGGGTATTGTGTCTTCCCAGAGGATAGGCACACGCATTTTCTGGATGCAAAAGAGAGGGAAATGCATTTGGCTGTAGTGCAAGTAATATAGAAAGAGAAGTAGTGGTAAAATAGTGGAGGAGGAGAGAGCTAGAAAGTGTTTGAGTAAATAACAGGGAGAGAGGGAGATGCGAGAAGGGGCTGCAATTAGATGAAGTGTATAAATTGTGGAGGAGGAGGGCTTTGGGGAGAGAGCACCTGAGTTGAAAAAGAGAAAGGTAGGCAGATGGAATAGATGTTTTTGTAAGCGGTGCTTTGTTTAGCATCAAATGCCAGGATATTCAGTGTCTATTTCCTATTTTTTGTTTTTTTTTGTTTTGTGGGAGAGCTGTATGCAGTGTGAGAGACAGACCAGAGGTGCACATGAATAGCTGTGTGCAGTGTGATCGACATATGTGAGGTGCAGTAGGAGGTGTGTGCAGGTCTGTCCCTTACACTGCACACATCTCTCTCAGGAAACACACAAAAAAAATCCACATTAGGAAATAGAGAGTAAACTTCCTGGCATTTGATGTAAAACAAAGCACCGCTTAGAAATAAAAGTAAGTTGTTGGGGCACGCTCAAACAGGGACATGCGAGAAGGTGCTCTAATCTAAATTTAATCTGTAAAATGCGAGGAAGTGGCGGACAACATATTGGGTTATTTTTTTCTTGTCAATTTTTTTAAATGTGCGTACTGCTGTAAATAAAGGAGGAGGAGAAACATATAAAAAAAATGTGAGACAATAACAGGTACAACGAGAGAATAGAAATAAGGGGAAAGATATGGAGAGAGGAAGTGACGTTTGTGTGGTGGTGTATAAGAGTGGAGGAGAGGAGAGGAGAGAAGACAGAGGGGTATCGTGTCTTCCCAGAGGATAGGCACACACATTTTCTGGATGCAAAAGAGAGGGACATGCAGTTGGCTGTAGTGCAAGTGATATAGAAAGAGAAGTAGTGGTAAAATAGTGGAGGAGGAGAGAGATAGAAAGTGTTTGGGAGTAAATAACTGGGAGAGAGGGAGATGCGAGAAGGGGCTACAATTAGATGAAGTGTATAAATTGTGGAGGAGGAGGGCTTTGGGGACAGAGCACGTGAGTTGAAAAAGAGAAAGGTAGGCAGATGGATTAGAGCCAATTGTGTGGGAAACGGTAAGAGTAAAACAGAATGCGATCTAAGCAGGCCAAGAAGAAAAAAAAAAAATTACATTTAACACTAAAATCCGCATATCCTGCAAACATGTAATGTGGCCAACATTTACCATCTTTTAAAACAGTACACATTATTTCTGGAGATGAATGACGTGGTAGGAGCTATATTTCGCACGCATGGTACCTTGTTGGAGTTTGTAATGATGCAAAATTATAGAGAGAGAGCGCGACAGAGAGTCAGGGTGGAAATGAAAAAAAAACGCGGTACGCGCTGTTTATTTAATGACGCGCCGGAGTAAGCTGATCACAAGTGGGGGAGGGAATAGAGCCATTTGGGTGGGAAACGGTAAGAGTGAAACAGAATGCGATCTAAGCAGGCCAAGAAGAAAAAATTAAATTTGGGACCTGCTGCATAACTAAATACTTATAAGGTCCCAAAGGCGAGACCTATTGGCTATGCCAATGCTTGTTTTTATTGTAGTTGGGCATCCCAAAGGCTGCTAGAAACGTGTGAACACACTATGACATAGTGATCCGACCCTCACTCATATTTTCCTATTTAAAGAAGCATTGACAGCGCCAATAAGTCAGGCATCAATGTGCTAATGTGTGTAACATAGACATGCATAGATTCCAATTGCATGCATTAGCAGAGGGATATCAAGTGCTAATACAGCAGTGGTTTTGGCGATTCCAGATTTTTAAGATAACTGCTGACTGTGCAAATGATTTCCATTTAGTTTATATATTAGTTTAACTAATGTGAATATACAAAGCATCTAACCTGGACCTGTGTTGGTGCATTGGCTCTGCCTATGCTTGTTACATGAAGACACCCCCCCCTATGCTCCAGAGGTAAGGTTGCCAATGCGGGATAAAGAATAAACACAAGTTAAACCCGATTTTATAAACCAGTGTGAACACAGAAGCAAATGGCGCTCACTAGAGGGCATACCACTTTGTGGACCTGCAGGAACAAGATCAAACTAGTCATCAACTAGGCATTAATCCTCATGCAAGCAATGCACACGAGTTCATTGACCAAACATAAGGGTGATGATAAAAAAGGCAACAGCGACAATGGGGATCAGAGGAACCCTTAGAGAAATCGGACCTGGTGCTAATGCACCTCCTGCACTAAAGCTACGTCCGGTTATCACTAGAAGAACAATATCTTCCCAGAAATAATGCATAACTAATAATGCATAACTGGCACCCAAGCGGCCATTGTGCATTACCAGTGTGCAAACGAAATAAAAACATTAATAAAAAGCAGCCTTACTTGTCAGTGACCTCGCAGGCTGGCAGTGTCCGATTTCGCAGCGCTGTCGCTCTCTTCTTTGTTTTACATATGTGCTGGAGGTGAAGGGGAGGTAAGGGAGGGGGGCAAGGGGAGAGGGCTGAAGTGAGGAGAGGCACCCGAGAGGCCATTGTGGCGAGCCACGCATTTTGTAAACATTATGCCGGCCCCCGTTAGTAAAACAAGCAGAAGGTCACCAAATCAGATTGCCTGAAATTAAATAAGCAGCAGGTCCTAGTCTTAAACACCAGGAAGTGAGGTGCACTAGAATGCTGACCGCGTTTTGTGATGCGCGATTGGCGGACATTAAATAAGCAGCAGGACAGCGTCTACAGTACTTCCGATGTTCCAATTAAATCGGTAGCAAGGAGTCGGATAAAGTAAATACGTGTGACCGCGTTTTGAGCTGCGCAGCCCGACACACAACAACAAAGGGATTTTTTTTTTTTTTAACGTAAATTCAATGAAAATAAAAAGTGGAGGTGGGGTGGACAAGTTACAGTCCAAGCAGAGCTGGAGAGTGCGGAACAGCGGAGAACGAAGAAGAGCGGAGAGCGAGGCACAACGGGCGCTTGCGCGAGCAAAAAAAGGAGACGGAGCAAAAAGGAGACGGAGAGCAAAAAAGGAGACGGAGAGGGCGGAGCGAGTGAGTGGCCGGGACGTGTGGGCGAGGAGAGAGGCGCGCGCGCACGCTTGGGAGAGCAGTCTGCTCATTTTCAAGCACTGCACTCGTGCTTGTGGTGCGCCCCTGCTCGCTCCCGCAAGGTGGATGCCGCCACAAGCACGAGTGCAGTGATTGAAAATGAGCAGAGCGACGGCTAAAGGCCCTCCTATGTAGCGCATGCGCGCTGCGTAGGCGAGACCTAAAAAAGGGCGCTTTCTGAACCAAGAGCTACCTTCTTGCCAAATTTGGTGTAATTCCTTGCAGCAGTTCGGGCTGTAGCCTTGTCTAAAGTTTCCTATGGAAATTAACATGGGGAAAACGTGTTTTGGGACCCCCCTTTTTTCTCGGCCCCCGTTTGACGAATCACCCCGAAACTTTCAAGACAGGAGCTGACATGAGCGGCCCATTAGTTTTGAAAATTTTGCGAAGATTCGTCAAACAGCGTCAAAGATATTGGCAAAAAAAAAAAACGCTTTTTGAATAGAAACAAGGTCCTAACTATAACTACCTACTGGCGACCGCCAGGAGGTAATATATATATAAAATATATATATACACATATATCAAAACACATGACATCCACTATGACATACTTCCAGGGTAGGGCACCTAGTCACCCTGAATTTCCTCAAAGGTAAACTGCATTATGTGGCACATGCATTCCAATATTAAATCTGGCAAACCGAACAGCGTCAAGGGTACATACCCGCAACCGCTATTCCTAAGATCAGGGCTGGACCGATGGGATTCCAGAAACGCCCACAATAGGCCCCAAATGTCTTTAGGTGTAAAGTGAACATGCTGAAGGGTCGCATATATCTTTAAGTGATCACTACACAACTCCATATCCTTAAGCCAACCTACGCATGTGGGGGTCAGGGCTTTTTAACCAAGTCATGACGTAAAGCCCCTAAGGTCCGCCTCATCTCACTCCATTTCAAGTAGGCCTCATCACCATTTTAGTCAATGGACATGACCATTTTAGACGATGGACGTCGCCATTTTAGACAATGGACGTCGCCATTTTAGACAATGGACGTCGCCATTTTAGTCAATGAAGGGTGCCATCTTTATCAAATTGTACAGAATCATTGTCATATCTGCCATTTGATGCAGGTAGTGTCGGACCTTAGGTTCCTAAGAACTGTTAAAATGTTAGGCCATTCGACTAATGACATAGATTTAACACCTGATGCAACATCAATCTGGGTCCAGTATCTACTTTTCACCATCTCAAGGTCAAATAAAAATGACTACAGACATATAGCCAAAATATTGTAGTCAGAATTGTTGTCCTCTTATGTCTGAAATGCCAATCTCTGATGAAATTTAGTATATAAGTACTGCCATGTGACCACTTGTCAGGAGAGGTCCTTCACCCAGATTATCGCCCGAGATTCGGCCAGAAGACAGTCTCACCTACTGATGGCACACTTCGAAGATGATACATCTTGATCAGTGCTGATAAAGCGAAGTCATGGAGGAAGGCTACTACTGCAGCACGTGTTTGCTCCTTGCAGGGAATACTGCCTTTATTCTGCCACTGATAACTACAGCCCTTGCTGTCAACAAGGTATGCAATGTGTCTCTTCTCCCTAAGAAACGCAAGACTGCAAGTTGCACTGCTTTCCATGCTTTCTAAGTGTAGCACATAGAAGTAGGTTTTAGGGTGTTAGGTTTTAGATGACATTTTTAACATGTTAGAAATGTTAATTTTTTCTAGTTGTTAACAACGTGCCTTCTTGCTATTTTAATGGTAGCCTGTGTAGTTGTTTTAGACATATTGAGAAACAGATTATTCCTGTTGTAATAAACACTTTTATTTGAAAGTGTCTATTCTTCTTAGTGCAGTGTGTTTGTGTGTGATATTGTGTAGTACGAAATAGGTTTGTTTCTGTTACCACGGTGTCCCTGATACCTTTATAGGGATTATTAGCAACCCAAAAGCAATAACTCTACTTCAACAATATATTGGATGGGGTTCTGCAGGGCTACAATAACCTATCTTTCACAATCAGCGCTGGTGCATTGAGCTAAGTTGGCTTGTGTGTCACTCTAGGGTGGGAAAGCAAACCTTGTAGAACTACGCCAAAGTTGTAGTTTATGCAACCGTCATAGCGACTTTTTGCTTGGCTATTCACATACCCATTGCCACTAGTTTTCTACAAGATTTTGGTACCTTACACACATAACTCAGTAGAGCTAAAGCAGGTGATCTCTCCAGTGACACTACAACCATCTCCTGCATCACATTGTCAGCAGATTTTTAATTACAGGAAATAATGATCTATTTAAATATGCTTTAGTTAGCATAACCAGGCTTCAGTTGACAAGATTAGGCCGAAGACAGCCTACATTGACATATGTTTTGCAGCGATAAAAAGTAATGTACTTTAAAAAAATTACATGATCAAGTTTGCTATGTGCATGATTTTCTTTTGTGTTTTTTCTTTTCAGAAAATAATCGAAATAGATATTAATCTTGTGGCAGTATTTATTTTGCAAAGCTGAAATGTATTCAGTTGTGTTCTTTGATAAGGAAGCCAAGTACAAAACATTCCTGTATTTGAAACATATTCAAGGCTCTTTCCTCGGTGCTGCTCTAGGCATTACTTTCACTTCTTGAAAAAATGTCCTGTTATTTTCCCAATGTCCTATATACACATTATTAAAATTCGGCATGAAAGTAGGTGTTCCTAAATGTTTCTCATTTAATGCATCACATTTTTGTCTCTTACTACTGGTGTATGTGAAAGTTACTTTATTAAGACAGCCATATGATAGTTGATCTCATCATGTTGAGAGTGCAGTTTTCACTGTCAGAAACCTATAAAATGAGTCTTCACTGCGGAGGAGGTCTGAGGAGGGGGCCAAGTCCACCAAGCCCAGCACGAACCGGGAGACCATCACGGGAGCGGGAGTGTGTTGGACTACACTTCCCAGACTCCCTTGCTGTGCCTGTCATCGTCGTAGCGCCAGGAGGCGCCATTAAAGCCCCAGCGTGACCCCCGCAGCGCGGGAAGCCCATTCACTGCGGAGGAGGTCTGAGGAGGGGGCCAAGTCCAACAAGCCCAGCACGAACCGGGAGACCATCACGGGAGCAGGAGTGTGTTGTACTACACTTCCCAGACTCCCTTGCTGTGCCTGTCATCGTCGTAGCGCCAGGAGGCGCCATTAAAGCCCCAGCGTGACCCCCGCAGCGCGGAAGCACATTCACTGCGGAGGAGGTCTGAGGAGGGGGCCAAGTCCACCAAGCCCAGCACGAACCGGGAGACCATCACGGGAGCGGGAGTGTGTTGGACTACACTTCCCAGACTCCCTTGCTGTGCCTGTCCTCGTCGTAGCGCCAGGAGGCGCCATTAAAGCCCCAGCGTGACCCCCGCAGCGCGGGAAGCCCATTCACTGCGGAGGAGGTCTGAGGAGGGGGCCAAGTCCACCAAGCCCAGCACGAACCGGGAGACCATCACGGGAGCGGGAGTGTGTTGGACTACACTTCCCAGACTCCCTTGCTGTGCCTGTCATCGTCGTAGCGCCAGGAGGCGCCATTAAAGCCCCAGCGTGACCCCTGCAGCGCGGGAAGCCCATTCACTGCGGAGGAGGTCTGAGGAGGGGGCCAAGTCCACCAAGCCCAGCACGAACCGGGAGACCATCACGGGAGCGGGAGTGTGTTGGACTACACTTCCCAGACTCCCTTGCTGTGCCTGTCATCGTCGTAGCGCCAGGAGGCGCCATTAAAGCCCCAGCGTGACCCCCGCAGCGCGGGACGTGCGCGGGCCGCGCGCGGACTAAGCCTGGACCAAGGGTGGGCCCGTCTGTGCCCGTCAGGGGCCGACAGAGGCCGGGCTGGGCCACCCCCCTAAGCCCCTATAACGGGTGTGAACCGGGCCTGAGGACTATTTGTTTAAGTAAGTTTGTGGCATTTTGAATGTGTGTAATTACAGAATAATAATGCCTAAAAGAAAGGTGAGCCATGTAGCCAACATACCAAATGTACCAGGCCAAACGTCACTGCTGACCTTCCTCTCCAGGGCAATGGGGGCTATTGAAGATCAGATTAACACGGTAGAGGAGTCATTATCCAAACGAGGGCGGGGCTGTGTTCCAATTCCCCCAAACCAGAACTATATAGCACAGGGCACCCATAATGGTTGTATATTAGAAATCTCGGACCACATATGTGAGAGTGACGTGAATGATACAGAGGGAGATTCACGACCCCCCCTCAAGCGCAGTAAAATCCCAGGAAACCCAGAGGGTTCCCCATTACTGAAAAAGGGAGGGCAGACCCCGGTGAAGCGGTTAAAAAATACACAAAGTAAGAAAGGGAAAATTCTGGGTAAACAGCTATCACTAAAATTACTTACACGTAAAAATACTGCTACCAGTAAAAAACATACAAGTGCTGTCCAAATGGAGCCCCAAACAATGGCGTTGGAAAACATAAGCAAAAGTATAGATGCACTGCACACTTACATGGTGGGAGCCTTAGAAAAACTGTCTGAGAGAGTTGCAAACCTGGAGGGGCATTTAATGGGAAGAAGCAACAACAATAATAAAGTGATTACACAGACAGGTGCAAATTTAAATGGGCCTATTTGCACGGGTCAAACATCCATTCCAACCATACCAGTCCATGATATTACTACTAGACCCCCATTACCTAGACATACGCCAGGTATGGTAGAATTAAACAATAAAAAAGGACAAAATAGGCTAGTGGCAGATAATGTTAGCTCTGAAAATAGCTTAGGGACAATTCCCGGTAGCTTAAGGCATAACCAAAACCAATCATTTCATAATCGACTTGACCTGCCTCCGGCAGCCACGCCGTATGTGGTAATTCTGGCCAATGTTCCCACTCTCTCGACATCAGAACATGAATCTTGGAGTGAACTTCGTAATAAGTCACTCCATTGGCTGGGAAACCATACCGGTTTTCGTGACGCACTATTTAAAAACTTTAAAATGGCAAGAAGAGTTGTTTGGTTGGGCAAAGAGCGAAAAGTACTCCAGGGAGATTGTATATCCCTGACGTTTAGTGATCCCTTGTTAGTTCGTGCTATCTTAACTAAGGTAGGGAATGTCTTCTATGATCATGATAAAATCAATGTATTGCCGTTAGGAGCTTTTTATCCACCTCACCCACTTATATGCAGGCCTGAGCCTGGAAAATATACAGGGGACTCCCATGTTCAATTCTTAACTCGAGGGAACATCCCACTCCGTAACCGCTTTGAACCACTAACTTCGTTGGAAGAATTAGATTGACTAACTTATACTTTAGGGCAAGAGACGGATTACAGGAAGGTGGACCTACTACCCCAGAGGGGAGACCCTATGTATACTAGGAAACATGATACATGTACTCAAGATGAGGAGGTTAGAGCCAATACATCTTACAAAGAAAATAATAGGGAGCTGGGGATCACAAGTGTAGATTCACCTAAACATCTAACTAGTGATGATAAAGGGCCTAACAAATATCCCATACCTGGTCAGGATAGGTTTGATGAAGGAGAGTTGACTGACCCAAACACCAATAGAACATGTAAATTACTATCCTGGAACATCGCAGGTTTAGCAGCTAAAGTAACTGATCCTCAGTGGTTATCATTAATAGATGACTATGCTATAATTTGCCTCCAAGAAACGTGGGCCCTTAGGGATATACATATAAATGGCTTCCAAACTTTCAATATCCCAGCAACTACAACTAAACAGGGGCGAAATAAAGGGGGCTTATGTATTTATGTTGCTAACGTGGCTGGGGTTCATAACGTGAAAAATGTATATGACAGCGAGTTTTACCAGATATTGACAATGAATCTGGGTAGGGAAAAGGACGTGGTGCTAATACATTTTTATAATAATATCCCAAAAGCACTGATGAAGAATGTCCTTACCGATCTATCACGATCTTTAAAAAACATTGAAGACAAAATGTCAGAGGACATGCCTATCATATGGGTTGGGGATTTTAATTGTCATTTGTGCAAGCACAGCGAACAGGGCATTTGTGGTCTGGGTAATGATAAGAAAGATATACCTCCCCACTTTGCTCATACTATCATTGGGGACTTGCTAAATGAATTGGTTTTCCAACTTGATTTAGGGTATGCAAACGATCTGTGCTCACCATCTATACCCTTTCATCCGACTTTTAATGGTAGGGGTTGTAATTCAACCATCGATTTTGTTTTATTGTCCAAGAGGTACTCGTGTAATGTAACTACTTGTAACACCCTTGATATTTTATTGAGTGACCACTATCCAATTTCCTTAAATCTTTCAGTAAGAGGTACGGCGAATAGAACTAAAAGGAATGTATTACATAATTCTGACATCCATCTTGCCAGTACCAATGGGTACACCTTAAATTTGGCAAAAGTAGATCCCGATGTATTCATTCAACGATTAATTAAAAAAACCTTGAGGGAAATAGATATATGTCTTTCGCAGGACAGGGATGATGAGGAAATTTTTAATGCCTTTCTTAAAATTACAGATGAGGCTCGGAATCTATTAACGAGGGAAAAGCACGACATAGTGCGTAACACACAGGGCTGGTTCGATAAAGAATGTACAAAGATGCACACCCTCCTGAAAAATATATTGCATAGTAAGCCTAGATGTAATGAAAAAGTAAGACAGGCTAGAACCTTATATCGACTAGCCCTAAGGAAACGAAAAGCACAATTAAAAAGGGAAGCATGGGAGGCCTTACACCAGGCCTGCCTAAATAAAGATAACACCGGATTTTGGAAAGCGGTCAATGCTCCTTTCTTTATGAATAGAGAGACCGATATTATTGATATGGCTATCACAGGAGACAAGTGGGTAGAATTCTTTATGGGGCTTTATAATGATGATGAGCCTGTTACCACAATCTCTATGAAAGATAATAAAGAAAGTGGACCCTTTCCTATAGATATTGATATCTCCCTTGAGGAGGTCATTAGAGCAATAAAGGAAAGCGCCCCAGGGAAAGCACCAGGCCTGGATGGTGTCCCGGTGGACATCTATAAAACTAACATGGAATTATGGGCCCCACTTCTAACAAATGTGCTTAACAGCTGTAATCACTATAGTTTTATACCTACTTGGGCTGACGCCATTGTGATCCCCATATTTAAAAAGGGGGACAGAAACGAACCCAGTTGTTATCGCCCCATCTCCTTATTGGCAGGGAGAGTGATCTTAAACAAGTTACAGGCTTGGGTGGAAGATATGCGAATTTTATCAAGATTCCAATACGGTTTCCGTGTAGGGTTAGGCACAACTGAGCAGGGACTTAATCTATCACTAATAATAGACAAGTATACAAAGGCAAAACAGGGTAAACTTTACTTAACGTTTGTGGACTTAAGCTCCGCCTTTGATTGTGTTAAACATAACAAATTGTGGAGTATTCTGGAAGAATTAGAGGTTGATCCACCGCTGTTAATTTTTATTAAGGAGTTGTACAGGGAGGCTGGGGCGAGGGTCCGATACGGGAAACATGGGGAGTGCTCAGCAAAGTTTTCCATAAGGAAAGGAGTGAGGCAGGGGTGCATACTTGCCCCCTCCTTTTCTCACTTTATATTAATAGTTTGGGACAATACCTGAGCGGATACCAATGTGACTACCCCATTATAAAGGGAACCCCCGTCCCCATCTTATTGTACGCGGATGACGCGGTAATAATGGCGCGGACACAAATAGGATTACAAAGGTCTGTCAGCCATTTTGTCGCTTACATGAAAGACAGGGGCCTAAGGGTAAATACCACTAAAACATACACTATGAGTTGTGGTACAAATAAAAAAAGACATGTGATATTTATATTGATAGTAAAAAAGTTGAAAGTACGGATTCTTTTTCATATTTAGGCATAAACTTCGATAGAAAGGGTTCATGGAAAGCAGCCATGAATGCTAGAAATTTGAATTTTTCGAGAGCCACAGGAGCAGTTGTCAATTTTGCTAAGAAACTAGGTGATAGGCCTGTCCCAGAGCTGCTGGCAATTTACAAATCCAAATGTATTTCTACAGGGTCATATGGAGCAGGTATCTGGGGCATTGAGGAAGTAGAACAAATCCAACGCACTGAAAACAATTTTATCCGCTACTTGTTAGCTGTCCCAAGTACTACTGCCACTTTTAGCTGCCATAGGGAACTCGGTCTTCCTTATATCTCTGATATTATTAAAACCAATCCCTTATTGCTATGGCATAAGGTTTGGGTATCGGAGGAGACTGGTTTTAATAGAGATGTAATTTTAGACTCTCTTAAATTAGATAGGGTGGCGAAGATGCCATGGATTAATTATATAAAAAGACTTACATATGAAATTGGCCACCCAGAATATTTTGACTCCCCAAGCTCCTTGGAAATGGTAACAAGAAAAGCATTAAAAGACACTTGCTTGAGTCACCTAGAGAATAAGCGCTGGCTAGTGGAGAGGAGGAAAAAATCAGTCATGGACAACCACCTGATGACAACATGTATAGGCCTACAACCTTATCTGGCATTGGTACAGAGTAGTTATTGTCGAATGCTTTTAGCTCGATTTCGATGCGGGTCGTTTTTTAGACTGGTCACGTTTCCTGAAAAAAATGATTGGTCTAGTAGGTTGCCCATTTGTCCATGTGACGATATATCAATTCAAACAACTCTGCACTGCACTTTATTCTGTAAGTATTATGTTACACCAAGAAAAAAGCTTCTAATTCCCACTCTCAGAAGCTGGGGTCTAAGACAATGTAGAACAGCCTTTTTAAGATTACAATTGCTGGAAAATGAACAAATCATTATGATTGTTTCCTTGTTTTTAAAGGCTGTTATTAAGTATCGAAATACAATGTGATTTACCCATGAAAATTGTGTGTATATATATGAATTATCTATCTGACCCCTGTAATATAATATGTAACATAAGAAGAGGACGACGTTTTCGAATCATGTAATAACATTGTGATAATAATTTTTTTATTATTATCCCTGTTCTTAATAATTTGTGTTTTTATGACCTCTTAAACTAAACCACAGAAACCCTTTGCAGCTTTTGCACACTATGCATTACGTGACCTCTTTGGATTCTGTTTTATAATGTTTTTATATAATCTGTTTTTACTGTATTAACTTTTTTATCAAGTCAATGTTGAATTTATTGTGTTATAATATGCTTTTATGGTTGTAAACTATTACACCGAATAAAGCTTCTTTTGATTTGATTTGAGTCTTCACGGTCTTAAATCTAAAGATGTGCCAGACTTTCTGCTTACTTTTGTGAAGGGAGACTCCATATTGGTCTGCCTGCTGAGTTATACGTAGACTTTTCTTGTCTTACGAACTGTGGAGTCTCGATGTCAATTTGATTAATGATTTTATACTTAGACTTGCCTTGACTTTTGAACAGTGCAGATGTGTGCTAGTTCTCTTACTGAACTATATTTTGGTTCTGGCTAATTATTTGCTTTAAAAGTTTTTTTATGTTTATACCACTCACGATTTACATTAGTTGATGCACTGTTGATGCTGCTCTGGATTTGACTAACTACTTTATGCCTTCTGTATTGATTTTTAAATGTGAATTCACCTTTCTGGTTTTGACTTTGAATTTTGTCCTATGAGGGTCTTCTTGAATTGGCATAGGGGTGCCGTCTATTGAGACTCATATGACCACAATCCTGCATCTTAACCCTTTTAACTTATTAGTTAAAAGCATTGACAAGATCAAACACAGTCATCCAAAATTCATGAACTCGTGGTCATCTCCACGCTAAATGCAAAAAGTCAGCATGTAGTGCCTTACATACCTGATGTGTGACTGAACTCTGGGTTCATCTTATGAAGTCTTTTAGATGTATTTAAAGTGAAAGAATCTGTGCTTAAAATTCATGGAGATCTTATCAGTCTGCTCATAGCAGTACAGCCAACATTTCACATCACAGCATTCAGACTTTGTTCAGACTCATTTCTGCCACATACAGCCACTCCGTGCCTACTCATCCGCAACATACTATAATATGGATAGCCAACACCTCCACTGATCTGATAGTTAGAGTTAAAGGTTTGAATTCTTGATGTCCGACTTGGAAATTAGCATTAATACTCAAAATCAAGCAATTTCACAGACCATACCAATCAGAAAAAATGCTAAGGGGGTGGGGAGGCTCGTGACTATGACATCACAATGAATGGATGCAAAGAACTGGACCCTCATGCAGCATAATAACAATTACTCTGCATTGAAATACTTCCATAACCAGAATCACGAACTGCGGAAATTGGTGGGTTTCTGATGCAGAAGACATCAGGAGGCATAATGCGCCTAAGACACCAAAATGAGCAGTGCTTGTGGCCCTATGGCGTACAGAGATCCAACATTAGCCTGCGTCAAGGTGCTTGCTCCTGTAGAGAGGGGCCCAAGAAACGAGCAGAAATCAGCCACAAAAATGAAAATCAGGAAGGCGAGGCAGAGGCCATTGGGGATAAGCATCTGGGACAGAGGCAGCGCATGAGGAGTAGTGGTGTCCGGTAAAAGAAAAGTAAAGGAGGCAATGCCAGGAGTTCACGGGCAGAGCAACGCAAGTTACACAACCACCCACTTTGAAGAAGAAATGTGTCCCCCCTCCCACAGGCACTGGATTGAAGGGCTGACCGAAAAATGCCACGAGAATGGAACATTATGCAGGTGATAAATGGCTGGTGGGAGCAAATATCAGAGAAGTGACTCTCCTAATGAATGAAGATCATGGGGAGAGTCGCGGTTCCCAATAGCAGGAAAGGAGGCAACCACAGGGGTTTATGAGAAGTGTAACACAGTCCCGATTCCCAGAGCTGTTTCCTCCTCCACAACAACAATCGACATGACAGCAGGGGAGTAGGCCCATACTAAAAGGGAGGTTAATAGAGGAGGAGGAACGCACACTCATGTTGGAGGAATGTCTTTCTGTATACAATTACTCCCCCAAAAGAGGAGAGACACTCAGGACGTTGTCACTGGCGTCTGGGAAATAGGGACACTCGGAGTCGCATGATAGTGGTGAAGCAATAAATGAATGTACACTGTCACAATCTAGCAGATAACGAAGATAATCTTAAATATACAAGCTCACAGGTGACACTGCCCTTGTGAAGGGCAGCACCTGGTTCTCGACTGAAAGCAGCCACACCAGTACCCACAGCTACATGCGGGAAAGATAGCGGGGTGGTACAACAGGACTGTGAGATTCACTAGCAGCGAACCTCCTCACTGTGGCTGAACCTGACTAGGGGATTTTTTTGTGGCTGATATTAAGACAGAGCAGGAGGGCCGGAAGAGGAAGCCAGAATGTCAGGAAGGTAGCTACATTGGGTGACAGATAAGAAAGTGGCCTTACAACTACTGGAGAAATACACACGAATCAACACAAGAACAGGAACGAGGGGAAAACTTAAAACACACATGCCTCCAAAGAAGCCTCCAAAGAAGGTCGTTGCCGAAACGTCAAGTTAAGAAAACCGACCAGAAAGCAGGCACCCACGGGCAACACAGGCAAGGAACGGCTCTTACCAAAGCAGAACTTGTAGCAAGCCTGCAGGGTCTCAAAACTGACCTAGTAGAAGAAATAAATCATATCTAACGATAGGTCTTGCAGACCTAAATGCTGAGATAAAGGCCACAATAAGCTCTCTTAGAGCGGATATAGGTTCTGTGAGCTTGACGGTCCTACAAAGAGAGGAGAAAACTGAGACTTTGGAGGCTAACAATGCCACTCTGTTGCCAACTGTGGAGAAATTACAGATGCAAAATGAGTCCCTAACACTTAAATGCAAGACAGGGAACATCCGGCCCGCAGAGACTACTTATGCATGACTGGCATAGAATAGGGGCTGGAACCAAGCAGCCTTCCCCAGGAAATCCAGAGATAAGAGCCCTAAGAGAACATTTCAAAGCTTCATGGAAAACGAAATAGTCTTGCTGACAAAATTGGATAAAAACACAAAAATGTATAAGACTTGTAAATGCTGTGTCTTTCAACATATATCCCCAGTGACAGAGATGCAGTGACACCACTTGGTCAGAGAAAAATTCAGGAAGAAGAAAATCAAATGCAGATGGACATGTATTTTCAGCATTATTTGAGTATAACAAAACACCTCACTGCACAGATCTATGTAAAGCAGCACAGATCCTGGAAAATTCATGTTGATGAGTATCAGAAAGCCACTGGTAACACTCCAGTCACTGTAGAGTCCAGGTCAAATTAGAAATTTATTACAAAGCCAGTGGCAAACCCAAAGAGCCCAACAACGGTGAGAATTATGAAAGCATGTGGAAACCAACAAGAAAGGTGCAAAGAAATCAACGAGCAGAACAAACAACGCTATGCTGTAAGTCTCAAATGGTATAAGGGGCGGGTGGTATAAGCAAAGGGACTCCGGAGCAATCACCAGGGATGGTTTTCTTAAGAGTAGGGCCCACTTAGGGTTACATACTGAGGTGACATGGTGTGCAAAATAACGATGGATTGGGATGTGGCCCAAGCAATTACCAGTGGCTGAGATTAATTCAAGCATTACATCCATCACTTTTTGTAGACTTTAGTATGTTGCCCATAAGTGGGAAGGATATGCCCGGACGTGGGTCCTGTGCACACTGTGTCACTGGAACCAAGCTGTAGCCGGCTGATGAGGCCACAATTAAGGCGAAAAATGTCCTGGGTTGCTTGTGTTCCGGTCCATATTAAAAAGACATCTATGACAAAAGTATTATGTTGCACACAAATAATTAATCGATAAAAACTATAAAAGGAACCAGTGGGATATTAAGATCAAGAATTTCAGTTTACAAATCTGCCCCCCTGCTTTGTACAGCCTGTGGCAAGAAGGAAGTCAATAACTCAGATTTTTCAATCTGTGGCTGATTGTGCATTTATGCAGTAAGATGGGTTCTTCTCCTGTCATAATCTCTTATGATTGACCAGCAGCTAGTAATGCCACTGCGGCCTTCATGAATTTCACAAATCTAGCTGCCAATTGCACAGAGTCCCCTCTCAAGCATGCCTCTACTGCTCCTTGGCATGTCTGGATGTTCAAGATGCACCAAATTGGTTGGAGCCAAAACTTCCTTAACGGAATCAGCTCCTTGCAGATACATAGCACATGAGTCAATGTTTCCTCTCCATGGCGCAAATTCCTCCTCCTGTACCAATAAGACTTCAGCTGGACGAAGCTGAAGCACAAACCCATTAACGGCGCTTCATAGTTAGATTCAGGGGTTAGGAAAGATAGGATGGAAGAGACCCTAGCTCATAAAATGTTGAGGCCAAATTGCTGTGCCCTAATTTTTTCACTGCTTGTGTGTCAAGGTCTGCCAATATTAACCTGGCTTGTTTCATCAGCAGTTTGGCCATCACAAGGGCAGGCAACCCACTTGTCCATATTGATTGTGCCTCCAGAGCGTTCATTAAAAACGTATGGCAGTTAGTTGCTGGGTTGCTTATTAATGTACAGATATTATTTTTGTGTGTACCGTCCTGTGCCTGCTTGGCTTTCATGGAATAGGCTACAAACCTGGCCTTTAGTAACCAGTGCTGCGAAGTTAGCCCAAACTCTAACCGGATTTGGGCATGTGAGGTGCAGTTTGGCAGCAAAAACACTCTTCGATAGCATGTTGATTGTGCTCTGTCCAACCAGTTAGACATTTTGCCTCTAAATGTCAGCGCCCCATAAGCCACTGTGGGCAAAGATTTACATCCTATTACCTTTAAAAGAGGGGATAGATCTGGGTGTGTTCATTGATTTATTTTTACCTTATAAAAGACTTCTTAAAGGGAATTGGCTACCCTCTGTTGATATGTGCAGTTAAACGACCCCTATGGTCTAACCAAACTCCAAGATATTTGTAAGAGGCCACCACCTCTATGGCCTTTCCCTAAATAAACCATGACCACTTTTTCACAAGTTGCAGAGAGATTACCATCACCTTTTTTTTTTAGCTGTGTTTACTTTCAGGTGGTTGGCCCTGCAGTAAACTGCCAGCGCCGAAAAAAGTCTCTGAAGGCTAACCGGTGTTTGATCTAAAAGGACCGTATCATCCGCATACTGGAGAGATTGAATTTGGGTTTCGACCAATTTAGGAGGGCATGCCCTCTCAAGCATTAGGTGGTCAGCCAAATATAGATTAAACAGCAGTGGAGCCAATATGCACCATTGTTTCAAGCCTTTATTTGTTCATGGGTTGGCAGTTCACCCTAGACTATTACGATGGGGACAGGGTCAAGACTGATTTGCATATAGCTGGCTCAAGACTGAGGTGACATGGAGGGCCAAATAACAATGGATTGGGGTGTGGCCCGAGTAATTACCAGTGGTAGAGATTAATTCAAGCATTTCACCCATCACTTTTTTGTATACTTTAGTGTGTTGGCCTTTGTGGGACAGGTCTCACTTAGTGGGACGGGTATGCCATAGACCATTTGGTACTGCTCAGCAGCTTCAACAGAATGTAATGGAGCAGCTATCATCTTTCAAAGGTCACTGGGATCTACGCCTCTAAAACAAACGCAGAATAAAGAGAGTAGATGCCTAATGGTTTCAGGTCAGTTCCAAATGCACCCTCACCATTGAGAAGGTTATGTTAAATTGGGAGGAATTTGAAATGACTCTTTTCACTACACCAGCAGGTTCTGTGGAAGGGAAAATGACGGTGACAGGGGATTTCAATATGGTACAGGATGCAGGGAAGTATATATCAGGCTACAACACACATCCCATTGTAATGCATTTTCTAACAAGCAAAATAAAACACCAAGGAAACTGGGTCTATACGATCGATGGAGAATTACATGCTAACCAATGGGATGATAAATTTTTCCTCACAAGTACATCATAGTCACTCTAGGATCCATTATATACGCATAAACGGCAGACAGAGCAGAGGTATAGGACACTAACATTCACCTTATTACTATGTTGGATCACACACCAATAGTTATTTCAAATGACTGGTTCCCAGACATATCACGAACTGGAAGATGGATAGTACACACAGCAGTCATCAGGGACCCTGTGCTATGAGCTAACATACTAACCCAGATGGAGGAATACTTTCAATTTAATGACAGGGAAACAGTGGGAGCATTATGTCATTAGGATGCCTTCTAGGTGGTTATAGGGTGCAAGTGCATAAGCAGCTTTGTCAGTTTTCAAAAAAGCATGAAAGTGATCCAGCGCTACACTTTATCAGGGATGGATACTCATTTATATTTCATACAAATGGCCCATACACATTCACCCAACTCATAAATCCCTGTTGCGCTGGGGGTCAAGTTTTAATGACGTGAAAAATTGTTTCCTTGACAGGTTCATGTTTAACATTTCTAAATACATAACTAGACCTATATATCAACTCTCTTTCCTCTTGGTCGATGGACCAATTAGTTGAGTAGTTGATGGTAATAATAGTACTATCTAACTAGCTAAATAATCACAGACTCTCTGTAAGATTAATAAAGTTTATCTCAAAATCATGTGAATAATTAATGCTCATCGCATACAGGTTACAATGCAAACAAAGAATTTCACAAGAGGGAGAGAAAAACAATCAGCAAAATGCAAACAGTGTCATACTCATCATCAAATGAACGATATGCATATGAAAGAGTGGATAGATGAAGAGACATAAGTTTCAGCAAAAATAATGTGAAACGATATACATATGACGGAGTGGATAGATGAAGAGACATACGTTTCAGAGACGAAAAATACATTTGCAAATAATTATGCAAAGTATGAGTCAGAAAGATAATACAAACCCAAAGGATCAGTGAAATACCACCCCCCTGGCCAAGGAGGTAGTGGGGGGTCCCCTGAAATAGAGTCAGGGAACAAAGATTTCAGGAATCAGGAACGGGACAGGAACAGCTAGGCTTCTCTGGAAACCGACAGACAGCGACGAAATCACCCCTCTCTCCTCTCCATCCGACCTAAGCTTAAACCACACCCCCAAAGGCACCCCAGTTATACCCTAAAACCTACATGTCCAACACACATTAGTTGAAACAATTCACAAAATTCGACTGCTTATTGGATGGTTTGGGAGGTGGTCTATCACACCACCATGATCACATTCATAATTCTGCATGCACATTGTTCTATATCCTTTCACATGACATAATTCTTGACCAGTTCATTCATTTTAATACTTGTAACATTTTCATTATTTTCACATAAGTTTCTCAGCTACGTCCGTGGAAAAAGTTTTGGGTCCCACGGCCAGTCTCATCTTTTGGCAGGCAAACAATGTTTTCTGAGCTGAACAACCTTGGACTTTTGCTCTTCTTCTGCAGCGCTCAGCGTTTCTGTCTATTTGTCAGTTTATTCATGCTCTCTCTCCAGCCCCTCATCTATCATGTCAATTTTAGGAAAATGCAGGCCCATTCGGCTCACTATGACGAATAAAACATATACATTCATTAATTTCATGGAAATGCACTTTTCACTGTTTACCACCTCCCCTGTTAATATTTTCTTAGCAGAAGCTTAAAGCAAAAGCGGCATTATTTATTATTATTTTTTAAAGCAAAAACAAAATGCAAAATGCGGCCTAAACATGCATTAATTTTGTTTCTTTAGAAACGCAATGTATAATGCGGCCTAGTTCTTTCATGCATTAGTTCACATTAGTGCACGCATGCGCAAAGCGGTTTCCATGTGGTTCATGTGATTTGCATATTAGTTTTCACTGCACACTGTTAGTAAGTATTATGGGGGTGTCAATTCGAGCAGGTTTCTTTTTGCAAAATCCTGCTCCATCAATCTCCCCTCTGATGGCTTTCTGGAGCCATCATAAAATACCCACCAGACCAAGTGCCATCCTTATTTATCTAAAGATCAGTATTCTTTTCTCTTTTCATCAATTTCTCGTCTAAATCCTTCATTTTGTCATAGTAATCTCCTTTCATATCTTCTAGTTCTATCTCATCTCTTTTTCTCTTTCTTGCTTTTCGTTTGTTATTTGATTCTGTCATCTCTTTTCTTCCACATTTACACTTACAACATTTATATATTGTTATTATTACTAATGCTACTCCAGCTACTGAAATGATTGGCATTATTATTTTTCCTAATAAGCTACTTCCAAAGGTAGAAAAACATTTACCTACAGAAGAGAAACTCTTACCAAGTCTCTCCCAGACACCGTCAACCTCCAGTTGGGTCAAATCTTCATGTAATTTCGTAATATTCTTAATATTCTTAATATATTCCTCAATACCTTTACTTTTGTCAGGGATATAAGTGCAGCAGTGTTGAATTTTCAACATGCCACAGACTCCACCCTCTTTTGCCAATAAGATATCAAGGGCAAGTCTATTTTGCCAAACCATTGATCTGATTGTAACCATTTCTGTGTCAATCATCAAGAACCCCCCAGCAGTATCTGTTGATAAACGATCAACCACTATGGACAATTTTTTAATTTTATGTGAATTCAGAACAACTCCAACTGATGGTATCAGTGCACCAAAGATGTCACCTATTATTTCTGAGAAACTCGCTCTCTTATTACGTGTTAGTCCTTGTTTTATTTCATTGATTCTGTTATTATTTCTGTCTACATGGTAGACCTTTGGGAAAACAATTGCAAAATAACAACTACCATACCAATGTGCAGGCAACCTGTAATAGGCTTTCTTACCACACACATAATAGACTCCTGGGAAAACAGGATCAGTTCCACCCTTCAATCCCCAACCTCCAGTAATTTGAAAAGTATGCTCACAATCACTAGTACCATTGAAATAATTATTATAGTTAGTTTTCAGTCTAAGCAAACAGATTTTTCCTTTTTGATACCAATCCAGGGACATTGCAGCATATGTCTCGCCTTTCTCATAATTTCCCTCTCTAAAAGCCCACGGTGGTACCTGTGACTTCTGTTCAGCAGCTTTTCTTTGGAAACTTTCTTTTCAATTTTCTACCATATCTATGAACACCTTTTCTTCAACCCGCAAACTACATGTTAGATTATTTTTATAAGCATATTCTATATCTAGTATCTTAGTAATATGGAAGAATTCTCCCATATATCGTGCATTTTTGCTACTTAAAACCTTGTTCAGCTCCTTTATCATACGTATCTCTGAGAATACTAAATCTATATTGGAATAATGATACTCCAGCTTCCCCGTCACGTAAAATAGGCTGGTTAAAACACTGCAGGACACACCATACGTTAAAGGTAGGTGATGATAGGTCACCCCCTCTGAGGCAGATGAAGGTAATTGCATGCACACATAACCATCACTCACATTCATTGTGTTAACGTACTCGTACAACAATTTGGTAAAAACATTTAACGAGAAATCACTATTTGAATTTTCATGATGGAAAATACTTCCATCTATTTGTTCTATGTTAGTATTTGGGGTTTCTTTAGTAACATGACTCACTTTCATTTATTACATCATTAGTATTGTTTCCATTATTAGTTACTATTAGAATAGGTACAATGACAGTTAATAATATCCATATAAATGTCAGTAAAAAGACACTACATAAGCAAGCTTTAATACATCTACGTTTTAGACTAGATTTTGGATGTTCAGTCACTTTTGTTTCGGCCATTTTTGTATTCTACTAAAAAAATATAAAAATATAAATCTATAAAACCTCTAAACTTACTCAAACATTTCTGAAAAATAGTGTAATCCTACACTTCAAGGCTTTTCTTCTTTACCCCTTTCTTCTATTTCTTTTCTTTAAGTCTTCTGAGTCATTCAATTCATTTCGTCTGGCAAGGTTGCACCCTAATTTTTCACAGTTCTTTTACGGTGGTTTCAATTTGCTTTCATCCACTTGCTCAGTGTCAGTACCGTCTTTTTCTTCACTTGGATCTGAGCTTTCAATTTCTTCCAAGATTACGTACGTCCATTCCAGTGCTGTGTATTTCTTGTTAGGATTTCTTACTCTCTTTGTTTTTCGTACTGAATCTTCTCCTGATTCTTCTTGTTCCGTTTGACTAGAGACCTCATTAATTTGCTCTGGTCTTCTCTTTGGCCTTCTCCTCACAAGAGTGTATTTCAGTCTTTTCACTCCACTTGGCCAATTGTCACCTTTTCTTGGTCTTTTAGTTTGAACTGCTTCTTCACCTTCTTTTTCGGGTTTACAGGTTCTTTTACTTGGCCTTTCTTTTATTTGTTCTTATTCTTGACTTTCAGTAACTTCCCCTTTTCCTGGTTCTACAGCAGTCTCATGAGACCCAGTAACCGGTGCCCACTCTACTTGACTGGTGCTTGGCTGTTCATCATCTGTATGTTCTTCAGAATCTGTCACTTTAGATTCTTCAGCTTCACACACTTCAGCCTCTGGTTTTTGTCTTTGGTTTACCAGTTGCTCCTCTTCTTGTCTTTCAAGTGGACTTGGGACTCGTCTGGTATGGCTCGCATGGATCCAATGTGGCAAACCACCACACTTAACTGCTGTCGTCGTCACCAGAATCACTTGGTAAGGTCCGTTCCACCTGGGTTCTAAACACGATTTCCTCACGTGTTTTTTCACGAGAACCCACTCTCCAGGACTCAGATCATGAGCTTGATTCGGCTGTGTTGTAGTGGCATTTTCTCAACCTGGTGAGACACAGAATGCACCAGATCAGCCAATCCTCTGCAATAATCAAGCACTAGATCATCAGATATATTCATAAGTTTGTTGGCTGGTATAATTGCTTGTCTCATTGCTCTTCCCATCAGGATTTCATGTGGACTCAATCCCGTCTTTTTGTCAGGAATGCTTCTAAGACTCATCAATACAAGGGGTAAAGCGTCAGGCCATCTCAGTGTTGTGGATGCACACTTTTCCTAACCTAGATTTTATTGTGCCATTTATCTGCTCAACCACTCGAGATGCTTCGGGTCGATAGGCACAATGCAGCTTCTGCTCAATTAGTAATGCTGCACAAATCATCCGAATTATCTCATTGTTAAAATGGGTTCCTCTATCTGTTTCTAAAGTGACTGGAAATCCAAATCTTGGGATCAGTTCTCTTAGAAGTAGCTTTGCGACAGTGAGACTGTCATTCCTTCTCGTTGGATAGGCTTCCACCCAGCGAGAGAATAAGCAGACAACAACCAAAACATACTTTAGCCCATTACACGGGGGAGCTCAATGAAATCCAATTGGAGTCGGGTAAATGGTCCTGCTGCCTTTCCAATTCATCTCCAACTAACAACTGTCTTCCTGCCTGGATTTTGCTGATGACAGGTGACGCACCTCTGGCAAAGACTCTCTGCAATGACCCTGAAATTTTGAGTTATACCATGACTGCTTGAAGAGCCTGATCATTGCATCTCTTCCAACATGTGCAATTCCATGGTATACCCTTGCCATTTGCGAAAGCAACCAATCTGGCATGACTGGCCTTTCGTCTATATAGACCCACACTTCGTCCTCTGCTCTCTTTCTGCAACCTGAATTTATCCAAACTTCCTTTTCCTCGTCACTTGCTTCTTCCTGGAACTGTCGAATCTCATCCCAAGTTTCAAATGAAGAAGAGAACATAAGATGGCAATTGGTATTTTCTTTTTCCATCCCTCTGTTTAGGGCTATTAAATTTCGTGCAGAGAAACGCGCTACTTGATCTGCGTATCTGTTGCCCTTCGTCACATAATCATCTCCTGACTTATGTGCGGAACATTTAACCACTGCAATCTTTTTGGGCAATTCTAAAGCATCTAATAAATCTTTTACAGTTTTGCTGTTCCTTATTGGGGAACCTGAAGAAGTCAGAAATCCCCTTTGCATCCATAGCTGGCCGAAGTCGTGGACAACCCCGAAACCATATTGACTGTCAGTAAATATGGTTACCCTCAGGCTTTTGGCAATTTTGCACGCTCTAATCAGAGCTATCAATTCAGCAATTTGGGCAGAGTTTACCCCTTTTAGACAGGATGCTTCTAAAACTCCCGCTATGGTGCAAACAGCATAGGCAGAACACAGTTCACCTTTCTCATTTCTCAAACATGATCCATCAACAAACATCACCCAGTCTGGTATTTCTAATGGAACGTCAGGCCTGGGTTTTGTGCACAATTCTGTCACATCCAAACAATCATGATCCGCCTCCTCTCTCACTTCCTCACAATATGAATTTGGCAACAGGGTTGCCGGATTTACAGTTGTGCACCTCACCAGTCACATTTTCAGCACCCAAAATCACTCTTTCGTACCTAGTCAGCCGACTATAGGTCATATACTGCGTCCTCGTTCGTATCAAAAGGATCTCAACCAAATGTGGCACATATACCTTGACTGGATGTCCCATCACAATCGCTTCACTCTGTTCCAGACTCACACAAGTAGCAGCTACTGCTTTCAAACAGCCTGGCAACGCTGCAGCTACTGAATCCAAAGTAGCAGAAAAATATGCTACTGGACGTCGTGCCATTCCATGTTTTTGAGTTAAAACTGAAAGTGCACACCCATCTCTTTCACAGCAGTACAACGCAAAATCCTTTGCATAATCTGGCATTCCCAACGCAGGTGCTTGACAAAGACTGTTTCGCAATTTAGTAAAAGCTTCCATACTTTTATCATCCAACACAATCGGATCTTTCACATCTTTTTGTGTCAACCTCTGTAGAGGTTTTGCAATCAGTGAGAAACCACTGATCCACTGTCTGCAGTATCCAACCATTCCCAAGAACATTCGAACTTCTCTCTGAGTTTTGGGTGGACTCATTTGTTTAATCACACTAATTCTTTCTGGTGTCACCTTTCTGGCTCCTTTTCTATTTTGTGTCCTAGGTACTGGACTTCCTGTTTCCAAAATTGCAATTTTGCTGGTGACACTGTGTCCTCCTTCTGCCAAATGGTTCAGTAAGGCAATGGTATCTGTTACACATGCCTCTCGTGTCTTTGATGCCACTAATAAGTCATCAATGTACTGAACCAAAATTGAATTTCCTGGCATGACTAAAGTCTCCAGACACCTTTTCAGAATCTGATTAAAAATTGAAGGACTCTCAGTGTACCCTTGAGGAACTCGGCACCATGGCAAAACACGGTCTTCGAACCGGAATGCAAACAAATACTGGCTTTCCGGGTGTAAAGGAATTGAGAAAAATGCTTGGCACAGATCAATCACTGTGTACCATTCAGTATCGCAAGGAATTTTATAAAGGATCACTGCTGGATTTGGCACTACCGGACAACAGGGTACTACAATTTTATTGATTTTTCTTAAATCCTGCACTATCCTGTATTTTCCACTGGGCTTCTTAATTCCTATAATAGGCGAATTACAAGGACTGCTCAATATTTCTTTCAGAATTCCTTGTTCGATCATTTGGTCAATCACAGGAGTGACTCCTGCAATTACTTCCGGACTCATTTTGTACTGAGGTGTGTTTGGATATTTGGCACCCTCTTTCACCGTAATCTGAATCGGATCTACATTTGTCATTAGGCCAATCTCCTTTCCTGTAAAATCCCATACAGCCGACCTTACTGTACTTTTTAATTCTTCGGGCAAATTCTCTTCTGTGAGAAGTGAAAAAAACTCATCTACTTCTGCCCCTTGCTTCGCTAACATCATCTTAAATGCGACATCCTCATCAGGTGTCTGAAACGCAATACCATCTGGTGTACAATAGATGGTACAATTCATTTTACACAATAAATCTCTTCCTAAGAGATTTACAGGACTCGAGTCACATACCACGAAACGATGCATGTCTCTGAAACTCCCAATATGAACTTGTATTGGATTTGTGACTGGTGTTCTAATATGTTTATTCCAGACTCCTACAACTTGGATAGTTTCTCCCGAGAGGGGTAGGTTCGGAATTTCCGCTGCCCTCACAGTAGAACGGGTAGCACCAGTGTCCACTAGGAATGTAATATCATTACCTTCCACTTTTCCGTCAACAAATGGACCTGACTGATCTACCGCCAAAGATGCGCCAAGTACGCACTCTTCCTCCCCCCTCAGGCACTGTCATTGAGATGAGTCTGAATCACTCTCATTGCACTGCAACCAGTATTGCGGAACCATTTGCACATTTTGATTCTTACCAACTTGATCACCTCCATGAAATCCAGTGTTCGCACTGTACCTCTCCACTTGAGCATTCACATTATTTGGCATAGGAGCTTGTGGCACCTGTAACTGTGGAGCAACTACCTGCTGCTGTTGCTGCTGTTGATTCACAACCACCTCATTCTGCATCTGTGGATTTAAATTTTAATTTACCCCATTATTCTTTTCAGCAGATTTACACTCGTTCTTCCAATGTCCATACTTTCCGCACGCATGACAAGGAAATTTCTTCTTAGCCTCTCCTTTACTCATTTTACCTCTACCTCTACTGGATACCTGACCATTTTGATTCTGACCATTCATCTGATAACCTGTTTGAGAACCATTGTTTATTTCTTGCTGCTCTACTACCTTCACTTGTGCCCACATCATTTTCTCTTTTAACTTTTTGTCTCGATTCAATGTCATCACTACAATACATCGCATATCTCAAAATTTCTGCCAACAGATCCAATGCTGCTGAATCATATTACTAATTTCCGGTTTCAATCCAAACAAAACGATACACAAAATGTCCCATATCTTTGTCTTCAATATTCTCAAACCCGCTGTACTGTTTAAATAACTGCAACAACCTTTCATAGTAGGCATGTACTGACTCCTTTGGTTCTTGGGTTGTCCTGTCAATTTTAACCCAATCTGTTTCCTTAGGGGAAATTTTCCCTTTCAAAAAGGTGATTACCTGATGGTGGACGCGGGAGCTTACAAAGTGGGCGGACAGTGAGGGTACCTTTCGGCTCCAAATGGCACACAGAACGGGTAACGACAAGACATTGGAGGCCGCAATGGCATGGGTGGCGTTGGTGGAGGAGCTCAAGCGCCCGAGTGAGGATGATGACGAACCCTCAGTCGACTGAGCAGGGTAATACGGGGGTCTGACATCCTGCCCCAACCAAACTTCCTCCGGGCCTTCTAGCGGGTTGGCGGATAAAATTTCCACGCGAGAGTGTGCTTCCACTTTTTAGCTTGTCCCTACTGAGCGGATACTGGGGTGTTAGACTACCTGACAGACGGACTCTGTCTTTCCACGGGAGTTCCCATGGGTGAGCGACATGCCTGAGGGGAGGGATAGGGGAGGGGGGGAGAGTTGCGGGAAAGGGAGGGAGACTGCGAGGGTGGGTGGATGGGTATTGTTTTTGCATTTCTTATTGCGTTTCCTGTGGGCCTCACCGGAGTTGGCTTGAAGGATGTGAAATCTTTATTGCGGGGACGTGGGATATGATTTATTAGCAGATTCTGGTTGAGTTGACAGACATTACCACCAATGTTTGCTATTTATGTGGGCTGCCCAAAATAGAGGTAAATGAGGCACGCACGGCAAACGCCGACGTATAGGGGTGGATGGCTTACTGTCTGCACGTTGACATCCAGTGTGCAGTTATCAATGTATGCTCACTGTCCCCGTACAGTGATTGTTTGAGTTGTAACGTCAACTGAATAAAATTTGTTTACAAAAAAAATAAAGGTGATTACCTGATTATACTTTCTCATCACCTCATCAGATGGTGCACCTGTTTTAGGATCTCTAGGATATTCTTCTTTTGGCCAATCGACAGTGATCTTACACTCTGTCCATAACTCAGCTGGGACGACAATCTCAAACAAACCATCTAAATCCTTTAACAAAACCTTTGAAACTTTCACAAACCTCTCTACCTGTTTGTACCACTCAACTGGTTTCTCCCTTAACCTGGGAAAATCATTCGTAAAGGATAATATATCCTGTCTCGTCCAAGGAACGTGAACATATCCACCACCTGGAACTTCTCTCATCGGACACGACCTTTCAACTTGTTCTGTCTCTCTTAACGGAAACAAAGATGCTCCTTTGCCAGCTGCCTCTTCTTTCGTTTTCGTCCATCTACCTTTCCACCGTTCTACATCTCCCCATTTTTTCAGAATATTCATCAACTCCTTTATCTGTAATCTTTTTCAAGACGCATTCAAACTTTCCAAATCTTTATCAGTAAAATCCATCCTGTATGTTTTCTGCAACAATTTCGACTTCCCTATGTCTACTCCAAATTTACTAGCAGCCTTTGTTATTTTCTCATGAAGATTTCTCGCTCTCCAGGTAATACTTTTACACAAAAACAACAGCTCTTCATCTCGGTAAGTCCCTAGTCTATCTGGACTTATTGTACCAATAATCATCTCTTCCAAATCTCTCAATTGGCTCACATTTATACTCAGTGGTTGAGGTTTACGTTTTTCCATTCCCTTTATCCAATCGTCTAATTCATCTGGTGAAGGACCTACTGAACTCTCTGACATTGGAGTGACATTCGGCTCTATTCTCCTCGGTCCATTGGTGTACTTCTCTTAGGGGTTTCAGTTATGAACTCACAAACCGGAATATCTAACAACAAAGTGTTCCTGTCAGTCTGTCCGTCCTCATCCGCTACCGTCACCATTTCATTCCTTACACTACTCCTTGGAACTGCCAACGTATGTACTTTTGATATATTCTTTTTTTCTCCATACAATGGAATTATGGGACCCATTGTTACTGGTACTGTCAATGCTTCCGCATTTAAACTTAACTGATTTATTTTTTCGGTCAGTTCTTCTTTTGACTTATTCAACATGTCTATTTCACTTTCTCGTACTACTCTGGTTATTTTCGGGACTTGTGGAATCAATGGGATTCCCATTAATGGTGCAGTTGGAGTCACTTCACCTGAACTTTCTTGATATGGTGGAGGTCTTTTAGTCAAAATGTCATCTAACAACTCATCATCAGAATCGTTTGGGTCATAGCCTAATCTTGAAGTTTCTATATTTTTCTTTTTCTCTTTACATTTACCTCCTGTCTGTTCTTCTGCAACTAAAACTGGGTACAAACCCTCAGTTACCACAGCTCTTCTCCATCTTTTCATTCTATCTTCTCTTCTCTCAAAAGGATATCTAGTCATTAAATTTCTGTATCTCTTACCGCCTCGATATTTCTCTCTTTCGAATGCTTCTACTTCCCATTCCTCTAGCGCTTCATACTGTGTAGGTCTGGGATTTGGCTCTAGTGAATTCATTCAATGTCTCAAATTCTGCAAAATCCTTACATTAAACGAACCATGCTGTGGGAAAGCTATAACACCATCATCCTTTGTGTATTCCACTCAATTTTCTAACCAAGTACACGTATGGTATCCTTGCTCCAACATCATATAGGAAGCAGGCGTTCTTGGTGGTGGAATGGGAATTCCCTCTCTAGTTACTATTGGTTTGTCCTTTTTAAAGAAATTCTTTATTTTCTTAAGCAACGTCATTTTCCGACTCTTTACGCTAATGTATCTCTGTAAAACAACAAGGAAACCTTTCTGTATTTCTACTTATTCTATTTGTCAGTTCTCATCTTATATCAGCGAGGCTCACACCAACCGTCCAATCAGAGCTCCACTACGTAAGCAACGTCTCGACCAATACAAATGCAGTTCACGTAAATCGACCAATCATAGCTCCCTAAACGCCCTCTATCTGACCAATGCCAGCGCGGCTTTTTCTGACGTCAATATTACTCTTTCTACTGACCCTCCCTTTACAAATAATACGGCGATGTATTTCTAAGTTTTCTTAATCAAATTTCTTGTTAGTAACAACACAAAACAATACTACTTTGTTTGTTCCACTAAATAAAGAGATAGTTTTTCACTTCAAAACGAGAAATTCTTACACTTCAAGTAAAACAATGACCAGCGCTATTTTACGCCCATACAAGCTAAAGGGGGACTTGGTACTCCTCTAGGGATAAGGCCAAAGTTTCACAAGAGGACTTTATTTAAAGAGGTCTTGTTGCTCCCCTGGGGATAAGGCCAGAGTTTCGGAAGTGGACCCTTCGCGGTCACACAAAAATCTACTCTCAAACGAAGTCCCTAAATATAACACCTACAGCCTTCTGCCGTACAGTATTATAACAAGAGACAAAGTACTTCTCCAGTGTGATAATTTATCCACACTCTTCTTCTGCCTACTTCAGGCTAAATTTTCATCCCGGGATTTCTCAGGTACCTCCGTACCTGTACTTCTAGCCAACATAGAACAAAACACTAACTTTTCTTGTTAAGAACATATAATCAATAATTATTACCAAACTAATCAATAATCAAACCGTCCTCTGCTACCAGAAAACTGATCCAGCGCTACACTTTATCAGGGATCGATACTCATTAATATTTCATACAAATGGCCCATACACATTCACCCAACTCATAAATCCCTGTTGCGCTGGGGGTCAAGTTTTAATGACGTGAAAAATTGTTTCCTTCACAGGTTCATGTTTAACATTTCAAAATACATAACTAGACCTATATATCAACTCTCTTTCCTCTTGGTCGATGGATCAATTAGTTGAGTAGTTGATGGTAATAATAGTACTAACTATCTAAATAATCACAGACTCTCAGTAAGATTAATAAAGTTTATCTCAAATTCATGTGAATAATTAATGCTCATCGCATACAGGTTACAATGCAAACAAAGAATTTCACAAGAGGGAGAGAAAAACAATCAGCAAAATGCAAACAGTGTCATACACATCATCAAATGAACAATATGCATATGACGGAGTGTATAGATGAAGAGACATAAGTTTCAGAGACATAAATACATTTGCAAATAATTATGCAAAGTACGAGTCAGAAAGATAATACAAACCCAAAGGATCAGTGAAATACCACCCCCCTGGCCAAGGAGGTAGTGGGGGTCCCCTGAAATAGAGTCAGGGAACAAAGATTTCAGGAATCAGGAACGGGACAGGAACAGCTAGGCCTCTCTGCAAACCGACGGACAGCGACGAAATAACCCCTCTCTCCTCTCCATCTGACCTAAGCTTAAACCACACCCCCGTTATACCCTAAAACCTACATGTCCAACCCACATTAGTTGAAACAATTCACAAAATTCGGCTGCTTATTGGATGGTTTGGGAGGTGGTCTATCACACCACCATGATCACATTCATAATTCTGCATGCTCATTGTTCTATATCCTTTCACATGACATAATTCTTGACCAGTTCATTCATTTTAATACTTGTAACTTTTTCATAATTTTCACATAAGTTTCTCAGCTACGTCCGCGGAAAAAGTCTTGGGTCCCACGGCCAGTCTCATCTTTTGGCAGGCAAACAATGTTTTCTGAGATTAACAACCTTGGATTTTGCTCTTCTTCTGCAGCGCTCAGCGTTTCTGTCTATTTGTCAGGTTATTCATGCTCTCTCTCCAGCCCCTCATCTATCATGTCAATTTTAGGAAAATGCAGGCCCATTCGGCTCACTATGACGAATAAAACATATACATTCATTAATTACATGGAAATGCACTTTTCACTGTTTACCACCCACCTTTGCACTATCCCCTGTTAATATTTTCTTAGCAGAAGCTTAAAGCAAAAGCGGTATTATTTATTATTTTTTAAAGCAAAAAAAAAAATGCGGCCTAGACATGCATTAATTTTGTTTCTTTCGAAACGCAATTAGTTTACATTAGTGCACGCATGTGCAAAGCGGTTTCCGTGTGGTTCATGTGATTTGCATATTAGTTTTCACTGCACACTGTTAGTAAGTATTATGGGGGTGTCAATTCGAGCAGGTTTCTTTTTGCAAAATCCTGCTCCATCAAAATCTAGTGAAAGAAAATCTTGAGAAGGATCATAAGCAGGCGGAACAAGAACATAAGGCTCAATCCATTCACTTGCTCATGGGAAAAATAACATTATTAAGGGGTAAACTAAATGTTTTGAATACAAAAAAACTGAAATTACATTGTTCTGATTAAGGAGAATGAACTATGAACAGGGGACCAAAATGGGGCCACATCTGGCCACACAACTAAGGCAAAAGCTAGAAATGGGGTACAAAATAGAAATTCAGGTTGGGATATACAAGATCTTAACATCAGTGGAGGATAAAATGGAAGCATTTAGACACTCCTAATCAGAACTCTATGAGCCTGAGCAGCTTCTGAAATAAGACCAAACCGGACACCTAGGTGCAACTATTCTTCCTAAAACTACTGCAGCTCTAAGGGAGGAACTGGAGGCAACAATCACCCACAGTGAAGCACTAGCGACAATGAAAACAATAAAACCATACAAAAGCCCTAGGCCCAGATGGCCGTAAAGCAATTTTCTACAAGTCATTTGCCAAAGTGCTGGAGCCACATCTAGTCACCCAGTATAATGAAATAGCTCAAGATGGAATGCAATGGTTCCAGTCTCAATGAGTGCATACAATACATCTTTAATGCAGAAATCAGGCAACAATATAAAAATGTGTGTCTCTTATAGGCCAATCGCCTTGTTGAAAACCGACATGAGACTTTATGCAAAAGTTTTAGCCTCCAGACTTGAGACACATTCTAACTTCACCAGTACCATAAAACTCAATAGGAAGGAGCTGTGAACACGGAAATAGATAATATACAATGAAAATTCCTCTGGAGGGATAGCTTCAAGAACGTATACAGAATAATGGGCAAAGAAACATATTATATGTTATATATAATTGGTATCAAAGACTGACATATCTGCAAAACATATTCTCACAAACTCTATTAGAGGGGTTCTGATGTTAAGGTGAATTGTATCACAAACAACATTAACTTCATTCTGGAAGAAAAAAGGAGCACCACCGCTAACACAGTGGTATCTGTGACTGTGGAATGTGTTGGCCATGGAAACATTAAAGGGAGGCTTGACCAGCCAAAATAAAACTGCTGAGAGGCAATGAGCTCCTGTGAATAGATATCTGTCTGAATGCATCTTAAGCTGTACTTCTCCAAAGCGAAGAGATCGAAATATATTCGCTGGTTAGGCAAAAAGGCCACAAAGATCCAAAGGGAAACAACTACCCAGAGAGTATACAATAACCATTATACATCAAGAAGGAGAAAATTGATTAAATAAACGGGAGAAGTGGGTAACCAGGTTTTTCAAGGAGTTTGGGGAGAAGAAGTGAATGGGGGGAAATTAGAATTATTTGTAAACTATACTGCCGAACGAGAGTGGAATTATTGGCTGTAGTAAATAGCGAATGTGTGCTATATTTGAATTCGTTGTATGTTTCATAATGGAGAAAAAAACGTAAACATTATTTGATTTAAAAATTACTCATCACAAATAAAAACATGCTAAGTTCCAATGGGAATGACAACTACCTTTTTTTGTTTGTTGCATAGACTCTGCTAGTTCTTAAAATGTTACTTCCCCTAATAAAGGTCAAGTCAGCAAACCTAAGAGGAAATGTGTTTAACCAGTTGCTGCTAATTTAGGTTTCCAAAGGAGACCTGGGGGACATTAAGAGAAGCTGATTATATAGCAACATCTTCGCAAGGACTGCACAAGGAAGAGTATGAAAAATCAGCATCCAATATCATACACATAAGTCATGTAACAACAGACAGACTAAAGCTGCATCGATAGAAGAGTTGAAAAGCAGCAATCTTACATTATATGTTTCCTTGGGAAATTAAGAAAGGAGAGAACTTGCAAAAAATCAAGCTGATACTCCATGTCCTATCAGGCCACGCCCCCTTCAGAAGAAGTTAACAAAAGAGTATGCAGAAGTCTGGCTTGATCAGATGGTACAAATCTAAACCAGTTAATCTCCAGCAGCAGCTGAACTCACTGATTCACTTCACGTTTATAGTAGTTACTGATTTCAAGTATTAAATGGCAGTCTACTAAGTTCCATCAATAGCTTTAAAAAACATTGAAGTACTATTTCATAGGAAGATGGTCTTCCACATGCAATCTGCCTGGAGGCCTCTTAAATGAAAATCTAGGTACCCCAAAAACAAATCTTAGTATAATGTAGCACAAAATACTTAACACCCTTTTAAATTATATGAAATACACTATTTCCTTCTTCCAAGGACACCTTACTGAAGTAACCCTCTTTCACACAAGGAATAAACGGATACAGCCTATGCACGGATGCCCATTTTCTCGTCACATATTTTAACATTTGGCCTACAGTAACTTTCTTCACAAATTGACAAAAGGATTTATCTATCTGTATAAGCAATTTTCAGCAAAGAAAAACTGTACAAGTGCAAATGCATATTTCCACATTTCCTCCTGTGAGTTGTCCAGACAATCTTCAGAAGTACTAATGGACCTTTAGTAATGGTTGTTGTTTACTTCCTAATAAAGAGAAACTGATAGATACTCTGAATAGTCGAATTCAAAACATCAGAGCCTAAATGTTGAAAAGGGTGTCATGTTAATTGCCTTGTCTGCTGTGACTACAAAATCTATGTACTACTGCTGCTTGTTAGGACCGGACTGTACACTGTATGGTGCACATTTGTGTGCTCCTGCCCTCAGTAACCAGGACTGCATGTGAATCTGGTATTTAATTTTTTACTGGCCCACTGCTAATCTAGCATATGCAGTGAGGCCTAGGCGTGTTACTGGAAACAACAAGATCCAGAAATGATTCTGTAACCTAGCGGGCATACCAAGTGTGCCTTCTTTTTGAGGACATGGGTTTGCCGTTCCTGATCTGGGTTGTTGACAAAAGGCACTGGTGGTAGGGTGCTGATTTTTGTGAAGTGATAGTCCTAACTGACCATTTTTTAGTGTGGGGAAGGAGTGTGGCCTACTAGCCCCAAGCGATTCAAAATTCACATCAGTAGATCACCCGGGTTGTTGAGCTGACATCCATTGTGTGCTGAGTATATGTAGGAAATAGGAAAATATGACAGTGACGCTATTTGTTTGCTGGGAGCAGTGAGATCCATTTTGGATGGCCCCTGGTTTAGCATGGCAGAAAATTGAGGTTGGATGCAGCTCCCTACAAAGAGTGTAAGTGTATTGCTTGAATCCCTGAAGCCAGAGGGTGGAGCTACAGACTTTGAACTGAGAGAGAGTGGAGACATGGCTTCCCTGACAAATTTATATGAGGACCTTTTAGCAAGTGATTGCTGATTAGATTTTCCTGAGCATTACCATCTGGTGGATAGTGGGGGTGGAGGGATGAGTTAGCAGAATCTGTTGTTAAAAGTGTTGAAGCTGTTAGGCAAAGCCTGCACTTTTGTCTGTTTCTGACTGCTACTTCAGAAAGGCTGAGGACACTCAGGTGCAGTCTTCACACTTCATTGTGCCACAATTTGGATACTCCTGCTTGGAGCCAGCATCGTGACTACCTCAGTTGAGAGCCATCGCCTTGCACAATGGCTAAGCCTGTACTGCAACCAGAACATGAAAGGGAACCATCTCAAACCAATTTCAGGTCCTTAGAAAGTGGATCCACATCAGCTGTCTGGATAGCAAGTATAAACGTGGAACTCAAATCACCAGACCTTGTTCCAGTTCCAAGTTCTTCTTGTCCAAAGAAGGGAGTGCTCCACAAAGTACGTGAAGAGCTGCTGTGAAGTCAAAGTTGGTGACTGCCTGACAGCGGGCCTCCCATAGGTATCACATAAAGCCTACAACTTGCTGAACAGGCAGTGGGTCTGCCTAGGGCCTAGAAGCCTTCCTGCTCAGAAGGAAGAATAGTGCCTGGCTGTGCAGGAGGAGAGACAGTCTAGAATGATAAGCCCACCGGAACCCTCAGTATGTAGGACACCGAGAAGAAGCTGACTATGCAGCGGAAGCATATCCAGGATAGAACTGTGCTGCAAGGTTGTATAGTCTTTTTGAGTGCGACTCTAGTGGTGAACTACATGAAGAACTTGCACTGGATAACTCCAGGCCAACAGGTCCTTCTACAGTGAGAGGTCTGGTGCAGTCGCTGCCAGCTTGCAGCGCAACCATGAGCTGCCAAAGTGAGAAATCGGCCCCGCCCCAGAGGTGCACCTGCCAGGGATGCCTCGCGCAGAAGCCGCATCTGCCAAAGATTCCCGCCCTGAAGGTCACATCTCCCGAAGGCGAACCCTCATCAGTCCTTCCTGCCAAGTCAATGTCTGAAATGGTATTCAAGAGAGACAGGAGCAGGACAGGTGCGGATGAAGAGATGCTACTAAAAATGCCAACCAGCATCTATATGCACACCAGCCAACACCTGCCAGGCCGAGTCCTTCACCAAACAAGTAACAGCAAGACACGGCCTCCAGAGACTGTAAATGCGAGCAAGTAAAATTGTGATAAGGATCTATCCTTATCAATAAGACTCTTTTTTTTGTGGAGTTTTATATAGCGCGAACTAAACCCGAAGGTATCAGAGCACTTTACATGAGCACCAGTTACGTTACAAATGGACACATTCATTTTTGTTAGGCAGGGGGAGATTAAGTGATTTGCCCAGAACCACAGAATGTTGAGCGTCCCTGCCGAGACTCGAACCTGGTTCCCCAGCTCCAAGGTCGAACGCCCTAGCCATTAGGCCACATTCTCTCCTCTTTTGCTCTAAAGAACTTTACAAACGGATCCACCAGATGCCCAGGGGCAACTGCTAGTAAAACTTGTACCTGTGCTTTATTTGGTCTAAACTTGACTTGCTGGAGGGGACCACCCTAGACAAGGTGGATCGAAACAGACTGTAGACCTGCAAGGAGGGCACCCGGATGGGTCCAGCATTTCAGTATAAGCCCAGGGATTGTGTAGTGCTTTGTACCGCTGTGCATTAAAAGCACTTTTTTTTCTACATAGACAAGAACTAGGCTACACAGTATTTTTTGGGTCAGTAGCGTTATCATTGAGTGCTGAGACTTTGCCCCAATCTACATCCCTGAGAAGCCTTTAAGTGTCTGCCCTCACTACTCTGAGAGACAAGTGAGGAAAGGTTGTACTTTGCCCAGTTTACAGAGCCATAGTGAGACGGACCCCAGACCACCAGTATCAAACAACTTCAACCACCATGGTTGGGGCCCAGCAGTTCTTGTCTGCACTGTGCCCCCTTCCCACAACCTCACCCCCCTCGTACAAGGTGTGAAACTGCTTCTGACAAAGCGTAAAAAACACAAATGTCCAAGTACAAACCACTACTGTTGTACTGAAAAATAATTGTGGTAGATTGTGTGCTTACTAATGCCGATAACAATATGGTGTGATAACTGGTTTTAAGTGAGCACCTTGGATTTGTCCACACATGTTGACACCTTCGTAACCATGAGTTACTTTAGGTTTAGGAATAGGTAGTCACTGTGTATTTCCTGTTGAATATAAAATAAATGTAAGAACTTACCCTAATTAATTACTTTTTGCTGTGTTTTCTTTTCCCATACTTGTAGACATATCCGTCTGTTCAAGTGGTATTAAACTCACCATTGCCACCAATATATTCGTGGAGGTAATTCAGACATCCCGCACAGATACAGACCTTATCCGTTTGTCTTCTCTGTACTCTCCACTTAACAATATCGTTTCTTCTTTTTAGAATACATTTATCATTTAGTCCCTATACCAAGGTCCTTGATATATTTGCCGGGCTCCTAATATTTATTAAGGGTAAGTTTTAACATCATGAAAGTGTGGTCCATACTCACTTCACCATATTGTTTTTTAATTTCACATTTGGGTAAGCATGTGGTTCTTGCCTCTTTAGCTTTTATATTTATGCTCTGGTATTCATATTTTGGTGCTGTCACTCTGGGATACTATCATTCTATTGAATTAGACAATCTGTTTCTCTCTTGCTTTGACTCCTTCATTTAGATATGGACTTTTGCCTTTTTCCTTTTCTCTCTTTTTTTTATTATTCTTATTTCCAACACGGAGTGCCATTTAGGTTCACCTGTCTAGCTTTGGCAGCGTTTATGTTTATATCTACAGACTCAGTGTACATTGTATTTCATAAATACATTCTTTGTTTTTATTGTTTGTTTAGGAATCATTGTGGCTTTCCTGAAGAAGGCGTTTTGGACGCTGAAACGCGCGTAGAGACAATTAAGATCTTTTATTATTTAGCCACTGTGTTCATATCTATGAGACCATCATACATGTTTGCTGTGTTTTGTTACAAAAATATTTGTTTTTTGTTTCTAGCAATTGTATTGTCTTGTGGTTTGTGGCATCCTGGCCCTGGCCTGCCTTGCTAAGTTGTCTTGGGCCTGGCTGCCATAGTGCTTTTCTTTGCACACGTTACTCTGGGCCGTTGTTCTATCGACCTCTGCTCTTGCCAAGTTCTTTTTGCACTGTCTGCATTTTCTATCTTTCACCTTTTCTCCTGTTCACTTTGGGCTCAGACTGCACAACATGTACAAGGTCGAATAACAACGTTTCCTTGTCCTGCTGATTTGGCCAGTCCCTCACACCTAGACATAACACTAGGTACAGCTGCCATGGAAAAATTAGTGTGCTTTTAATATTGCGGTTGGCCCGCTCTAGATACACTTGGAGACAACCTTTCCAGGGAGAAGAGCTGTGATTGTCTGCTGATGTAGTTTTGCATCTAGAGACTGAGGTATGGGGGTTCGCTAGTCAAAGCCCAGAGGTCTTCTATTTTTATAATAAACTGGCTTCCAGCACGGGGAGGGTGGTAATGTTAGTTAGACATATATCCACTGCTTTATGAGATGCTTTCCCCGTTTGTATTCTATGGAGTTGTAACCATGCTGATTATTTTATTCATATGTATTATGCTAATAGTACTGACACGTGTACTGTATCTTAGAGCACGTAAGTTGAAATAAAAAATTTCACCTATACAGTGTCTCTTCTTACGCACGTTGTGGACAGGTACGAGTGTGACAAAAGAGTGTTCTTGCCTCTGCGAGTCCTGGGAGAGATACCGTATTCTGGGTTGTCAAATCATTGGTACATTGTTGCTAATGGGACGCTAAGGCTAGTTGGGTTGGGGTTTTAGGTGCTAAGGTCTATGGTTGGCTCACCACTATATTCCGAGGTTCTATTATCCTGTGCATAGCTCTGTGTGTGCAGAATCCCAATGACATGGCGCGACCAACGAGTGGGGCAGCTTATCTGCGAGACGCTTGAGTAGTACTTGTGCTTGTCCACGACCCCCTCACATACGCTTCCGGAAGCGTGTGTGACGGCGATACCTCCTATATTGAGTTTTTGTAGGTTCTTTCAAGCTTGAAGTTGTTAAAAAAGGTTTCTAGAATAAAGCCCTGATTGTGCTGCCTTCTATTAGATTGTCGTCTATTTCTGGCCATAAATGTCTGTACAAATTGCGGCACATAGCCGCGGGGCGCTCCGAGATCACTTACGGGTGTATGGAGTGCCAGATGCGGGTGTTGAGCTGATCTTTGTGGTACAAGCCGATCCAGCTTACCACTTCGAGGTGTTCTACTCATGGATCACTTTTCCTGCAGTGGATGGGACTGATAATATGTTCCATGAATATACAGCCACCGCAGTTCCTAATCAATATATACCTTATTCTAATCTTGAAGTACCGCTCACGGCGTGGCAACACCGTGTTTGGTTTGATGGCGCCCTCCCCCAACCGACTACCACGGTTCGTTTAGGCCCCTTATCTATTGATGGGGCCACTTGGCCTGTTTTGGCCGGGTACACATTAATAAATTAAGGAAGGAGGGAGTCATCCCAGTGTCTAGCAAAGGGACGGGGTACAACTACGGCAAAGACACAAGTGTCCCTATATTCTAAAAAAAGGACAAATACCTCACCCTGGACCGAGTGTCTATTAAGATGTATGCTTACAAAGTATAAATGAAACTATTCACTAAAAAAAGGACAGTTGTCTAGCTGAAAAACAGTTATCAATCTGTATCCTTATACAGTATAATGCCCAGAAATTTCTTTGTTGAAAACACAAAAACTGGTTAAAAAAGTTTTATTAAAAATAATTTGTCACATATTCATACAGTTAAACAGTAAAAACATTACTATTCCTCCCACTATAGGTTACAATCTCATTTCATTACACATATAGAAAGTCATAATCTCATTTCATTACACATATAGATAAAAACTCTAAAAACAGTCGGGTACACACCACATCCGCGCTTTATACAAATACCAGTCGCGGAACTGCGCAACATGTATTCGGCTTTGGTGCGAGTGCATCGAGCCTTAGTGCAATATGTTACAGGCAACATCCAGGGAGCCCCTCCTGGAGTTGCAGGCCATCCAGCTGGTGCAGGCGGAGTTACCATAAGTCCTGTAATGGTGAACTCAGTGATGGGCAAACGTCCACAAAATAAGGACGACTTTCCTTATTGGCTTGCAGAAAAGTTTGACCAGTTGGAGGCAGTTTTTCCACACACAACCCCAGTGGATAAACACCGTATTCTTACGATTAGTTTGCCAAAAGACTTAATTCCCGAGTTGACAGCCTGCGACAACTGGGGTAAGGTATTCGCAGCAGTATATTCTAAGTGTTTTGGTACTCCTTCCATGACGGTTCTCCCCTCCGTAATTAAAAAAGTACAGGATGAACATGGCCCTGAAGCGGCTGTGGAATTAGGGATGAGACTGGTGGGAGTGTTTGAAGTAGTAGCGGAGCTGATCCTTGCGAATGTCAAGGGCGATGCAGTGAACTTTCAAGTAGCGAATGCTTTGGTCCCAGAATTGGACAGGCCTCGCAAATTACCGAAAATTATTACCCAGGCTTACAAAACTATTGGCAGAAATAGCCTGGGCAACAAGCCTTTTGCAAAACAGCAAACACAATCGCAACAACAACAACAAACCAAATCTCAGCCTGAGAAAGATGAGAAACCAGTCTTCACTAAAAAGAGTTGGAGGCTGAAAAAACAGGGTAAGCAACAAAAGAAGCCGGGGTCGAGAGGCGCATCCCCGGTTTCAGTCTCTTCTGAACGCACTTATGATTTACGCGATAGAGCGAGAATTAAATCACCGGATAGGTTTCAGATCCCTGATGCGCGTTCTCCTCGTTCTTCACAGGCACAGACTTCGTCACAGGCCGGTGGAGGAGACCGCCAGGATAGAGGAAGGGACCGAGAGGCTCCCCAGGGACGAGACCAACCTCGACAACAAGTCAGAGGAAAAGCAGAAGACTTTCAACGTTTTCAACCACAATTTCAGAAGAAGAAGGTTGCCGCTGTAACAGCGAAATATGCCACAGACGGTGAGAATGAGACTCCTGAATTGGACGTGGGCAGTAACCCTCCTAGACAGCGCCGCGGAAGTTACCATAGTGCGGGAGGCGCTACGTCCTCATATGGAGGCGACAGCAACTGAAACATTCATTACTGTCGAGACAGCTGACACCAGAGTGGCACCCCCTGATAGACTTTTTAATATTTTAAACAAAAAGAAGTACGCTGTTCCTCAACATGTGCAAGTCAGACCTACTAAATGTAGGTCAGTGTGCAAGTACTGTCCCAGGCACCCAAAATAAGGGGGGGGGGAAAGAACCCCTTTCGGAACTAGGGCCCTCACACACCCAGCAAGCTAGGTGTCATGCTTCATCATATGGGCCTGCTCCTCGTCGGGTCGGCGCTGCAATACCCGACGGGCTCTTTGCCGGAGATCTTTTATTCCTGCCGTATGGGTGCCGTGGGTGTGAGGGGCCTAGTGTATGTGTAGATGTGTTGATTTAGTGAAATTAAAACAAGTAGGGAATCCTTTTAGAACTTTTTTAATCTGGGGGGGATCCCTGCCTGGTTAAAAATAAAGATAAGGAGAGGCGACTGTCAGGCTATCAAGAGTCAAGAGGCGCTCTGCTCCTAGATGGTCGACATGTTTCACGCCTATCTGTCTTAAGGATCAGGCGGCGTTTCTTCAGGACCGTGACTTAAACTATCTACAACTAATGGTGTATGCCACTAAATAATATAAAACTGGGGTTTGGTACCAATTTACCTACTACGACGAAGGTGCAGCATATTACCTGTGGGCAATGGGACAAACCTACTACCACGAAGGTGCAGCATATTACCTGTGGGCAATGGGACAAACCTAAAATTGGTGAACATTTCGCCCCATCTGCTTCAGCACAAATAATGACATCTATATTAGGATGTCCGCTTCCATTAGAAGCCACGCAGCTCACCTACCCCTCGCGCTGAAGCTTTTTAATATTGTCATTCAAATTGAAGGTGATATACAGTGCATTATTAAAGGGATTTTTTGGGAAAATCTAACCTCTTCATATGACATTTTATTAGCGGAGGTGGATTGGCCACCCCCATTCGTACTTGCTGCGCGTACAGGGGAGGAGGTAATCCTTCCGAGCTTTTCTCGACATGTCCCAAAGGACAAAGCGGAGGCTCTTGCAGCTGAGTGGGCTGTGTCCCTGGCTCCTGCGTTATACCGCAACCACGTGGGTTGGGACGAAGATTCTCCCCCCCATGAAATACCTTTGCGGTCACTACCGCAGCCACAACCCCAATACCCCATAAAACGTGAAGCCAAAGGCCCCGTTTCCGAAATTCTGACTCAGTTGGAATATCAGGGAGTAATCGAAACCTGCGTATCACCTATGAACAATCCCCTATTCGCGGTTTCTAAACCCGATGGATCGTACCGCTTAGTTTTGGATTACCGGCATTTGAACACTCATTGTCGGACCTTTGCGGTGCAAAATACCCATAGTTCTGCGCTCGTAGACAGTCTTGTTCGTAAAAAATATAAAACGACACTTGACCTTTCAAATGGATTCTACACGCACAACTTAGCCCCGGAGAGTGGCCAATGGTGTGCTTTTACTTCCGGTGGTAAAATGTTCAAATTCAGGTGTCTTCCTATGGGCTACAAGAATAGTCCAGGCGTATTCGCCGCTCGTGTTGTCTCTTTGTTAGACGGCATCGATCCAGACGCATGTTCGTACGTAGATGACATTTATCTGACTGACGACGAATTGTTCCCGCATCTGACCCGAGTAGACCGCATTATTCTTGAATTTGCGGTTCAAGGTTACAAATTTAACTTTGCCAAATCTCATATTGCTGAATTTACCGTTTTGTTCTTGGGCTACGAGCTCAACAATGAAGGTAAGGGCTTAGCCCCCCATTTCCTAGAGAAATGTGCACTTCTGTGCCCTCCTACTAATCTGAAGAAGCTTCAGTCCTTGCTGGGTTTTTTGAACTTCGGACGTACATACATTACCGAATACGCCCAGCGTATCAAGCCACTGTATGCCTTGATACAACCTACTTTTCGAAGTCTTGTTGGCTTCCGGAGCATACCTCCATTCTACAGTCTTTACAGACTGACCTTCTTGAGTCTAAATATCTTCTGACGCGGGATAACCACACAAACCTGGTGATTAGAATCATTCCAGGGGCAGTGGGTTTCACGTACTTAACCTTTAACGAAGGTGATACAGTACCAATCGCATACAAGTCACATCTCTACACTTCCGCGGAAATGCGGTTTTCCTCTGTAGAAAAAGTTCTAACGGCAGTGCAAATAGCGATTCTAAAGGAGCGAGCACTGGCACAGGGAAACGCATTCTGGTGGTAACACCATATCCTGCCCTAGAGGCAGTGACCAAAGCAAGTGTACCGAACTCTAAAGCTTTGCACCCCCGTTGGATTCAATGGGCAACCTCTTTGACGTCTCCAGATGTCACCTTCATATTCGATTCTTCTCTTCAGACTCAGGAGTTTTTACAGTATGAATTCGTTCATCCTCCTCCTCTGTCTTTACTGCCGCTTGAGGATTACGACTGTGTGATCTACACCGATGGTTCGGCACAACCGGCCACAGGGTCCAAGCATGCTTATTCAGCCGCATGTGCTATTGTTGCCGGTACCTTTGTGAACGGAAAGTTCAAATCCACTGTAGTGCACACTCAGACACTCGGGGATAGTACCGCACAATTGGCCGAGCTGCGCGCTTTGGTGCTTGCACTTGAGTTCGTTAATCCTGATGTGACCACTTTAATTGTGTGCGATTCTTACTACTGTGTTCAATCATACAATGACAATCTGTTCTTTTGGTCGCAAAACGACTATAGAGACGCTAAAGGCAACACAATCAAGCATAAAACGCTTTGGGTTCGAGTGGCAGAATTACAACAACGTCTGCCGCTCACACAGGTGGTTCACACCCTAGGCCATCAGCAGGTGGGCGCACACGCTGTTGGTAACAGTTTGGCAGATGAAGCTGCCAAATCAGCAGTAGTCACATGTTCAGTAGCAGCAGTTACTAGATCCATGTCTAAAATTGACACCGATATTTTGGCAGCTATTGCTGCGACCAAGGAAGGTGCTAATTACCCTAGGGGTTTTCCTTCCAAATATGTTTATCAGTTAGGTCCCGAACAGGCTCCTTATGTAACAATACCTGGCGTGGGGATCGGCTGATCCCCAACGCGGACCGCAGGCTTTCCTTGATAACGGCAGCACACGAAGGCATGGCTTCGGCTCATGCGGGTGTGTCTGCGACAGTTTCCATCTTACAGCAGCGTTACTGGTGGCGTGGTTTATATAAAGACACCCGTACTTATGTGCTTTCCTGTGACGTTTGTCAACAGATCAAGCCTTCCACGGTTACACGACCACCTCAGACCTCGCTAGGCATTTCTAACAGACCCTTTGGGTGTGTTTACCTGGATCACTGCGGTCCATTTTCTTCAGACACTGCCTATAAATATATCTTAGTGGCAGTGGACTCGTGCACACGGTTCATCTGGGTCTGGCCACAACGGAGTGCTGACGCTCGAAACGTCATCAGGGATTTGCGTGTCTTTGTGGGAATTTTCGCATGCGGCACCTTCCATTCTGACCAAGGTCCGGCGTTTGCCTCTAAGGCTTACAAGGACGCAATGGGTTCATTCGGGGTGCGGGTGAAATTTTCGTCTCCGTATAGGCCTGAGGGCAATTCTATTGTTGAACGAATGAACCGTGACTTAAAGCAATCCTTGACAGCTAGAGATATAGGTACTGGCAGGAACTGGCTGGCCCACTTGTATACCGTACAACGTGCACTTAATAATCTCCCTAGAAGACCTCTGGGTGGGCGGACCCCATACGAAATGCTTTTTGGCATACGAATGTTTGTGCCTGACCTTGATGGTCTAGACATGGCGGCGCAATCCGCCAAGTTTGATGTAGATAACCATTCTGCTATGTTACAGGACTTACAAGAAGCCCGAGACAAACTTGCAATTGCACATTTGCCTTCAGCCACAGACCCCGCTCTACAGATTCCGGTTGCCGGCTGGCTTCCGAAGATTGGCGACCTGGTTCGAGAGAAGGTGGAGAACAAAAAAGAATTCGGCCCCTCTTTTCGTGCACCGGTTCCAGTTCTGGGCTTGAAGGGAACACGTACAGTAATCTTACCACCGCTTCCTGGTCGCAAGGAGAACAGATACATCTCAGTGGAAAATGTCAAGCTACAACATCTGGCCGATCCTGAATAGTGTTACACCAGCGGTCTCTTGTCCTGCCATTTATCGGACATGTGTTCGAGGCACTCCTGCCCGAATGGTCACTGATGTTACCATGGAGATGGTTGATTTGCCTGAAAATATATTCGAACCCCCTGCATCCCCCTACGAGGACGAGTATACCTATCCCGCGACAGAGTCGGTGGCACACCAACCAACAACGCCACTGAGCCCGACACGTTTTCCTTTGACTCGGATTCCACCTCTTCAAGAGTCCCGTCCAGGTTCAGTCTTTTTGTATCCTGGTTTAGAAACAATTTTTGGTTCCACCCTGGACATATCTCTGGTTGGTGCTTTGCTTGATTTTTTGTTCATGTCCATTGGCTTTGTCACAGTGTTTTTTCTACTCATCAATGGTCACTATTTACCCGAACGCTCTGCTGTGAACAGTGTTGCTGGAACTTTAGCTCCCCATTCCTCATCTCACATTATGAAGCGTGACCACACATTTGTGAACATTTCAGCGTTTCCAGTTGCTGATGGCATCGTATGGGATGCGGTAAACTTTCAAATCCATGGTCCGACAGAAATTATTAATGTACCGAATGTCCTTCGTGTTTCGATGGGTGATGTAGTAAAAAGTAATATTCATTCTGACGATTGGGATGTGCATGCCGTTGAAGCATTGTTTGCTGATTTAAAATATTATGCTTCTTTTAATGCTGAGGATTTGTATATGAATTCTGCGAATTATGCCGATTTGTACTGCTACCAGCATTGGGGCAACCATTTTCTCCACAAACCGAGTGCACTACGTAGCCCTGTTACCTACACCCAATGGGAACATTGCCCAAACCCCATACCAGGTAGCTCCCAGACTCTTAGAAATAAATTTACCTATTTCACTGATTTCAATCGATCAAACCCTGGGTCCTATTATTTTAAACTGAATGCCCCAGCAACTCAGAAAATCATGTTAACCCACACGAAATTACTTTATTCAGGTTCCTTTTTAAACGCCTTAGCTGTGGGTGGTTATGAGTACTGGAGGGACACTGTGGATTTGAAATCAATCTGGGGCTCAAAGCCATGGCAGGTGCAGGGCATAGAGGCTTTGCACCGTGCTTGCCTTATCCCGGCCCAAATCGTGTTTCTAAATGCTTCCATCTATCAGACTACGTGTTGGGGTTTGGCTACTACTAAACAATTAAACGCACCTTCCCTTCCATCCCTGTCAAGCGCTCCCAATGATAGTTTGCGTTTTAATATGTCCCTTGCGACTTTGCAGGCCATGTTTCAGGACAATTCATTCAATATTTCTACACTTGTACAGTCACCCTGGTTGGTATGGCCCATATCGTCAAATGCATGCTAACTGCGTTTTCACGGCTCAGTACCTGGATACAAACAGGACAGGCCTGATCCGAGGTTTTCTGATTCCCGTACTGTCACCACATATTCTGTTGGTAAATTATGCAAACAGTGGTTGCAGCATTCGTCCCTGGACTCTGTTAAACAGCATTTATCCCTCCTTTCAGGCAACATTGATCTGTCCGACTTTGTCTTGGGGCCTCGAGGCCCACGACCAAAGAGATTCATTTATGAAGCGTATAATGAACTCTGGAAGCTGTCACAAATGGAAGCTGCATCCCGTCTGCGGGAAATAGACCAAGCAAATTTGGAAAAGGTGCTTGCTGTTGTTGACAATAGTATAAATACCCTGTCTTCCCGCATTTACACATTAGAGAATATTGTGTCCTCTGTTGTTGATATTGTACAAGATGATGTTTCTATATTGTACCATGGTCAGAATCAATTGCGTTCAGTAATGCAGTTTGCGTGGACTTTGCAAACCCTTAAGTTAGGTAAAGTTCCTTGGAATTTCTTGAACACCACTGCCCTATTTCTGCCTTTTAATTTGACTGAAAAACAGCAGTTCATGTCCATGAAAGATGCATCTTACACTTTGTTACATATCGAGAAAGTGGATCCTTTACCATTCTCTGTAGCAGAACTAGATTCTGCTGTGTGGCTAGTTCATGGGGTTATCGCTTTACCTTTTTCCTTGTTTGAATTTAGCTCGTGCATGAAACATTATCCTGTGGGCCGTTTCCAGCCTTTGGGTAGTGCCTTCCTGCATGAACTTTGGTCCTTGCCTTTCATGTATAAATGCCTTAGAGACGGCAAGGAAGTTTTTCTCACGGGGAGTCTTGTGATTCAACTGTAGGTCATTCACTTATTTGTAAACATATTAAGCTGCACGGAGCTTGTAGCGTTTCCGTTCCAAATCTTGCATGTGTGCTAAAGGGTATTCGTGCTCCTGCTATTTCTCCTACCTTTACTTTGCTTACTAATGGTAGCTATTTGCTTTTGAATAACGAAGACTGTTGTGGCCTACAGGCCGGCATTCCGTATATTGTCACGGTTTCGCACAGAGTTGTCTGCTGCAAGAATGTGCTTTTTCCTCCCCCTCACGACATCGTTGATAACTCTATTTGGCCTTCCATTCCTACCATGGAGGCAGATTTCAATAAATTGAGCAGAATAAAGGCCCTATTATTGAATGAGGAGGTTATGCTCACATCCGCCCGGGAGACATTCATTCTCCAGGTGGCGAGTACCCACAGTGAAATACAGGCCCTTTTGAACACTAACCTCCCCCAACATTTCGGGGAGTTAATTCATCGTATTTTTAACGCATCAAACACTGAGGGTCTGGTGCACTTTTTTAAGATTGTGGGGTCCGGCCTGGTGTCCACTTTCCAAACTATTTTCGGTGTGATACCGGCGTTCATTCATTCTATTTTTTCCAGCGTCTTTGGTGGCTTCCCATTAATCCTCGCCTTGGCGGCTGGTGTCTTGCTGTTGGTCTGTTTTATGCGCAATGGCTGCTCCCCGTTGGGCCCTTCTAGATCCCGAACGCCTCCAGCTGCTCCGTGAGCGACTCCTGGTTGGTTTCGGTGTTCTGCCATTGGCGACCATCAGTGTGTCATATACCCTTTCTTTTCGCTTTGCGTATTTCACTTGCGTGCAACCTGTGATGTCTTGCATCCGCTGTCCTTTCACCTGGACCATGGATTATTGCCTCTCCAATTCGTCGTTGTCTGTTCAGGATTTCGTTCGGTTGGTGGGTCCCTTGGAGGCCCATGAACAGGACTGTTCCGTTACTGGCTGTATGACGCGTGCGGCTGCACTTGGGATTTTGGCACAATGGGATATCTGGGTGGCTGCTCAGGATCTCCTACAACAAAGCTATATTGAATATCACGCAAGCTGTCCCACATTGCTTTTGGATGCTCCGTCCTCTGAGGAACATTCCTGCTCGTTTGATCTGTTGGACTGGATGGCGTCTATGTTTTCTGACACTTCCAATGATGTCCTCCTGGATGCTATAGCGTTTTTCTGCGCTTACACGCTTCTGGATTGAAATGGCCTGCCTCGCTGGCTCTCATGTGTCATTGGACACTTTTGTTTTTTGTCCCTCTCCCTCATGGGGACTGCATAGCCTACAGCCGTTTTTGTTCTGCTCGGCCCATTTGAACTCTGACTTCGTCCTTTGTCTTGGCCGATGGACTGTCCAGGGGAGGGTGTCTTGTGGTTTGTGGCATCCTGGCCCTGGCCTGCCTTGCTAAGTTGTCTTGGGCCTGGCTGCCATAGTGCTTTTCTTTGCACACGTTACTCTGGGCCGTTGTTCTATCGACCTCTGCTCTTGCCAAGTTCTTTTTGCACTGTCTGCATTTTCTATCTTTCACCTTTTCTCCTGTTCACTTTGGGCTCAGACTGCACAACATGTACAAGGTCGAATAACAACGTTTCCTTGTCTTGCTGATTTGGCCAGTCCCTCACACCTAGACATAACACTAGGTACAGCTGCCATGGAAAAATTAGTGTGCTTTTAATATTGCGGTTGGCCCACTCTAGATACACTTGGAGACAACCTTTCCAGGGAGAAGAGCTGTGATTGTCTGCTGATGTAGTTTTGCATCTAGAGACTGAGGTATGGGGGTTCGCTAGTCAAAGCCCAGAGGTCTTCTATTTTTATAATAAACTGGCTTCCAGCACGGGGAGGGTGGTAATGTTAGTTAGACATATATCCACTGCTTTATGAGATGCTTTCCCCGTTTGTATTCTATGGAGTTGTAACAATGCTGATTATTTTATTCATATGTATTATGCTAATAGTACTGACACGTGTACTGTATCTTAGAGCACGTAAGTTGAAATAAACATTTTCACCTATACAGTGTCTCTTCTTACGCACGTTGTGGACAGGTACGAGTGTGACGAAAGAGTGTTCTTGCCTCTGCGAGTCCTGGGAGAGATACCGTGTTCTGGGTTGTCAAATCATTGGTACATTGTTGCTAATGGGACGCTAAGGCTAGTTGGGTTGGGGTTTTAGGTGCTAAGGTCTATGGTTGGCTCACCACTATATTCCGAGGTTCTATTATCCTGTGCATAGCTCTGTGTGTGCAGAATCCCTATGACAGTATTAATTGGTGTCTCATATAGGTTTGTCTTTTGTATACTTTGACGTTGTCGTAATTTGCACAGTTTGTTGCACTGTAGCTGTCAAGAGATTTATGTTTGTGATAGAATTTTTAAATTTTATATATGAAATAATACTAATAAAATGAAGGTTTTAATTTAAATGTGTTGTACACCGAGTCTATATTGTTATCAATGTGTTGTGAATAGGGCTTGATCTCCAATTTGGCCCACTGTTGCCTAGGATTGTTACTTTTCAGACTTGTATTTTCCCTGTCCTAAGAACTTCTAGTAATTACAGGGGGTCCTTTATTTTGACAATACATCACACACAGAATACCATTATCCGTTGTCATTTTTTTATTTTAAAAAAAGGGCATTTCACTGGCACGCACAACTGTGGTTTTAACATATGGCGATTGTTATGCTGCCCGATTTCACGTAGGCTTCGACTTAAACAAAGAGCACATAATCATATGACTTAAACTACTCACGAGAATGGCAGAACTACATTAATTTGGAAAATAAGGGTCACAAGACTTTCCAAACACCATCAATAAAAAATAAACTCCTCCAATAGTAATATAAAATCTTTTTTCATGTGAATGAAAAAGGCTCAACAGGGAATAATGTTCAAGAGCTTAATCCTACAAAAGGCAACTACTTGGATAGGCGGTAATATTACTGCTGATGTAGTTTCCATGGATACCAAAGCACAATGTCTTGTTTCATAATTATGTGCGATAGTAGGAGCACAGGAATAGCTGTGCCAATTGCTTTAAATGTCATAGAGGCACAAAGATTTAAGAAATGCTTTCCAATGCAACTGTTATTCACATGGAAAATTTAACAAAGGTGCTGATTGTCACTACTCATTGTTATGGTATCACCAGCACTATTTCAAAAAAATTGGAACAGGGAGCATTTTTGTCGCATACTTGTGAGTCCTTATCCCATCCACTTAAGGGCCAGCTTCTCATGTAATACCCGTGTAGTTCATGATTTTGTTCCTTTTATTGTAAAGGGCCATGTTTGCATATAATGGAGGTGTAGAAAATAATTGTGTTCCTTTTATGGTTACCTGCAAACATTATTTCTAAATTGCCTGAATTCAACATCAGACTGGATTCACAAAGGTTTTCCGTAAACAAGACCTATTCCAAGAAGTTCAGAAGACACACCAAAGCCACAGTAATTAATAGTATGGTCACCCCAGATTTTTTGCCTTCTTGCGGACCCTATTTTTGCTGGCATTAGGACTCTGTGCCCTGTGACACTGATAATCAATGTCACAGTGCGTGGGCTCTGACCCAAAAATGATAGTGGGAAAACTGATTTCACTCAATCGGTCTATATAACTTTCCTGTGAAGACCTCTGTAGATGGCGCAGGAAATGTCCCGATGGCGTGGACATTAAATGTCACTTGTGTGCTACAGTGTGCATTTACACCATCCACATGTAGGGCAAAAGACATATGTCTGCCAGGAGTACCACTGTGCCATGGTTGGGTTTCAGTTTAAATCCACTGTAGTAATACGAGGCAAGTAAAAGTACCTATTCATAAGTCACTCTCAAATTGTGCTTTGTAAGCCCACAGGCCAGGGTGCTCATATATAAAAATAGTACATACTACATATTAGGGTTAGCGTGTTCTCACAGTGCAATTGTCAGTGAAATTGCTCTCCCACCCTCGCAGCTCCACCATTAAGTGAGGCCTGCCCCTGCCCCAGCACTCTCGAGTGTTGGTGATCGAGGCCCTCCTCCACCCGCAGGTTTCCCTGCGCCTCATCCCTGGTGGTCCAGTGGACCTCTGTTTCCTTCCTCTCTCTCTGCTCTTTCACTCGTTTTCACTCGTTTCTCTACCTTTTTTTATCTTTCACCTTTCTGCACTTTTCTGCATCTCTGCTCTTTTGTGCCTTATTTCTGCTCATTTTCCCTTCCTCTCGCTCTGCTCTTTCAGTCGTTTTCACTCGTTTTTCTACCTTCTTTTAGCCTTCACCTTTCTGCATCTCTGCTCTTTTGTGCCTTATTTCTGCTTATTTTCCCTTTTTTCTTTATCCCTTATTTCCTCCCTTTACCTTTCCCCGCCGCTGCTGCCCCCGCGGCCCCTCCCCCCCAGCGCGACCGGCCCAATCCAGCTCCCCTCCCCGCTCCCGCCTCCCAGCTGTCCAGCCCTCCCCGACCACTACTTAATGGCAGCCGCTGCGGTGACAGGCGAGCAAGACCACTGACTCATTGTCAGTGAAATTGCTCTCCCACCCTCGCAGCTCCACCATTAAGTGAGGCCTGCCCCTGCACTCTCGAGTGTTGGTGATCGAGGCCCTCCTCCACCCGCAGGTTTCCCTGCGCCTCAACCCTGGTGGTCCAGTGGACCTCTGTTTCCTTCCTCTCTCTCTGCTCTTTCACTCGTTTTTCTACCCTTTTTTATCTTTCACCTTTCTGCACTTTTCTGCATCTCTGCTCTTTTGTGCCTTATTTCTGCTCATTTTCCCTTCCTCTCGCTCTGCTCTTTCACTCGTTTTCACTCGTTTTTATACCCTCTTTTATTTTTCACCTTCTGCACTTTTCTGCATCTCTGCTCTTTTGTGCCTTATTTCTGCTTATTTTCCCTTTTTTCTTTATCCCTTATTTCCTCCCTTTACCTTTCCCCGCCGCTGCTGCCCCTGCGGCCCCTCCCCCCCCCACCGCGACCGGCCCAATCCAGCTCCCCTCCCCACTCCCGCCTCCCAGCTGTCCAGCCCTCCCCGACCCCTACTTAATGGCAGCCGCTGCGCAGCCTTGCAGCAGCCGCGGGCACGTCAAAGGCCGTCTGCGCCCGTCCGCGACACGACCGCGACCAGCGCCAGGAACCCTGGACCTCCACCCCGCCAAAGCTACGACCCAGCAGCACTCCACGCACTCAACCCAGGCCGCAACAACAACTGCAAGCTAGCATCACCAGCCGACACCCATGGACCCTTCAGCAGTCACCGCTGCCGGCACAGCTGCAGCACCGCCAAGAACACGGATCCAGCACAACCCGCCCACAAGAACACAACCGAACCGAAGACCCTGCAATGCATCCTCCTCAACGTCCGATCCCTCCACAAACACGCCACCGAAATCTGGGACCTCCTCGACAGCACCACCCCGGATGTAGCGTTCTTCACCAAAACCTGGACCACCACCACCTCGGGACCGGACATCGCCATCCCCCAAGGATACAAGATCTCCAGGAAGGACCGCCGCACCCGCCCAGGAGGAGGAATCGCCATCGTCCACAAATCCAGCCTCCGCCTGAGCACACTCCCCGACGAGCCCACAGAACTGATGGAACGCCTTCACTTCAAGATACTGACCAGCCCCACGGCCACCCTCCGAGGAACCCTCATCTACCGACCCCCTGGACCCACGGACCCTTCGCCAACTCCATCAAGGACATTATCTCCCCGCAGGCCATCGCATCCACCAACTACACCCTGCTGGGAGACCTCAACTTCCACCTCGACAACCAACTGAACCCCAACACCACATCCCTCCTGGACATCCTCCACAACATTGGACTCCGCCAGATCGTGACCGAGCCCACGCACTCAGCAGGACACACCCTCGACCCCCTCTTCACTACAGGAAACTCCATCACCTTCAGCCACACCACCGAACTCCCATGGCCGACCATTGTTGCGTCCACTTCACCTTCAGAACACCCACCATCCACAGACACCAGCACCTGCTCCCACGAAGAAACTGGACCAAAATAACCGACGACCAGCTCACCTCCTCACTCAACAACTCCACCCCAACCATCGCGGAAAATGACGACCCCAACACCGCAGCCTGAACCCTGCATAGATGGATCTCAGACAGCACCAACACCATAGCCCCCCTCAAGAAAAACAACAATACCCGCGCCAAGAAAGCCAGATGGTTTACCACCTAACTTCGAGAGTCCAGACGCACATGCCGCCGCCTCGAAAAGGGCTGGAGGAGCACAAAATCCACAGAAGCCCACAACAACTTCAGAGCCGCCACCAACGCCCACCATCAACTCATCAGAGAAACGAGGAAAAAAGCGATTGAAGACAGAATCTCCACCCACGCGCACAACAGCAAGGAACTCTTCAGCATCATCAAGGAGTTCGCCCAACCCACCAGCGAGTCTACCGACATCCCTCCCTCACAAGACCTCTGCGACAAACTCAGCACCTTTTTCCACCACAAAATCAAGAGCATCTACGACAACTTCGACGAAGACAACCAACACACTGAACCCTCACCAACCACCCCCGACACCCGGAAACCAGCGATTGACGACTGGACAGCCCTCACCACCGAAGACACACTGAAGTCAATCCACTCAGGGGCCTCCACGGACCCCTGCCCCCACCACATCTTCAACAGAGCCGCCGACACCATCGCACCCATGCTCCGCCACACCATCAACCGCTCTCTGGCGACCGGCTCGTTCCCCGACCACTGGAAACACGCTGAGGTCAACCCCCTCCTAAAGAAACCCTCAGCGGACCCCACCGACCTCAAAAACTACAGACCCATCTCCCTGCTCCTGTTCCCAGCGAAAGTCATCGAGAAAGCCATCAACAGCCAACTCGCCACATTCATTGAAGAACACAACATCCTCGACTTCTCCCAATCCGGCTTCAGAAAAAACCACAGTATGGAAACCGCCCTCCTCGCCGCAACAGACGACATCCGCACCCTATTGGACAAAGGAGAAACAGTAGCCCTCATCCTCCTCGACCTATCAGTGGCGTTCGACACAGTCTCCCACCGCACCCTAATACGCAGACTCTACGATGCAGGAATCCAGGACAAGGCCCTCGACTGGATCCGCTCCTTCCTCTCCGGCAGGACGCAGCGGGTCAGACTCCCCCCTTTCCTCTCGGACCCCACACCTACCACCTGCGGAGTCCCCCAGGGCTCCTCCCTCAGCCCGACGCTCTTCAACGTCTACATGGCTCCACTCGCCCCCATCGTCAGAACCTACGGACTCAACATCGTGTCATATGCAGACGACACCCAACTCATCCTCTCCCTATCCAACGAGCCCAACACCGCCAGACGCAACTTTCGAGAAGGCATGGAAGCCGTCGCCAAATGGATGAAAAACAGCTGCTACAACTAAACACCAACAAAACAGAAGTACTCATCATGGGCCCAAACGCAGACGCCTGGAGCGACACCTGGTGGCCCCCTGCCCTCGGAAACCCGCTAACCCCCACGGACCACGCACGAAACCTGGGAATGATCCTGGACTCCGAGCTCAAAATGGACCGCCAGATCAACTCCGTCTCATCTTCCTGCTTCCACACCCTCCGCCTCCTTCGCAAGACCTTCAAATGGATCCCCCTCGAACACCGAAAGACCGTCACTCACACCCTGGTCACCAGCAGACTCGACTACGGCAACGCACTCTACGCTGGAATAAACAAAAACCTCATCCGCAAGCTACAGAACATCCAGAACGCCGCCGCAAGACTGGTCCTTAACCTGCCAAAACACTGCCACATCTCCCTGCACCTGCGCACACTCCACTGGCTCCCCGTCGAGGCGAGAATCACCTTCAAGATGCTCACCCACGCACACAAGGCCCTCCACGGCACCAGACCAGCATACCTGAACAGCCGACTCAAATTCCACGCACCCCAAAGGACCCTACGATCAGCCCAGCTCTCCTATGCCGTGGTCCCCTGCACCAGAAAGACCAGATCGGGAGGCCACTCCTTCTCCTTCCTCGCGGCCAAAGCATGGAACGTCCTTCCGCTCCACCTCAGACAGACAACATCGCTCCCCATCTTCGCAAGAAACCTCAAAACCTGGCTCTTCGACAGACCCCCTTCTTGATGGAATGGAACCTGCACCCCCCCCCCCACCCCTAGCGCCTTGAGACCCTTACGGGTGAGTAGTCGCGCTTTAACAAACCCCTGATTGATTGATTGATTGATTGAAATAAAATCCAAAAGCTATTTTACTCTGCAGGCCTTTTCCCTGAACAGTCCTAGATAGGATTACAATCTTTATTTCCTATCTCCGGGTAAAATAGTAGGAAAATACTTCAAAGCTATTTTCTACCTAATCGTCAAAATCTCAAGTGTAAAAGTAACTTTGAAAAAATGTACTTTATGATTTCCAAGCCAGAATTGGCTTAAAACCACTCATCACACTTGCAGATCTGGAATATACACCCTTAGCTGGGAGAGTCAGCAACTCTGGTTCAGAGGACAACACCCTGTCTATAAGCCAAGGAAGAGCAAATGTTATTAACTGTTGACCACATAGCAGGGGTCAATTATCTGGAAGTGAACAGGAAGAGCTGCCAGAACAAAGGGCAACTGTAGCACTACCTCTTTTGACTTGGAGGTGGCAGGGAAGGCTTCTCCTATTCATCCCCAGGACCCTACAGACAGCTAGTATAAAGAGTCAATGGGGTAACCCTGTGTCCCTCAGAACCTGGGTATGTCTATAACAAACTACAAATGGTTCTGTCAGGTAAAGCAATGGCTTTTAAACTCATGAAGTATTAATCATGCAAAAAATAATAATATATATCATAAATTTCTTTATAGACTTCAGAGTGGAACACGAACGACACGATATTTGACATAAAAAGTTAATTTTGACTTTTTTTCTTTGTGGGGCATATAGTCATATACGGCTGTCAAACTTCAATAATCATCAAATGACATCAGTGTCATAGAATTGAGTGACTAAAGTGACAAGGTGACATAAGTGACTGAGTGTAGTTTATATCTAAGTGATATGACACACAGATATATACACAATATACAAGAGACAACTAAAAATAAAAATTGGAGTCTGTCCTATTCAATTGTAAGCAAAGTGTCTCCGGTGCAAGCTGGGTAGGCTTATTGATTCTTGGGACCGGAAGACCTAATGGACATAGACCAATAAGTGTGTCGACGTTTCGCCCAGACGAGTGCGCAATTAGGTAAGCGTCATAGCGGGTCTTCTTCAGGACGAGCAGACAACACGGGAGACAGCCAATTCCAAAAACAGTTAAACATTCCCAAGGCGACGAAAGTGTTTGAAGGATTCCGAAAACATGCAGTAATGTTCAAGACGCCTCTAGTAACGAAATTAATTGACTGAGGGCGCAAGAATGGTAGTGCATGGACTTACCAAGCTCTAGATCATGAAAAGAGACCACCTTGAAGGTTGAAGTCTCAGTGGGCTAATTCAGAAGGTGGAGATTCAGACCATCGTATTGGATTAGAGCTTATGATTTGGTGTTGCGCTTCACACAAGTGATGACAATTTGGAGTCTTCTGTAAATTTCTTTCAGTTCGGTTGCACAACGGATGTGCGTGTTCCTGCCTTTCACGATAGTCTGGTCTGAACCATTTGTAGTTTGTTCCCTACCGACAGGTAGGCACCAGGAACAGTAGGGAAGATAACCAATTTTGAGTCTGTCATATGAGAGAAGGGGGCTGATCTAAACATGAGAGCGGTGCTTAGAAGCTAAAGACAGACCAGGTTGGTGGCAGCTGGGTTCTGCCATCTTGAAACAGGGGCTCCAGGGTAATTTTCGAGGAAAAGCTAAGGAGAAGTGCTGCAAAAGGAGGTGGAGGGCCAGTAAGAAATTAGTTAGGACCGGGTGGTTAAATATAGCCAATCACTAGCTAGCGCACAGGATAAAGCTGGCATGTTAGCTCCATTTTAAGAAGAAAGCCCTGCTGGAAGAAGAATTCACACAAAGACTCAAGGGCTCCTGAGCGCACCCAGAGAATGGAACTACACTCCAAGGGTCAAGTGATTGGCATGTTGCTTGCTGTAGTGACACAAAAAGCAGAAGGACCTCTGATTCCAAGAGGGCCAGCACACCACAGATGGCTGGACTTTGCCACTGAGGCAAAGGCAAAGGTTCAAGGTGCCGATGCTTGCCCAGAGTGGTCACACCGAAGGTGAACAGAAAAAAAGGTTTGTCCTGCTCTGAGCTTTTTGCACACTGAAAACTGGTTTGCACTAAAGGAGTATGACTCCAACTTGCAGCCTTGCTCCGCTGAAGGATTTTCGCTTCCAAAAAAGGGACTCAGGGGCTGACTTAGAGTTTGCCGGATGGGTTATTTCATCACAAATATTATATCTGCCTTAGTCCAAGTGCTGTAGGAACTTACAACAAGTGCAACTTGTAATAAGGTGGACATGTGACTCCGTCCCTAAGTCCAAAGGTAAAACCTTGGACCGGGGAGAGGTGGCATATCTAGCTGACCTGCGAAGTGACTTTGGTGGCAACAAAAATTAAGATTGACAGAAGGCTAGGCTTGGCAGCACCAACAATGGCTGCTTTCTAGAACGCCTTTAAACACCATGCAGGCCTAACAGACACTACAGCCTGACAGCCACGCTAAAAATGGGTAAGTCAACAGGAGGAATATCAACAAGCAAAGCCTACATGTCTGAAGATTAATTTGGCAAAGATTGAGCGTAAACACAACGAGAGAGAGAGGTAGTGCACCAAGGCCTCTAAGGAGAGCCCAATGCAGATAAAGGACTCACCCTGCCCTGAAAAGGGAGAAGACTAGGCTAGACAAGGCTCAGCAGAAGGTACCAGGTGCCTGCAGACCCAGAAAAAAAGTGTTGCGGGTGAAAACTGTGACAGCAACCCAATGAGGAGGGGAGTGGCCGGACCGAGAGGAGAACGTGGGCAGAAGTCTGATTGTTTTCACAGAGTCTTGCATTAAGATTAGCCCCCACCTACCCAGTTCCAACAAATTACCTCTGGTTTAAGCGCCCAATCGAATATGCTGCCACCGCTAACATAAGGTACTCGACAGAGCTGGGATACCAGTGGAGCTGGTATTAGTACACCTCCTTGGTTCCGCAGGCAAGTACGCTATGCCTGCGGAACCAAGGAGGTGCACCGTGGGTTAAACTACGGTACTTCAGTGAGGCCCAACTGGTACATAGCCCCGACTTCTTCACGGAACCTTGTATCAAGGTAGGCCCCTTCGCTCCTGCAAAGGCCCTCTGATAAATACATCAAATTGAGCACGCTGGCACAGCTCCTGGAAGCTCAAATAAAACAGGAGAGCAGTGAATAAAGGGCAAAAGAGAAAACACATTAAATGGGCCCTAACGAACAAAACAATTAAAGTGGAAAGTATTACGAAATAAACACTGGCCATTTAAACGGCCCGACAACATAGCAGCATTAGAAGTCGCAGTCTGTGAGGTAATGAGAGAGTAGGAAAAAACACTAACATGAATGAGTGTAGCACCTCAGATATCTGTCTTCGATAAAATATACAATTACTTGAAATGCACAAAAGACCGAGGAGCGCTGATATTACAGGGACATGATTACATCAGTGATGTTTCTGATTAATTACTGGCTGAGACTGCATGTATAAAAACATGATAGAACATAGCGAGAAACCAGCATTTAAGTTTGAACAAACATGCAGAATAAGAGTAAGACAACCTCAGAGACCTGATAAACCGAGAACAAGTATAACCTGCTTTGTGCTCCACCAGCAAGCTTGCAAGAATAGTGAAATACATTGGAACAGATTTCTCACAAGAAACTACCTAGAAAATAAGGAAAATCCTGGTGTTGAAACAAAGGATTAGAAAATTGGACATTCAATAAGGTCTACGTAAACAGGCCACAATGCTAGTAACGACTGAATGACATAACACCAAATTTTATGACCAGAATGTGTTAGAACATTACCTGGATACCATGGTAGGAGCCACGATAGACAGAATGTAAACAACTGCGCTTAAAGCAACCAATGCCTTGAGGGGACCAGAACAGGCTACAGCAAAGGCTTCTAAAGAAGATCCAAGCACGAAAATATAAGGTACAAAGACACAGATTTTTTTTGCAGTTTTTATATAGTCCAAAGGCATCAGAGCGCTTTACATGAGCACTATATTCCATTACACAAGGTCAGATTTTTAAAAAAATACAATTCCTAGGCATAAGGAGATTAAGTAATATGCCTAGAATCACAGGATGTTGAGCAGACTCTGGGACTCAAACCAGGTTTCCAAGTACCAAAGTTGGCAACTCTAGTCATTAGACCACCTCTCCTTGGCACTTAAATCTACAAAACTCACATTGGGTTTAGGGATACAGCTTGGTATATGTAATATCTATGTTCAGATGAGACATTGCCTTTAAGAATAGTTAACTTTACTGACTAGACATCAAGATCTTGATGTAAGTAATACTGAGACAAACTCTCCTAGACCGTATAACCATGGGCACTAATCACACAGAGTTAATAACAGCAAGTAGCATAATGTGATATGAAGGAGAGAGTCAATATCACAACATTCCACACTGAATAATATCTACTTGGAACTGTAATTATATTAGGCCAGATAGAGCAAAGACATGGAAAGGCCTTGTGAAACGGAAGGATAGGGACCGAAGCCTATCTGAAAAATTAAACTAATAGTATACCCAGTTATATGGCCCTAAGGGACATTGTCAAGTTAGCATGAGCTTGGCTGCCAGGATGCTGCTTTTGCGCACGTTACTACATGACTTTGTTTTTGCAAGACTCTGCTTGTGCCTTTCACATGAGAACGGGCTGCTTTTCGCGTTCTCTGCCTTTCTTGGAGTTTAGTCTGAACACGATGTGCAAGGTCGATAAACAATGCCCTTGTTATTATGTTCTGGTCAGTCCCTGGCACCTAGACATAACATGCTACATACAGCTGCAGTACTGAAGACTCGTGCTTTGATATTACGTTGTTGCATGTTGTTTTAACACACTTGGAGAAAGTCGTTCCATGGAGAAGAGCTCCGCTGTTCCTATGATATAAACCTTACATCCAGGCTTTAAGGTATGGGGTCTGCTGTCAAAGCCCAGAGATCTTCCTTTATATAAAATAAACTTCTTCTAGCCAAGGGGAGGGTGGTTAGGCCTAATTGCCTTCTTTTCCAGTTTTTATATAATGACTTCTCCCTTTGTATTCTATGGAATTGTAACAATGCTAACTGTGCTGAGTTTATGCATTTTGCTGCTGGTAGTGGCTCGCATACTGTATTGTAGAGCACGATAGTTAAAATAAACTGTGAGAAGTTGGCCTGGTATATGCTGTCCACTAATTATAGTGGGCACCTTGCACCAGTCCAAACAACCCCTTATTGGAGATAGGTTAAAGATAACCTTTATTGAAAGCTATCCTAGTGGTAGCTACGGAGAGCAGCCTTCGGGCTAAGTCTTGAAGGAATGTAAAGCAGCTTGTTTTACCAGTCGATAATCTCTTGAGTGACCAAATGAAAGAGGACCACACCAGGTATATATTCAAAATATATGTATTTATTGCTAAACACACCCCTCTAGTCTCTTTATGAGGCTAGAGTTCGAAGTACATAAGTTATAAGTTAGTTATCAACAGTAATAGCACAAATACACGTTTGAGCCCTAGGGGCGTACCAAACCATATACCAATAAAGTGGTATAAGAACCACGACTGAGCTAGACACAAGGCCTAGAGCCTGTAGAAGTGCTTGGACCACAAGGAACCACCCAAGGTAGTGACACAGGGGACCCACGGGGGACGCGTGCAGTGTGAGAACACAGCCGCGAATCGCCGTTGACTTCTATGGGGAAAGTCGCGGTTGGAATTTTAAATTAAAGGGACACTTAGAGGAGGACTTGGAGCAAACACCTTTAGAACTGGGTTGTTCTAGAGTCTCTACCCACGGGAGCACCGGAGTACTCGAGTTACCTCACCCAGGGAAGCCGGGTGCATAGGTGTCTTTCGGGGTCGGGTTTCGTCGTCGTTTTCAATGGCGATCTGCTGCAAAGTGCTGCTGGTGGCCAAGTCGAAAGTGTTCGGGCGGATCCAAAGGTGGATCGAAGATCTGAAGAACCTGCAAGCAGAGGGGACAGAGTCTGGGTCACTAGCCAGTGACCAGGAAGGCGATGAGCGGATGCCCACCGATGTCGGGTGCTTCAGGTAGGTTGACGGTCGTCCTGACTCTTCAGCCACGAGGTCCAGGAGGCGTCGACGACGACCAGGAGCTGGATTCGAGCTGTCCCACGACGTCTGTCGATTGCTGAGGTGTCGGCGACCGGATTGGACCCAACAAGCCTTGGCAACGGCAAGTCTCGTGGAAATAGAAGAAGGACGGTGGTGCAGACCAGCAAGGTCTGAGGGACTCACCCAGCGAGGGTAAGTCATGGCACGCCTGGAGCAACCAGGGAAGCCCAAGCAGAAGAAGATTGGCCTTCAGGAGGGCCTACTAGCCAACGGACTAGCGACCGCGAAGGAGCCTCGAGTGGACGCACTTAGAGCTGGCTCACGGGACACTCATGGAGTGGAGGCCAGTGATCTTCGGTGCAGTCGTTGCTGGAGGCGGGGGCTACTCGGAGCCCAAAGCACAACTTCGTGGAAGACCAGGAAGAGGATGCACTTGCAAATGCGCTCGGTGTCCAGGGGTCACGGTTCCACGTTACCCACGACAGCTACGGGCCTCAGCTTTGCTGGGGACTCAGGGCAGCCTCGGGGAAGTCTGGAAATCCACCTCTGGTGATGCAAAGACTTCGGCGTCCGGCGGGAGCTTCAGCGATGCAGACCGGACAATTGCTTTGTTGGTGCCTGCCAAGCAGGGAGTCACTCCTTGACCCCAAGGGAGATTCTTCAGTCCTCTAATCTTAAAGTAGAGCGTCGAAGGTCCAGGATTCTGTATCAGAGTTTCGTCCAGGTAAATCTAAAGTCCTAAGGACTGGGGTCCCATACTTATACTAAGTTAGGGGTTGGACATACTCTGGGGACCCACCTATGGGAGGGTCAGGGAAGAGGGGTGGTTACACCCATTCCCTTTGTCCAGTTTCGCGCCAGAGCAGGGGCTGGAAGCCCCTGAACCAGTTTGAACTGGGGTATGCACAGGGACACCAAGTGTGCCCCCAGTGCAGGACTTCAAAGCACCAGAGGGTGCTCCCGCCCAGCCCCAATACACATTATCCTGTCTGGGGAGGTGGTTACACCTCCCTGGGACAGGAAACCTATTGTCCAGGCCTCCCCTGCCGGAGTTTCAGTCAGCAGCAGGAGGCCAGACCCGTGTCTGTGGCAGCGGCATCCATTTTGTGATGCCAGGGCTTGGAAAGAAGTTACCGGGCAGGCCGGTGTGTACATGTCTCTCCCTCTAGAAGGGTGGAATGCTACCCCGCCGCCAGAACTGGCGGGGGGTAGTATTCCAACATGTTTGACACCAAACACAACATGTTTCCGTGCAGCCATCCCAAAGTTAGCATTTAACGCGAGGTTATAAGGCGCTTAAGAGTATATGGTCAGGCTGCACTACAAACAGCATCAGAGAAGGGTCTCCGAACGCTGCAGAGGGGCTCTGCTCATGCAGAGGCACCCTCTCACATAGGAACCAAGCACTCTGCCTTCAGGATTGACAAGGCCTGCCATAGGAGTGACTTATAGGTTTATATGTGTGTATGTATGTAGTGATATAGGTAACCTATATCACAGTAAGGAGTGCATGCACCACCTTACCCAGGCTGCAGTAGCAGACCTGTGGTGTCCTTTGGCTGGCCTTCCAGGGGTGGCACAATACATGCTTCAGCCCCTGGCAGGCCTCTGAGGTACCTATGCCCTGGGTACATAGTATACCATATACTAGGGACTTACAAGGGCACTCAGATTCCAATTAGAGATGTGCCTAAGGCACATGGAAACCATTTTAGAGAGGAAGCAGCTAGGCTGGGGTTCTGATTAGCAGGGCCCCAGCCAGACTAAAGTCGAAAAACAGTGAAGCATCAGCAAAAAGTGGGGGTACCCATGTGAAGCAGATCCTACTCTCCTACACAACCCCCCAAACGTAGGGACATTAAACTAACCTTGTCCAGTTAAGTCTTCAAGTTCTAAGTGGAAGTACCTAGAGAGTCCATCTGCATTGGCATGGTTACTCCCAGGTCTATGTTCCACTGTGAAGTCCATCCCCTGTAGGGAAATGGACCACCTAAGCAGTTTGGGGTTTTCACCCTTCATTTGTTTTAGCCATAAGAGGGGCTTATGGTCTGTTTGAACAAGGAAGTGAGTACCAAACAAGTATGGCCTCAACTTCTTCAGAGCCCAGACCACAGCAAAGGTCTCCCTCTCAATGGCTGACCAACGTTTCTCTCTAGGGGTTAGCCTTCTGCTAATAAAAGCTACTGGCTGATCCTGACCTTCATCATTCAATTGTGACAGTACAGCCCCTACCCCCAATTCAGATGCATCTGTTTGGACAATGAACTTCTTGGAGTAATCAGGACTCTGTAGAATGGGAGCAGTGCACATGGCCTGCTTTAGGTCATCAAATGCCTTTTGACAGATAACTGTCCACTGAACCTTTTTGGGCATTTTCTTGGAAGTTAAGTCATTCAGGGGTGTCACTATTGATCCATACCCCTTGACAAATCTCCTATAGTACCCAGTCAGGCCTAAAAGGCTCTCACCTGAGTCTGGGTAGTTGGAGCAGTCCAGTCCATGATGGTCTGGATCTTGCTCTGCAGTGGTTGAACCTGGCCTCCACCCACAAGGTGGCCCAGGTACACAACCTGACTCTGCCCTATCTGGCACTTGGTGGCCTTGATAGTCAGGCCTGCTTTCTGCAGGGCCTGCAAAACATTTCTGAGGTGGACCAGGTGATCCTCCCAGGTGGAGCTAAAGACAGCAATATCATCTAGATATACTGCACTATAGGCTTCCAGACCTGTAAGGACTGTATTCACCAACCTCTGAAAAGTGGCAGGTGCATTCTTCAGACCAAAGGGCATCACCACAAATTGATAATGCCCACTAGGGGTTGAGAATGCTGTCTTTGGCTTTGCATCATCAGCTAGTCTGATCTGCCAGTAGCCAGCTGTCAGGTCAAATGTGCTTAGATACTTGGCTGAGGCCAAATTGCCTATTAGCTCATCTGCCCTAGGTATTGGATGGGCATCAGTCCTAGTGACTGCATTGAGACCCCTGTAGTCCACACAAAACCTAATCTCCCTTTTCCCACCACTGGTGTGAGGTTTTGGCACAAGGACCACTGGACTAGCCCAAGGGCTATCTGAGGGTTCAATAACTCCCAAATCCAACATCTTCTGGACTTCTGTCCTGATACAGTCCCTGACATGGTCAGGTTGCCTATAAATCTTATTTTTAATAGGCAGACTGTCCCCAGTGTCCACTTCATGAATGCACCAGGTGGTCTGACTTGGAGTCAGAGAGATCATATGTCTGTACTGGTTGAGCACTTGTCTACAATCAGTTTGCTGCTGAGCAGTGAGGCTGCCTGCCAAGGCTACACCATCCACTGACCCATCATCAGGGTTCTGTGAGAGCAGGTCAGGGAGTGGGTCACTCTCTTCCTCCTGTCCCTCATCAGTAGCCATGAGCAAGCCCATGTCTGCCCTGTCCACATATGGTTTTAATCTGTTGACATGGAGAACCCTGTGGGGACTCCTGGGTGTTCCTAGGTCTACTAAGTAGGTAACCTCACCCTTCTGTTCAACAATGGTATGGGGTCCACTCCATTTGTCTTGGAGAGCTGCTGGGGCCACTGGCTCCAACACCCACACCTTCTGTCCTGGCTGGTAAACAGTCAGTACAGCCTTTGGTCATGCCAGGCTTTTTGAAGTTCCTGGCTAGCCTCAAGGTTTTTAGTTGCCTTTTTCATGTACTCAGCCATCCTGGAGCGGAGACCAAGTACATAGTCCACTATGTCTTGCTTTGGGGGCTTGAGAGGTAACTCCCATCCTTCCTTCACCAAGCACAATGGACCTCTGACAGGGTGACCAAACAAAAGTTCAAAAGGGCTGTAGCCAACCCCCTTTTGAGGCACCTCCCTGTATGCAAATAAAAGGCAGGGCAAGAGTAAGCCCCATCTTCGCCTAAGCTTCTCTGGGAGCCCTTTAATCATGCCCTTCAAGGTTTTGTTGAATCTCTCAACTAAAACATTGCATTGTGGGTGATAGGGTGTGGTGAACTTGTAAGTCACTCCACACTCCTTCCACATTGCTTTTAAGTATCCAGACATAAAGTTAGCACCCCTGTCTGTTACAACCTCCTTAGGAAAGCCCACTCTTGAGAAAATTCCCATAAGGGCTCTTGCCACCACAGGTGCTGTAGTGGTCCTATGGGGAATAGCCTCTGGGTACCTGGTGGCATGATCCACTACCACCAGGATAAACCTGTGCCCAGATGCTGTTTGGGGATCCATGGGACCAACAATGTCAATCCCCACCCTTTCAAAGGGAACCCCCACCACAGGGAGTGGTATCAGGGGGGCCTTTGTAGTGCCACCTGCCTTACCACTGGCCTGGCAGGTTACACAGGAGCGACAAAACTCCTTGGTGTCTTCAGACATGTGGGGCCAGTGAAAGTGAGGGACAATTCTGTCCCAAGTCTTGTTCTGGCCCAGGTGACCTGCTAAGGGAATGTCATGGGCTAGGGTCAATAGGAAGCCCCTGAACTTCAGAGGTATAACCAACCTCCTGGTGGCACCAGGCTTGGGGTCTCTACACTCTGAGTACAAGAGTCCATCATCCCAATACACTGTATGGGGACCACTGGCTTTCCCAGCAGCCTCAGCAGCAGCTTGCTGTCTGAGGGGTTCAAGAGAGGGGCAGCTCTGCTGCTCCTGGCTCAGATCTGCCCTGGAAGGGCCCCCTGTCCCCAAGAACTCAACCTGGTCAGGTTCAAGCTCCTCTGGGACAGTTCCTTCCTCAGGACTGAGATCATCCCCCTCAAGAGACTGATCTTCCTTCTGAGCCAAGGGGAAGGCACTGCCTTTACCCTACTACTCCTCTTCTTGGAGGGCACTTGGTCCATTATTCCAGAATCCAAGGCCTGTTCAGTGTTAGACATTTTGGCTTGTGACCTGGTCACAGCAAACACATCTGCAGGGATGCCCAGCATTTCTACATGGGTCCTGAGCTCCACTTCTGCCCAAGCTGAAGTTTCTAGATCATTGCCAAGCAAGCATTCAACTGGTAGGTCTGCACTTACCACAACCTTCTTAAGGCCAGTTACCCCTCCCCAGGAGAAGTTAACAACTGCCAGAGTATGGTCTGTTCTGACATTGCTAGCATTGGTCACTTGGTACATTTCACCAAGTATAATCTGCCCAGGATCTACAAGGTCTTGTGTCACCATGGTGACACTTGCCCCTGTGTCCCTAAATGCCAAAGCCTCTTTTCCATTGATTAAGGGCTGTTGCCTGTACTTGCCCAGATTACTGGGACTCACAGAGGAGGTCACATCCATGCCTCCATCACAGACTAGGACAGCCTGAGTGAGTTCTCTGACTAGGTCAGAGCTCATCTCCTTACCCAGGGTCAACCCTACTAAACCCTTGGCTTGTGTACTCCCACCACCAACTGTAACTGTACTAGGGGGAACAGGTGCCTTAGGGGCATTGGTGGGGGCTGGAATAGAGTCTTTGGACTTGGTGCAATCACTGGTCCAGTGGGTCTTTTGCTTACAGACCTTGCACCATGGTTTCTTTTGGCCTTTCCCTTTGTTAGACTGTGAATCCCCACCTGAAGAAGATTTTTGGGGGCCTTGTGAAGACTTCTGGTCTTTACCCTTCTCCTCACCCTTGTCAGAGTTCTTAGAATCTTGCTTCTTTGGGTCACCACCTTGGTTCTGTACCTTCTGCCTCACCCTGGTTCTGACCCATTTGTCTGCCTTCTTTCCCAATTCTTGGGGAGAGGTCAGATCAGAGTCCACCAGGTACTGATGCAACAGCTGATTTTGACAGTTATTAAGAATCTGCTCCCTCATGATAAGATTGTACAATCCTGTGAAGTCACATACCTTACTGCCCATCAACCAACCTTCCAGAGCCTTAGCAGAACAATCCATATAGTCTACCCAGTCTTGAGTCTGTGCTTTTTGGGTATCTCTGAACTTTAACCTGTATTGTTCAGTTGTTAGGCCAAACCCATCAATCAGAGCACTCTTCAAGACTTTGTAATTGTCAGCATCCTCTTCAATTACAGTGAGGAGCTTGTCTCTACCTTTGTCTGCAAAGGAGAGCCACAAGATTGCTGCCCACTGCTCCTGAGGGACCCTCTGTACTTTACAGGCCCTCTCCAGTGCAGTTATCCATTTGTGGATGTCATCCCCACTCTGGTAGGGAGGGACAATCTTGCTCAGGTTTCTATGGTCATAAGACCTTTCCCTATCTCTGGGGAAATTGCGGCCACCATGGGACTCTAGTCCCAACTTTTTCTCTCTCTATAGAGATCTAGGGACTCCCTGTCTATAGCCAATTGCTGTTTTCTGAGTTCAAGCTGGGCTTGCTCATACTGAATCAGTCTCTTCCTCCTCTCATGAGAGGATTCCCTTCCATGAGAGGAGACAGAGGTCCCTACTGAGGTGTCAGAGTGGTTAGACTCCTGAGTAGGAGATCTAGTCCTTCTAGGCACACTCACAACTCTTCCTGGGGGGGCAAAGGGGAGGTCATTCTGATCCTCCTCCTCCTCCTCCACAGGAGGAATTGGGTTTTCCAGGTCAAGGTCATTTTCACCTTCCTGGCCAGTTTCAGAGGGGGGGCCCTGGGTTTCTTCACCCCTGACCCCTTCCTCTTTTTCTGCCCCACCCTCTCTGCCTACCCCTTAAGACCCTAGGGGCCTGCTGAGATCCTCAGCCAGTAGCACCTCCCTGAGGTGTTGGGTGCTGGCACTTTTGCCTGCCTTCAGCTTCCTAGTATTGCACAATGCTCTCAATTCCAAGAATGGGAGATTATCATACTTGGAGGGAAGAAGCCCACTGGCTCCTGGCAAGGACTCACTGGGTCCTGGCTTTGAAGACATTACTAGTGAGGTGTGGTGTATGCACTACCTACGCTAGTTGTGGCCTACTAAACTCTCTTGAGTTGTAGAAAGGGTGTGCTATCCCTTAACACACAACTCTAAGTTCAGTAGAACTTACTGTATCCTAAGCTTGATTTATATGTACCTAAGGTACCCTTAGTGGTTTTCAGTTGATCAATTCAATTGAGATTATCTGGTAAAACAATAGCAAGCTGGAATCCCACACGCTGCACACCAATGTGAGAAGTTGGCCTGGTATATGCTGTCCACTAATTATAGTGGGCACCTTGCACCAGTCCAAACAACCCCTTATTGGAGATAGGTTAAAGATAACCTTTATTGAAAGCTATCCTAGTGGTAGCTACGGAGAGCAGCCTTCGGGCTAAGTCTTGAAGGAATGTAAAGCAGCTTGTTTTACCAGTCGATAATCTCTTGAGTGACCAAATGAAAGAGGACCACACCAGGTATATATTCAAAATATATGTATTTATTGCTAAACACACCCCTCTAGTCTCTTTATGAGGCTAGAGTTCGAAAGTACATAAGTTATAAGTTAGTTATCAACAGTAATAGCACAAATACACGTTTGAGCCCTAGGGGCGTACCAAACCATATACCAATAAAGTGGTATAAGAACCACGACTGAGCTAGACAAGGCCTAGAGCCTGTAGAAGTGCTTGGACCACAAGGAACCACCCAAGGTAGTGACACAGGGGACCCACGGGGGACGCGTGCAGTGTGAGAACACAGCCGCGAATCGCCGTTGACTTCTATGGGGAAAGTCGCGGTTGGAATTTTAAAGAAAAGGGACACTTAGAGGAGGACTTGGAGCAAACCCCTTTAGAACTGGGTTGTTCTAGAGTCTCTACCCACGGGAGCACCAGAGTACTCGAGTTACCTCACCCAGGGAAGCCGGGTGCATAGGTGTCTTTCGGGGTCGGGTTTCGTCGTCGTTTTCAATGGCGATCTGCTGCAAAGTGCTGCTGGCGGCCAAGTCGAAAGTGTTCGGGCGGATCCAAAGGTGGATCGAAGATCTGAAGAACCTGGAAGCAGAGGGGACAGAGTCTGGGTCACTAGCCAGTGACCAGGAAGGCGATGAGCGGATGCCCACCGATGTCGGGTGCTTCAGGTAGGTTGACGGTCGTCCTGACTCTTCAGCCACGAGGTCCAGGAGGCGTCGACGACGACCAGGAGCTGGATTCGAGCTGTCCCATGACGTCTGTCGATTGCTGAGTTGTCGGCGACCGGATTGGACCCAACAAGCCTTGGCAACGGCAAGTCTCATGGAAATAGAAGGACGGTGGTGCAGACCAGCAAGGTCTGAGGAACTCACCCAGCAAGGGTAAGTCAGGGCACGCCTGGAGCAACCAGGGAAGCCCAAGCAGAAGAAGATTGGCCTTCGGGAGGGCCTACTAGCCAACGGACTAGCGACCGCGAAGGAGCCTCGAGTGGACGCACTTAGAGCTGGCTCACGGGACACTCGTGGAGTGGAGGCCAGTGATCTTCGGTGCAGTCGGTGCTGGAGGCGGGGGCTACTCGGAGCCCAAAGCACAACTTTGTGGAAGACCAGGAAGAGGATGCACTTGCAAATGCGCTCGGTGTCCAGGGGTCACGGTTCCACGTTACCCACGACAGCTACGGGCCTCAGCTTTGCTGGGGACTCAGGGCAGCCTCGGGGAAGTCTGGAAATCCACCTCTGGTGATACAAAGACTTCGGCGTCCGGCGGGAGCTTCAGCGATGCAGACCGGACAATTGCTTCGTTGGTGCCTGCCAAGCAGGGGAGTCACTCCTTGACCCCAAGGGAGATTCTTCAGTCCTCTAATCTTAAAGTAGAGCATCGAAGGTCCAGGATTCTGTATCAGAGTTTCGTCCAGGTAAATCTAAAGTCCTAAGGACTGGGGTCCCATACTTATACTAAGTTAGGGGGTTGGACATACTCTGGGGACCCACCTATGGGAGGGTCAGGGAAGAGGGGTGGTTACACCCATTCCCTTTGTCCAGTTTCGCGCCAGAGCAGGGGCTGGAAGCCCCTGAACCAGTTTGAACTGGGGTATGCACAGGGACACCAAGTGTGCCCCCAGTGCAGGACTTCAAAGCACCAGAGGGTGCTCCCGCCCAGCCCCAATACACATTATCCTGTCTGGGGAGGTGGTTACACCTCCCTGGGACAGGAAACCTATTGTCCAGGCCTCCCCTGCCGGAGTTTCAGTCAGCAGCAGGAGGCCAGACCCGTGTCTGAGGCAGCGGCATCCATTTTGTGATGCCAGGGCTTGGAAAGAAGTTACTGGGCAGGCCGGTGTGTACATGTCTCTCCCTCTAGAAGGGTGGAATGCTACCACCGCCGCCAGAACTGGCGGGGGGGTAGTATTCCAAGATGTTTGACACCAAACACGACATGTTTCTGTGCAGCCATCCCAAAGTTAGCATTTAACGCGAGGTTATAAGGCGCTTAAGAGTATATGGTCAGGCTGCACTACAAACAGCATCAGAGAAGGGTCTCCGAACGCTGCAGAGGGGCTCTGCTCATGCAGAGGCACCCTCTCACATAGGAACCAAGCACTCTGCCTTCAGGATTGACAAGGCCTGCCATAGGAGTGACTTATAGGTTTATATGTGTGTATGTATGTAGTGATATAGGTAACCTATATCACAGTAAGGAGTGCATGCACCACCTTACCCAGGCTGCAGTAGCAGACCTGTGGTGTCCTTTTGGCTGGCCTTCCAGGGGTGGCACAATACATGCTTCAGCCCCTGGCAGGCCTCTGAGGTACCTATGCCCTGGGTACATAGTATACCATATACTAGGGACCTACAAGGGCACTCCAGATTCCAATTAGAGATGTGCCTAAGGCACATGGAAACCATTTTAGAGAGGAAGCAGCTAGGCTGGGGTTCTGATTAGCAGGGCCCCAGCCAGACTAAAGTCGAAAAAAGGTGAAGCATCAGCAAAAAGTGGGGGTACCCATGTGAAGCAGATCCTACTCTCCTACATAAACATTTTAAACTATTTTCAGTGGCTTTGCTAATTCTTATTGTGGACAAGTATGAGTGAGTAAGCGAAAGAGTACGTCTTGCTCCCGCGATTCCTGAGTCTCGGGAGTGTTGTGTTCAGGATTGTCTAATCATTTGTTTCGTGATATTTGGAGGAGAACGAATGAGACACTATAGCTAGCCGGTATTGGGATTTTAGGCACTAATGTGGTAGGTTGGTACACCCCTATACACTGAGGTCCCGTTTTCCTGCGCATAGTTCTGTGTATGTGCAGAATCCCTGCAACATGGTGCTGCCAACGTTTGGTCTGGTTCTTATCTGCGAGACGCTTGAGTAGTGCTTGTGCTTGTCCACAATGGCCTCACTTCTGTTTCCGGAGACAGATGTGACGGTGTAACCTCCTATATTGATATTTTATAGGTTCTTTCAAGCTTGAAGTTTTAAAAGGTTTTCTCTCTTTATTCTAGACCCATAATTGCGCTGCCACGCTCTAGGTTCTTGTTCATTGTTTTTCGTGATGGCGGTTGATATCCCGCCTCATAGTCGTACCCCGCTCAAGGCTTATTTAGCTCAATATGGATTGCCTGATGTGGGTGCCGAGCTTATATTTGTTGTGGAAGCGAATCCAACTTACCACTTTGAGGTGTTTTATTCTTGGGTCACTTTTCCGGCGGTGGATGGAACAGATGATTTGTTTAATGAATATACTGCCACGGCCCTTCCTCACGCTTAGCAGCCTTATAGGTCTCTTGAGGTTCCGCTTACAGCTTGGCAACACCAAATTTGGTTTAATGGCGCCCTTCCTCACCCAGTATCGCCGGTCCGTTTGGGTCCTTTATCGATCAGACTTTACATAGGTCTCCATAGACCAGAGATAGTCGTGCAAACTTCTTTGCAACTGATTGGTTTCCCCACTGTATTTTGTTGCTGTCCGTTAGTGGCCAACATTACAATTAGGACCGGCTTTAATAGATAGAACTCATTTAGAACGCAGGGATTCTAAGTTTCTCTTAAACAAAGCGGTGAGTTGTTTTCCACCACCTCAATGAGTAAGAGCTGGCCATCCTGAAACAACAAGCAGTGTCTTGTTAGAGGCAACAAGAACGTTCCGTTGGGTTGCTTAAAGTCTTTCTTGTACAGATTCTATCTCGCGGTTAATCAGTCGCATAGCACCAGACGAATAATAAGTTATAGAATTGGAAATCAAAGCGTCCTTACCACTTGCTCACTGTATTTTCCTCTTCTCCATTGAAGAAAATTGTCCACAATATTCCAAATGAGTGAAGAGTCCAAAAATCAGAGAGGTGCCTAGTCTTGGTCAGATTAAGACAGGCCAATCTTGGCCCAGTCTGCTCCTGGTTGCAGTGTTAAGTGCTAGTGGAGTCAGCAGCAGTAACACCAGGGACAAGGGGCCCACCTCCTCTGCCCCCTCACTCCAGCATCAGTGGCAGTCTGGGACCAGGAGTCCCACAGATTCTCCGGCAACAGTTAGGCGGAAAGGTAACTCAAATTGCTGGAGGCATGGAAACACAGACTGTGACATCAAACATAAGGACCTGCCCAGCAAAAAGACAATTCTTAACCCATGTGCACACCATAACAAAGAAATTTAGAGATACAGACTTCACCCTAGTGGTGACAAGGATAGTCCTACATAACATAACAGGGATGACGACACATTGGAGGAGATGGTTTGCCACATCTCTGACGGTGACAAAAATAAGCATTCTGAGATGATGGAAAATAGCATCACCTTCAACAGTAGGCGACTGAGAGAAATTATAGTAATGGCAGGATATGAAATAATAATATACAGGCTTAGCCAGGACAAAATATTTAAGAACATATAGCATTACTGTTTAACTTTGCCAGATTGATAGAATGGTCCGATTGAACATCCAACTGACAGGAAAAAAACACCCCACCTGTAAGGGCAAAAGGAATGAGCCATTGTACATCTGAAAGGGTATACAGGTAAGATACACTGAGGAACTGAACAGGAGAACCTATTAAGGGTATACATTTGCAGAGACCTCACACTGCAATCTTTCTCCTAACAAAAGTTTGGGGACAAGGGGAGAAAAGGTCACCTAGCTGCATTACTAACTGTCATTATTTGGGCTGCAGTAATTTCAGAAGGCCTCCCAGGAAGAGAATTCAGACGCCCAAGAGATTGTAATATGACTAATACATAGGAATAGATAACCAATATATTTGGGGTTCTGTGGGATACCTTGAAAAGGTGTATTATTCTGATTGAGTAAGGCAAGCACTGATCAAAGTTTTGAAATATAATGAAATGATGTTGCCTTGGTATTGTGTTACTGATTTAATGTGAAACCAGTTCCTGATGACCAACCCCTCCCACTACCATACTCACTTACCACTTTCCCCGCATAGGTAAATTAAAGGGATGCTGCAGAAATATTTAATGACTCACTATGTTTGCCCTTCAAGACGCCAGGAGAAATTGTATAAATGTTATATGAGTAAGTATATTTACTTGTTACATGCAATTAATAAGGAAAGGTTAAAAACAAATAAACCCAATTATGCACTGCTAAGGGCTTTTGGTAGCAAAATCAACAGTTTACTTTTTCATGATGCTTTTAGCCCCAAAGCTTAAAAAAATATCCGTCACTTCTTAAACAATTTCCATGGTCATGGTGCTCATTAAAGGTTTCTCAATTTTTCTAAATGAGTTTGGGATTTTTGTTCTGTTGTTTTCTTGATTGTTGGTACTGCTTAAAATTTACACACACCTAAATGGGGATTGCCTGATGCTTAAGCCAGTGCTTCCAGGAGTACCGCCCCCTCCCAAATTAATAACCCCATTGATGATAGTTACATTTTAAATACTTATCTACTTCCAACATTTGTTGAGGTGCGGCTATGTAACTCAAGCTCCATACATTTAAGGCACTGCGGATGTTGGTGGAAGGATTGATATTTGTTGAACGGGAATCCCGTTCATAGAAAAAGTGAGAATGCATTCCTGTAGTCTTTTAGGTACAGTTGTTGGACATGTTTTTTTAAAAACTTTTTTTTTTAATTAACAGAGTATTTAGAGAATACTTCTGGGAAGCAGCGTCTGTCAGTGATAACCACGAGTAGTTCTAGAATACTCTGTGAATTTCACATTACATGTACAACCACCTCTGTCTGCGCATATGCAAGAGGTGTACATATGTAAATGTACAATTCAAGTATTTTTGCTCCATGAAGACACCCCTTTCCTTATACCAATTCCCATTCACACCCTAGATAGGGAATTATTATTTCCCTTTACTGGAGTAATCTCTGAGCATACTCATGGTGGTTATGTGCCTACTAAACATTCGGGAATACCCAAAGGTTTGTGGTTGTATATGTACTTAGGCAGACATTCTTGTCCTGAAATACTCACAAATAGACAACTGAGAGGAAATCCACTTATGACTAAGTTTGTGTTTTGTAAATACAAAATGTGAGTTACACAGGAGGTGTATATGCAGCAAAGTGCAATTAGGGTGCTCACATATCTTTTTAAATTATGCCCAAGGTAAGAGGATCCCAAAGCACTGGCAAAAAGATAATTCATGAATACAGGGGCAGTACATGAGAAAAAAACCTGAAGCAGATGTCTTACGGACTTTGACTTGCCATAAATCATACTATTATAAAGAGTATAAAAACATTCAGGGTTTTGCCTCTATCACAATAACGGCCTCGAGAAGGGAGGGAGAGATGGGGCGAGTTTCAGATTTCATGGAATATTAGTCAACAGAAGTAGGTAATTTTTATCGCAATCCTAGACCAGCCTATCAGTTCGGAATGGTCCCTTCCTTATGGAGCAGGATCAAGGCTCATTTGCATACGGCTGAGTCTAATTAGGGGTGGCAAGCCAGCCAACATGGTGGACGCGCTAACGCTCCGCGCACAAACCCTCGATTATCCTGAAAATTGATAGAATCCCACTCCATCGGACTACAAAACAAGTTTCGTTAGGCTCTGGAGTGCGAGCTGACATGGACTGGTGAACAAGATGGTTGTGTGGCGAAGGATGGCGGCGAGAAAGTACCTAGGGCCCCGCCAACAAAAAACTCACCTGTCACTGCAGATACCACACCGGAGCCATTGAGCATGGATGAAGAGGGAAAGACACACACGCAGGCGACGGACTACAAGAGCAATGCCGGGACGATTGAGGGTCGGCGGTGGCGGCCCTGTGGCACAGCAGAGGCTGAGAGGTGGTGAGTAGAAGCTGCCCCTGCATCGCCCGGGAGCTTGCAAGTGTGCCGGCTCTGCCGCACATGTCCCCAGGCGTTGGCAGAAAGGGTTATGCTGGACGGGAACCCCCCACACAGGACAGCGCTGAGTAGGAGTGCCGGTCAAGGAGCCCCAGGGAAGTGGAGAAGGGGAAAGACCGAAGCAGTCGCATGCGATCGGTGCCACGAGCGCTGACTGGACGCCCGGGCGGGGAGCGGTGATCGGAGGCCCCCGAGCAGCGGGCCTGCGGCCTTGATCCGCCACAAGTTAGGGGCACCGCAAGAACAGAGAAAGTGCATCGAAGGAGGTGATGGGCCAAGGCGTAGGGTGCGGAATGGATATTGGGCCCTCCCCACTGGAATTTGCACGACCCACGTAGCGCTGCCCAGGTTCTCTAAAGCAGAGCACGCATGAAGGGTACGAAGGCGATCCAACGCCCAGGCCAAGGATCTTGCACTGCAGGAGGATACGGGGACACACCATGCGAGGAATGTCAGAACTGCTCCAGACACCCTATGGGGAAACACACCGACGCCTAGTTAGGCCTGTTGCGATCCTGTGGGCTGGATCAGGCCCAGTTAGAAAAACATACGAGAAAGACCCAGAGCGGAGGAGCAGCAACACGCCTGGGGCACCCCAGGTCAAACAGGATTACTTTAGAAGCCATCCCACAGTCATTGGATGATCATCCAACTACTCTAGAAGTCATTTTCACATCATCAGACATAATCAAGCTCTTGAAGTCATCAGCAGAGCTTAGAAAAGTGAGCCTGATGATTTGAGAATGACTTGAAAATGAGTATCTGATGACTCCACGAGATGTGATTGTTCCTGGTGATCAGGGGATGAGCAGTCGATGACGTCTCAAGATGAGATTGTTCCTGAGGATTTGAGGATGCTTTGAAGATGACTATCTGATTACTTCATAGGTCCTCGCAAAATTAAACTAGCCCTGATTATTTGAGGAGGGCTTACTTCTTACTTCAAGAGCCTTTCTCTGTTTTGGTTTAATTTTTCTTACAAAAAATAAGCCTTATGGATAATTTCAGAATTATTTGTTGATTAGTGAACAATGAACACCATTTAGCTATTTCACAAATTTTCATTTACATACAAATAAATGGTGCTTCATACAAATAAGTTCTTTACACACCAGTAAGTAGAATGTAGTTTGCTGCCTTCAGGGCCGGACTGGCCGTAGCGGGCACCGGGCGTTTGCCCGGTAGGCTGGAAGGGTGGGGGCCGGATTTGGACTGGTGGGGGCTGTTTTTGCGACAGGGGGTCTGTTATATTGGCCCCTTATACAAAAAGCAGCAACAGCAGTGCTTCCCACCAGCACCCCATTCCCCCCCATCCTGCCCCCCACCCCTGGCCGGTCCGACAATTGCCAGGGCGGTTTGCGTACCCAGTCCGGCCCTGGCTGCCTTCCTGGAAGTAGGTATTTAATATTAACATTGCACATGTATGACTAGTCAATCTAATGGGCAGTCTCTCTACCCTAACTTTCGCTCTGCCTTCTTTCTCTGGCCTATCTCTGGTCTTATTTCTTTTACCCCGCAGCCTCATTCCGGAGTTCAATTATTATCATACAATGTTTTCTCTTCTGGAGTGTGGTGTTTTGCAGATTCAAATTGAATGAAAGAATGTTGTGCATCTGGCATCGCAATGCTATTTCTTTAGCTAAAATTCTTTACTTTTGCATGCTATTGCATAGTCTATACCAGTTTGTTTGCAAACTTCCCATAAGAAATATGTGCACACACCTAGAATGATTTTTTTTCTGTGCAGGTGCTGGAGTGTGTGGGGTCTTGCCTTGAATTTCTCACATTTTGGAACAATCTTGGTATAGCCAGACCAAATTTTTCAATTGCATTCTGGTACTCGTAGTTCGGTGTAAAAAATTCCGACTTATAAGCACCAGAATACAAAGAACAAATCTTAACTAAATGAACATCTAGATCCTGTTTTATGGGATCTTGAAAATGTCAGAGCTCTGAAGTGCGCATTTTCTTTTTTTGTGTGCAGATTTATATAGCGCGAACTCGGCCCGAAGATATTGGAGCGCTTTCAATGAGCACTAGTTACACAAGAACACGTTCATTTCATGGGAGGCACGGGGAGATTGTAACTTGCCCAGAATCACAGAAGCGTTATTGCCGAGACTCGAACCCCGTTCCCCAGCTCCAAAGTCCCATTTCTCGGTAATAAGGCAGACATGGTGCATTAGTTGACTCCCGAGCAGAGCAAATTAGGTGTTTTTTTTGGTTTGTTACATCAGGGAAGAAGCAGGCTCAGAAAGATCCGATTGTGATGCAGAGGGACCCCCACAATACACACTGTGTGTTGCTGTGGGCTGGCACTGCTTTACCCTATCGGATCAATACTTTGTTATCCCTTAACTGTGGCAAGAGCACAGAGAGCGCTGTGGCTCAGAGGGACACAGTGTTTGATTGCCATGGTGCATTACAGTGCTGCATGGAGTTGGTAGGCTGGAGCAGCAGCAGGTTACTTGCAGCACACTTCAATGCACCGGGCCACTCACTGCCTGTCACAGCAATCCCGTCAAACGGAGGCGCAGGCAGCACGTTGGCAGGCACTGAATAGTGAATACCTTTCCTCAGTTCGTGCTTGTTAGCCACTCCACGCCCCACATTTGAACCTACACAAACTCATGACGGCAGGTTTAGGATGCCAGGCTGACAACGAATCAGCAGATTAGGCATACTTTCTGAGCTGCCTTGTCTGGCACCAGCTGATTCTCAAAGTCGGATTTTTACAATCATGAATCGGGAGGCGGGAGATTAGGCTCGAAATCGATAGTCTCCCGCCTGAATCGGGAGGGGTGGTGTGGATGTCCTTGTGCTCATATGAAGCGCTCCAATAGCTTTGGGTCGAGTTCGCGCTATATAAACAACTGCAAATACAGTGATACGCGTGACCTCACTGAGCATGTGTCTTACTTCAGAAATGTCATCAGAGCGGGCCAGAATTGTTTCTTAGTTTATTCTTTTAAACGTTCACTTTTAAAAGATAACAATTTACTAAGGTAAAAACGTAAAAAAGAAATACACTTACGTAAAAGTTTAAAGACACCTTTATTTTATTGTAGCATGATATTTGTTGCATCATAACATACCAAATATTGATTGTGCACCAGCTTTTACAGCCTAAGCCAAACCATAACTCTGGTCTTGCTGTTAATTTGTAGGCTCGTCTACCTTTGCATTGTATGAGGCAAGTTACGACATCGGTTGTCATTGCCAGTGCTTGATGACTACACACGCTTACTACTGTGTTATAGTCCTTTCTCTATTTCCTGAACCACACAGTAGTGCCTCCTCTGCATTGGACGGAAGCGGAAGTTGAGGCGCTGGTTCCAGCAGGGAACCGACTGGGGAGCAGAGAAAGTCTTGCTTCGTCGACAGTGTGAAGATTCGGGGAGAGAGTCCTAGAGAGGAAAATAAGAAAGATTTGCTCTGTTTCGTCGGTATTTGGCTCGGGGACAGGGAAAAGAGGCAGAAAGTGAGGCGGGTGTGATTTTTGCCGCCTCCATGCGCTTTGGGTTATCTGCAAACGCCGCGCTTTTTTTTTCAAAGGCGGGAAGCCCGCCACTCTTTAATTTGCGGTGCTAAAATGTAGTGCTTTATTTTGGAGAGGTGGTGGATAAAGGAGTCCTCCGCTCCTCTGTGCTTTAACTATTTTGTCATTCTTCTTGAAAATGTTCGAATGGAACCCACCTGTGAGCTAGATTGCATGAATGTGCTTGCGTCATTGGTTGAGACGTGTGTGTGTGGGGGGAGGGTATTCTCCCATCTCAACAACAACCGTGGAGCAGACTCCGTTGCATTTTGTGATTTATAATTTCTAAAGTGTGCGTGGAAGCCTGTTTGAATGTGTCTGACTTCGTTTTGAAAGAGGTGGCATTGGGATGTTGTGCTTTATAGCCTGATCATGTAATATAACTCTTTGATTTAAGCTTCAGAGCTCGATCTCCATCAAAGCTTGATCCCGATAGCATTACTGACACTTTATCTTGTATCAGTAGAACCTATTGTGATGCTATAGAAATATCTTTTGAAGTCAGCAAACCTTAACACACTTAAACAATTGTTATTGTGAGTCTTGGACAGCAGAACTAGCCACTAATGAGACAGGCTATGTATGATACAGCCCTGTCATCCTTCAAGCTTACATATTAAATTACTGTCTATTTAATAGTGCAGAGCTACACTCTCTTTTTCTCTTCTTCACCAGAGTTGTTCGGAGGGAGGGACGTCAGTTGTTTCGCTGTTGGGTTTAGCAAATTCTTGTATGACGACGAAGAGTTCCTTGGAGTTCTGGGCGTTGGAGAGGATTCTGTTTTGGAGGACGTTTTTCTTTGTGGATTTGATGAGTTGGTGGTGTGCCATGGTGGCTGTTTTGTAGGCGGAGCGTGCTTCCGGAGTTTTGCTGTTTCTCCACATCTTTTCCAGGCGTCGGTAGGAGCGCTTGGATGCTAGGAGTGCCGTGGTGAACCAGTTAGCTTTCTTGTTGTGTCGTCTTGTGGTGTTCTGGAAGGGGCGAGTGTGTTGGCGCAGTTGGCGATCCATTGGTGGAGGTTGCTTGCCGCAGTGTTGGTGTCTGTCGTAGTGGGGGGTGGAGTGCAAGTGGAGGTGAGGTGTTCCAGATTTTTTTTTTTCCTCAAAAACCTTTATTGAACGAAGGAACATAAGGCACATTACAGAGTGACTGCACAGTAGTAATGCAGTGGATTCTACATTTCCAATTCAATGACATGTTGCAAAGAAATGAAGGCAAGGATATACATAGATACAACCCAGCAATATTAGAATAATAATCAGGGCACAGCAGGAAGAACAGTTAATCCGGTCTGAGGGGGGAGATGGGATCAGCAACCTCAATCCGGGCGTCTTATGTGTCAGCAGTAGGGTAAGTTGGTGCAGGGCCGTCAGGTGCAGCCAAGCGCTGGAAATGGGAGACAAAAGGGGCCCAAATATCAGGGGGTCTACTGGATGCAGGCATCAGGTCCCAAAACTCACCTAAGAGTGTCTGGCAGTGGATTGCATCGTCCAACCAATTTGTAACCATGGGAGCTATTTTACGACCCCAGTGCATGGCCACCCTACGCTTAGCAAGCACCAGTAGCATCACAACCAGCTTGCGGTTAGCATCGGACACATGTTTAATGTAGCCCAGGAGGCATAGCAGCGGGCCCGGGGCGACACGCTCAAGTGTAATGTCGCTAATGACAGAGCACACCCCCTGCCAGAACAGTGCTACCCTGGGGCACGCCCAAGCCAGGTGCCCAAAGTCCACGCCTGGAGCCGCACAACGCACACAACTGTTGTTGTCTACTTTGTTCCAGATTCTGCGTGAGAGGCGGTGTGCATGCTTGTGTGCGATGGGTTTGGTAAAGGAGAAATGGATGCAGTGGTGGTCAGTCCAGAGCAGTTCCATGGTGTGGCTGAAGAGGATGTTGTTTCCTGCTGCGAAGATGGGGTCGAGTGTGTGCCCTGCAGGGTGAGTGTGGGCGGAGACAAGTTGCTTCAGCTCTATGTTGGTGAGGTTCTCTAGGAGGGCTGTGGCTGTCCAGGTGGAGGTTCAGGTCTCCGAGTAGTATGTAGTCTGTGGAGGTGAGGTGTGGGGTGCGATGAGGTCGGTGATGGCGTTGGTGAATGGGGTGCGGGGGCCAGGTGGTCTGTAGTCGAGTGTTCCGCGGAACATTGTTCTGGGGTTGGTCTGGAAGTGGATGTGTTCCATGTGGGGCAAGGCGTCTGAGTTGGTGGTTGTCAATCGGAGGGAGCTTTAATGGATGATGGTGAGGGCTCCTCCTGGGCGGTTGGGGCGGTCTTTTCTCAGGAACTTGTATCCATCGGGGATGGCGGTTGCGGTGTCTGGTGCGGAGCTGGAGTTGGTCCTGGTCTCTGTGAGGAAGGTGACGTCAGGCGTGAGCGTTGAGGAGGTCCCAGATTCATATGACGTCTGTGCGGGGACCGTACATTGAGGAGGATGCCACTCAGTGGTTTGTGTGTGCTGGGGATTGTTGGCAGGGTCCGGAGGTGGGTGAAGGTGCAGCGGCAGTTTCAGCAGGAGATCGGGCCTTGGGTGTTGCTCGGCGTCGAGAGCTGGCAGTGGTTGCATCCAAGGTTGAGTGTGTGGAGAGTGCTGGGGTTATAGCGACGGGTGGTCGGGGGACCAGGGTCCCTGGTGCTCATCGGGTCGTGGACTGGTGCAGACAGGCTTACCTTTGGAGTGCCAGCGGCACTGCGGTCGCTTAAGTAGGGGTCAGGGGAGGGCGATCAGCTGGGAGGTGGGAGTGACATGCTGGGGGCGCGGGCCGCAGGGGCAGCAGCGGCGGGGAAGGCAAGAGGGAAAAAGAGGCAGAAAGCGTATGGGTGATTGATTGGTTGTCTGAGTACCGGTATGGGTGTCTGTATGGGTGTGTGGGTGGATAGGGGGTGTGCGACTCTATTGATGAATGAGTGGGTGAGTCAGTAGCTGTACGGGTTAGTGAATTCATGTGTGAGGGGCTGTATGGGTGAGGGTGTGTATGGCTGTGTGAGTGAGTGAATGGATGTGGTATATGGGTGAGAACCTGGGTATGTAAAGGGCAGTATAGGTGAGCAGTGGGGTATATAAGTGGCTGAATGGGTGGGTGTGTGCTTGTGTCAGTGACTATGTGAGTGCGTCTTTGTTAGTATCTGTATGCATAAGAAGTGGGTGTGTGTAATTGTATGGGTGAGAAAGTGGCTGTGATTGACTGTATGGGTGAGTGAGTAGGTGTGTCAGGAGCTCTACAGCTGACTAACCCAGTGTGTGAGTGATTGTATGGGTGTATGAGTGAATATATCAGTGGCTGTATTAGTGAGTGAGTGGGTGTATGCATGGCTGTATGGCTGAGTGGATGTGTGCATAGATATGTGAATTAGTGAGTGTGTGTGTAAGTAGTGGTATGGGTCTGTAAATGGGTTTGTAAATTATCGAGTGGGTGTATGAAAGGTTCTAAGGGGGTGTCAGTGGGTGCGTACGTGATTTTGTGGATGTCATCAGTGATGTCACTGACCATGTCATGAGTGATGTAATATGTGAGGTCATAAGTGGTGCATTGCGGGAGCTATAACGACTGAATTTCACTGGTTTTGTACAAGTGAAACCTGAGCCTTTCTAAAACGTCCCTGTAACCTTTGGTTTTTTCAGTGAATTACTAACATTTTTTCAAATTCCCTTTCATAACTATAACACCCCTGTAACCTTTATTTTTTTCAGTGAATGTCTATAGTTTTTTAAGTAGTAATGGCGTTTACAGAGTGGTGGAGAAAGGAGGATGGGCCTCCAACCAGCTCTCAGGAATCCCGCTGTGTAGGACTTACAGGAGGTACAAGGAGGGCTTCTTGGCCTCCAAAGGTCCCTCAGGAGTAAAGTGGACTTAATTCCCCAACCAGTAGTGTGCCAAGAGCAAGGAGAAAGGGGGCACGTCCTCCGAAGTCCTCTTAGCAATCTCGCTGTGTGGGACTTAGTGGAGGTAACTGGAGGGGTAGTTGGTCCCCAAAGACGTCCTGGGGGGGGCAACAACTCCTGCTGTTCCCTCCAGTAAGTCCCATACAGCAGGTTGCTGAGATGTCAGAGGCCACGCCCCCTTCAACACCACTCTGCAAACACACCTCCTGACTCGCTACTGGTAGGGGGTTGAAGTCCTCTTGGCTATTGAGGGTCCATAAGAAGCCGGGGGACGTCACCCCCCAACAAGCTTTGAGCCGGGAGGCGTGTTTGCAGAGTGGTGGAGAATGGGGGTGGGGCCTCTGGCGAGTTGCCAGGCTTTTTTTTCTAAGGGATTTTCCCCAGGGGCCCCATTCCACCGGAGCCTGCCTTTTATTTTTTTATTTATTATTTTTACATAGGAGGCGGGACACGCAGCCCCCCTCCAAAGGCCGATTTTTGCTACGGGGAAACCATCGCCCGGGGCCTGACTTCTAGACTGGGTGCCCTAGTCCCACCCAGGGCAACCATGGGGATCACGGGGGGAGCCTGAAAGCCCATGTAGTCCCTACTGGCTCGCCGCCTCCTGCCGGGGCCAGCATTGCTTTGAGACCAAGGGAGCTGCCAAACTGCAGCTCCCTGGATCTCAAAGCAATGCGTCTGTTTCCCTGCTCTCTTTTCTATGGCTTGGCGGGACATAGCAGGAGCCAGCCCTGGGGGGTGGCGGTCCCAGGGCAATCTAAGGCTCCAGGAGGGGGGTGAAACTGCCCCCCCCTCCTTTCTTCTTCTTTTAGGGCCTGCCCTGGGGAAGTGGCAATACCCGGGGCCGAGAATGGCCCGGGAGGAGGGGCCACGTGGCTCCCTCTCATTTTAGAGTTTGGCCCCTGGGGAGGTGGTGGTTCCGGGACCTCAGTGGGTTCTTAAGCCCCCCCCCCCAAGCCAAATATAAAAAGCGCCAGGGAGGTGGTGGTTCCCGGGCTGGGGGGGTCTTCATAGCCTCCCTATATTATTGTAATTAGCCTCGAGGAGATGGCTATTAGCACAAAATAACAAAAATCACAATCTACATAACAACATCTACCTTTCTGCCAAGTTTGGTGTAATTCAATTCAGTTGTTTGGGCTGTAGTAGTGTTGACAGGGTCCGATGGGAATTAACATTGCAAACGCACCCTTTTTTCTAACCCCATTTTTCTCAGCCCCCACTTTACAAATCCCCCCAAACTTTCCATGTGCAACAAGAATCACTGGAGCACCTTTTATGGAAAAAGTTTGCGAAGATACGTCAAACGGTGCCAAAGTTGTATATCTCTAAATGTGTGTGTATATATGTAAATGTGTGTGTGTGTATATATGTAAATGTGTGTGTGTGTATATATGTAAATGTGTGTATGTGTGTGTATATATATGTATGTGTGTATGTATGTGTGTGGATATATATATGTGTATGGATATGTGTGTCAGTGTGTAATTGTGTGTGGATATGTGCGTGTGTGTATATATATATATATATATATGTGTGTATGTGTATATGTGTGTGTATATATATATATATATGTGTGTGTGTGTGTATAAGTGTGTGTATATATGCATGTATATGTATATAAATTGTGTGTGTATATATGCATGTGTGTGTGTATATATATATATATATATATATATATATATATATATAATACCAGACTTAAAATAAAGCTATGAGTCAAGTTGGCTCCTTGCTTTGTATTGAAATCACATTTGGTGGCAAGGAGTCCTATTAGTGTCAAGGGCGCTGTTCTCATTACAAATGATTCTGCAGTGAAGTTAGGGTACCATATGGTAATTTTTCCTACATTAAAGGTCTGCTATCACCAAAGTATAAATCATTTTTTATACTATACTTCATTCTTTTAAGCGCTATATCTTACAGTTGTTACTATTACACTCTTTCATATTTCTCCATTTACCAGTCTCAGAAGGATGGTAGACTAAGTTTTCTCTACAACTCTATGCCACTCCACCTCACTCTACCCTCTGCCCCTCCACAACACTCTACGCTTCGCCACTCTACTCCACTCAACAACACCACTCTGTGTTACCACTTAACACCACCACTCTGACCAGCTCTCTGCTACCACTGCTCTCAATGACCCTCTACTCCCCACTCTAGGTCCCTGGACTCCATGCCAATGTATTCTACGCCACTCTACCATATGCCACTTCACTCTACAACTCTGCAACACTGCACTCTCTGCCACTGAACTCTACGCCACTGCACTCTAAGCTGCACCACTCTATGCTGCACCACTATTTTACTCTGCGCCGCTGCACTCTGACACTCAGCTCTGCAAAACTGCATTCTCTGCCACTGAACTCTATGCCACGCTACTCTGCACGACTGCAGTCTGTCACTGCACGCTGCAATCTGCATTGCTCCACGCCACTCTAATCTATTCTGTACCATTGCACTGTACACTACTCTGTCACTGCACTCTGCTCTACACCTCTGCAATCTACCCTGCACCACTCCACGCCACTCTTCTCTGAAACAATCTACTTTACACCACTGCAATCTACTCTGCACTCTACGTCACTTTGCTCTGCGCCAATGCACTCTACACCACTCTACTCAACCGGTGCACTCTACGCCAGTCTACTCTGCACCACTGTGTTTACACAGCTTCAATCTAGGCTACTGCACTTTCGGACACTATAAGCTATGATACTCCACTCTGTGATGCTCTACTCGACCCTGCCACTCCACTCTACAACACTATTCCATGCTATGCCACTCTTCAACACTACTCAGCAACGCTCTACGTAACCCCCTCCATGCTACTTTAGTCCACTCTATTCTACAACACACTACTCCATGACACTCCACTCTGTCCCTCGATTCTACAACACTTTACTCCACTCTGCCATTCCACTTTCCTACACTACTCCACTTTATGCCACTCCACTCTACAGCAATCTACTCTACGCCACTCTGTTCTACACCACTCCATGACACTCTGTTGCTATAATCTACGCTACTTCATCACATTGCACTTTTCGACATGCAACTCTCCTTTACCCCACTAACTTTTAGCCATGCTGAACAACAGCCATGCTCGTGTACAATATGGCTAAAACATATTGGCAAAGACAATAGCTCTTGCAAAGGACAGACCTTTTGGCTTTGCCAATGCTTGTTTATTTTAACCGATACTGCAGACCATCAGCAGAAGACATTGGCAAGCCACATGGTCAAAAAGGCAAGACCTCTTGGCTTTGCCAATGCTTGTTTTTGTAACAATTATTTGCTCTGCTAAAGAACTAATAAAACTGTGTATTTCGTAACATCCTGTGTATGTCAAACAAGTGTTACTACTCAAGATCATCCTAGAATTATACATCTGCATATTGAAACCGCCGTGCAGTAATACAGTCATAACCCATCCTACAGTAATACATCCTCATCATGAATTAATCGACTAGTACGGTCCCAGTCCCATTCTAAAGTTATCCTTGGATCATCCATGAGTAATGCAGCTTCATTCTGAAGCCATCACAAGAAGATTCTGTAATAATGCAGCCCCATCCTGAAATACTCAAAGGATCATCCTGGAGTAATCCAGCCGAATCTTGAAATTATCATGGGATCATTCTGGAGTAGTACAAGATCATCACATGTTTTCCAACTGAAGTAATCAGGAACCCATCCTGGAGTAATCCAGCCTAATCCTGAAATCGTCATGGGATCATTCTGGAGTAGTACATTATCATCACATGTTTTCCATTGAAGTAATCAGGAACCCATCCTGGAGTAATCCACCCTAATCCTGTAATCAGCATGGGATCATCCGGCAGTAGTACAAGCTCATCACATCTTTTCCACTGAAGTAATCGGGAACTAATCCTGGAGTAGTTTCTCTGATGACCCGAGGAGTCATCCCATTTAAATATTCTGCCCTATAGGCATACTTCAGGATGGCTTCGGATGACATCCCCAGTTAATTGCAGGAATAGCCTGGCTGAAGTCATCAGATGACTTCAGAATCACTCCAGGATGATCTTCCTTTTAGACTTGGGACCCCACGCCTCGCCCCTCTATTTACATTGCGGCCTAATCAGGCCTATAAAGATCTGGCGGCCGGCTCAGTCTCAGGCCGCACGCGAGAGAGGCGTGATAATGGTCAGGTGCCAGAACTAAGGAGGCAACACTGCAGGAGTCAGCGGGGGAACACCATGCGGCTGGGAACAGCACCCCAAGGGGAGGCACAAAAAGGCCTAGCCAGGCCTACAAGGATCCCGGGGCTGGCTCGGGACCAGACCCAGTAACAAGCGAGACAGGCCTGGCACAGGGAGGAGGCAACACATCTGGGGCACCCCACGGGCCCCTCATCTCACCCTCCCGCCCAAACTGAGACTAAGCCAGACTTCCACAGATACGGGGGCCGGCTCGGGCCCAAATCACGCAGCAGACAAGACAAGCCAGGAGAGGGGGAGCAGTGACACATCCGAGATGCCCCACATACCTCTCACCTCGCCCTCTAGCACTTGGCGGCAGGAGCTGCCCCACAGGTGTGACGTAGAGGTGAGGCCCGACTTGACTTCTTAACTGCCTCCACAATAGCAACAAATAACACGTCAGCACTCAAGCTCAGATCCAGCTGATCCAACATAGAGACTGGATCCCAGGCAAACACCAACACTGTCTATTGAATGCCCTCAGCACAAAATCTGGCCATGGGTCGACTGCGCGCCAATACGCAACAAGCCAAAATGCGTCCGGAAACCCAAGAAGCCCCACACACAGAGGGGGATGGAGCCAGAGAAGTGCCACACTCAGAGCTTTCCAATAAACTGGACTCGGTCTTAGCGGCAGTGGAGAAGATAGGGGCCGCACTAGACCAAACGCGGACCTCCGTAGAGTCCAAGATAGACAAGGTCTTATCAGACTTCACATTACTACGAGCCGATCTTCGCAAATTGGCGGACAAGGTTCAAGCTAACGAACAGACACTCTTGGACCTGAAACCAATTACACACAGTCATGCAGAAGCCCTGCAGGATCTCTTGGATCAAGTGCACACACTAGAAGATAAACTGGAAGACGCAGAAGGGCGTTCACACCACAATAACATACGCATAGTGGATCTTCCTGAAGGAGAAGGACATAACCCAGTGGAATATGTAGAGTGGTGGCTAAGGGAGTTGCGCCCAGAAGGCGTGCTGTCTCAGCAGTTCATGGTTGAGCGAGCGCACCGTGTTCCAGCCCATAATCCGCCTCCGGGCACTAGGACAAGACCGTTTCTCTTTAAATTACTCAACTACAGAGATAGAGACACAATACTTAGAGACACGTAAACTCACAGCCATTAAGGTCTGAAACAACCAAGTCATGCTATTCCGGGACTATACAGTGCAGGTGCAGAAGCGGAGAGGAACTTACAATGCAGTGAAACATCAGCTTAGGGGATTGAATATCCGTTACTCGTTGCTGTTCCCAGCTCGACTACGGGTGGCCACAAAAGACACCACTCGCTTTGTCGATGCACCCTCCGATGTTTGGGACTGGCTGGAGGAGTCAGGCTTACTGACAGGGCCTAGGCCACGCACAGACACCATGTCACTACAGCCCGGCAGGAGAAATAGTCACAGCGGCAGATGAAGAGGCCCTGGCCGCACGACACCGCAAACTGCAGCCCCAGATCTTGAGCAAAGACTGCAGGAAAGACAAGAAGCAATACACATGGCCGCAACAATTAGAACTATATCTCAGAACGCTGATCAAGATATGAGGCCTGCCTGCTCTTCCAGCGCGGGTGCATCGACACCTGCCAGATCCGACGACCTGGACTGCCTGCACCCACCAGATGTCACGCCGTAGACGGCAGATGAAATAATATGAATGTTCAATAGTAATCTGAGAGGGGACTGTTACTAAATAGCATATAAACATTAAATGGACATGCCCCAACCAGTTGCGCTAACGAACACACAAATAGTATGTGGAGGGGCCAGACTACGCACCGCCAAGCACACCACCCACACAAGGCCTGACATGCACTAAATAAGTTGCACGAACTCCCATATTAACAGATTAGAAGGGATCACTCATTACCTTGACAGAACACCGAGGGAAACCCAAAACACACAAGTTCATACCGCGCACACCCATACCTTGTTGCAAACAAGCATAGTTGTTGCCCAGGTTGGGCACTCTAGTTTGGACGAACGTCAACCGCGAATTCGCCCTCATACAGTTATGCATAATGCAGTTAAACTCCCTGTTTCAATATTAGTTTGGACACTTCAGAGAGCTTTTGATGACCTCCCGACCCTACGCTAGGCACCTGTCTTTGCACACAACAGAGAAAACACCGCCAATACACGGCACGAGTTAACAATAACGTGGAATGTGAGGGGAATGCACACACCAACACGCCGATACTCCATATTTTCCAGCGTCGATCCACCAGCATAGCCCTATTGCAGGAAACACACCTGACCCAAACGGAAATGGAGCGACTATGCAGACGGTGGAGGGGGCAAGTATATGGCACTAACTATTCTTCCCAAGCACGTGGGGCCTTAATATGTATAAAAGCCGGGGTCCCGTACGTTATCAGATCCAGACGGCAGATACGTGTTTCTGAAAGGTAGATTAAACGGCCAAACCCTGCTCATAGGCTCAATTTACGCACCTAACATAGATCAAGTTTCATTCCTAGGTAAACTGACTGGGGTGCTGACTTGATGGAGTGGAATACTATGGGTAATAGGGGGGATTTTAACTCGGTACTTAACGTAGACCTAGACAGAGAACCACAGCAATATCCACCGCCCCTGACGAGAACCACAGCAATATCCAACGCACAGGCATTGGCAGAGTGGTTAGCTCACTGGTCGCTGATAGACATTTGGCACACTCTCAATCCCAACACATGCATCTATTCGTTCTATGGTTAATAGGGGGGGATTTTAACTCGGTACTAAATGTAGACCTAGACAGATCATTTCCGCCCCTGACGAGAACCACAGCAATATCCAACGCACAGGCATTGGCACAGTGGTTAGCTCACTGGTCGCTGATAGACATTTGGCGCACTCGCAATCCCAACACATGCATCTATTCATTCTATTCAGCCGTACACAGGTTACATGTAAGACTGGATCGCATAGTAGGATCACGTCCTCTCCCCACTTATCAAGAAGATCGAGTATCTAGGACGCACACACTCTGACCACAATCCTCAACTACTGCCACTCACCTGGTAAGTAGCCCCCCCCCCCCCCCAATTCCCACAATGCGGCTTCAACCAGCGGTGCTGGAGGACCAAGCATTCCGATCCTCTTTGGGGACGGCAATCTTGGAATACTTTGAGGCAAACGAGGGCACTATAGACATGCTGCTGGAATGGGACGCTTTCAAAGTAACCACGAGAGGACACTGCCTGGGGGCTACCTGGAGCATACGGAAGCAACTAACTGACTCGCTTAATAAAATAGAGAGACAGTTACTACAACACGAAACAAGCGCGGTGACAGACGTGGGAGACGCACAGCGCCTACAAGAACTGCGCGCTGAACATTTAGAAAGGCTCTGCTGTCACAACTATGCGGCGCATTCTGCACGCACACACTCCACAGCAGACTGAGCAGGCCAGATCCTGGCATGGCTTACACACCAGGAGCACATTCGTCAGCAAATAGGTGCATTGCAAACTGAAGCAGGACACATGCTATACACGCAACATGAAATACACGCAGCCATGACACACAATTATACTACACTCTACCGGTCCCTGGGGCGGTGCAATGAAAGGATCTAACCGCCTATCTAGAAGATATACACCTACCAGCGGCGACACCAGAACACAGGGAGATACTAAATGAATCAATCTTGCCCTAGGAGATCCGTGATGCAATAGCAGCACTAGCTACAGGAAAAACGCCAGGGCCAGACGGATTCCCAGCAGAATATTACAAAGCATATTCGGTATCACTAACCCCACGTCTACACCACAGCTTTGAGCGAGCAGACGCTCCCCTTCTCTATACGAGAGGCAAACCTGGTGTCATTGCTCAAACACGATATAGATCCCACAGAAATGGGCTCCTACAGGCCAATAGCCCTGCTTAATGTAGACTATAAAATATTGGCTAAGGTCTTAGCAGATAGGCTTGCGCAGGTGGTCCCATCACTGGTCCACAGAGATCAAAACGGATTTGTTCCCTCTTGAAGTACCTCGTTAAATATACAATGCCTCCTCAGAGTCGCGGCCGACTCAGTACTCTAATGGCCACATGCAGGTTGCCTGATATTAGACCTTGAAAAAGCATTGGTTTCCCTGGAATGGGAATTCTTATTCGCAGCACTAAAGAGATACAACCTAGCAGGCACACAAACGGTGCGATTCGCAAAAATCGGCCGTTTGCGATCGCAAAATTAGCTTTTGCGATGCATCAAGGGTCAAGGCCCTCGCAATTTGAGAATTCGCAATTAATTGCGAGTTCTCAAATTGCGATTCCATTTAAGGAATCGCAAATTGAGATTCCTTAAATGCAATGCATTAAAGTAAAAAAATTAGCGATTTCGCTAATAGGGGGCGCAAATTACCATGAAGTTGAACTTCATGGTAATTTGCAAAAACTTTGAAAAATGCACTAAAGTGCATTTTTCAAAGTTCCATTTTACACACACACACGGCCCTTGGGGCATGTGTGTGTGCAAGATGTACTCATATGCAGATTTCAGGGGTGCAACAGGGTGTCCTTTTGACACCCTGGCACCTTGAAATTGCATTCTCAATTTGCGATTCTCTAATTGAGAATCGCAAATTGAGAATGTCTTCCCATTCATTCCTATGGGCCTCTAGGCCCATGGGAATGAATGGGGAGGTATTCCTTAATTGCGACTCGCAATTTGCCAGTCGCAATTAAGGAATGTTTAGAAATCGCTATTTTTTAAGCGATTTCTACATGCATAGGCTTTTGCGATTCCTTAATTGCGATTCCTTAAAAATCGCAATTAAGAAATCGCAAAATCCAACATTGATGCATGTGCCTGTAGGTGCTGTGTTCCTCCAGATGGTCCGACTGCTATATACAGAACCGACAGCCCGAGTGAGAGTGGGCCCGTATATCGGAAACAATTCTAGTGCGAAGAGGGACCAGGCAAGGATGCCCCTTATCACTCCATCTCTTTTTACTAGCCATAGAACCGCTAGCAGAGACAATCCGTACTAAACTAGGGGAAGGCATCCCATTGGGAGATGGCATACACACCATGTCGCTATATTCGGATGACCTACTGGTCTATATCAGAGACGCTAGGAGAATCCCTCAGCAACTAGCACATATCCTACAAGTTTTCGCCGCCCTTTCAGGACTGAAAGTTAACGTCGCTAAGTCCTGCCTTTACTCTTAACGAAGCAAACCAAGACCTGGGATACATCCTCAATGGGGTACGAGTACAGTGGAGGGCAGACACATTCCAGTACTTAGGCATAAGAGTGTATAGGCAGTCAACAGACTTGTTTGATGGCAACCTGGGCAGAGCATTAGCTGCCATCCATTCCCAGATGTTCTGGAGCACGCTCACACTACCAGTGACAGGCAGAGTAGCTCTCATTAAAATGGTGACCCTCCCACAGTTCCTAAACTTTTTCGTGAATATGCCAATATATATTCCCCCCCCCCCCATTCCGCTTGCTGGAGAAACTAATCAGAGACTTCATATGGGGCAACGAACGACACCGAGTAGCGGTTAATAAATTATATCTGCCCACAGACCAGGGAGGCCTAGCGGTCCCAAATTTTGAACAGTACTACCTAGCCGCTCAATTGCAATGGGTTGCAATGGGTGGCTAGATGGTTAGCTGACCGCCAACGTGACGATACTGCGACTACGTGTCCACCCTACATGCTACCGCAGCTGATAAAGATATTTCATCCTGGTGCGAACACTAGACAACCGGAACCATTGCTACTCAAAAAGGCGTATAGATGCTTCCGCAGAGGTCTATACTTAACCCGACATATCACGCCATACGCACCAGCGTTACCTTTGGAAGGAACACCCAGGGGCCAAACAACAGTTACAGAAGTTGAGCTACAAAACTGGCATGAGGCGGTTATTCAATGCAAGGGAGATTTATACAGAGATGGCACACTAATCCCATACACGTTATTAATAGAAGACGACGAGTTACCACCAGGCCAATTCCTGCTACACCGTTCACTAATAACCGCCCTCGCATCTAGATGGCCCAGTGCGTATCCCCAGAAACGCGCGTTTCCGCCAAATCCAGTATTACATCACACAGAGGGCATATCTCACACCCACTAAAATCAACCGGTACTTCAACCACATAGATGCCACCTGCCCACGCTGCACCTTCACTGACGCAGACTTACTACACATGCTCTGGGGATGCAACCGTCTATACACATACTGGAAGGAAATTGCGGACACACTGGCCACATGCACGGATCGCACAGTCCCATTTGAATGGCATACTTACATTCTACATTTATATCGTAGGCACCGGAACAATAAAGTAACTTCTAGATTCCTAGACCTAGGTATGGTAGTAACTAAGAGACCAATCGCTAGTAAATGGAAGGCCTAGGACCCCCCTCATATACTAGCATGGTGATACTCCATGCTCGCGTGGGCCAAAGCCGAGAGTATAGCGCTCCACAGAGAGGACACCGTGGATATACGTAAGACCCCGATTGCCACAAGCTGGGATGTGATGTTGACGTTCATAGCACTGCCAGGGAGGGTACACCCACGACTGATGCGGCAGATTAGGAATGCACGCACGAAAAGCGGAAAACACCCTAACGTAATAGGCGGAGCAGAAGTAGTAGGTGACAAACATGTTTGCATCCCAATCAAATCCAATTAACAAACAGATGTTAAACTGATTTTTACACATACCATCATACAAAGTGAATTAGGCGGGGATATCGGGGGGAAGGCTCTGAACCTGTCATAGAGCACCCGTTTTGATTCAAGTTGTTCCTGTTACGTTATCACCGCCTCCCTAAGTCACAAGACAATACGCAACAAAAACATAGCACTGGCAAAAGCTATTAACTAAGACAACAATGTGCATGCATGACCATAGATAATACACGAATGAACTTCATAAACAGACACCGCCTATCGATATATGCTACAATGGAGAGTACAGACAGTACCTGTTAATCTTTTCAATGCTATAAAATGTTGTTGTTTGGTCCATTGCATAGCCAACGCTGAATATATGTTATACTATGTATGTTTGAATAATTGCTGGAATTATTAATTTTTTAAAAATGAAAAACAGATTAAAAAAAAATCAGGGGTGGCATTTTCTGAAAAACTTTGGCACTAGAACCTGGCTGCACCTGACTGAAGAGCCCTAACTAGGCAAAAACAATCTTGGGTTGCTTGTGTTTCAGTGCACTGAGGACCTGGCTTGGCTGTTTGGGCTGGACTGTTCCTAATGGAGCAGAATCGAGGCTGATCTGGCTATGGATGGGTCTAATCTCAGGTGGCATAGTGGGGAATAAAAATGATGGACTGGGATGCGGCCCTGAGTAATTACCAGTGTCTGAGATTAATTCAAGCAGCCTACCCATCACTTTTTTGTTTACTTCTATCACAATTAAGGCCTCGAGAAGGGGAGGCGGGATGGATCGAGTTTCAGATTTCATGGGATATAAATCCCCACCCCACACAAGAGGCCAACAGAAGGAAGAGACGCTAATCGCAATCCTAGACCAAACACTAAACTCTCCAATGTTATATGCATAAATAGAGCAGATGCAGACTTATAACTCAGTGATTTTACAGTAAAGAATAATTTACTGGGCAGCTTCATTTGTAGTGCCGCTAGAGACAATTGTGCTCAGAGATGATTGTGACTGTGACAAGACTGCCCCTTCTGCTGTCCCTTATTGAGTTTATATTGTTTCAATCGCGTACACAGAAAATGCTCTTCATTTAAGCTATTTACATCAGCTTTTAATTTGTAGATGCTACATAATAAGACACCTTTTCCCTGGAAGCTGAGGAATGGTCACATATAAATGAATCTCAACTCCATACTCATTGTGCCTACGATGAATCTTGCACCGAGTTACTATCACCATTTGACTATCAATCCCCTTGGGAAGCAAGCAGTAGAAAAAAGTTCTTCTCACAATGTCCAGCTTCTAGCCATACTGCCTGAAATTCGTAATGCTAATCTTAAATATCAACTGAGCAAAAAGTTTTAAATTAGTTTTTCAGTTTCTCTTTTTAGCTGCATCCCACAGCAAAATCTGAAACTGCTTCAATCGATCCCTCAACCAAGGCTTCCCACTTATCCATGCTATTATTTGTAGTGGCAAGTACTGCTTTCCCCCCAGACAACCAAATACAAAAACATATATATAAAAAAAAGCGAACACAGGTAAATCATGATGAAGCAGATAGTCAACATTATCTTCTGGTTCAATGAGGGTTTTACCCTTATACTTCAACATTGCATGTCACCACTGCATGTGCTGCATGAGGCAGAGGAAGGTTAACCCCCTGTGCATGAATTTAAGTGTAGTATGGTCTTGAAGGTAAACATTGGGCACCTGGTCTCTCTATGTGGTCAAAATATTTTTTCAGATACCAGGAGATTCTCTATCTTAGTCAATTTGAGAATGGAGGAGCACAATTTAGACTCCATCCCTTACACGTCATCAACGCACAATTTGCATTTCTATTTAACATTATATCTACTGTATGCCTCAATAGGAGTAACGTATGTGAACAAATACACATTAATGAAATGTAACTACTGAGAATCTGAAGTTTTATAAACCTGTGCACTAATGTTCAGTTTAACATGAAGATGTATTCTGAATTCAAGTTTGTAGTTATACTTATATCACATTTAATACTGAAGCTTGTATAGCGCGAACAGCTACCTCAAGAACAGAGGTGTCCCTCTGTTCTTGAGTTATATGTTCATAAGTATAACCATGTATTTGGAGCACACGTTTAAATGTTTAGTTAAAGTTAGCCTGACTAAAGAAAGGCCTTGTGATTTTGAAATATGCTTTGCTTGGTCATCATGCTCTTTCTTTTGCAGGTGCATTCTCAAGGTTTCATTAGCTAGAGAAAAGGAGTATTGTTGTCTGTATTAGTTTCTTGATAGTAAAGTCTGAGATCAGAAATGTTGGCAAGAGACGTGAAAACCAATGAGCAGATGAAGCCTCCTATTCGATACGTATCAGGAATGGAGGGATGTTCAAGGTTGCAGTAACTGTCTAAGTTCTGTGGGATGGGAAAGTCTGGTAATATTGCAAATGCACAACATGAGGATGGAGACAATTGGCTCCTGGAGGGGTGGGAGGAGATACAATTGTTGAAGTTTCTGTTTGTTTTAATTAGTGTTCACACTGTTCGAAGTTAAAGCAGATGCACTTAGACTTTGAGGGGTACAGACCTCTGCTTCCTTTATTCTTGCAAGTGTGAAGGTTCATGCTAAACACGTATTCAAATTCTGGGAGACTTCTACTAGAGTCTTCACTATGCTGACACCTTACCGCATTTCCCTATTCCCTTGAGACCCTGTTCTACGAACCATCCTTATTCTAGACATAGAGCCTTGATTAGAAAAACATTTGAATTTATTCATGTAAGAGAGAGAGAGGATCAAAGTTTCTTTAAGGAACACATATTTCTAATTCTATGACAGGACTGGAGGCGAGGATTATGCCTTCTTTCTTCACTTTATTCAAATAGCAGCTCATTAAAGGATAACAAAAAAACAACATTTCCCATGAACCCTTGGGAAAAGGTAGTTTAGAAAAACACACTGAAACAGCCAATCATGGCATAGCAACAATGTCCAATCAGGGGGCTCATGGCCCAACATAGTCCTCTCTCACTGGCCGTTCGCCCTCTTTCTTCGCTGCTACACAGCCAAGATAAGTACCCTCCAGTTGTTTTTCACTGTTTAGTGCTGAATTGCGGTGTTTATTATACTGTATTATACTGTATTAGACTGTACTATACTATATTGAGGTGTAATTGATATTTGCACTTTATTTTCCGCAGATTTTGTATATGCACGTGTCACCGCGTCTTTCCTCTGTTTGGCCGCTTCAGCCATGGCATTTCATTCGTTCCACGCTCTGCGTGCTGTTGCGGCTTTAATTACCTGGATCGTTTTGATCTTCTTGTTCCTCACCGCGGGAGCGTTTCTCGCTCCTTCACAGTGGTTGCTGGTGCCTTGCTTGATGCGTCGACCTCCCACCGCCAGGAGGCGTGGGAGGTGACGCGGAATGCAGCGCGATGTTTGAATTCCTCACATTCCTTGGGAATTCAGTCATCGCGCGCGTTCCTCGAGCAGCCGGTCGGAGGCGAGACGCCCGTCTGGGTCTGTACGCGATCAGGCGGCTTTACGAAGGAGAAAGCAGCCAATCGCTTGTGGTATTTATTAACGCTCTGCTGCCCAGTGATATTGGGAGCAGAGTCTGTACTTGATCTTTATTACGCCCTGAGTAGGGGTCTGTATTGAGGCCTAAAGGCCTGTGTAGGACACTGCCCGGACCGGCTCCCTCGTGACAGGGGTGATTACTTCCCATTTAGAACCCAATTCACCAGCGTGTGTGTCCCGAGGGGCTAGAACCCCATTAAATTGCAATAAGCTCGCACCTAAAGTCAAGCTGATACCCAGCCTTTAAAATTAGACATCCCTAATTGGTCCCTGGCCCTTGAATCACCAGATAAGTTATGGAGTACCAGGAGGACTATCAGGACATGGAAGACCCTCTGGCTGACCTCCCTTGGGGTGATGAGTTCTATGAGGCTATTGATACCTCAATTTATCGAGCAGTGGCGGAGGCCATGACTCCGTTAGAGGAGAGGCTCTCCCGCCAGATTGCCCAAGCCTTTGAGAGGCTGACTCCCCAATCCACCACTCCTGCTCCCCCCCTCTGACCCCAGAGGGACCACAACAAGGAGAACAAGGCCCGCCACCACCCAAAAGATCCTGTGACTCGGGGGTGGATCTGGATGCATTTGCCAGACTTAAGCAAGCCTTCCTTGACAGTCAACCTACCCTACCTGCAGGGAAATCCCCAACTCCACCGCCAGTTGACCCTAACACTGATTTAAACGCGGCAGGCGACGCAGATGAGGAACCAGGCCCTTCCAGGCCTTGGCTTCCATCCTGCCCTTCCCATTCCTCCCAGAACACGTCAGACATGCTTGACCCTGACAATATTATACACCCACGATCCTCCGAATGGGCCCCGGCCGACAAGGTCGTTAGTTACGTGGCGGGTCGCATTCGTAGGCCACTAGAAGAGGAGGCCCGTAATTGCCTCCGGGCGGAGTGCACCCGTCCTTCCCTCGAGGGTAAGGTAGCACTTACCCCGGAAATTGACCCTCGCATGGCCACCTTCCTACAGAAGTTTATTAGGGACCCTAAGAAGGGTATTGACAGGTCATGGCGGGCATGCCAGGACAAGCTCCTGGATGCCTTAGGTCCCATTACAAAGATCTTGGATATGGCCGAGGAGGCCAAAGAATCCAGCTCCATAATTTCCCCGGACACACTGTCAGGGTGGGCCCAGAGGGCCATAATTTTTTGGGGCAACACGAATTGCGCCCTGTCCACCGAGCACCGCCGCTCCCTTCTTATTAAAGTCGACTCAAAAATGGGGGACCTGGCGGACTTGGAGGTGGGCGCCATTGCCCAAGGAGGCCTCTTCGGGGACCCTTTTGTTAAAGAACTGGGAAAATTTGTTAACACATTTACATCACTTGACAAGGCCCAGACAACCATAAAAAGGGTGTTCCCTCGTGTTTTTCACGGAGCCGGTTGAGTAGGGGTCGCTCGACCGGTCGCCAGTCCCACCAGAATTCTCAAAGGGGACAAGGCTCCAGACAATATCAAGATCAGTCCAGATTCAGGAATTTTTACCCCACGAGAGGACGACGTGGCAAGGGCAGCGGTTTCCGAGGAGCAGCGGCCAACTCAAGTCCCAGTGAGTGTTCTCCCTTCTTCCCAACTAAAAATAGGGGGGCGTCTGGCAAATTTTTTCCAGGCTTGGATTTCCATCACGCAAGATGCGTCGGTTCTGCAGACGGTGCTGGGGTTCCACATAGATTATCTTGGCGAACCTGTCCAGCGGTCCAGGCCCCGTCCCATTCAGTTTTCACTCCAAGAGGCCGCCCTGGTAGACGAGGAAGTTACATCCCCTTCTCAACAAGGGCGCCATCCCCCCTTCCTCACCACACCCCAGGGGGTTTATAAGCAACATATTCTTGGTCGACAAGACTGATGGTGGCCGGAGGCCAGTTATAAATCTAAGCGAATTCAACGAGTGGCTGGTTTACCGCCACTTCAAGATGGAGGGTATACACCTCCTCAGAGATGTTTTGCGCCCTCAGGATTGGATGGTGCGCCTAGATCTCAAGGATGCCTACCTGGTAATCCCAATTTTTCCTCCTCACAGACGGTTCCTCCAGTTCGTCTGGCGTCATCAAACTTACAAATTCACCGCTCTTACATTCGGCCTGTCCTCAGCCCCTTGGTGCTTCACCAAGGGGCTCAAACCAGTGGTGAAGTTCATGAGAGCTCGAGGCATACGGATGATTGTGTATCTTGACGATCTCCTTCTAATGGGTTCTTGTCCTCGCCAGCTGTCAGCCTATCTTCAGATGGCGGTGGATCTGCTTCAATGCTTAGGCTTTGTAGTAAACGAGAAAAAGTCTCTGTTACAGCCCTCTCAGTCCGTAACCTTTTTGAGGTTCGTAATAGATTCCACCTCCTCCACTCTAAGCCTTCCCTCCAGAAAGGTGGCGAAGATCCGGCACGAACTAAGACGTGTCCTTTCCAGACAACAGGTGTCCCTCTGCCAAATGGCTCGGGAGGTGGGCATCCTTTTGGCATCATTCCAAGCCATCTTCCTGGGCCCGCTTCACTATCGGGCCCTACAGCTCCTGAAGGCGTATTTCCTTCACAAGGGGTATCCTTACTCTCACAAGGTTTCCCTGTCCAGCGAGGCTCGAGAGGAGATCCAATGGTAGCTGGACCACATGGAGGCCTGGAACGGGCGCGCAATTTTCGGTTCAGCGCCACATCTGGTTATAGAGTCCGACACCAGCAGGTTAGGCTGGGGCGCCAGGTGCAGGGATCTCTCTACGGGAGGATTGTGGTCTTCCGACCAAAATAAGCTGCATATCAATTGTTCAGAACTTCTGGCGGGATCTTTCGCCGTCCGCTGCTGGACGAGAGACTCAGTGCACATGCGTCCTTCTAAGGATGGACAACATTTCGGCGGTCCGATATATAAACCACCTGGGAGGCACCAGATCCAAAGCCCTTTTGGACTTAGTCGCAAGTTTCTGGCAGTACTGCCTAGACAGCCAGGTTTCGGTCACGGCAGAATACTTACCAGGCCGAGAGAATCTGGAGGTGGATTTTCAATCCCGCAACTTCAGGGATTCCAGTCTTTGGATGCTCGATCTGAGCAAATTTGCGATGTTGAACGACCGCTGCGGTCCCTTCTCGGTGGACCTGTTCGCATCGAGATTGGACCACCAACTTCCTCGCTTCATCAGCTGGAGGCCGGATCCCTTGGCAGTGGCCACGGATGCCTTCCTCCAGGACTGGAGCTTAGAGAAGGGGTACGCCTTCCCTCCCTTCGCGATGATAACGAGAACGACTGCTTAGGTCCGGCGACAGACAGCGGTGTTAGTCATAATCGGGGTGGTGGAGGTCGCAAGTCTGGTGTCCAGTTCTTCTGGAACTTTCCTGGGATTCTCCAAACCTACTCCCCCATTTTGCGACCCTCCTCTTGAGTCCCGACAAAGCTCCACATCCTCTGGTGCAGTCGAACTCGCTGTGGCTCATGGCGTGGCAGATTTCAGAGGACGATGGGAGGTCCCAGGCCTTTCGCAGGAGGCTGAAACCTTCATATCCAAGGCTTGGGCAGACAGCACTGTCAAGAAGTACAGATCCGCTTGGGGCAGATGGTCCCGTTGGTGTTTGCGACGGGGTTTTGATCCACCTGTCGCAGGCGTAGTGCATGTCGTAAATTTCTTGGTGCAACTGGCTTGCAATGGCATGGCATACAGGTCGATAAACACCTTTTGCTCTGCCATATCTTCCAGATATGTGCCGATTAATGACATCTGTGGGCGAGCACCCGATGGTATGCAGACTGTTACGCAGTATTCGGCTCTCTTTACCTCCAGAGCCTCGCTATTCTGCTCTTTGGGATGTGAACCAAGTGCTCAACTTGTTTCTGTCCTGGTAACCGAACCGTTTTCTCTCCAGGAAAGAGCTTTTGGCTAAGTTGGCTATGCTTCTCTGCCTCATCTCCTGTAGGCGAGTCTCCTATGTCAGAGCTTTAGACATCGCAAGTAGGATGTTTACTCTTAATGGAGTGACTTTCACTCTCCTCAGAAGAACGAAGTGTCATACCAGGGTTATTTCTTACCCAGAATTTCCAGACTCTCCGAAACCAAGTGTGGTTAAATGCCTTAAGGCATCTGACGAGATGACGGAAGAGGTTCGCCCACCAGGGGAACGCCAACTACTCATTGGTCTCCGGAAGCCTTTTAAGTAAGTCTCGTCACCTACCATTGCTAGATGGGTCAGATGGGTATTGCAAGAAGCAGGCATTAGCCTCCGTCACTTTGCTGCCCATTCGGCACGAGGGGCAATGGCCTCAAAAGCATTCGGCTTGGGTGCCCGATTAGAGAATATCCTCAACGCGGCGGATTGGTCTTCGGACTCCACATTTAAAAGATTCTATTTCAAGCCGGTGCTGGACATGGCTCACCTCGTTGTGAGCAAGCTTTGAACTAGCATAATCCTCGCCTCCAGTCCTGACATAGAACGAAAACTTTTCTAGCTAACGTAACGGAAAGTTTCAATTCTATTAAGGACTCGGAGGCGAGGATCATCCCACCCTAGGGTCCAGGAAAGGACATCCCTCCCCGTATTTGAGTAAGTAATTTTGCTTATCTATAAGGGGTTTGGTGGGACAAGTTTGTTCTCTTGTGCACTAACTACGTTTGCTGCTTAATTTTGCAGGCTTTTGTAGTTTGGGCTGATTGGCTGTTTCTATATGTTTTTCTAAACTACCTTATCCCAAGGGTTCATGGGAAATGTAGTTTTTTTGTTATCCTTTAATGAGCTGCTATTTGAATAAAGTGAAGAAAGAAGGCATAATCCTCGCCTCCGAGTCCTTAATAGAATTGAAACTTTCCGTTACGTTAGCTAGGAAATTTTTCATTCTCAGTTTCTGTATTGCTATGGCTGTGATTAATTTGTATCCTATTGAGATTGCACAGATTGTCTTATTTCAGCTTGCCAGTTGTAATCTTGTATCTTTCAAATATTTGCCTCACATGCATATACATTGGATTGACTAAATTGGGAATAATTTGTCCTCTGTCAACACAACCTATATACAACCCAAATACACATTGTAAACGCCATCCACTCTCAAATAGAGCTGAGAATATCACACTCAATTGCTCAGAGTATCTTGTTTTGTCCAATAGAAAATTATTGCCACCAATAAAATTACAAAAACCAATAATGCAATTGTTAAAAATACAATTTATTAATACATATGTGCACTTGAAATTTTAAATGACGGACATGATACTAAACTATTGAAACCACTCTTTGCATATAGGAAAAATAGGAATATTAAAAATGTTTTAGTACAAACGTACAGAGACCCCAAAAAGCAGAGACAAATGACTGTGGGAGGTATCCCGGCCACTGGTAATTACAAATGCGGCACATGTTCCATCTGTGAGTGCTGTATAGTTGCAAAGAATTTACAATTTAATGGGATGAATATTGTTAGTAAAGAACTCAATAATTGTCGCAGCAAAATTTTGATTTATCTCTTAATCTGCCCCTGTGGATTGGGTTATGTTGGGGAGACCGGTCATGAACTCAGAGTCAGACTCCTTGAGCATAAATCTGCCCTGCGAATTAACAAAGAAAATGCACCGCTCACAGAACATTATAATAAACTCAGTCACAAATTTAGTGAGTTTAAATGGTTCATTTTAGAACGTATCAGTGGCAACAAGAGAGGGGGTGACTTAAACAAAAAACGGAAACTTAGAGAGCAGTGGTTCATTTGTAAATTAGACACAGTACAAAAAGGTTTGAACACAAGAGAAGACTGGATGTCTATTATAAGTTAACCATTGTTCATAATTAGGCATCTGAAATAATCATCCACTTCTAATTTATTAGGTGTTTGATTTACATTTAGCAGTTAAACACAATCCTGGGCACACGTATTAGGGGTAAAACCAGTAGTATGAGAGTCTTGTTCAGATAAATCACAGTTGTTGATGTCTGGATAGAGTTCAGTAATATTTATTGAGAGAGAACAAAATTATAGAAACAAAGCAACCAGCCGACACGTGTAAGGTACGTGGCACGTCAATGGGGGGCCCTGCTGTGTGTTAAAAGGGAGGGCCGTCCAGTAAACTGTGCCTGCAATCGTAACACTAATGATGCCGTGTAAGGCAGTAAGGTACAGCGCCTGTAAAGGGCTGTCGACAACCTTGACCTGAACCGGATGTGGAAGCTTCCACATCCGGTTCAGGTCAAGGCTACAGGTTCCAGCGGCCTTCATTACTCTACACACAGGCGTACCCGCCTTCTCCACACGCCCATCTTCCTGGATGGTTGTCGACAGCCCTTTACAGGCGCTGTACCTTACTGCCTTACACGGCATCATTAGTGTTACGATTGCAGGCACAGTGTACTGGACGGCCCTCCTTTTAACACACAGCAGGGCCCCCTTTGACGTGCCACGTACCTTAGGTGGACTCGTGGCTCTGTACCTGCCCTAATTATTTTCTGGAACATACCTGGCTTACCTATATTCTTCAGTCCTCCCCTTACCCCGGGACGATTTTGATGATCACACCGCCTTTCGCAACCTTACTCTCTCGCATGGAACACTCCACTAAGCCCTGAAGAGTCACAGGCATTATACTTGTGACGAAACACGTGTCGGCTGGTTGCTTTGTTTCTATAATTTTGTTCTCTCTCAATAAATATTACTGAACTCTATCCAGACATCAACAACTGTGATTTATCTGAACAAGACTCTCATACTACTGGTTTTACCCCTAATACGTGTGCCCAGGATTGTGTTTACTTGTACAGTGTGGGTTCTTCGACTCATACATTGACGGAGGTTATTGGGTTGTTCCTCCGACCTGGCAGCACCGCACCATTTTGTGTAGCATTACTTACATAACGCGTACTAGTTTGAGCGCCAATCTTCCTGTTCTTACTCAAAACCCTACCCCTAGACGTACATTTAGCAGTTATTTAGGACATTTATAGATCAGTATGACTGAATTATATAGAGAGATAGTACATTTAAACATGGCCGCGCTATTTTCTGTTTTAATATTTATAAATAACTCTACAGGCCTGTTTGACATACCACGTGATACGTGATTTTACTACGTGCTTGCCGCATCACGTGATACATTCATAGATCAGTATGACTGAATTATATAGAGAGAGAGAGTACATTCAAACATGGCCGCGCTATTTTCTGTTTTAATATATAAAAAACACTATAGGCTTGGATGTCGTATCACGCGGTACGTGATTTTATCACGTGCTTGCCGCATCATGCGATACGTGACTTGATCATAGGTCTTTAGTAATAATTAGGGAGTTTTATAGATTAGTCTGACTTGAATATAGAGAGATAGCACGTTTTAAAATGGCCGCGTGATTTTCTGTTTTCAAATAGAACTCTTCAGGTTTGGTTGTCGTGACACGCGACTCTACCATGTGTTTGCTGTATCACGTGGTACGTGATTTGATCATGTGTCCACTTTCCGTGATGACCAGTGAAGTTTAAAAGCTGACCGGGACAAAGTGGATGTGCTTATTCCGGTCAACTAGCGGAAGAGTGAGGTCCCGATACGCTGTATAATCCAGGTGTTGGAAGGTAAGAGAGCAGGAATAATAAGGGACCATTAGGGTGAACCGCCGTGTGGTGTCGTAGATAATATAACAATAGGTGGGCAACCCGGAGTGGTTTTTTAATAAAGTGAGGGCGGTAGAGATAACGAGTTTTTACATAATTTTGGAGGAGCTTGCATGTTAAGGAAACCTGTTCTACATATAGTGAAGGAATGATTATAAAAATTGAAAAATTATTGATAAGGACAACAGCGGATATATCTGGGCTGATCTTTTATGCCCTTTTTTTATATTTAGCTTGGAATTACACAAGGCATAACCCTGTGTGGAAACAGAGAAGTCTGTCTGACCAACACGAATTGGGTCTTTTATCTTATCCAGAATCAACTGGATATGCAACCGTTCTGGAACAAGGGACTACTGTTTTGAAGAGTGCTTAGGATATGCCGTGTTCGTTTTCAATAAAGTGTGTTGAAAGGTGAGAATCCCGGTTTAGATTTACCACTTTGTGTGGAATGAATAGAGGGATTGATGGGGTTAGATTTACCCATGGAATCATTCTTTTTACAATATTTAAAAAAAAAAAGTTTCCCCCCCCACCATTATAGTAAGATCCAGTGATATAAATAAGGACTCCTTTTGGATGGTTTGAAGACGTTAGTGTGGATGCACACAACGTAGGATAATTGAATAGGTAGGTTATCGGTTTGGAGGATCTGATACATAGTATTTAGAAGTGTTGATGTTTGGATGGTTTGTAAATGATAGGGTGAGTTTGTCCAATGGTAAACTTTGCACTGATAAACAATAAAATATAAATAGACATAAAGATGTGAGAAATTGATATTTTTATGATTTGCTTAAAATGATCTTTTATGAATGATGTTCTAATAATAATGAAGTGTTTTTTAGAAATAATTATGAGATTGTATAATTAATTCTGTGGTGTTGTTTCTGTGTAGGTACAATAATGTTTTGATGTATTGTATTTTTTAGAATCAACTAGGAGAGAGACTTTTAATTCATTGTCTTGAAAAAGATGGTTTTATAAACTGTATCCATCGAAACGCGTCGACGCTTTAAGATCCATGCAATCCGTGCAATCTGGTGGTGTGCTGATTTTAGATGATCTACGTATGAACAGAGACCCCAGATAGTAATAATAAAACGGATGTGGAATTTAAATGACAAATGTGAATGTCTTCTAATGTAATCTGTCTTCTCTCATGCTGCTAAATTTCTCTCTTGCTGCTATGTTTTGATTAATTGGTGTATGAGGTAATGGTTTTAATATGTATGGTTTGTAGAAAATGATGTTTTTTAATTATTCTGTTTTCTTTTATATTATAAGGAAAAAAATCAAGTGCACATATGTATTAATAAATTGTATTTTTAACAATTGCATTATTGGTTTTTGTAATTTTATTGGTGGCAATAATTTTCTATTGGACAAAACAAGATACTCTGAGCAATTGAGTGTGATATTGTCAGCTCTATTTGAGAGTGGATGGCGTTTACAATGTGTATTTGGGTTGTATATAGGTTGTGTTGACAGAGGACGAACTATTTTACAGTTTTGGAGAACCCCAGTCCTTTGGTTGCAAAGGGTCCCTCTCTTTGTTTTATATATCTTCTGTACAGCCAATTGGTTGGAGAGGTTAGTTTTTATTGCGGGTATTATACCTATAAAATTATATATACATATTGACATGGAAGGTTTTAAAACTTTTGGATTTTCAGAAGATCAGTTTAATAGGTTAATCAATCAGAATCCTCGCATTAATGGTAAAACTAATTTTAATCCATCGAATGGTGAGCAATTAATCAAAGTCCTCAACCTTAAGAAAAAATATATTAGGACAGAGCTACACGCGGAATTCCTTGTAGAATATTTAAAAAAAGGAGTGATTCCGATTGGACTTCAAGTTAGAAATGAGCCAGGTTTGTTTACTGATAATAAAAAGTTTTTAGAAACTTGGACTCTAATAGCCAATCGTTGTAGCCGAGACTGGATTATTCTCATTATTGAAACTGCACAAGAAGTCCTAATTATTGAAAGAAAAGAGATTGAGGAGTTAGAAATTAAGATTAGGGAAAGCACAGCTCTAGAAGAGGCAAAAAAGAAAATTGAAGAATTAGAGCAAGAAGCGAGTGGATATAGAGATTATTTGATCAATAAGAAATCTAATAAATTGAAGAAAGACTTGCAGAAATATAATGTAGAATCTGTGTATCCGTATTTAGGTAAAGATTACTACACTCAAAGAAATCAAAGATGGGACAGACCCTTACAGCAAAGACCAATGTACTTTCGAGGTAGGAATCAACGAGTGACATTTTCGGAAACATCAGGGTCTAGTAGTGAAGAGGATGATTTCAATAAAGATAAGCAAGGTAGAGGAGGAGTGAGCACGGATTATGAACCTTTTTTAGGGCAGAGACAAAGGGGAGGTCAGAGGAATTTTCGGAACCAGGAGAGGGGAGCTCAAGGTCGGGGTTACCCCCAGCAAGAGCAGGGCAGGAGTTATACACAACAGGACTATTTAAAAACCCGGAACCAAAGATATTGGAGATAAATAAAATTCCAATTATTAATCTCTCCCATAGAATTTTAACTAAGATAGAACAGGAAGTCCTTGAAAAGGGATTTAGTTTTGCCCCTAGTGTGAATTTAAATAAATTTGAATTTGAGAAAGATTTAAAAGCGTTGTTTAGGAAAATAAGATTAAAAGATTTTTTGAAAACAAGGATTATTTACCACCACATAATGTATCAGGTTTGAAACCTAAATCCACATTTACTCCCTTTTTACATGCAGTAGACAAGAATGTGGAAATTTTTGAACGTGTAGTAGAGATAGAATTGAGAAATACTGTTAATGAATCCAATAGTAATGTTTATAATAATCTATCGAAACCACATAGAGATGCACTGTATGCATTACAAATGGATGTTAGTGTAACAATCAAGCCCGCCGATAAAGGTGGAGGAGTAGTCATTTTTAATTCAGATAACTACCATGACAAAATGATGAGGTTACTAAGTATACCAGAACATTATAAAGAAGTTCCATTCAGTCGGTTAAATAAATTGAAGAAAGAGATAGATGTTACTCATCCAAGCGCGGAATGAAGGATGGATTTGTGAAGATGAGTATCGTTTCCTTGGTACTGATAAACCTATTACACCAGCTATTTATGGCCTCCCCAAGGTACACAAAGACCTCGAAGATCCACCTATGAGACCAATAGTTAGTAGCATTGGGTCAGTACTTGAGCCCCTTAGTAAATATGCAGATTGCTTTATAAGACCTTTGGTACAACTGCAGACCTCATATCTTAAAGATACGGCTCACGCTATTTCTAAGTTCGAAGGGAGGGGCTTCAATAGGGTGACCCAATTTTTGGTCACCCTGGATATTGAAGCCCTGTACACTAACATTCCCCAGGATGACACCATCAAAGTTGTAGCTGAATTGTTGGCTAGAGTGGATCTCCATGGTGGTAGTATGGAATTCATTATTAAATGTATCAGTTTGGTTTTGAAAAATAATTTATTTCTGTTCGAAGACCGTCTATTTCAACAAGTGAAGGGCACCAGCATGGGAGCCACGTGTGCTCCCAGTCTGGCCTGCTTGTATGTGGGTGAATTTGAGGCCAAGCATGTTTTCAATGAGGCGGCACCATTCTTTGAGAATGTTCGGGAGTGGTGCCGCTTCATTGATGATATAATTTTTATCTGGGAGGGTAACCAAGAAGACCTAGAGGAGTTTATCCTGTGGCTCAACTTGGGTGACCCAAATTTGAAATTCACAGCCCAGTTTAGTAAGGTGAAGGTTAACTTTTTAGATATTTGCATTAAAGAGGTTGAAGGAACTTTGGAAGTGGAATTATACACAAAACCGACTGATAAAAATACTCTCCTTCATTATGGGAGTTTCCACCCAAAAGCACAGAGGGATAATATTCCCTTTGGGCAATTTCTTCGATTACGTCGAAATTGTTCAACCATTAATGATTTTAATTTTCATGCTGAGACCCTTAAGGTGAAATTGGCCGAACGTGGGTACCCTAAAAAATTGATTAAACAATCCTATAAACGAGCCAAATATTATGATCGGGAATATATGTTGGATCAAAATAGGATTAGGGAAAATAATGAAAGACAAGACCAAATTGTGTTTGTCAGTCAATTTTCTAATAAATGTAATCTGATTAAGAATGTTATCAATCAAAATTGGAAAATTTTAAATGACGGACATGATACTAAACTATTGAAACCACTCTTTGCATATAGGAAAAATAGGAATATTAAAAATGTTTTAGTACAAACGTACAGAGACCCCAAAAAGCAGAGACAAATGACTGTGGGAGGTATCCCGGCCACTGGTAATTACAAATGCGGCACATGTTCCATCTGTGAGTGCTGTATAGTTGCAAAGAATTTACAATTTAATGGGATGAATATTGTTAGTAAAGAACTCAATAATTGTCGCAGCAAAAATTTGATTTATCTTTTAATATGCCCCTGTGGATTGGGTTATGTTGGGGAGACCGGTCGTGAACTCAGAGTCAGACTCCTTGAGCATAAATCTGCCCTGCGAATTAACAAAGAAAATGCACCGCTCACAGAACATTATAATAAACTCAGTCACAAATTTAGTGAGTTTAAATGGTTCATTTTAGAACGTATCAGTGGCAACAAGAGAGGGGGTGACAAACAAAAAACGGAAACTTAGAGAGCAGTGGTTCATTTGTAAATTAGACACAGTACAAAAAGGTTTGAACACAAGAGAAGACTGGATGTCTATTATAAGTTAACCATTGTTCATAATTAGGCATCTGAAATAATCATCCACTTCTAATTTATTAGGTGTTTGATTTACATTTAGCAGTTATTTAGGACATTTATAGATCAGTATGACTGAATTATATAGAGAGATAGTACATTTAAACATGGCCGCGCTATTTTCTGTTTTAATATTTATAAATAACTCTACAGGCCTGTTTGACATACCACGTGATACGTGATTTTACTACGTGCTTGCCGCATCACGTGATACATTCATAGAACAGTATGACTGAATTATATAGAGAGAGAGTACATTCAAACATGGCCGCGCTATTTTCTGTTTTAATATATAAAAAACACTATAGGCTTGGTTGTCGTATCACGCGGTACGTGATTTTATCACGTGCTTGCCGCATCATGCGATACGTGACTTGATCATAGGTCTTTAGTAATAATTAGGGAGTTTTATAGATTAGTCTGACTTGAATATAGAGAGATATAAAATGGCCGCGTGATTTTCTGTTTTCAAATAGAACTCTTCAGGTTTGGTTGTCGTACCACATGACACGCGACTCTACCATGTGTTTGCCGTATCACGTGGTACGTGATTTGATCATGTGTCCACTTTCCGTGATGACCAGTGAAGTTTAAAAGCTGACCGGGACAAAGTGGATGTGATTATTCCGGTCAACTAGCGGAAGAGTGAGGTCCCGATACGCTGTATAATCCAGGTGTTGGAAGGTAAGAGAGCAGGAATAATAAGGGACCATTAGGGTGAACCGCCGGGTGGTGTCGTAGATAATATAACAATAGGTGGGCAACCCGGAGTGGTTTTTTAATAAAGTGAGGGCGGTAGAGATAACGAGTTTTTACATAATTTTGGAGGAGCTTGCATGTTAAGGAAACCTGTTCTACATATAGTGAAGGAATGATTATAAAAATTGAAAAATTATTGATAAGGACAACAGCGGATATATCTGGGCTGATCTTTTATGCCCTTTTTTTATATTTAGCTTGGAATTACACAAGGCATAACCCCTGTGTGGAAACAGAGAAAGTCTGTCTGACCAACACGAATTGGGTCTTTTATCTTATCCAGAATCAACTGGATATGCAACCGTTCTGGAACAAGGGACTACTGTTTTGAAGAGTGCTTAGGATATGCCGTGTTCGTTTTCAATAAAGTGTGTTGAAAGGTGAGAATCCCGGTTTAGATTTACCACTTTGTGTGGAATGAATAGAGGGATTGATGGGGTTAGATTTACCCATGGAATCATTCTTTTTACAATATTTAAAAAAAAAAAGTTTCCCCCCCCACCATTATAGTAAGATCCAGTGATATAAATAAGGACTCCTTTTGGATGGTTTGAAGACGTTAGTGTGGATGCACACAACGTAGGACAATTGAATAGGTAGGTTATCGGTTTGGAGGATCTGATACATAGTATTTAGAAGTGTTGATGTTTGGATGGTTTGTAAATGATAGGGTGAGTTTGTCCAATGGTAAACTTTGCACTGATAAACAATAAAATATAAATAGACATAAAGATGTGAGAAATTGATATTTTTATGATTTGCTTAAAATGATCTTTTATGAATGATGTTCTAATAATAATGAAGTGTTTTTTTAGAAATAATTATGAGATTGTATAATTAATTCTGTGGTGTTGTTTCTGTGTAGGTACAATAATGTTTTGATGTATTGTATTTTTTAGAATCAACTAGGAGAGAGACTTTTAATTCATTGTCTTGAAAAAGATGGTTTTATAAACTGTATCCATCGAAACGCGTCGACGCTTTAAGATCCAGGCAATCTGTGCAATCTGGTGGTGTGCTGATTTTAGATGATCTACGTATGAACAGAGACCCCAGATAGTAATAATAAAACGGATGTGGAATTTAAATGACAAATGTGAATGTCTTCTAATGTAATCTGTCTTCTCTCATGCTGCTATATTTCTCTCACTTGCTGCTATGTTTTGATTACTGTTTTGATTAATTGGTGTATGAGGTAATGGTTTTAATATGTATGGTTTGTAGAAAATGATGTTTTTTAATTATTCTGTTTTCTTTTATATTATAAGGAAAAAAAATTCAAGTGCACATATGTATTAATAAATTGTATTTTTAACAATTGCATTATTGGTTTTTGTAATTTTATTGGTGGCAATAAATTTCTATTGGACAAAACAAGATACTCTGAGCAATTGAGTGTGATATTCTCAGCTCTATTTGAGAGTGGATGGCGTTTACAATGTGTATTTGGGTTGTATATAGGTTGTGTTGACAGAGGACGAACTATTTTACAGTTGGAGAACCCCAGTCCTTTGGTTGCAAAGGGTCCCTCTCTTTGTTTTATATATAAATTGGGAATAAAACTGCTTAACTTCGATTACAGATTCATGGTATTTATTGTGGGGACAAATGGGCTTCACGAAATTGTTTTATCATACGAACTCCCTTTCCATCTCAGTCAACTTAAAAAGATCTGTCAGATGAAAGATTGTAAATCACGCTCCTGTGCTTTCAGATGATAGCTTGTAGGATGGTTTAGTTATTGAGACAGAGAGAATTGCTGTATTCATGTGAGAGCCCAGTCTTGCCCAAACCCAGTACTGATCCCAAAGCCCATCTCCTGATTCGGAGGAGCAGCAGTGTTCCAGAGATCTGAAAGAGAGTTCTAACAGCGGAGGAGTGAGTATCAATAGGGTCGAGTGTTGCAATTGCTTATGTCTAGCTTGTGGTGTCTTGCGGAGATTGTGTGGCGTGATGCTGTGATGTTCCGAGTTGTTTTATGTATGAGGAAGCACTTAATGCAAAGAATTTGCTGTGGTTATTGGGCTTGACGTAGCCTAAGATCCCGGGATTGTAATAAGTTATCAGTGTAGAAATCACTATGTTGTAATTGCCTAAGTTTTGTGGTGCTAGTTGCAAGACATCCTCGACGGCACAATTGAGATAGGGACATTTAGCTTTGTGTGAGAGTAAGGTGTGGTTGGTGTTGTGGATCCTTTTGTGCAGGGGTAAAGCTACACTAATCCGGATGACCCCCTCGCAGGTCGAGGCTTCAACTCGACTGTGAGTCAGAGTAGGGCAGAAAGTGTCGCTCCAGACCATTTCTTGTGTGATTGAATATTATCTATTCTTTAGTGGAGTAGAAATAGCTGTTGAATTTGCTTTGTGTTTGTTGTTGTGCTTGCATTGCAATGCTCAAGACCATTGTAAAGATGGGTGAGCCGCTGCGAGGAGTGAGAAAACGTCACATTGTGCCACACTGAGATTGGATGGTTGGCGTTAGTGCCACACTGGTATTGGTTGATACGTTAGTGGAATGATCTACAGGTGCCTAGAGATGTGTGATTGGTGGGGGCATCTTACAAAAAGTGAAGGACTGGCCTCACACACCACCTGGTGTCATGCTTCATCATAGGCCGTCCTCGCCCTCTAAAAACTCGGTTTGATAGAGGGCGGGCATACACCTGACGACAGGGATGCACTTCTAAACTAAGTGGGGGCCCGTGGGTAGTGAAAGTGATCTAAAAACCATTACAGTTGTCATAAAGATTAGTTTTAATAAATTGGGCAACTGTATGGTGTTAAAAGAAGTGTGCAGTAACTAGGGAAATGATTATCCCTTCACCGTGGTGTTTGTGGTCAACATGTTTCTGCCCAATGTCCCATGCGGGTACGTGGCATTCATCAGGACCTTAAATCTAATGGGCTCCGTCTTTATAATTAAATAATTAAATAAAGATCAACCACTATATGGGGTGTGAGTTATCACTATCCCCACTGTTATGGGACTCCAAGTCTAGCCTGTAGAAAGAGAAAGAAAACAAACACAGACGTGATATGTAGGTTTCCGCTGGTTATTACACAAGTAACCATCCATCACCACACTGCTTATCGCGCGTGGTTGCTAAAGGTGCATGACACGTGTCACTCATACGTGTGTGCACTCCTTTTTAAACTGCAAGAGTGTGTCTCTCATAACTTACCCTAGAACTCTAACCTAGTTTCCCCATGGGAGGCGTGGGGGAAGGCTCCTCTATTGACATTCTGGGAAAGTGGGAAAGAAAAACAAACAAACCCGATGATGATTAATCAGGTTCACACATAAATGCAGATGTTTTTTTTAAAAAAACGGGTTTCTTGACTAGGCAGAGAAAGTACCCACATTAGGGCGCTTCACACGTACCCTCACACACACCAACGTTCATACTCTTACTGTCTCTCGGTGCGCCTTCCGCCGCGTAACCTAGCTGTGTCCGCTTCGCCTCCCCGTCGGTGAATGGAAGCGGGTTTGGTGGGACCTTATATAGTCCTCCTTCGTGTGTAATTGGTGCCAATTAAAGTATATTGGTAGCTCCTTGGTGGGATCCGATGTCCCCGCTAGTTGATGCCTGACTGCCTGGCTCTGCGCGTCTCACCGGAGGTGAGCGTTGGTAGCTTCCTGCCGTAATCTCGCTCGCCCTCTGTCATTCCACCATCGGCGGGCGTGGTCGGGGGCGGAGCCACGGTCCTGCCGTCTGACGCTAGAGAAACGTCAAGGGCGCTAAACACAGTCAGGCACTGCCTGGACTTCCGCGGAGTTAAACGGGTCAAGGGACTAGTTATTCTGTGCAAGGAAGGTTCCAAATAGTATATTAAAGACTTTTTGCACAGACAAGGCTTCAAAACATTAAACCATTACCACTGAATAATAAAGGCTATTCCCTGTAGTATTACAGTTATTGACGGGCCTAAAAGACTCGTAATTGTATGCACAAATGGTAAAACCATTTGCACAGACAGGGTTTCAAATCAATACCCCTGAGAAGTATAAACTATTCCCTGCAATATTGCGGTTATTAACGAGTCTATAGAGGCTCGTAATTGTTTGCACCACTAGATGGGGGGGGGTATATTAAATTCCTCTGGTGTTACTATTCAATATTTAGGCAAAAACGCTACTTCGTTTCTGCAACTTCTCAAGTAAAAAATTGTGTCCTGTTAGTGCGCTAAGGTGTGTTACGTAATGCTTACATGGTTTTTTGGGGAGAGATCCATTAGTCGCCATATTTTGCAACAGGGTTTTTTGACGTGTCTAAATCTGACAGGTGTTCATGCAATGCAAATGCGCAAAAAGGTTCTGTTCACAGGATGGGTACTACCCATAAGGCGGGAATGCCCAAGCAGTGTTAGTCTGTTAGTGTGGGATTGTACATGCGCAGTGTGGGGACAGCATGGCGCCAAAGTTAACACATATTGAGGGCATTATAGTAAAATACGATGCACTGTAAGGTTGAAGCTATCGTGCCATCTGTAGCCATGGGATTTCATCATTTAGACCAATGTCCCATGTGCGTAAGCGATATACCCAACGTTGTTCCCTGACGTGCAGATTCCTGGTGATGTCCATTTTTTGTTTTCTCATCACTTCCAGCACTACCCATTTTAGATCTGATTCATTATGGTTGAGGTCTAAGAAGTGTTTCGTTAGTCTAGTATTTGATTTTTTGCACCGGATAGTACTTCGGTGCTCGTTGATTCGGGTCTTCACTTTCCTCGTGGTCATCCCCACGTACCTAAGATTGCATGGGCACATTAGGAGGTAAATTACATTTTCGGTATTGCAGTTGCTGAAGTCCTTCAGCTTCCACGGGTAGTTTGTACCGATGTCGACTTCTTTTGTGGTATAGGTCAATGCGCATGATACACAATTTCCACATGGGAAATGGCCTGTGGGCTTTGGTCGATTCCAGAGTGTAGTTTGGCTCCCATCATCATGGTGCTCAATTTTAGAGTGTACCAAATCATCGCGGAGATTTCTACTCCTCTTGAAGGCGAAGAGGGGGAGTTCCCACTGCCTCTGTCCGCTGTTCAAAATTGGCCATTTTTTCTTTATAATGTTTTGAACCCTGTTTGGTACAGGAGTATACGTTGTAACGCATACCATCCTCTCAGGTTTTTCTTTGGGTGTAGTGTCCAGCAGTGCTTCCCGGTTGTTATTTCTAGCCCTTTTCTTTGCTTGTCTGATGAATGAATGAATATACATTTTGTAGAGCGCGAACTTAGCCCAGGGGCATCAAGGCGCTGCGGAAAGCGAACAGAGTAAAAGGTGTCTATAAAATAGGAAACTTAAAGGTTAAGGCAGGTGAAAAGCCAAGTCTTCAAGGACTTACGAAATAAGGAATAGGTTTCCAGAGTGGAGATTGGGGAAGGAAGGGAATTCCACAAATTGGCCCCTAACAGCGAGAAGGCCCCCCCCCCCCACCTAGCTTTCCTCACCCTGGGAACTGTTACCCGGTTCTTACTTGCAGATCTCAAGTCCTTGCTGGGAAGATATCTTTGAAACATTTTGTTGATACCTTCTGACCCCTTGTTGTGGACGGCCTTGTGGACCAGGCATAAAGCCTTGAACACAATTCTCCTCCCCAACGGGAGCCAGTGCAGGCTTCTAATGGTAGCTGAGAATGAATGGAATTTGGGAAGACCCATCACCAGCCTAGCGGCGGCATTCTGCACCAATTGAAGTCGATGAAGAAGTCCTTTATTTATCCCTAAATAAAGGGCATTACAATAGTCTAGCCTCGAGACCACGAGGGCCACCACTGCCTGTTTCCGTGCAGAAAGGGAAAGAAAACGGAAGATCTTCCTGAGAGTCCGTATCATCCCAAAACAGGTAGAGACAGTTCGATTTATTTGTGAGCCCAAGAAAAGAGAGGAGTCCACAATGATGCCTAAATTCTTGGCACTAAGACAAGGGCGGGGGCAGGATCCAAGAGAGTCAGGCCACCAGACCTCCGACCAGATATCCATCTCGTCTCCAAAGATTAGGACCTCCGTTTTATCCCCATTGAGTCTTAAGTAGTTCTCAACCATCCATGCAGCCACCGCCCGCATGCAGTTTTTAAAATTTACTGCTGAGGCTGAGACATTCTCAGTGATGGAAATCAGAATCTGAGTGTCATCAGCGTAAGAAAGCACTTCAAGGCCAAAAGATCTTACCACAGTGGCGAGCGGAGCTACATAGATATTAAAGAGGGTAGGACTCAATGAGGATCCCTGGGGGACTCCACAGAACAATTGTTTAGGGGCAGAAAGAAATTGGCCCATCTTGACTCTTTGCGAGCGATTCAAAAGGAACGATGAAAGCAAATTGAGTGCGGAATCCTCTATCCCAATTTCCCGGAGCCTGCCAACCAGCCTACAAGGAGAAATTGTATCGAAGGCTGCCGTCAGGTCCAGGAGAATCAGTAGGGTAGTATGACCAGCATCAACCTGTTGTCGGATGTTGTTAAAGACAACGGTTAATGCCGTCTCCGTACTGTGTTCACTCCTGAAACCATGCTGCGAGCCATCGAGCAGTTGGTATTCCTCCAAATAAGAACTGAGATGGCGATTAAGATGTTTTTCCAGGATCTTAGCCGGAACGGGCAGCAGGGAAATGGGCCGATAGTTTTTTAATTCTGTCGGATCAAGAGAGGCCTTCTTTAACAAAGGTTTTACCACCGCCATTTTCCATGCGGTGGGAAATTGGCCAGAGGAGATGACGGAATTGAGAATGGCGGTCAGAGGAGGTGCAATGGCCTCGCTTCCTAATTTCAGAATCTTAAGAGGGCAAGATTCGAGGGGAGAGCCAGATCTAATCCCCCTTAGCAACAGCTCAGTATCCTCTTGCAGAATAGGAGGAAAGGAGCGCAAACGGCAGTGCTTCACAGGTACTACCCGAGGATCAGATAGGGGATTAGTTTTAGTTCCCACAGAGTTTGAGTTCTCCAAAGAGGAGTAAATGTCCTTAATTTTGGCATAAAAGAAACCTGCCATTTTATCACAGAGGTCCTGAGAGACCTCGGTGTTTACACTAGTCAAAGGGGCTGAAAGGGAATGGATCATAGTAAAAAGTTCCCTAGGGGATCTAATAGATTCCATCCTCATTGAATAGTAGGAGAGCTTTTCCTCATTGATAGCTTGCTTATAATCCCTTAGCCTGATTTTATGATCATTTTCTTTGGGTAGTGTCTTTCCAGGAGTTTGGCTTCCAAGTGTTCCGCCTGTTCCTTGAACACTTCTATGTCAGAGCAGTTTCTCTGGACCCTGAGGAATTGTCCCACTGGCAAGTTTTGGCGCAGTGCCCTCGGGTGATAGCTTTCGTACAGGAGTAGGCTATTCCTGTCGGTGGGTTTGTGATGTACTTTTGTGGCGATCCCTTCATTCGTCAGAGTGATATCCAAATCTAAAAAGATGGCGTGGTTTTTTTCAATAGTGTGAGTGAAGTTAAGATGTTCGTCTTTACTATTAACCCACTGGACAAACACTGAAGCTTCTTCTGGCGTCCCGTGCCATACGATGAAAATATCATCTATGTAACGCTTCCAGGTCTTCAGCTGTAGAGCATAGGGGTTGTTTGAATTGAAGATGTGGTCTTCCTCAAACTGGTGAACATACAGGCACGCCATGCTCGGGGTGAAGGTGCTGCCCATGGACGTGCCCTTGATCTGATGGTACAGGACCTCCTCAAACTCGAAAAAAATTTCGGTTAATGCCATCTCGGCACACTCCATAATAAAATGTCTCGGGTCATGAAAATCCAGTCTTGGTTTAAGAGGATTTGTTCGACGACTGCCAAAGTGCGTCTTTGGGGGATGCTCGTATAGAGCGCCTCGATGTCCATAGTTATGAAAAGATCCTCATTAATGTTGACTTCCAAATCTCGCAGATGGCATAGGACGTCCTTCGTGTCTTTGAGGTATGATGGAGATTTTTGCACGATTGGTCTCAGGAACCAGTCGCAAAATTGCGACAGTGGCTCCAGAACGGATCCAATACCAGACACTATCGGTCTCCCAGGTGGGGGCACCTTATTTTTGTGGATTTTAGGTAGGGCGTAAAACCTTGGTGTCCTCCGGTCAGTATTTATGAGGAATTCCGCCTCATGTTTGGTAATCCAGTCATTCGTCATGCCTTCATTGACCATGCTCCCAATTTTGTTCATGATCCGTGTAGTGGGGTTGCTTCGGTGTACCTCATAGCTGGTTGTGTCCGATAGCAGGCGAAGGCATTCATCTTTGTACATAGTGTAGCTCATTAGGACAATAGCCCCGCCTTTGTCCGCTGGTTTTATCACTAGATCAGGGTTGCTCTTAAGTCTTTGGAGCGCTGTTCTTTCTCCCCTTGTCAGGTTCTGGAACCCCTTTGTGTTATTGAAGTCAATTTGCTGTCCCCACACTGCGCATGTACAATCCCACACTAACAGACTAACACTGCTTGGGCATTCCTGCCCTATGGGTAGAACCCATCCTGTGAACAGAACCTTTTTGCGCATATGCATTGCATGAACACCTGTCAGATTTAGACACGTTAAAAAAACCCTGTTGCAAAATATCGCGACTAATGGATCTCTCCCCAAAAAACCATGTAAGCATTACGTAACACACCTTAGCGCACTAACAGGACACAATTTTTTACTTGAAAAGTTGCAGAAACAAAGTAGCGTTTTTGCCTAAATATTGAATAGTAACACCAGAGGAATTTAATATAGCCCCCCATCTAGTGGTGCAAACAATTACGAGCCTCTATAGACTCGTTAATAACCGCAATATTGCAGGGAATAGTTTATACTTCTCAGGGGTAATGATTTGAAACCCTGTCTGTGCAAATGGTTTTACCATTTGTGCATACAATTACGAGTCTTTTAGGCCCGTCAATAACTGTAATACTACAGGGAACAGCCTTTATTGACCCAAAAAAGGGTCCTCCCCAGGAAAAATCATCCCAGCACAAGCCATTGTTGAAGGATGGCCTTAGTCCGCCCCTCCCCCACCCCAGAAGCTTACCTATTTTTTACCTCATGTTTATGCTATGCTTTTGTACCCATGTAATTCCTGTAACTACGCTCCAGTAACTGATGTAACTTTGTAACCATGTTCTGAAACAATGTTTCTTCCTCATGTAAAGCGCTCTGATACCTCCGGGTCTAGCCAGCGCTATATAAAACTCAATAAATAAATAAATATTCAGTGGTAATGGTTTAATGTTTTGAAGCCTTGTCTGTGCAAAAAGTCTTTAATATACTATTTGGAACCTTCCTTGCACAGAATAATGAGTCACTTGACCCGTTTAACTCCGCGGAAGTCCAGGTAGTGCCTGACTGTGTTCAGCGCCCTTGACGTTTCTCTAGCGTCAGACGGCAGGACCGTGGCTCCGCCCCCGACCACGCCCGCCGATGGTGGAATGACACAGAGGGCGAGCGCGATTACGGCAGGAAGCTGCCAACGCTCACCTCCGGTGAGACGCGCAGAGCCAGGCAGTCAGGCATCAACTAGCGGGGACACCGGATCCCACCAAGGAGCTACCAATATACTTTAATTGGCACCAATTACACACGAAGGAGGACTATATAAGGTCCCACCAAACCCGCTTCCATTCACCGACGGGGAGGCGAAGCGGACACAGCTAGGTTACGCAGCGGAAGGCGCACCGAGAGACAGTAAAAGTATGAACGTTGGTGTGTGTGAGGGTACGTGTGAAACGCCCTAATGTGGGTACTTTCTCTGCCTAGTCAAGAAACCGTTTTTTTTAAAAAAACATCTGCATTTATGTGTGAACCTGATTAATCATCATCGGGTTTGTTTGTTTTTCTTTCCCACTTTCCCAGAATGTCAATAGAGGGGCCTTCCCCCACACCTCCCATGGGGAAAGTAGGTTAGAGTTCTAGGGTAAGTTATGAGAGACACTCTCTCGCAGTTTAAAAAGGAGTGCACACACGTATGAGTGACACGTGTCATGCACCTTTAGCAACCACGCGCAATAAGCAGTGTGGTGATGGATGGTTACTTGTATAATAACCAGCGGAAACCTACATATCACGTCTGTGTTTGTTTTATTTCTCTTTCTACAGGCTAGACTTGGAGTCCCATAACAGTGGGGATAGTGATAACTCAAACCCCATATAGTGGTTGATCTTTATTTAATTATTTAATTATAAAGACGAAGCCCATTAGATTTAAGGTCCTGATGAATGCCACGTACCCGCATGGGACATTGGGCAGAAACATGTTGACCACAAACACCACAGTGAAGGGATAATCATTTCCCTAGTCACCGCACACTTCTTTTAACACCATACAGTTGCCCAATTTATTAAAACTAATCTTTATGACAACTGTAATGGTTTTTAGATCACTTTCACTACCCACGGGCCCCCACTTAGTTTAGAAGTGCATCCCTGTCGTCAGGTGTATGCCCGCCCTCTATCAAACCGAGTTTTTAGAGGGCGAGGACGGCCTATGATGAAGCATGACACCAGGTGGTGTGTGAGGCCAGTCCTTCACTTTTTGTAAGATGCCCCCACCAATCACGCATCTCTAGGCACCTGTAGATCATTTCACTAGGAGCAGCCCCACTTGTGTTTAATATTTCGTGTTGGAGGCTGGCTAGCTCCTACCGCCCTGTGCCTCTAGTTCCCATCCCCGGTTACATACCAGGGCTAGTGTGTTCTATGTATTGGTTGATACGTCACAGAGTGCAGCGCTGTTATTGGTCGTTGGCGCTAAACGAGAACTGTGGGTAAATAATTATTTCCTGGTTTGAAACAAAATTCTATTTGTGATTGTTGACATTATTGTTGTAAAATTACATTCTTTTAAGCTATATAAAACCTGATTAGGGGAGATGTGAGAACAACTGTTACAGAGGGTGAAGTGGCGCCACCCAAAGGCACGGCAGGTCATTATATGGTGATAAATGTGGGCTTTCACACATGTATTTGGCTGAGTCAATGGCATAGGATAACAGGGAAAGAAGGTGCATTCAAGTTTGGATATGGCACATTTAATTTGAGAATTATAAAAAATTTGAGAAGGGTGGGGGGGCTCCAGAGAGCCGTCAAGCAAGATGGCCGCACTCTAGTGAGGCTCCTGCTGCCCGGGCGTCGAAATCCAGCACAATCCTGCACAAGCGGCGATTGTCGCAGTCTAAAAGGCCTCTATAAAAGAACCTGAGAGGTGGCGCAACTGAGGGGAGGAATGGTGCCGGCATCCACGCAGCAGACTCTAGTGTACACGCTGGGGCCTGCTGCGAGCTGATGGTGGGGCCGTGCGGGCGGGGGAAAATTGCACGTGCCTGTTGTAGGAGAGTAGGATCTGCTTCACATGGGTACCCCACTTTTTGCTGATGCTTCACTGTTTTTCGACATTAGTCTGGCTGGGGCCCTGCTAATCAGAACCCCAGCCTAGCTGCTTCCTCTCTAAAATGGTTTCCATGTGCCTTAGGCACATCACTGATTGGAATCTGGAGTGCCCTTATAAGTCCCTAGTATATGGTATACTATGTACCAAGGGCATAGGTACCTCAGAGGCCTACCAGGGGCTGCAGCATGTATTATGCCACCCCTGGAAGGCCATCCAAACTGACACCACAGGTCTGCTACTGCAGCCTGGGTAAGGTGGTGCATGCACCCCTTACTGTGATATAGGTTACCTATATCACTAAATACATACACACATATAAACCTATAAGTCACTCCTATGGCAGGCCTTATCAATCCTGAAGGCAGAGTGCGTGGTTCCTATGTGAGAGGGTGCCCCTGCATGAGCAGGGCCCCTCTGCAGCGTTCGGAGACCCTTCTCTGATGCTCTTTGTAGTGCAGCCTGACCATATACTCTTAAGCGCATTATAACCTCGCGTTAAATGCTAACTTTGGAATGGCTGCACCTAAACATGTCGTGTTTGGTGTCAAACATCTTGGAATACTACCCCCACCAATTCTGGCGGCGGGGTAGCATTCCACCTTTCTAGAGGGAGAGACATGTTAACCCTGGCCTGGCCGGTAACTTCTTTCTAAAGCCCTGGCATCACAAAATGGATGCTGCTGCCACAGACACGAGTCTGGCCTCCTGCTGCTGGACGAAACTCCGGCAGGGGAGGCCTGGACAATAGGTTTCCTGTCCCAGGGAGGTGTGACCACCTCCCCAGACAGGATAATGTGTATTGGGGCTGGGCGGGAGCACTTTCGGGTGCTTTGAAGTCCTGCACTGGGGGCACACTTGGTGTCCCTGTGCATACCCCAGTTCAAACCGGATCAGGGCTTGCAGCCCCTGCTTTGGCGCGAACTGGACAAAGGGAAAGGGGTGTAGCCACCCCTCTGCCCTGACCCACCCATAGGTGGGGCCACAGAGTAGTCCAACCCCTAAACTTAGTATAAGTATAGGAACCCAGTCCTTAGGACTTTAGATTATCCCTGGACGAAACTCTGAAACAGAATCCTGGACCTTTGACGCTCTACTCAAGACTAGAGGACAGAAGAATCTCCCTTGGGGTCAAGGAGTGACTCCCCTGCTTGGCAGGCACCAAAGAAGCAATTGTCCGGTCTGCATCGCCTAAGCTCCCGTCGGACGCCGAAGTCTTTGCATCACCAGAGGTGGATTTCCAGACTTCCCCGAGGCTGCCCTGAGTCCCCAGCAAAGCTGAGGCCCGTAGCTGTCGTGGGTAACGTGGAACCGTGACCCCTGGACACTGCACGCATTTGCTAGTGCATCCTCTTCTGGGTCTCCCACGAAGTCGTGCTTTGGGCTCCGAGTAGCCCTAGCCTCCAGCACCAACTGCACCGAAGATCACTGGCCTCCACTCCACGAGTGTCCTGTGAGCCAGCTCCACGTGCGACGTCTCGAGGCTCCTTCGCGGTCGCTAGCCCGTTGGCTAGTAGCCCTTCACGAAGGCCAATCCTTTTCTTCTTGGGCTCCCTGGTTGCTCCAGGCTTGCCCTCACTTACCCTTGCTGGGTGAGTTCCTCAGACCTTACTGGTCTGCATCATCGTCATTCTTCACTTTCATCGAGACTTGCCGTTGCCAAGGCTTGTTGGGTCCAATCCGGTCGCCGACACCTCAGCACTCGACAGACATCGTGTACCAGCCCGAATCCTGCTCCTGGTCGCCGACAACGCCTCCTGGACCTCGTGGCTGAAGAGTCAAGACGACCGTCAACGCACCTGAAGCACTCGACATCGGTGGGCATCCGCTCATCGCCTTCCTGGTCACTGGCTAGTGACCCAGACTCTGTCCCCTCTGCTTTCAGGTTCTTCAGATCTCCGATCCACTCTTGGATCCACCCGGACACTTTCCACTTGGTCGTCAGCAGCACTTTGCAGCAGATCGCCATTCAAATCGACGACGAAACCCGACCCCGAAAGGCACCTATGCACCCGGCTTCCCTGGGTGAGGTAACACGAGTACTCCGGTGCTCCCGTGGGTAGAGACTCTAGAACGACCTAGTTCTCAAAGGGTTTGCTCTAAGTCCTCCTTTAAGTGTGAGAAGTTGGCCTGGCATATGCTGTCCACTAATTATAGTGGGCACCTTGCACCAGTCCAAACAACCCCTTATTGGAGATAGGTTAAAGACAACCTTATTGAAAGCTATCCTAGTGGTAGCTATGGAGAGCAGCCTTCAGGCTAAGTCTTGAAGGAATGTAAAGCAGCTTGTTTTACCAGTCTATAATCTCTTGAGTGATCAAATGAAAGAGCACCACACCAGGTATATATTCAAAATATATGTATTTATTGCTAAACACACCCCTCTAGTCTCTTTATGAGGCTAGAGTTCGAAGTACATAAGTTATAAGTTATTTAAACACAGTAATAGCACAAATACACGTTTGGGCCCTAGGGGCGTACCAAACCATATACCAATAAAGTGGTATAAGAACCACGACTGAGCTAGACACTAGGCCTAGAGCCTCTAGAAGTGCTTGGACCACAAGGAACCACCCAAGGTAGTGACACAGGGGACCCACGGGGGACGCGTGCAGTGTAATTACAAAGCCGCGAAACGCCGTTAACTTCTATGGAGAAAGTCGCGGTTTGGAAATTAAAGAAAAGGGACACTTAAAGAAGGACTTGGAGCAAACCCTTTGAGAACTAGGTCGTTCTAGAGTCTCTACCCACGGGAGCACCGGAGTACTCTTGTTACCTCACCCAGGGAAGCCGGGTGCATAGGTGCCTTTCGGGGTCGGGTTTCGTCGTCGATTTGAATGGCGATCTGCTGCAAAGTGCTGCTGGCGACCAAGTGGAAAGTGTCCGGGTGGATCCAAGAGTGGATCGGAGATCTGAAGAACCTGAAAGCAGAGGGGACAGAGTCTGGGTCACTAGCCAGTGACCAGGAAGGCGATGAGCAGATGCCCACCGATGTCGAGTGCTTCAGGTAGGTTGACGGTCGTCTTGACTCTTCAGCCACGAGGTCCAGGAGGCGTAGTCGGCGACCAGGAGCAGGATTCGGGCTGGTACACGATGTCTGTCGAGTGCTGAGGTGTCGGCGACCGGATTGGACCCAACAAGCCTTGGCAACGGCAAGTCTCGATGAAGTTGAAGATTGACGATGATGCAGACCAGCAAGGTCTGAGGAACTCACCCAACAAGGGTAAGTGAGGGCAAGCCTGGAGCAACCAGGGAGCCCAAGAAGAAAAGGATTGGTCTTCGTGAAGGGCTACTAGCCAACGGGCTAGCGACCGCGAAGGAGCCTCGAGACGGTGCACGTGGAGCTGGCTCACCGGACACTCGTGGAGTGGAGGCCAGTGATCTTCGGTGCAGTTGGTGCTGGAGGCTAGGGCTACTCGGAGCTCAAAGCACGACTTCGTGGGAGACCCAGAAGAGGATGCACTAGCAAATGCATGCAGTGTCCAGGGGTCACGGTTCCACGTTACCCACGACAGCTACGGGCCTCAGCTTTGCTGGGGACTCAGGGCAGCCTCGGGGAAGTCTGGAAATCCACTTCTGGTGAGGCAAAGACTTCGGCGTCCGACGGGAGCTTAGGCGATGCAGACCGGACAATTGCTTCTTTGGTGCCTGCCAAGCAGGGGAGTCACTCCTTGACCACAAGTGAGATTCTTCTGTCCTCTAATCTTGTAGTAGAGCGTCGAAGGTCCAGGATTCTGTGTCAGAGTTTCGTCCAGGGATAATCTAAAGTCCTAAGGACTGGGTTCCTATACTTATACTAAGTTTAGGGGTTGGACTACTCTGTGGCCCCACCTATGGGTGGGTCAGGGCAGAGGGGTGGCTACACCCTTTCCCTTTGTCCAGTTCGCGCCAAAGCAGGGGCTGCAAGCCCCTGATCCGGTTTGAACTGGGGTATGCACAGGGACACCAAGTGTGCCCCCAGTGCAGGACTTCAAAGCACCCGAAAGTGCTCCCGCCCAGCCCCAATACACACTATCCTGTCTGGGGAGGTGGTCACACCTCCCTGGGACAGGAAACCTATTGTCCAGGCCTCCCCTGCCGGAGTTTCGTCCAGCAGCAGGAGGCCAGACTTGTGTCTGTGGCAGCAGCATCCATTTTGTGATGCCAGGGCTCTGGAAAGAAGTTACCGGGCTAGCCAGAGTTAACATGTCTCTCCCTCTAGAAGGGTGGAATGCTACCCCCGCCGCCAGAATTGGCGGGGGGGTAGTATTCCAAGAGTTTGACACCAAACACGACATGTTTCGGTGCAGCCATTCCAAAGTTAGCATTTAACGCGAGGTTATAATGCGCTTAAGAGTTTATGGTCAGGCTGCACTACAAACAGCATCAGAGAAGGGTCTCCGAACGCTGCAGAGGGGCCCTGCTCATGCAGGGGCATCCTCTCACATAGGAACCACGCACTCTGCCTTCAGGATTGATAAGGCCTGCCTTAGGAGTGACTTATAGGTTTATATGTGTGTATGTATATAGTGATATAGGTAACCTATATCACAGTAAGGGGTGCATGCACCACCTTACCCAGGCTGCAGTAGCAGACCTGTGGTGTCCGTTTGGATGGCCTTCCAGGGGTGGCACAATACATGCTGCAGCCCCTGGTAGGCCTCTGAGGTACCTATGCCCTGGGTACATAGTATACCATATACTAGGGACTTATAAGGGCACTCCAGATTCCAATCAGAGATGTGCCTAAGGCACATGGAAACCATTTTAGAGAGGAAGCAGCTAGGCTGGGGTTCTGATTAGCAGGGCCCCAGCCAGACTAAGGTCGAAAAACAGTGAAGCATCAGCAAAAAGTGGGGGTACCCATGTGAAGCAGATCCTACTCTCCTACAGTGCCCGTAGCAGATCGGAGAGCCCTGGGAAGGGACCGCACCTGAGTGCCTCGCAGCCGTCTACAGAACACAACTGGGGCCCAAGATAATATCTGCTCATAACATCCCATATACCTACCGCGAACCCCAGATTGTGTGAGAAACCACCGAGCGTAGAAGATGACATGCCGGAGAAGGTGAGACAGCGCGCAGGCCAGGGCGGAGAGGAGTACTAGCGGGGCTGGATCACTGCAGGGGGGGTGAGCGGACGGCCCGTGACTTGCTGCCACCACCCAAAGCGACCACACAAACGCAGTGCTGTAATCTACAGAGGTGGCCGCGTAATTCGGAACAGTCCCCGGGAGGTTGCGGATGGAGGAGGCACCCCTTGATCCGTTCCCTACCAAATACCTGGCCTGCAATACAGCCACAGTGGAAGAGAGCTACCGGAGGCCTAGCGCCTGTGATAGCCTCACCCGGGCATTCCCCCTCCGGGCCTGCAAACTACTGGGAGAGCACCCGCATTGCTGGATGGAGTGAGGAGGCACGGCCGGGACTAAGGCACGCACGGGCCAGATTGCACTGCTAGAGGCCCAGCTATACCGGCCAATGGAGAACCCTTAAACCAACACACTGCGGAGCCTATTGCTGGGTTAGGGAAAACTACAGCAGAATAGTGAGCAGCATTGCCCCCCCAACCCATCAGCACAAGGAAAAGCATAGGTTGCAGCTGCCATGGGGGAGAGATTGGGACGTTGACCAGGAATTGCGCCGCTCGCAGAGGGGGCGATTGACCACCCTTTCTTCCCCCAATTGCATCACGGCTTGGGCCCTCGTCATTGTTTGGGCACATTATCACTACTGGAGCGGCAACCGCTGTGTGGGCCTAACACACATCAGCCCAAGCGCTTGAGATGCAGCACCAGGACCTCCCCCCACCCCCGGCCTCTGCCCATTAGAAGAATCCCTGCCAAGACTTCACTGGTCAGAAACTGCTGCAATGGGCAGGACTGAGACCAAGCAGGCCAGGCTACCCTTTGAGCCCGTAAATCAGCGCGAGCCCAGTCTGGAGAAGCAGAAACCAGCTTGGCTGAAGGGCACCACAATCGGAAGACACAGATGTGAAATCCCTGCTGCTGACCACGCGACAGAGCCTCACTTCGATCGAGTTAAAGATGGACTCCATGAGCATGAGAATGGACTACATCACGCAGCGACTCGAGAAGCACGACGGGCGCATAAGCGAGGCGGAACAGAGAATTTCCCATCTGGAGGATGAAACCACGGCAGGAGGAGAGCGCCTGCAGGGTATGGAGCGCCTACTAAAGGTTATCGCCGCAAAAAACAAAGATTTAGAAGTGCGCTTTCACAGAAACTACATCCACATCCTCAGGATTTCGGAGTCCACAGCAACTGGGCGCATGGAAAATTATGTGGAGAGACTGTCGTGGACCTATTCGAGGCTACCTCCTTTTCCAAACAGCTGGTTGTGGTAAGAGCACACCGCACATTAACTGCCAGGCCGCCTCCTGGTACAACTCCCAGCCCATCATAGCCCAGCTTCTCAACTATGGGGACCGAGATACTGTATTGAGGCTGGCGCGTGAGAAGCGCAATCTCAGTCACGGAAGAAACTCCATTTCCATATACCCTGATTTCACCATGCCGGTACAGGAGGCCCGCAAGAAATTTGTACCGATCAAACGTAAGCTACAGCAGGCTAACATTCCCTATGCCATGATATACCCGGCACAGCTAGGCATCTCCCTCCGGGACAAGCAGCATGTGTAACAACCCTTAACAGGCCCAGGAGTTCTTGAAAAGCAAAACTCACCGCACAACTCCGTCCAAGGAAATTGACAACAGCCTTAGAGCGGCATCCCCGCTATCAGACATTGGCTAGACTAATGCTCTTTAGACCCCAGAGACACACGCGCTAAAGGCCTCACTGTGCCATCTTGAGTTAGCATCCAGACGAACAATAACTACTTGGAGGTATGACAATACACGAGCCTTGGTGTCTCTTCTCCCCTCCCATCGCTCTTGCTCTCCTCCTCTGATACCCTCTTGCTTTCGAGACATGGCAACCTCAACTGGCCCTTCTCGGCAGAAGAACGCACCTACCATCCAAATAAACTCATCTGATTGCTATCAAGGCAGAGAAAGACCTTGGAACTCATCCTACTCCCGGGCACCCTCGTTCACTCGAGGTGCACTGCCAGGAGCTCAGGCGAATACCCACTGACAATGTTATGAATTAAAATGCTATTTGTCTACTTTCTTTGTCTCTGCACTACAGCTCCCCCTCATTTTTCTCTCCTCATGTGCCCTTCCCGTCTTCCTGGCAACTCTCAAGCTCTCCGCTCTCTCTTACTGTTCTTTCTATCCCTCTCTAGATGTCCCACTCAGTACCCAATCAACGGAATACCTCACTGTCCCTTCTTAGCCGAAGTAATGTTAAGATGCTTTCGCACCTGTTGGGCAATATGGCGGTTATACATTTGTCAGTGGGATTGGGCCACTGGTGTGGGGGGGTTAAAGAAGTTACAGGTTGCACAGTGCCACATCATTACCTTCTTCCGCCTGTATGCACAACATTGCCATCACATACAAATCCCTATGACACAGGTCGACACATAATTGCCACTACCACTCAGACCACAGAGCAGAAGCCACCCCAACCCTACATAGGGCCTTCATTAACTTATTGACATGGAACTAGGGCGGGCTGCACGATCCCCGCTCGCGCAGACACATTCTCGGATACCTTGACAGAGACAACATTCAAATAGCAATGCTACAAGAGACACAGCTAAGCCCCACTGCGCAGGTATCGTTTGCCTAGAAATGGGCAGTCCACCGATGCTTCGCTTCATACTCCACTTATGCCCAAGGGACAGCTATACTGATCAAACCCAATGTCCAATATCGACCAGCTGGCACCATACAAGACCCTCAAGGAGGTTCTGCGTAGTGTGGGGACACATAGCCACACAATCTGTCACACTGGTGAACTGCTATGGACCCAATGTAGATGACGGTAATTTTTTCACCAAGCGGTGGGGGCTCATACTAGACGTTGGCTCCACACACTTAATATGGGGAGGCGACTTCAATACCTCACTAGACCCAAGCAAGGGCCGCTCACACAGCACTTCAAGCTCCTATGCCAAAGCAGCGAAGCAACTGATGGGAATCATGACAGAACACAGAATACTAGACGCGTGGAGGACTTTACACACCACACAACAGAAAGACACATTCTACTCCAGTGTTCACTCTAGTTGGTCCCACATCGACTATTGGTTAATGTCACGTGGACTGGGTACCTGGCTAATTAAAGCTGAACACCTTGCATGAACGTATTCGGACCATTCCCCGGTCCTGTTACAACTAAAACCCCTGGGAAACAACCCCCCTTCCCCGCCAGTCATGGAGACTCCAGGCCACCACTCTCCTTGACGACTGCTTTCGAACAGAACTAGGGCAGGAAATACGAGAGTTCTTCCCCAGAAATCTAGATTCAGTCCTGACCTTGGCATGCGTGTGGGAGGCCTTTAAGGAGACCATACAGGCATCTGCATCGCGAGGGGAGATCTTACGAGATATTCGGACAACGCTCAAAAAGTTAGAAACGGGTGTGGCTTTGGAGCCAAACATGGCGGACGCGTCTCCTTAGAGCTCCGCAAGTCCGCTCCTTCTCAGGGCCAGTATCCTGCATAATCCTTGACCCCAGCTGCTGCTACCGTGGGTCACTCACCGCGGAGCACGCCGTGACCCTGGTGCCGGAGTTTGGTGGCGGTGGAGGGCTGGGATAGCCCTGACCAGCGCTCAATCGGCGGCGGCCACACACCAGGCCGAGAGCTGTGAGGGCCGTACCGCGACTGCCATTGGCCATAACCGCTGGAGAGACTGCTGCTGCGGCAGCGGCCCTGTATCGTGCGGCCCCTGGGGAGTGTGAGACGCCGACCAGATCCTGTGGAGTGGCTGTTGATGTGTGGACTGGGCGGACGGCCTGCATCGCCGCCGTGGCGCCATCGTGGTGGCCCATCCCCCGCCTTCCTGAGCATCAGCGCCTGCGGGGAAAATGTTCCGGGCCTAGTGGGGCTCCAGACGGGGCCCGGAGCTCGGACGCCGCCGCATTGCCTGGACTGCCCCGAATACCACCTGGGACCGATCGTCCTGCCCTGGGGCTGTGGATTCCGCTACTGCGGGAGCGACTACGCGGGGGTGCGCCAGGAGACCTGGATCAGCGGCAATCACTGTCTGTGCCCGGCCTGGGTCAACTGCGCTGAGGCAACCGCCTCCCTGCTGAGGTGTTGGCGCCGCCTGTGGCACTGGAGCCTGGCCGGTGAGTGGTCCGACCTGCGACTGGCTTCTGCTGTGTGGCGCCCCGTTGCTGCCCCCCACGCCCGCTTCCCAGGTGAGAGGGGTGCGACGAGGGGCCTGTGGACCCGGGGCTGCCCAGCTGGCGGCGTGCGTGTGTGGCCGGACTGAATCATCTGCGGTCGCCCCTCTACTCAGGGTGGGAGCCTCTCTGCGGCGCCTGTGCTGCTCTGGAGGTGGGCCCTTCCCGGATCACCTGGGATATCGGATAGCTTGTCCCGTGCACTCACCGGGGGCTTCTGTGAGTGTGAATGCTGGAGACACCAGGGCGGTACCCTGAGATTGGGCCCGGGGTGGTGTGACTCTCACCGCTGATAGCCGCCCGCCATTTTCCAGCTGCCTCCCCCTTCATCCTTACCCTCTGTGAGGGCTGGCCCGGTGCGGGCCCCTTCAGTCTGCTCCTCCAGCCGCCATGGGCAAAGACAGGCATGGTGTGGCGGCTCCCAAACAGAACACCATGGACCACTACACCACCGCCCCCGCGGGGAAGGACGTTGCGGAGGGCCTGTCCTCCAACACAGCGACGCTGCTGGCGGCGATTAATCAGTCGCGGACCGCTCTCGAGGCCCAGATCGGGGCCGTTGGCTCCGAGGTGTCGTTTCTCCGCCAGGATCTGTGGTAGGCGGTAGACCGAATCACTGAAGCGGAGACAAGGGTCTCCACTGTGGAAGACACTGTATCCACCCTTCAGAAGAAAGTGGACAAGGTTGCCATGGTATTCACAAATAGAAGGACAACTGGCTTTTATACATAAGGTCCAGCACAGTTGCCCAAATGCAATATGAAAATTAAAGTTGTGCTGTTCCTGAATGATCTAGAATTTAGCAGTATACAAGGGACACTAGGCTACAGTGTCAAAAGAGATGGGAATCCATTTCTTTGGAATGTAATGCCCTCACACACCCAGTTGGGTGTCATGCTTCATCATCGGGCTGCTCCTCGTCTGGCCGGCGCTGCAATGCCTGACGGGCTCCCGATGAGGGGCACTTTGGCGGAGATCTTTTTCCAAATAGCCGTTTGGTGCCGTGGGTGTGAGAGATTTAGTGAGTGTAGATGAATAAGTGGTGTGTGATGTTTATGTGAGTTAAAACAGGGTTGGGAGTACCAGCAAAAATAACTTTAATTGTGGGGTCTCCTACCCTGATTAAAATAAAGAAGAAAGGCGTAATGCTAAGTGAATGTCTTAGATGTGGCGCTCTTCCGTGTTGTTGGTCAACATGTTTCTTCGCAATTCTACAAGTCTAGAGGCGATTCGTCAGGACCTAAAGTTTAAAAACGATCGACACTAAGGTGGACCGGAAAACAAAAATAAATTAATGTTTGGGATTTAAGCCACCATGACTTACTCTGTCTAATGGCTGGTAGTTCTGGTTCTACCTATTATGGAGAGAAAATCACATATTAATGTATGATGTCAAACCAATGTCACAAGTATCAAACACTACTGTCCTATTCCCTGTGTGTCTAAATCACAGCACACAGTGGTGAGGTGTTACATGCATCTAAACACCAGGTGCCAAATATTGAAGTGGTCACATTATTGCTCATGTGTGTAGTGACCACATCCGTGTATTAAAAACCAAAAACTGCAGAAAGAGCACAAGACTCACCCTAATTGGGATATACTACTGCTTCATCAAACCCCGGCAGGTCAAGATATGAGGAACTTCCCCATTTACTACAGGGGTATGCAGATAAAAAGGAACAGTTAAAAGCTGCCAACTTGCGAAGTTAATAGCGTTTTTATTGAATAAACTAAAGGATTGGATATGTGGGACTCCTTAGTACATATAGTGACATAATCCTACATCACGCTATCTGCACAACATTCAGGGGTAGTTCATTAACATTGCCCACATCATTAAAAAGTAATCCCAGCTATGGTGGAACAATACAGGCTTTATATTTGTTACTGAAGTTGGGATAAAGAAACAAAAAAAGGGTAAAGGAGGTTGGGAAAGTGCATTTACATAGTTGAACATTTTAAACTGGCTGGGAAACCCTTTAACAGGGGTTGGGAGTGCGTAACATTTAGCAGACCATAAAGGTTAATATAGTACTCACGTTTGCGTAGTACGCAATGTGTCCAAGGACCTACCCACTGCTGCCGGGACCGGGAGGTGAGGTGTAGTGAAAAGGCCCGGTTTAAATACCCACTGCTCCTCCTCGTTAACTCCTGATTGCTACCAGCTGTTGCTGGACCGCTCGCGTGAGTGAGGACAGTCATTGTGTTGTTCTCTATACTGCGGGCACCATCTTGGAGTGGATACCCTGACTAGAGCTGCCAGTCAGTTTATACATTTGAAGGCTATGGAAACAACTCCGATCAGGTTCTGGGTTTTGGAGGTTGTGGGATTAATAAAGCACTCGACCGCCCGGGCATCCATCTTATTTAAAATAGAAGGTATATACATGGTAAGCGGACATTAGGCTACTAAAGATATATATTGCTCTGTCCCGCTCTGTGTGAAATGCAGATAGGAGAGTAACCTAATGAAATTTGTACTTGTAAAGCGCACCCATACCCCCAAAGGGGTGTCCAGGCGCTGTACGCATACCGCTGTGGAACCCTTCCTGGCTTTTCCCTGTGAAATGTCCACTCCTGGGCACCCCCAGGGTGAAGCCAGGCATCACAGCGCTGTTGGGGCCGTTGTGGAGATTAAGCAAGCTATTGCCCAGAGTTGCAGAGTGGGACCCATGATTAGAATAGGCACCGAGGCGAGAATTATCAGGTCCGAGGAAATTGAGCCCAAGACCCGCCGAGGCGGGAATTGAACCCTGGTCCCGGGCCAGATCTCTGCATCAGGGTCTGCCGCTCTAACCATTGAGCCACACTTCACATAAGTTATGTGTCGAGTTTAAGAGTAATCTTAGTTGGCAATCATTGTGAGATTCGCGCGTCCTCCATTCATGGTAAAGAGAAGCAAAGGAGGATGGGGGCCATTTTGTAATCTTTGGGAAACTTGGGGGGCATTTTGGAATGGAGTAGAAGTCACCATAAGGCTTCATTATCATCTCTAGCAAAGTATCCCCAATATGTAATATCACATCAATGTGAATCTTAGTGTACTGGGACACGGTGTCCCAGTACACTAAGATTCACATAAACACAAACATCACACACCACTTATTCATCTACACTCACTAAATCTCTCACACCCACGGCACCAAACGGCTATTTGGAAAAAGATCTCCGCCAAAGTGCCCCTCATTGGGAGCCCGTCAGGCATTGCAGCGCCGGCCAGAAGAGGAGCAGCCCGATGATGAAGCATGACACCCAACTGGGTGTGTGAGGGCATTACATTCCAAAGAAATGGATTCCCATCTCTTTTGACACTGTAGCCTACTGTCCCTTGTATACTGCTAAATTCTAGATCATTCAGGAACAGCACAACTTTAATTTTCATAAAGCTTGCCATGGTCTCACGGGAGCTGGTGTCGCGGGTCGAAGACGCTGAGGGTAGGGCCCGCCGCAACAATATCCGCCTGGTGGGTTTTCCGGAGGGCTGCGAGGGGACGTCGATGGATAACTTCCTTTCGGGTTGGCTTAAGGCGCTGCTGCCACCCGAGACCATGTCTTCATGCTTTGTGATCGAGAGGGCCCACCGCGCTCTGACCAAGAAGCCGCCGCCTGGGGAGCATCCGAGGCCAGTGATCGCCCGGCTCCTCAACTATGCTGATCTGGATGCCATCCTTCGGTATGCCCGGCTCCATAAAGACAAAATGACCTTTGAATCTCATCCCATCATGGTCTTCCCTGACTATACCAGGCTGGTCCAGCAGCAGCGCCAGTCCTTCGTGGCGGCCAAGCGACGGCTGCAAGAGTTGAACTTATCCTACGCGCTGCTGTTCCCCGCCCGGATGAAGGTGATCTACAATGCCAAGACATTCTTCTTTGACACCCCGGAGGAAGTCTTCGCGTGGACTGATGAGAAACGTAACCTCAAGCCTCACTCGCCGCTCCCTATGGACTCGGACTCCTCCCAGGGCTCACACCGGAGCAGTCGGCAAGATAGAGACACGGCTACGAGGCGCCATAGATCCCGCTCCAATTGGCGAGCCCAGTGCCAGTCGGGCACTGAGGACTGAGGTAGCTTTGGGCATATAGACATATCTTATCCTGTTCTTCTTCCATGGATGGGCGAAGTCGCTGGCGGTGGCTCAATGTTGGGTCGCTCCAGATCCTGTGGGTTGGGGTCTCTATCACCAGCCCTGGAAGGTGTTGGACATAGTACGGCCTGAACGTTTAGGGTAATGTTGGGTGATGTTGGGTGGGGGGGATCCATTGGAGGACCCGCTTGGGTCATCATGTTTGGGGCCTGGGACGGGATTCCACCGCGACAGATACTCTTTGTTCCTGGAAGTATGGTGGTGAGGGGGAGGGGGGGTCTTGTGGGGCCGTTTGTTGTTAGTTCTATGTTTTACGCACCATGCACACAATTCCACGCTCCGTCACTCTCACATCGTTTGCCACTATACATTTTGAGGACTAGGAATGGCCCACACCGCAGGTAATTCTCCGTTGGGGGAACTTAACATTCTTGTCTGGAATGTGCGGGGTTTGCTGAACAAGGTCAAGCGGGGGCGGTGCTTCATTTAGCGAAGCGCTACTCGGCGGACATCCTACTATTACAGGAGACGCATCTTCTGGGCACTAAAGCCCCCTGCCTCTCCCGCTATGGGTTCGCCACGGTGTACCACTCCGGCTTTACGAGGGGTGCGCGTGGCACAGCAGTTCTTATCCACGGCAGAGTGCCACTTCATGTTACACAGCACTGGTCAGATCCGGGTGGCCGCTTCACGGTTATCTCTGGCACCATAGCCGGTGAACAGATCACAATTGGGAGTGTCTACGCCCCTCCACCGTTAGGCCAGACATTCATAGACAAACTAACACAGCTATGGGGAGTTCTCCCGGGCGGCCTGACGATACTGGGTGGTGACTGGAATGACATCATGGATCCCCTTGATAGGTGGCGGGCTAGGCCGCCAGATGTACCCCCTTCTCGATCCAAACTGAACATACTGGCCCATACACTGGGCTGGGCAGACTCGTAGCGGGCCTTTCACCCTTCGGAAGCCGGGTTCACATATGCATCGTCAGTCCACCCCACTCTTTCACGCCTGGACTATCTGTTCCTCCCACACAGCTATATACATAGAGTGACACACACATCCATTATGCCCCGGGATCTCTCCGATCATTCGCTGGTCCAACTCAAGCTGCGCCTGCAGACCCGTCGAGCCCCCTACCGGTGGCGCATGTCTCCATGGCTGCTCCGTGGCGCGGAGTATCAGGAGATGCTGCATCGGGCAATTGCCGGCTATCTTAGCTTTAATGTCGGAACTTCCCCATCCCCGGTCACCCTCTGGGAGGCTTTCAAGCCCACGATTAGAGGTGCGGACATAAGTTATCGCTCGGGGGAGAAGCAGCGGCGATTGGCGCAGGTGCGGGAACTGGAGGATCGGCAGGTCCAACTGCAATCTGAAATTGAGGAGAGTTCGGACTCCAGCGCCCGTCGGAATCTGCTGCATGTTCAGCAGCAGCTCCATCAGCTGCATACAGATAGCGCTAAAGAGGCCTGGTTGGCAACTCAATATAGGATTTATCAATGGGGCGACAAGTCCAGTCAGATACTCCACAGGCTCTGCCAGGCCAGAACGTCCCCGACGCAGGTTCCCCTTTTGAGGTCCCCGGACGGCGACATGTGCGCCTCCCCCGAGGCCGTGGTTCAGGCCTTTGCCAAGTTCTATGAGGCACTATATGAGGAGCGTGAGGTAATTGCCGAATCCCTTATAGATGACTTCTTCACGGATATCCCTCCTCGCCGCCTTTCTGATGAGCAACGCGACGCCCTGGACAAACCCATTTCCCTAGACGAACTACGGACGGTGTTATCCAATACCCACCCGGGATGTGCACCGGGCCCGAACGGGTTCCCGTGCGACTGCCTGCCCTCTCATATGGGGACTCTCGGACCTCATCTGCTTGAGGCGCTGCATGAGGCCTCTGAGCAGTGCATTTTGCCTCCAGATTGGCGACACGCCGAAATTGTAGTCTTCCTCAAGCCTGGCCGCCCTCCTGAAGATCCGGGTTCGTATCGCCCCATCTCCTTGCTGAATTTTGAGCCTAAATTGTTGGGGAAGGTCCTGGCCGACCACCTCCGCACATGCATTCAGGATCTGGTACATCCAGATCAGTCTGGTTTCATGCCACAACGCTCCACCAGACACAACATCAGACGGGCCCACAACACCGTGGCGGAGGCTCATCGTCTGGGTCGCCCCGTGGAAGTCCTGTTGGCGGACATAGATAAGGCGTTTGACTCGCTGAGCTGGACCTACCTTTTTAAGCCCTTAGAAGCTGTCAACCTGAGACCTCGCTTTAGGGCCTATGTGAAACTGTTCTATACAGATCTCACCGCCTCAGTTCGTGCGGCCGGTTGCTGCTCGGCTCCCTTCCCTATTCACAGGGGCACAAGACAGGGGTGCCCTCTTTCCCCTCTCTTATTCGCCTTAGCGATCGAGCCATTAGCCGCATGGGTGCGCCTGGACTCTGTCTTTCGTGGACTGTACTGGTCGCCGGAGTGCTCGGACAGGATCGCACTATATGCTGATGACGCCCTGTTCTTCATATCAGACCCATGGGCCTCCGGGCCCCGTGTGCTCCAAATCCTGAGGATTTTCGGGGAGACTTCCGGGCTATGCGCTAACCCGTCCAAATCTATCCTGTTCCCCATCTGCGGCGAGCAGAGGAGTCAGACTTGGGCCTCGCAACTGATCATTGCAGACGCGGGCTTTAAGTACCTCGGGGTATACATCACACGGTGTCCTAACGAAGCTTGGTCGCGCAATATAGCTCCACTACTTCCCGCCGTCCGGGACGAAATGACGATTTGGTCCCACTTACCCCTTTCGCTATACGGCAGGTCCGCCATCTTCAAAATGGTGTCTCTGCCAAGCTTTATCGGCTGCAGAATTATCCGTATCCCATCCCCCCGCGTGGTTTCCCCAAATGAATGCACTCCTGAATAGGTTCCTCTGGCAGGGGGGTGCGGTCCGGGTGGCGATTGCAACGTGTATCCAGTCTACGTACTGCGGTGGTATTGCGGCAGCCGACGTTCGGGCGTATTACTGGGCTTCGCACCGCCTGGTGATCAATGAATGGTGGTATGGCTCTCAGGCAGACCCGGCCTATGCTGTGGAAAGGCTCTTCATGGCGGATACTCCGCTGCTCCATCTCTTGTACAGTTGCTCGCCCTTGGAAGCTTTTCCCCCGGCCTGCCGGACAGTTATTCAGATATGGAGGCGGGTGGTCCGGTCTATGGGTTGGTGGGGTATGTTGACCAGCACTACTCCCCTCTGGCAGGGATCACACCTCCGGCCTGTCTCGACATTAGTAGGGTTTCGTAGGTGGGACGATATTGGGATATCCACTCTCGGAGACATTATGCAGGGGTCCACGCTTAAGTCCTTCCAGAGGCTGCAGGCGGATTTCAACCTCCACAAATCACAGTTCCATCGGTACCTACAGCTCCGTCACGCACTGTCCCCCCTGTTACGGCATCTCAAGTCCATACCCGAGTTTCACCCGTTGGAGGGTCGGTTGTTGATGGGAGATCTAGGGGCTCACAAAATCCGGCAAATTTATCAAACCCTCACTACACACACAAAAACCACTATACATCGGACCCGGGCGGCGAGGGAGGGAGACTTGCCCGCCCTGACGGACGACGATTGGGCCGAGGCGCTGGCTAGCCCCAGGTACTCCGTTGTTTCCACTAGATACAGGCTGATCCAATTTAAATATCTCCACAGAATATATTACACACGCCTCTGGAAGATGGGGGCTATTCAGTCCCCCACATGTCTCCGCTGTGGCTCAGACGAGGGGTCGTTCCTTCATACGGTGTGGAGTTGCGGGGCACTACAGCACTTCTGGTCAGGCGTTTTGTCTTGCTTGGGGCGGGTACTGGCATGGGACATTCCGGCAGACCCTAGATTGACACTCCTACACAGCACAGAAGATATTGGGGGGAACAGATATAAAAGACACCTTCTGTTCTTGGGCCTCACATTGGCTAAGCGAGACATTGCGCAGCACTGGAAGGCTACGTCCCCACCCTGCATCGCAAATTGGAAAACGGCCATGGACCGGTGCATGTCAGCGGAGAGTGCGGTGTTTCAGGCAAGGGGCTGTCCGCAGAAACATGGGAAGATCTGGGCTAGGTGGGCCAAATACAGAGGTATCGACTTGTCCTTAATAATGCGGCCAGTAAACCGAGACCCTATCGAATGGCTAGTGGTGAATGACTTGCCAGTTTAATGTGATAGAGTTTCACAGATGTAGACGGAAACTCATTCGATGTGTTTATATCATGTTTTTTATGGTATGTATGGTGCGTTGTTGGGGGAGGGGGGTGGGGTGTTTTTTCTTTCTGGTCTGATGTTCCGCAGACCTCGAGGGTGGGAAATTTTCAGTACCTGGAGTTCCTACAATATGCCTTTCAAATGTACGTTGTTTACCGGGCTTGGCCCATCTGGTACTATGGAAAATCAATAAAATCTGTTGTTAAAAAAAAAAAGTTAGAAACAGACATTAAAGCAATAGAAACCCAAAGTGCGGGCATCCCAAAAAGACAGAAACAGGCCCAAATTTGGGAATTGACCACAGAATACCAGGCCACGGCAGAGAGGAAATACCTATTCTGAACCAAATATCAGCGAGCTCGAAGGTTTCGGGAGGGGGAGAGACCATGGAGGGCATTGGAGGAGGTGGTGCGCCCCCCAGGTTTTCTAATTACATTCTTGAGATAGAGGATGCTGGTGGCTCCTTATGCAGAGACACTGGAGACATCCTTAGTGTCTTCTCAGCTTTCTACTACTCCCTCTACTCCACATGTAGGACCGGACACATAGACATGACTGGATACTTCAACGACATAGCCCTTGGATGGATTAGTGATGCACATAGAGAGTTCCTCTCAGCAGATATTGAGGAAGAGGAAATCCGTGTGGCAAAAATGCAACTGAGCTCTGGCAAGGCTCCGGGGCCGGACGGCCTACCAGCCGACTTCTATAAATGCTACGCGGACACCTTAGTCCCTATCCTTAAAACAGCATACGAGGAAGCCAGAAGCTCTGGAACCCTTTCCCTAACTATGCGAGAAGCATCCATCATTGCCACTCTCAAACCAGGAAAGACTGCCACCAAGTGTGAGGCTTATAGGACTCTATCCCTGATCAACTGTGACACCAAAATATTGGCTAAGGTATTGGCTAACAGAATTAGTTTATTAATGGAAGGCTTGGTTCTGCGGAATCAAGAAGGCTTTATATCGGGGTGCGTCATTACTCATAACTTACGCACATTATTCGCCCTGATCCAAGACATAGGCCAAGAGATAGCTGCGGTGGCAGTTTTTCTAGACGCCACCAAGGCCTTTGACACACTTGAATGGGATTATGTGTTTGCAGTCCTGTGGAGAATGGGGCTCCCCTCTTAGTTTCTATCCAGGATCGCACTGCTCTACAGCGAACCACGAGCCACTGTACAGATCAATGGCAGCAAGTCAAAATCATTCCCAATCTCGGGAGGCACCAGGCAGCACCAGGCACCTGTCACCCCTCCTGTTTGCGCTAGAGATTGAGCCCCTGGCAGCTAAACTGTGACAGGACCACAGAGAATGTGCGTTGCGATACCCCACATGGCACCTTCTTGTGTCACTCTATGCCGATGATATAATGCTTTATCTCCGAGACCCACAGATCAGTTTGAGTCCTATACTCAGGGAATTCATACGCTTTGGAGAATTGTCTGGGATTAACATAAACTGGAGCAATTTCAGATATTCCCTCTCTCTCCCAACAGTCCACAATTTGCACTAGACTATCCACTAACTTGGTGCGACTCAGGCATAAAATACCTAGGAGTAACAGTGTCTAGGGACAGGGAGGAAACGCTGAGAGAAAATTATGGGACAACCATTACCTCAATCTCGGCCTCAATCTCCCGTTGGATATCACTACCCTTATCATTAGCAGGCCGTATCTCTTATCAAAATGGTAGTTTTGCCCAAGCTGCTCTACCTCTTTCTCAATATACCATATCCCCGGGCAACCATTTTTTAAAACGCTTCAAACTCATTTAATGAGGCTGACATGGCTAGTCAAACAACCAAGAGTGAGCTGGACCACACTTGCTCTGCCTTTTTTGCGAGGGAGGTTTGAAGATCAGGATATGGAGCTATATTAATTATGTGCGCAAGCCCACTATGCGACTTATTGGATTAGCCCGCCCCCCTACATGCCCCATCTAGCCATTGAGCAAGGATATATGGACCCACTATCTCTTACCTCCTTCTTGGGGGCTAGAGTCCCGGGCGAGGACACCGCCTTCTCTACTGTGTCCTGCACCAACCTAGCATGGAGACGCTTAGCTAGAAGGATGCACAAACCCCTATTATATTCTCCCTTACTGCCTCTACCTTTCCATCATATGATCCCGGTAACTCACGAGGCCACCTGCCGCAACATGCTGCACAGAAGGGAAATTGATGGGGTCAATGATTGGGTAAAAAGCAATGATAAAAGTATTCAGATAGGTAAGGCGGTTACTAAAAGGAGTAGGTATTTTATTTTATATGGAGGGGGTTAAATGCTTAGCATGGAACGTTGCAGGGCTAAATAGCAGGATAAAGAGACGACTGGTGGCAGAAGAGCTAAAAATGTATAATCCTAGTGTGGTTATGTTAACAGAGACACATCTTTCGTATAAAGACCGGGGATTGTTAAAACAGTTAGGGTTTGAGGTTATAGTATGCTCTACTCAAAGTGTTTCTATACGTGGAGTTGCAATATTAAAAAACAAACGGCTTAGGGCAACAGTTTGTAAGACAACATCGGATAAGGGAGGTCGTTGGGCTATTTCACAGCTTATATTAAAAGAGAGGAAATATGTGTTCTGCGTAGTGTATGGCCCTAATAATGATGATCCTACGGTGGTGGATAACATAAATATGGAACTTTTGAATTGGGAGGGGGATCGGGTGGTGATGGGTGATTTTAACTGTATCATGGATTATGGGATTGATACTACAAGGAGGGGGGCATTTCAGAGGATGCGGAAAACACGTAGGGCAATCTGGGAATTGGGTCGACTACAGGCTATTAGTGATGCCTGGAGAGTATTGCACCCAAGTTTACCAGGGTATACCTATTTTTCTGCCCCACATAAATCTTACTCAAGAATAGATATGGCTTGGGTGTCTGCACAAATATTATGGTCTACAGAAATAGATATATGCCCGAAAGTAACATCAGACCATAATCCTATTCTTCTTACTTTTAAAGTTAATACAGAGAATAGGCCACCAAGATCTTTTTCATTCCCTAGGTATCTTTTTTCAGATGCGGATTATGTAGCTAGTACCCGTGAGCAAATCAAAAGCTTTTTTGAAGAGAATACGGGGTCTGCTACTCCCATTGTGGTGTGGGATACATTTAAAGCCGTTATTAGGGGGCACACCCAACAGTATATCTGGCATCAAAATAAAATTAATAGAGGGACATTGAAGGAGACAACCTCTGCAATACGTAGGGCAGAAGATTTACATGCGGAGGCAGTTCTGAAGGGGGCGGGTGAGTCAGAACAATTGGGGTTTGAGGTAATTAATCTTAGATTAGGTCTGAAGAAAACACTTAAAGAGAAGAGCATGGTCAAATTTAATAAATATCGGCAGATACAGTATGAGTACGGGGAAACAATTGGGGAAATTCTGGCCTATAAAGTAGCTGATGACAGAGCTAAAGCCCATATTACAACCATTAGAGGGCCTGCAGGTAGACTGTATGAACATCCTCAGCAGATTTTAGAGCAATTTGTGAGGTATTATCAAGCATTATATACTTCTACAATAAAGCCAAGGCAGGCAGATATTCTTGATTATATTCAGGGATGTTTCCTGCCAAGTATAGGGGAGAAGATCGCCGAGTCCCTGGATGTAGAGATACTGTGGGAGGAGATTGAAATGGCAATTGGGGCTCTACCATCGGGCAAGGCTGCGGGGGAAGATTCTGTTCCCCTAGAATTTTATAAAATCTTCAAAGATGAACTGAGGCTGCCTTTTAGTCAGATGATAGGGTCTATCAGTGTTAATGGGCAAGTGCCTGATTCCTGGAATATGACAAAAATTGTCTTTTTCTTAAAAAAAGATAAACCAGCAGAGGAATGTGGGTCATATAGACCGATTTCGCTCATTAACACTGATGCAAAAATCTTTGCAAAAATACTGTCTAACCGGCTTGCTCCGGTGATGCCTAGTCTGGTTTCTTTCCAACAACATGGGTTTATTCAAAATATAGATACAACTACTCATGTAAATACGGCAGTGACAGCGTTCGATGTGGCCAATACTACATCAACCCCACTCGGTATGATTCTATTAGATGCTGAGAAAGCGTTCGACCGAGTGGGGTGGGAGTTTCTTTGGGCTGTAATCGATGCTTTCGGGATCGGAAGTCGCTTCAAGAAATGGGTACAAGCCCTATATGATAAGCCCAGTGCTAAATTAGCATATTCAGGTTTATTATCATCTGTTTTCCCGGTGTCTTGTGGCACGCGCCAGGGGTGCCCTCTCTCACCCCTATTATTTGCTCTATATATAGAGCCATTCATCTGTGCTTTACAAAATAATCCCCGAATAAGTGCTTATAGCAATGGAACAATTTCTTTAAAGGTCACCGCTTATGCGGATGACTTGGCAGTATTTTCCACAGACCCAGGGCGAGCATTAGGGGAAATAACAGCGGTGGCTGCCGGGTTCGGACAGATATCAGGGTATAAATTAAATATTAATAAGACCCAAATATTAATTAATCATAAACCGCTAGATGTTATACAGGGGGTATGTCCAGTCGTCACTTATCTGGGGGTGCGGATATCAGCACAAATAGAGAAAATTATCTTTCTTAATTATGAGGAGCTGCTGAAGGATACAATTAAATCATTTAAAAATTGGCACAAGCTACCAATAGGCATTATAGGTCGTATTAATATAATTAACATGAAAGTCCTGCCTAAGTTTTTATATCTTTTTCGATCTATCCCACTACGGGTTTCCAACTCCTTTTTTAAACGATTAGAAGGGGCTATTGGTGGCTTTATATGGGGATACAAGAAATCTAGGCGAGCAAGAGAAAGATTAAAACTACCATTTGGTCAAGGAGGCTTGGAGCTACCGGATTTTAAGATGTATTTCTGGTCAGCTTTCTTCGGCCGCTTCCGTAGTCTGATTAATCCTGCGGGTATTCTATTTTTTCATAAATTTATGTTGGGGGAAGAAAGCAAGATGTTTCTGTATTGAATAATGGACCCTAATTTTAAAAAGGTTAAATTCAAGACCGCTCGGGACAGCATCTATATCTGGCGGGCGATCTTGCATAAAGGCAATATATCTCCATATCATGATAAATTCCCTCTGTATTCTAACCCTGCCTTACCTAGTATATTTCACGATGGGGTGGGGAAAAATTGGTTCAGATTGGGAGTAGGACGCTTGGGTGATCTTTTCGATTATAATGGTATTATTGCTTCCGAGAGATTACAACTCATATATAAATTACCAAATTATATGCTGTTAAAATATTATCAGATTCGAGACTACTTCCTAAAGCACCTGAAGTTGACTAATATAACTGGGTCTGAAGCTTGGGACTTCATATATGATGAAGTAAGGGAATCTATGATTAGCAAGGTTTATAAATGGCTGAGTAGCAACAGAGCAGATGATTGTGGAAGATTGGCCAATCAATGGAGTAAAATATTGGAGATTACTGTAGGGGCTAGCACTATAACACAAGCATTGGGCACTATAAAAGAGGTGGTGCATTCTACTAATTTGAGATTGCATCAACATCGGACGATCTGTCTTCTCTATTACACACCTGAGAGGATAGCCAAGTGGGCGGCTAACAATATAATTACAGATAGGATGAAGTGCCCAAGATGTGATATATATAAGGCAGATATCAAACATATGTTTGTAACGTGCTTAGAGCTAAAAACATTTTGGCAGGATGTTCAGAATATCATCCATCAGAAATTGGGGTTAGATATACCCCTGACAGTAGGGGAAATTATGCTGGGCTGCAGTAATGTTGGATCTAAAAGCAGCGGTTTATTAACTATTTTGCTAGTCTCGGCAAGGCTGATCATTGCTCGAGAATGGATATCGCCAAAGCCTCCAAACGTGATGGATTGGTGGCTTCTAGTCCGACAGACATATGATATGGAACAGGCATTGGCCAAGTCAAGAGGCATACGTTCAGTCGCTAAATGTAATAAAATATGGGGGTCTTGGCTTTAGATAATCTCCTGGAAATTCTAGGATACTTAACGTGGTGTAAATAAGTGGGTGAGGTCCTAGAATGTATTTGGGTATTTATTTTTTATGTGCTCCTTGCTTAATTACCTTATCTGTGATATTATGCCTTGATATTGGCGGTATGCGGCATTGATACTGTTTTGATGTATTTGATTGTACTATGCATTACCTAATCATTGACAAATAAAAATAAAAAAAAAATTAAAAAAGAAGGGAAATTGATGCATGGGGGGACCTATATCAAGGGAGTAGTCAAAGATTGAAACACACTACTGAATGACGTACCTACAACACCACTGAAAATCTTTTTATATATCAGAATTAGACAGGACGTCAAGACCCCCACGCCAACTTTTCCCCATGAGCCCCCCTTTCTAGATACACTACATGGCTTCCTGCAGGCGCCTGCACCAGCACACACGGTTTTTAGACTCTATCGCACTTCCCTCACAGAGCATCCGAACCCAAAGACAGTCTCGAGGACTGGACACAGCACTGACTGATGAGCAATGGCTCTACTGCTGCAAACAAACAGGTATAATAACTGCCAGTAGCCGATTGCGCATTATACATAATTTCTGCACAGAGTGTACTATACACCAGCAAGGCTTTACAAATACAAGCTATGACCAGACAACCGCTGTGACAGATGTGGACAGGAGGGAACAGACATTCTGCACCTAGCCTGGCAATGCGAACAAATACATCGATATTGGTTGGAGGTGGAGGCCGCACTATCCCAGATGGTAGGAACCCCCATTCACCTTACTCCGATCATAGCACTCTTAGGCTACACAGCAGAACTCCTAGTCACAAACAGGAAATCCATTTCACTGGGACTTCTGACGAAACGCAGAGTGGCGTGCCAATGGAGCGGGGATAGGCCACTAAATTTAAAGATTGGCTGACCGATCTAACACAGTGTAGGGAACAACTGACGACATATGCAGAGCTTCTGCCACTGACCTCCCGACCAGTAGCGGCCCGTGGTGGGAGTGCTGCCGGGCGGTGACGCGGGGCGGGGTGGGCGGTAGTAAACTACGGAATACGGCCGCACAGAGGTAAGTAAACAAACAAATAAATAAAACGAATTTCGTTGCGCGCGCTGCATCGCCAAATGCGATGCAGCATGCGCAAAGAAATTCGTTTTATTTATTTGTTTGTTTACTTACCTCTGTGCGGCCGTATTCCGTAGTTTACTACCCCCCACCCTGCCCCTCCCCGCGCCACCGCCCGGCAGCACTCCCACCACGGGCCGCTACTGCTCCCGACCACGAGATATCTGGGACCCCTACTGACATACCTGAGAGAAGCTGCATGCTGAAGTCTACAACAGCTGATATATAGAGAGACGGGGTGTCGGAGTGCATGTTGGGGGGAGCCCACTGCCGTGCGGAGATGGCGGTAGTCCCATACTCATAGGAGGGGGAGACTAGCTAGATCTTATGCACACATGCGTGCAGCACACAACCACCCTGCAGAACCCTGCTGCACATTTCAATGGTCTGATATGGGGATTTTGAGGGAAACGATGATTGCTTCTTAATTGTTCATTTAGAAGCTGGGATTGTTATTGACTACGGACGTAAAGCATCATGATATAAAATGTTAATGCACTACTGCACCTAATGGGTTAAAAATCAATAAAGAAATAAAAACAATAAAATTGAGAAGGGTATTGTACGAAATGTAGCCACTTCCTATGCCCGCACAATAGAAAGAAATTAATGTTTGGGAGCGTGCAGATCATGTTAGGCAAAGGGGAAAAAATTAGGGAAAGGTCCAAAAGACAGTGCATAACTGTTCTGATGCTAGATGGGATGCAGAACAACAACGATGGAGAACTAACATAATAGAGGGAACTACATTACACCCTGCATTGATGAGTGCAGAACCTGAGAAAAAGAAAAAGACAGGAAACCTGGAGAGTGTACAGGCGAAGATAGTGATTCTAGCGACGATTTCATAAATATGTTATCAAAATGTCCACCTCCATAGAATGTGGCCCAACCTGAAGAAATGAATGGTGCAGTTATCGGTGGAAACTCTGGAATAGACACTGCACCAGTAAATACAGGAGAAAATACGAGTCTGAATCTGATGGGAGGGAGTTCAAGGATCAGTGCCCCTGATAACTCTACTATTATCAGTTCCCTGGATGCCCTCACTGTTCCAGTCACTATTGGTCCCGTAGTTCCTTTGTTTAAACCAGAGTCAGCAGGAAATATGATCCACACTTAGATAGTCCCTACTGGAGTAGATACATCAGCTGATGCTGCTGTGGTTCCAGGAATGAGAGGAACTCTTTTCGTTCCGACTCAGCTGAATTAACCTTGTGTTGGCAGTGCAACATCAACTGTGAATCAGACAGGATTCGCTCCTATAGGAGGGTCTACTCAAAATCACCAAATTCTGACAAGCCTATTGGGATTCACTTCCAAATGTTAATCACAGTAGTCCCAGAGAAGGGACAGTGCCTAATAGTACAGAATGGTCTTAGTGCTAAAGAACTAGTTGATTGTATTACATTTTTCAATAGCTCCCCAAGAGAAAGTGAAGGTTCGGGATTAGGCAAACAAATAATTCAGACCCCGATGAGGGAAAATACAGTGGATGTGGTAGAACTGGATGGGATGATACAAGGAAACCTTGAACTTTCCCGATTAGATGCCTACAGAGAGAACAGACTTGTATTCATGTGCAAAGATGTTACCAAATCTGCAGAGCAGGCTCATGAAAGGCTGTCCAAATAAGCTCAGAAATACGAGGTTGATTTGAATAGGACCAAATCTCTGCAGAAGAGTTACTGTATATGCTTTGATGAAAATGCTATAACTAGCATGAGAACAACAGGAATGAAATTTCAGATTAAGGAATCAATTAGTAGTATCCGAAAGTGGAGTGAGCTAGATAAGGAAGACAGATGGGGGAGAGAGCAAAAGAAAACAAAGGGGGAGCCACCTCCGTCTTCAGCGGGTGGAGAGGCCGCTTCAACCTTTCCATTGAGGGAAATGCCTGGTGGAGGTTATGTCCATGTGCCTTGGAGTAGGAGTGATCTTGCGTCATTCACTAATGATTTCGCAAAATTTGAGAGAAAAGTAAGTAGAATGGTATACACAGGTTGAGTGATTTCACAGGTTCTTGTGGGTGGATTTGAATACCTTTGATATTGTGGTACCAAATGATTTGTGGGCAGAATGTAAAGTGGTAATAGAGTGGCCGGAGATGGCAGTTAGTGATAAAGAAGTATCAACAGGTAATGACCTTTTTGAAGGGGAAGATACCAGCTAAAGACATTGATTGGGTCAAAAGTGACAGGAACAACACAAGAGTCCAAATAGTCAGTGTATGCTTATTATTAGACATATTTGCAGGTGTTTAAACAACACAGTGGAATAGAGACTCTTGAAACTAGAAACATGGGAAATTGTGTGACTCGGTTTGTGACGGGATTGAGACCAGACATTAGCTTGATGATTCGGCACCATCTGATTTGTTGGCAGATTAAATCGGTTGATGAGATCTTTAGATATGCAAAATATTGTAGTGATGAATAGAAATGAAGCAGAAGTGATTGAAGGAGAAATTGATGGTCGCACAAGTGAGAGCAGCAGAAAGAGGAAGTCAGAGTCAACCTTTTGTAGGGAATGTTGGTTTTATGCAAGGAGTGTATCAGCAGGGAGCTCCTATGATGCAAGGTGAAAATGGGTTCCCGCAACAAGGTAGAGGTTGTGGTGCTCCAATTGATCCAAGTATTGGGATCGATGTGGAAACTTTGAAGAGTTCGAATCCTTGCCACTATAGCAATAAGTAAGGGCAAGATGCAAAAGAAAAGGGGCAGTGGACCTTAGCAACATGCTGCACTTCCCCTCCGTTTTAGATCGGGAAGCACACTCCGTTCATCGCATCACAGCACCAAATGCAGTGCTCGTTGTAGGGGCTGATAAGCCTCTTGTGTAATGCACACTGGGAACACGGGATCCACATACGTACCATCGCTGCTGTGCCGGGATGTCAACTAACTTATGGCTCCCAGTCCTTTTATCACTGGATTCTCTACCGTGGTTATTCTTCCATTTATTACACCGGGCGGACTCATATGCATCGCATGGAATTTGATTACATAACATATATTGCTTTTACCATATATATGCCCTGAAGAAGTACACTGTTGTTGGACGAAACGCGTTGGCTGGCTTTTGAAGTATATTTAAGAAGAATCAATAAACAAAGATTACTTATGGATTTATATAACTTTGTTTGGATAAATGTTTGTTCTTAGAAAAAGAACCCATTTATAATCACTGAATTGATTTTGAATTGTGGTGCACCTCTGGCTTTATGTTCAAAATAAGTAAGAGCATTGGAAGTGGGAATGTCGCCTTAATCCCAACAGAGTGGTGAATGAGAATCAGGTGCAGAATTCAGGGTTTACACAGTCACAGAATGTACCAAGACATCGAATGCAAAATTTTAATATGCCTCAAGCTCCAGTGATGCAAGTTCCACGAGCTCCGGTGCCACAGCAAAATGCAAATGGTCCCAGATTTAATTCAAATCAAGTCCCAAATTTAAATCAGAATTCCTTATAAAATCAAAATGCGTTTCAGCAATTCCCAATGTTTGATTTGCTTGAGGGCTACGGCTCTTATCTGTCACAATGACGGTGCATGAGGGGGGAGGAAGCCTGCGCACTTGCTGCAGTCTTAAAGGTAGACCAGAGTGGTCCATTTATGGAAGGTGAGGTGAATGGCCACCTGTTAGAAATGGGGGTCTCTAGTTGGCAAGGGCTTGCACCTTTGTCCAAGTAGGGACCCTTCTTCCTAGTCAGGATAAGGGAGTTACACACCTAAAATAACCCCTGCTCACCCCCTTGGTAGCTTGGCACGAGCAGTCAGGCATATCTTAGACGCAGTGTGTAAGGCATTTGCACAAAACTAACAGTAAGACAGTGTAAGCACTACAAAAGGAAACCACACCAGTCTAGAAAAATATCCAATATTTTATATACTTAAAACAAGACAAAAAAACGATAAAGAATCCACAATACAGTACTTGAAAAATAGATACTTTACAAGATGTCTCCTAAACTGCGGAAATACCTCAAAAACACAGTTCGTACGAGTCGGTAGTTCCGTCCAGGACTACCGCGATGCTGAAAACAACAGAGTCTAACAATTCCAGCCGACCGAGTTGATACGGGCCAGCGAAAGCGTGAACAGACTCGGTAACAGTACCTTTCTTGTTGCGGCTTACACGGGGGTGCGAGCCGGTCATGGCAACCGTCACGGTTGCGTTGCAAAATGAAAGCGGTGTCAGGGCGTGGTGTCCTTTCGATGCGGTGCAGGCAGCGGCTCGGTGACAATCGTCCAAGCAGCGTCGGGGAGACCAAGGCTCATGGTGCAGGGCGAGACTGTGCTCGATGCAGTGCTGGTAGGTTGCGGTGCAGGCGACAGAGCCGGTTTGCGGGAGCTGGCGTTGGTCGGCCGAGACGGCTGTGTGGGACGAGACGAGTGGTGCCCCCAACCACGATGCGGTCACGGGTGTCCAGTCAGCAGCAGCAACAGGGTCGGTGAGACCAGGATGGCGAAGCGAGGCGGTGTGGACTGCGGAGTCCACAGGTCACGGTGCAAGCAGCGGCTCGGTGGCGGCGGCGGTCGTCATCGGTGAGACCACGGTTGCGGTGCGAGATGCGGACGGTGCGGTCTGCGGTGCCGTCAGGACAGAGAGCCAGCGACGGAGTCAGTTGCAGTTCCCTCCTCTGTGGCAACTGAAACAACGGCTCCAGAAGCGGTACCCAGAGGTTGATGAGTCTTTGCAGACCCTGAGACTTCAGAACAGGAGGCCAGCTCGATTTCAGGCCCTTGGAGGTACTCAGCACAAGTAAAGAAAGTTCAGTCCAGTCCTTTCACTGCCCAAGGCAGATGCAGCAACTGCAGGCCAACCCAACAAGGCAACAACACAGCAAAGGGGCAGTACTCCTCCTGGCAGCTCTTCCAGCTCTTCTTCTTGGCAGGTTCCTTGATTCCCACGAGTTCTAAAGTTCAGGGGTTTGGGCCCCACTTTTTATAGTCAAAAATCCTTTGTCCTCTCAGGCAGAGAGTGTCCGTGCCCAGCCAGAACCAGTTCTGCCCTCTCTGGTGTAGCTTCCTGGCAGGAGATGGAGACGGCATTGTCAGAGGAAGACCAGGCCCATTCAGGTGAAAAGAAATCTCCTCCCCCTACTCTAAATGCAGCCCAGGTCTATTCAGCCCTTTCCTGACCCACCTAGACTCTCTGGAGCCACTGCTCCTCCCCAGCCCCTGTCATCCCAAAATCAGACAGTCAATCCACAAACCCAGCAGAGGCCTACCGGATGGCTGAGCAAAAAAAAACCTACTTTCTAAAAGTGGTATTTTCAAACACAGAATGTAATAATCACCTTCACTAAAAGATGCATCTTTAGATTCTGAGTTCAGGCATACTAAACTTTATTTCTCTACCTTGTTCCCAGGGCCAGTTATGTTTATAAGATGTTATAAACAAACTCCCATTCTGTCCTATGGGAACAGGTAGGCTTGCAATAGTGAAAAACTAAATTGGCAGTAATTCACTATCAGGACATGCCACACACACCAGGGCATGTCCTACCTTTCACATACACTGCACCCTGCCCACAGGGGTACCTTGGGCCTACCTTAGGGGTGACTGACATGTAAGAAAAAAGAAGGTTAGGGCCTGGCAAGTGGGTACACTTGCCAAGTCGACATGGCAGTCCCAGACTGCACACAGGCTCTGCAATGGCAGGCCAGAGTTACATTTACAGGCTGTTCGTGTGGGTGGCACGATCCAGTGCTGCAGCCTACTAACAGTATTTGATTTACAGGCCCTGGCACACTCAGTGCACTTTACCAGGGACTGACACGTAATTCAAATATGCCAATCATGGAAACACCAATCCATAACACAATTTACAACAGGAGCACTTGCACTTTAGCACTGATCAGCAGTGAGAAAGTGCGCAGAGACACTAAGCCAGCAAAAACAGAGTCAAAACCGGGAGGTCAGAAAGCAAAAACTCAGGGGAAACACGCCAAAAGATGCCATGTCTAACACCACCCCATATCATTCTTGATTGATACTGGTGCTACCCTCTCTACTGTTAGAACAGTGGAAGTTCCCAACCTACCCCGCTCAGGAAAAATAATCCAAGTAGTAGGAGTGACAAATAAGCAAATGTCAAACCCTGTAACAGAAGAAGTACCTGTTAAAATAGGGTCCTTTGAGGAGTACCACCAGTTTGTGGTGTGTGATTTGAGTCCTGTGAGCTTACTAGGAAGAGATTTATTGTGCAAGTTAAATTGCACTATTTATTGTACGCCAAAGGGAGTGGAATTTCAAACTCACGATGAAGATGTCACCTTTAAATTAGCGATTAAAGGGTCAACCACTGGATTGTACCCTTTGATATTTAAGAAGCAACTACTCTTGGCAATAATCTAACAAATCCCTATGTGCACTTTATTAATACAGTGCACATAGGGATTTGTTAGATTATTGCCAAGAGTAGTTGCCTTTTTTGAATACTGACTATAGCACCCTAACTCTTGGTCACAAGGGGTCGCTCTCGTGTTTTCACACTTTTGCACCCTTTGATGACAGGTAAGGTCTTACCTACCGACCTTAGGGATACAGTGAAGCCTGAGGTCTGGGATTTTTCAGGAAAAGATATTGGTCTCATTTAGGGAGTTGAGCCTGTTCGCATAAAAGTAAAACCCAAAAATCCCACTGTATAATCTGACCCCTGAAACAATTGCTGGGGTTACTCCAGTGATTGAGTCAATGATACAGTAAGGAGTTAACGGGGAGTCCATGAAATTCACCTATCATGGGCTTGCAGAATCCTAGCGATAAGTACAGCTTAGTGTAGGACCAGAGAAGGATTAACAGCATTGTGGTTCCCTGTTGACCTGTTGTACCGAATCCAGCTGTGATTCTGTTTCAAATTACATGTGAGGCTAAGTAGTTCACCATCATTGATTTGCGTCAGGCCTTCTTGTCTGTCCAATTGCATGAGGACAGCCAGTACCTCTTCGCTTTTCGGTTCCAGAACCGTGTTTTGGGATGGTATCAAGTCCCACAAGGGTATATGGAGAGCCCCTCAATTTTTATTCAGATCCTCAATAAGAATCTCGAGGCTCTGATCATGCCCTGTACCTATGTCTTAATTCAGTATATCAACGACCGGTTAGTTGCATCAGATACTCAAGAAGCTTGCAAATGAGACACCATTGCATTGCTGAACCACGTAGCTGAGAATGGACATAAAGTGTCCCTGAGTAAGTTTCAATATTGTCAGAAAGAAGTCCTGTATCTTGGACATCACATTGAGAAAGGAACGAGGAAGGTTTCACAAGAAAAAATCTCAGCGATTCTTAAAATGAATCTGCCAACCACCCAGAGAGGTCAGGATGTTTTTAGGAATGGTGGGCTACTGTCGCCAGTAGATACTCAACTTTTCCCTAGTGGCCAAGCCTTTACAGAGGCTGACACACAAGGATGTGTCTGATCCAATACCATGGGATAATGACTGCTTGATTGCCTTCTTAGAACTGAAAGTCTCTGTTGTGCCCCGGCCCTCGGAATGCCTGATTACAATAAAGCTTTTACTCTTTTCTGCAGTGACAGGGAAGGCTGCTCTATCTCAGTGCTTACTCAAATGCACGAAAATTCGAAACGACCTGTGGCTTATTTGTTTGCTACTCTTGATCCTGTGGTTGTAGGACTTCCTGGGTCTCTTAAAGCTGTGGCAGCAGTTGGTGACATTATAGAACGGTGTGAAAGTATTGTGATGGGTCATCCCCTAACTGTTCTTGTGCCCCACTCGGCTGAAATTCTATTGACACGTATCCTCACAAAGCACTTGACAAACAGTCACTTAACCAAGTACGAACAGATCCTACATGCGGCGGACAACGTCACCCTTAGGAGATGTGCTACTTTGAATCCTGCCACTTTGCTGCCTTTCCCAGAGAATAAAAATGATGAGAGGGAGGTTGAGCATTATTGTCTCGATGTCACTAAACTATGCACCAAGCCAAGATCACATATAAGGGATGAGACACTAGTAGACAATGATTACATATTGTTTGTGGATGGGTCATGTCTAAGAGACAATGAAGGAAACCTGAAAGCTGCATACGCCGTCTGCTCGGTCTCAGGGGTAGTTGAAGCCTCCTGGCTTTGATGGGTGTTCTCTGTACAAGTGTCTGAATTGATAGATCTTACTAGAGCATGCTATGTCTCTGAACAGCTGAGAGTGAATATATTTACAGATAGTCAGTATGGCTTTGGTGTTCTGCATGACTTTGGACAGTTATGGTCACAAAGAGGGTTTATGAACTTGTCTGGATTCACAATTCGCAATGGGGAGCATGTCATGTGACTACTTGAAGTCCTACAGATGCCTGCAAAATTTGGGGTTGTGAAGTGCCCCACTCACCACAGTGGTGATAATTATGTGACAGTGAGCAATCGTTATGCTGACGAAGTAGCCTGATACTGTGCTCATGGGTCACGAACATTCAATGATGAATATGCAAATGAGTCCAAACATGAGACCGACTTTAACCTTTTATTGTCAACGACTGATACCTGGGAGGAAGTAAAGAGATTGCAAGAGAAAGTGACAGAGGTAGAACAGCAGTGTTGGATCCGAGCAGGATGTGTGAAGAGAGATGATGATATTTGGGTTTCTGTGGATCGCAGACAGTGTTACCAGACAGCATGTTGTCCCCAATGGTAAGACATTTCCATGGACCCGCTCATATTGGGAGAGATACCATGGTTCGGTTGTTTAAGCAGCATTGGTTTAATCCATGATTTGGGTTGGTGACTGAAGAATTGTGCCACAGATTTGTTGTGTGTCAACAGATGATGCAGGGAAAGGAACTCCAGTGACATTCAATCATATAAGAAGATCAGGAGGGCGTTTCAACAGAGTACAGATGGACTTCATTAAAATGTCTGTGTGCAAAGGGCTGAGATATGTCCTGGTGATTGTGTGAATCTTGTCGCTTTGGGTTGAAGCCTACCTGGCCAGAAGAAATGACAGTCTGACAGAAGCTAAATTGTTGTTGAGGGAGCTCATACCAAGGTTCGGTACCCGAATTCGCTGTAGTCAGACTGAGGGACTCATTTTAATAATGAAGTCCTGAAAGTGTTGTGTGCAACGTTGCAAGCGGAGATTGCATTGCAGTTATTGGGCAGAGGCTTCTGGCATTGTGGAGCAGGTGAATGGTACGTTGAAAGCCCGATTGGCCAAAGTGTGTGTATTAACATACCTGAAGTGGCCAAAAGTCTTGCTTCTTGTGCTGATGAGTCTTCGCAGTGTTCCTGATCGAAAAAGAGGATTGTCTCCCCATGGGATAATCATGGGGACAGCAATGAGATTGCCTGCAGTGCCCACAAATGTGCTTGGGAATATTATAGATGCCATGGTTCTTGACTATTGCAAAAGACTAGCTGATGCGGTCCATTCTGTGTCTTATCAGGTTGGAGCTGTTGCTGCCTCTTTATCTCTGGAACAGTGCCATGGCCTCAGTCCTGGTGACTTGGTCTTGGTGAAGAAACACGTAAGGAAAACGTGTCTGGGCAGTACCAGGTTATCCTAGTGACAAACACTGCTGTGAAGTATGGAGGCTTCCCAAGTAGATTCATGCGGGACACACTTATAGAGTGGAAGTCCCCTTGAAGATGTGACAGTACTTCTACCTGAAGTGCAACCCACAACTGAGAGACAGCAAGAAGAGGGTGCACAGAGTACTGAGACTCGGCAAGAGCCTGTGAGAGCGCATCCTTTGCCTGAGGGGGGTGCTGATGAACTGACTGTTAGGGAGTCGTGGCCTGAACCGCCACCTGTGTCAGACTCAGACCCTGACGAAGGGCCTAGTGATGTGTCACACTGAGTAAAAACCGGGGATCGTTGGCTGAGCAGGCCTGAAGAAGAGAGAGTAAGATTGCCTGCAGAGCGAGAATTGAGACCTGTCCCGGAGGATACCGAGGATTCTGGCCTAAGTGACAGTGAAAGTGAACAACCTGTACTCAGGAAGCCAAAAAGAGGTAGGTTATCCTGTCAGAGGAATTCCTCCCTGAATGGACATACTTTGCCACAAATGAAGGAAAAAGAGAAATTTGGGACTGGAGAATACAAGTGCAAATCTAGCTGAACATTTATGAATTTAGACTTGTAGGTGAGCTGCGTTTTGACTTTACCTTGCCACGGAATAGCCCGACATGGATTATCATTAGTTTGATTTCTAGACAGAACTTTTAGATTAATTTTTGAACAGACACGATTGAATAGACTTTGTTAAATACAATTAAGAAGATAAACTAGGCCCAGTGCTTTGCTCAGCACCGGCACATAATTGTAAGCACCTGCGCTAGTGACAGTCCAGCTGTCTGTCAAATTTTGAAATAAGCACAATAACCGTGTTTAATAAGTCAATATAAATTAAAAATTAATAACACCTGTTGCTCACACCATTATTAAAGCCCTGGGTGCCCTGGAATAGTTTGAATTGTCACACTTGTAGGAGTGCAATGGTTAATACTTGTGTTGGTTCTGTCATTGGCAGCACTGACAGGGGCAATGGGTGGTGCTGGGTGCAGTGGCCTCAAGAGATGGGCCCTAGCTCGTACTTTTTTTTTTTACAAATTAAGCGCTGCCCGGGCCCGTGGCTGCTGAAGGAGCGTAACGGTGTCACTTTAGAAGAACATTGAGTAGGGCTAAGGAAGACTCACAAAGACTTTGAAAATAATCTCATCCCATGATTCATGGACTTTGTTTGTTATATGCACAAGTAAAGCAGACCGAAGAAAAACTGCATGCTGCAAACTCTCTGTTTAATGGTCTGATTCTTGAGAAGTCATGGAAACTGATAGAACCAATAAGTGTAGGTTCATATTGGCAGGTGTATTAATAGCTGGGATTGTAGTACTAATCATTTTGCTTGTAGGATTATCCTCATCCACTTTTTCCATGTTAGCTGAGCTTAAGCCTAGTGTTGCCCCTAAGACCCTGTGTCCTACAGAGAATAGTTTACACGCATTGGATTATAAAGCTTTGCATGCAGATGCAGCTAGTGGAGATTATTCTTCAAATGCCTATTTTAAGTTGCTTTATCAGTATGTTGACACTATGGATGCAAGAGACTTTTATGTCTGGATGCAGTTACCTGACTTAGAGGCAGAGGGAATTCTGATCACCAAATTCCTCTTAAGAATGGTGTTACGTGTGGCCCTGTGAGTCTGTTTTATAGAAAGGGACAGTTCCAATATTATTTTTCTAATTATGATTTGGTACTTTCTGAAGTTCCTTTGGTCAAGTATTTGAATAGAGATCTGCATGCTAAGGTAATGGATACAGTTAACAGTCTTCTTAGACTGAAAATGACACTGGACACAGCCTATGCTCATAGACAAAATTTGACATGTTCTTTAACTGAGGTTGAGAAATAGGTTTTGGATTTGACAAAGGACAGGAATAGAGCAATGAAGTAAAGGGGGAAAACAGAAAGGGTTGAGAAATATCAAGGACAGTGAAAAACGGAAGAAGCAAAACATGGAGACTTAGGAGTTATGCCTGCATTACTCCTAAATTGGCAACACAAAGGGAAGTTGTGTGTGAGTAGAGCTAAATCAACTCTTAACACATTGGGGCTGATTACGAGTCACCGCCAGACTCGCGGTGGTCCGACCACTGGATTATGACTTTCTGCGTCGTTCCAGCGGTGGACTGCCGGCCGTTCCCTGGCGATGGCGTGGCAGAGGGCCAATACAATATGCTGAGTGGGACTTGCGCAGTCCAGCTGAGCACATTTCGAGATCCTTCACTGCCAGCCTTTTCATGGCGGTGAGCCCACCACGAAAAGACTGCTAGTGGGGAAACAAAGGGGGCCCTACAGGCCCACATGCCCCCCTGCCACGGGGATGCATTCAGGGGGGGCACAACATGTGCACCCCTGTCTGCTTGCACACTCAGTTCTGGAACGGCATGGACTTCACAGTTCATGCCGCGCTGGAACATTTTTGCCGTTCTTATTGCTGTGCCCTTTTTTAGGGCACCGCCGTGGGAACAGCAAAACAACCGTCTGCCTGCACAAGTTCAACTCATAATCAGGCAGGCGGTCTTTGCGCGGCTTTGGCAGCGCTGTGCTGGCGCAGCACCGCCAAAGTCGTAATCAGGCCCTAAGTGTCTGGGTAAAAGTGATTGTGAACATACCTTTGAGTATGTAAGAGTTTGGCTTCTGTTTTTTGCAGGACAAGATCCTGTTATTTCTGAAGTTTATTTTGTATGTGGGGAACATGCATACTTCAAATTGCTTAGGGGATGGGATGGTACTGGCTTCTCCAACGAGTACCTCATGAGCTACCAGTAGCTCTCCAGTTACGTGTAAGTAGCTCTCCTGTGTGCTTTTGATAAGTTGAATTAATATATGTCTACAAACATTGAAAAGTTTGTATTTGAGATTATAAGGATGTGCACTTTTTCATAAATAATAAACTGATGTTTGAAGAAAAATGGCTATATTTTCAAAATGTATGTACAGCTGAGTGATACATAATGTAGCTGTTAGAAATGGGGGTCTCTAGTTGGCAGAGGTAGGTACCTTTGTCCAAATAGGGACCCTTGCTTCTAGTCAGGGTAAGGGGGATACACTCCTAAAATAACCCCTGCTCGCCCCCTTGGTAGCTTGGCACGAGCAGACAGGCTTATCTCAGAGGCAGTGTGTAAAGCATTTGTGAACACATACAGTAATACAGTGAAAACACTACAAATGGACACCACACCAGTTTAGAAAAATAAGTAATCTTATTCAAACCGAAACAAGACCAAACGACAAAAATCCACAATACAGTAATAAAGATATGAGTTTCAGATGGTAGAAATAGTTCAGTTCAAGCAAAATTGCAGATGCAACACTTTTCTCACAAAGTACCTGGGATGCGTCACGCAACCAAACAAAACGGGCCACAGGGAAGGTGAAGCGTCGGTTCCTTACACTCAGGGAAGGTGATGCGTTGGTTCCTTGCTTCGGGGGAGGTGATGCGTCGGTTCCTTACTGCAGCGCAGGGGAGGTGATGCGTCGGTTCCTTACCGAAGAGGAGGTGATGCGTCAGTTTTTTACTGCGTGGGGAGGTGATGCGTTGTTTCTTACTGCGTCCCCCAACTATGCGACAGACTTGGCGCCTCGATGCAATACGACGATCCAGTGACGATGCGTGAACTCATGCAGCCGCACAGCAGGCCTTGCGTCGGACTCGGTGCGATGATCTCGGACTTCGGAGATCGGTGCACTTGATGCGGCGTAGGGCGAGTTCTAGAGCCGCGGCAGGCGCTGCGACGGTTTCTTCGGAGATACGTCGGAAACAGGTGCGGATGCGTCTCGCTTCTTCGAAGTTTCGTCGATTTTCCAGCTCCCAGTGGAAAACAGTCTCTAGAGGTCCAGAACAGCAGCAGGCACCTCTTTGCAGGTTAGAATTCCCAGCAAGGAAATTCAAGGGAGCTGGTGGTTAAGTCTTTGTGTCCCTGAGACGTCAGAACAGGAGGCAAGCTCAGTTTCAAGCCCTTGGGGATCTTCTTGCAAGCAGGTGACAAAGCAAACAGCAAAGTCCTTTTCTCCTTTCCTTGGCAGCAAGTAGCCACTTCAGGCCAACCCCAGACAGCAAACAGCACAGGAGCAGTATTCCTCCTCAGCTTATCCGGCTCTTCTCTTTGGCAAAGGTTCCTCTTGATTTCCCAGAAGTGATCTAAAAGTCTGGGGTCTGGGCCCCTCTTTTTATACACAAAAATCGTTTGTTCTCTGAAGGCAGAGAGTGTCTGTACCCAGCCAAAACCAGTTCTGTCCTCACTGATGCAGCTTCCTGGCAGAAGGTGGAGACAGCATTGTTGAAGGCAGACCAGGCCCATTCAGGTGAAAGGAAATCTCCCCGTACTCTAAATGCAGCCCAGGGCTATTCAGCCCAGCCCTGACTCATCAGACTTCGGGAGCCGCTGCCCCTCTCCAGCCCCTGTCATCCAAAAGCCAGACATGCAATACACAAACCTAGCAGAGGCACACTGGATGGTTAGGCAAGAAAATACCTACTTTCTAAAAGTGGTATTTTCAAACACAGAATGTAAAAATCCCCCTCACTAAAAGATGCATTTTAACATTCTGAGTTCAGGCATACTAAACTTTATTTTTCTACCTTGTTCCCAGGGCCAGTAATGTTTATAAGATGTTAGAAACAAACTCCCCATTCTATCCTATGGGAACAGGTAGCCTTGCAATAGTGAAAAACTAAATTGGCAGTATTTCACTATCAGGACATGCCACACACATCAGGGCATGTCCTACCTTTCACATACAATGCACCCTGCCCACAGGGGTACCTTGGGCCTATCTTAGGGGTGACTAATATGTAAAAAAGGGAAGGTTTAGGGACTGGCAAGTGTGTGCACTTGCCAAGTCGACATGGCAGTCCCAGACTGCACACAGGCTCTGCAATGGCAGGACAGAGTTACATTTATACAGGCTGCTTCTGTGGGTGGCACAATCAGTGCTGCAGCCCACTAGCAGCATTTGATTTACAGGCCCTGGGCACACACAGTGCACTATACTAGGGTCTGACAAGTAAATCAAATATGCCAATCATGGAATCACTAATCCATAACAACAATCTACAAAGGGAGCACTTGCACTTTGGCACTGAAGAGCAGTGGCAAAGTGCCCAAAGCATCTAGACCAGCAAAACGGAGTTCAACACACAGCAAAAACACAGGAGGCATAGGCAAAAAATGCAGGGGAGACCCACGCCAATGGTGCCAGGTCTAACAGTAGCATTGTGTAGAATTATTGCTAATGTTATTACCTTTTTTGAATTTTACTTTACTGCTGATAACAGTGCCTAATGCACTAAGGTGATCACTGCTGGTGATCTTACATATGGGAGTCACTAATGTAATATTGTCTGACATGGTTACTATTACAACACTTAATATTAATAGCTCTGGATGGTATCATGTAGACCATTTGAATGATCCTCTGTGTGGAAAGAAATCTAGAACTAAACGAGGTAGTAGTGGTGTTGAAATTGTGGGAGACATTTTTGGTGCAATGATTCTACCTGTAGGGGTAATCTTCAATGATCTCAAGATTTGAAATTTGTCCACCATAGTGGATAAACTGGCAACAAGTATAGCAAGTTCCTTATTCGCTATAGATACTGAAACGGTAGCTATGAGATCCATGGTTTTGCAAAATCATCTTGCGTTAGACATTCTCCTCATGAAAGAGGGCAGAGTCTGCAGGACGTTAAAGGTCCAGCAATGCTGAACCTAGATTCCTCACAAGAATAAGGACTTAAAGAAATCTATTAAGAATATGACTGACCTGAAAGGAAACTTGAAGGAGTTGGAAGCTACAGGTGCTTGGGAAGCAATTAGCAATGGATTTGCTGCAGTAGGCAAATGGCTTGGAAACCTTGGAAGTGGAATACTTGGTTTCATTTTGAGACCCCTTGCGATAATTGCCCTTTGTGCAATATCTTTGTTTCTAATCTTTAAGGGGTACAAGTACGTGAAAGCGAAAGGGGAAGCCCAATAGAGGAGGGGAATAAAGAGAAAGAGGAAGTGTGTAGAAATGGAGGAGAGTCAGTGAACATTTTAAGAAGACATCAAACATCTGGAAAATAATAGGCAAAAGTTCTTGAACACCTCAAGGTATTGACTTGATCTCACCTGATAAGGATTCACATGTATATTATTGGGATGGCTAACATCTCCATCACTGGGGCAATTGGAGGAGCGCAATTTAGACTCCATTCCTTACATGTCATCAATGCGCAATTTACATTTATATTTGACATTATATCTACTGTATGCCTTAATACGATTAAAGTGAGTGAACATATAAACGCATTAATAAAAATGAAACTACTGAGAAACTGACGTTTTATAATTGTGTGCACTAATGTTCAGTTTAACATGAAGATGTATTCTGAATTCAAGTTTGCATTTGTACTGTAAGTCTCATTTGCACATTCACATTTACATCTGTTCTTGAGTTATATGTGCACAAGTATAACCATGTATTCCAAGTGCACGTTTAAATGTTTAGTTAAAGCTAGACTGACTAAAGAAAGTCCTTCTGATTCTGAAATATTCTTTGCTCGGTCAGCATGTTCTTTCTTTTGCAGGTGCGTTCTTTAGGTTTCATTAGCTAAAGAAAAGGAGTATTGTTGTCTGCATTAGTTTCTTGATAGTAAAGTCTGAGAAGAGATATGTTGGCAAGAAACTTGAAGACCTAATGAGCAGATGAAGCCTCCTATTCGTCGCATATCAGGAATGGAGGTATGCTCAAGGTTCCACCAACTGTCCAAGTTCTGTGGGATGGAAAAAGCTGGTAACGTTGTAAATGCACAACATGAGGATGGAGATGACTTGCTTCTGGAGGGGTGGGAAGAGATACGAATATTGCTTAAGTTTTCGCTTGCTTTAATTAGTGTTCACACTGTTAGAAGTTAGAGCAGATTCCCTTAGACTTTGTAAGGTACAGACCTCTCTGCTTCCTTTAATATTGCAAGCTTTAAGCATCATGCTAAGGAGTCTTCACTATGCTGACACCTTCCGACATTTCCGTATTCCCTTGAGACCCTATTCTATGAACTATCCTTATTCCAGACATAGAGCCTTGTTTAGACATTTTTTGAAATGTATTAATGTTAGAGAAAAAGAATCAGAGTTTCTTTAAGGAACACCTATTTCTAATACTCAGTTTCTGTATTACTGTGGCTGTGATTATTTTGTAGTTTATCCTATTGAGAATGAACGGATTGCCTTATTTCAGCATGCCAGCTGTAATCCTTTTATCCTTCAAATATTTGCCTGACATGCATATATATTGGATTGACTATTATTTGGGAATAAAACTGCTTAACTTCTATTATTGATTCATGGTACTTATTGTAGGGCCATATGGGCTTCACGAAAGCTGAATTTGTATATTATTGTTAACTCCCTTCCTGTCTCAGTCCACTTCAAAAGATCTGTCAGATGAAAGATTGTAAATTGAACTCCTGCGCACTCTCAGATGGTAGCTTGTTGGATCGTTTAGTTATTGAGACAGAGGGAGTTACTCTATTCATGTGAGAGCCCAGTCTTGCCCAAACCCAGTCCGGATCCCAAAGTCCATCTCCTGATTCACAGGAGTGGTGGTGTTCCAGAGGTCTGGAAGAGAGTTCTAACAACAGATGAGTGAGAATCAATAGAGTCTCATGTTGCAATTGCTTATTTCTAGCTTGTGGTGTCTTGCAGAAATTACGTGGCGTGATGAGGTGATGTTTTGAGTTGTTGTGTGGATGTGGAAGCGCTTAATGCAAAGAAGTTGAAGTGATTATAGAGTTTGACGTAGCCTTAGATCCCGGGATTGTAATGAGTTATCTGTGCAGAAAACACTGTATTGTAACTGTCTGCTACGTTTTGTGGTGCTAAATGTGAGACGTCCTCAATGGCACAATTGTGATAGGGACATTTATCTTTGGATGAGAGTAAGATGTGGTGGATCCTTTTACACAGGGGTGAAGCTACACTAATCCAGGTGATACCCAATGGTCGAGGTTTAACTTGAGTGTGAGTCAGAGTAGGCCAGAAAATCCTACCATAAGCTGCCAAGAGCACACGACTTTGGCTCGCCAATTAGATCTGCAACACAGGGTATTTTTAAGTACAAATACTCAGGAGACCTCCCCTAAGCAGCCCCCTTCCTCAAAGTCTGTCCCTGTTCTCATTATAAACTTAGTGCCAGCTGTCCGACCGAAGCCCTTGCTCAAGGATATCTTTCTTCTTATACAGGAGCACAAGTCTGAATACCAGAATCAATTTGCTGAGATCAAAAATTATAGTGCTAAGCAGCAGTCATCAGTTAATCAAACATCATAGGACGTTAGCTAAACTGCTGAATAAATTAAAGAGTTGAGCAGAGGACCGCTGAGAATGAAGATTCAGTGATTCAGCTGGTAGGTTGTGTCGATGTGCACGATGCGGAACTGCGCACTCTACGTGCTAAAGTTGATGATCTTGAAAACAGACAACGCCATAATAATCTTCTTATTCTGGGGGTTCAGGAGAACCAGGACGGTAGTGAGCAAAGGAAGTTTGTGGTGGAGCTTTTCCAGAAAGTTTTCCCAGAACCTTCAGACTGGAACTGCCAGGTTCAGAGGTCTCATTGCGTGCTGACTCGGATGGATAACACCGTCCACTCTGTAACAAAGTATTCTCGTCCGACTTTGGTTCACGTAGAAAACTAGAGCTAAGCCCTCCACTCTGATAACTGTTGACTGTCAAGTTTTTTTTGTTTGGTCTGACGTTTGGTCTTCAACTGCGCAATGCCATTCGAAATTTCAGAAGCTAATTATGCCCTTGAGGGAACTAGGGTCACAGGTGTTTCTTTAGGAACCGGCTCACCTCAAGGTGATCCGATATGGCCAAACCTATGCCTGTCATGAGGAGAGTGAGGCTGTAGAACTTATATCCTGCTGGTCTAGGAAGTCAAAGCTAGAGGAAGCTCCCTTTCATCACTCGAAACAAGGGGCACAGGAGGTTAGACCTGAGGGGCCTATTGATGGGCCTGCTGATAAGTCTGGACCCAGTTAAGAAGCCAATTTCGATCCCAAAGTGTAGAGGAGGGTGAGGTCTTTCTGCGGCTCTTGATGTTATTTGGGCCCCCACCCCTCAACTCTATATTCTAAACTGGAGGATGTTTTGGTGTAATTCAGTAGCATGTGTATTATAGAGATTCGTTACAGGGTAGGGCCAATTTCAATTATGAATTTTCTTGGGTTGGTGTACTCTTCTCTAATCTATTGGCCGCACTATCTTGTTGTAGTTAGTGGATGAACATGGGTTATTTTGGGGTGGAATGGCCTTTACACTGGCTCGGGAGTCCAATCTATGGCTCACTCTTGGTGGCTTTGCTGTCTTTTTCTTTTTTTTGTCTTTATTTATTTATTTATTGAGTTTTATATAGCGCTGGCTAGACCCGGAGGTATCAGAGCGCTTTACATGAGGAAGAAACATTGTTTCAGAACATGGTTACAAAGTTACATCAGTTACTGGAGCGTAGTTACAGGAATTACATGGGTATAAAAGCATAGCATAAACATGAGGTAAAAAATAGGTAAGCTTCTGGGGTGGGGGAGGGGCGGACTAAGGCCATCCTTCATCAATGGCTTGTGCTGGGATGATTTTTCCTGGGGAGGACCCTCTTTTGGGTCAAGAGGGGCATATTAGGGTGGGGGCAGTTGGTGTTGGGCTTTGTTTGGGGTGGGGGAGGGCTTTTGTCTGTGACTTAAATCTTCATCTAGAAAACCTAGCTCCAAAGCCCTCATTCCATCTCTGGGGCTCTCTCAAATTGTATCCCAAATCATACTTCTTACAGGGCATCTTTTCAACTCAGTCTTTACCAATCTTCACAACGTTCTGGCTGTGCCCCGCTGCTGCTCACCTAGACTGATCACCATACTTTCTGTCGGACTCTTATTCTTAAGGCAGGCAACTTAATGAGTCACATTAACGTGTTGACAGCACGCTCATGGTCCAACGTCCCTTGTCTTAATTTCTCATAACCTCAAGCTGAGATATTGAATGCTGCTGTTAATCCTGGCAGCTAGAATTCTAACGCACCTGACACCTTCACCCCACCCAAAAATGTTCATTCCCATTGCAAATTTCTCTCTGTCACATAGTAAACGTAGGAGCTTTCTAATGCTGAATATCAGTGTAAAGTCTCTAAAAGGAAACGGAGAGCCTCCTACTCATCTGAAGATAGAATTACTTACAGATCTGCAAATCATTATTATTAATATAAAATAGTCATTCACAATACATGTTGCTCCTATTTCAGCAGTCAAATTGGCTGGTAACACCTTTTGAGGAATCTTTAAAATTGTGAAAAGTTGTGTTTACCTACAAGTCTGCACGTTTGATTAACCCTTGCCAGGAACTCTGCACCAGTCTTTCTTCTTTTTTCACATTGCAGATAGCAAAAATGCATGGATTTTGACATTCAAACAACGTCATTATCATTGGATTTCTTGGATTGCATATCTTTTGCTCCTAGTGGCGCCTCTCTACCTATTTTCCACTCGCTTACTGAAGCTGATTCACTCTCTCCAGGATAACATGCGGCTCGACACTTGATCCTTGCTCGCCACCTTTCTTCTTGGTTGCCTCTGACATCATTAACCCTGTTCTCAAGATTATTCTATCTGCTCAGCTTTGGTACCTGAGACGTGGAACATGCTCAAGTACTACCACTCTTAAAAAAGCTGTTGTCATATCTTAATGTTGCAGCCAACTACCTCCCTATCTCTCTTCTGCCCTACCTGCTAAACCCTTAGAGAAAGTAGTCAATAAATAGCTCTTATGTTACTTGGAAGCCAACTTGAGATTGCTTTCAATTTGGCTTTCGTGTCTTTCACAGAACCGAAAATACTTTCGTCGCTGCCACTGACAAACTTTTTTTAATTAATATTTTTATTGGTACTTCACCAAACACAATAGCATGTACAGCATAAAGGGGCATATTACAGTAACATTGGCGTTGTGTGTCTGCCTCAACCATACCAGGTGCAGTACTTTATAACATACTAAATAGCATGATGCAGTAGTGTGCACCACATATCAGTGTTGCATTAATAAACAGTTGCTGAAACTAGTAACTAAACACCCCCTCCCCCGTGCTTCAATCCATCTATCTTGTCAAAGCATTTAGAATAATGTCCGCATTCAGCCACAGACCATCCGTGGTCAGACATAACTAGGGTGTTTCCTATATCCCTTGGGCCTCTCCTCCCATAGACCTTTCATTGCCTTAACCTCTGTCTGTCGCCTTTCGGGGCCTTGCATATCCGTCATAGGGGTCCAGCTTCAGGAGGTTCTGTTAGGGCATGCATAATAACTGCCCAGGAGAGCAGGTCATTCGCCAGCTTCTCATCTCTGCCACTGAAACTTTGAATGATCCTGCACCAAGGTGCCACCCTGGTACTTTTGGCACTCCCAGTGGCATTTGATAAAGGTCTCCCACTCTATTCTTCTGTTTTGACTATTCAAGATCAGAATTTGCAACAAAGCCCTTAATTGACTGTGTTCTATTCTCTCAGCCAGTACACAGGCAGACTTCCTTCCTCCTCAACGGTACCTATTCCTTGTGGAGTCCCTCAGGGATCCTCATTAAACTTCATTCTTTTCAATGTCTACATCTCCCTCTTCGCGGAGTTAATGCACTCATTTGGCTTTGAGATTTTCTCTTATGCAGATAAAACACTAAATTTTGTTTCCATATCTAAAAACTACCCTGAGGGGGCGTGGCCAAGATGGCGAGCGGGTAGGACGTGTCTCCCTTCGTCTCCCCGCTCCCAGACCCCAATCCGGCACCAATCAACGCCTTTTTCCCCTGCACAAGTTTCGCACCGAGCAGTTGGGCAACCGCCATCGCTGGGGGCATCGGAGTAATAGGCTGGCACAGCATTGAGGACCGGAGGAGGGCGGAAAGTGAGCCCCGTCCCGCCGCGAGGCCGCGGCCGAAAATGGCGGTCGAGACCCACCAGGGCCACTGCGCCGCGGGGACTGGGCAAGAAGGACCGCGAGCCCACAGGCGTGGTTGGAGAAGAAAGAGCAATCCGCTGAGCGTGGGGATCACCGGGCAGATCGAGGCGCCCAGAGCCGAGCCAAATGAGGGGCTTTCAGACGTGGGGCCTGCCGAGCCGAGGCCCGTAGCGGCGTGAGGCGGAGAAGAGACAGGACAAGAGCAACACACGGCGCGGCCGCCCTGGCCCACAGAGCAGCGGCCAGATCTATCGACTGGCGAGGGCGGCCAGGGGTGGCGGCGTTGCCGGTGCGGTAAGCAGGCGCTTGCCCAGAGAGTGGCGGAGAGAGGAAGGCCTGTCTGGACGCCGGGCCCTCGCCGCATTTGCCTGCGCAGAGAGGGCTGAGGCCCCTACGATTGAGGCGGTGGCTGCGTCTCCGACAGGGATCACCCCAGCTGCTGCTACGCGGGCCCCACGAGGGGAATAAGAGTCCGGAGGGGTCGAAGGTGAGTGGTGGTAATCCCATTGTGGCAGAGTGGGAGAGCGAATGGTGATCAGCGCGGTCGGGCCTTCCTATATGTCGGCCAGAGGCATCGGCTGGCGGATACGGCCTGCGCGGTGAGACGGACGACACTGAGAACGCGGGACAGGTGGGTGAGCCCAGCAGAGGACCCGCAGAGGAGGGCACACGCATAACCCTGGCACTGGCGGTGATTGCCCACGCGAGGGCCAGGCAAGACCCGGGACCCGGGGGGCCGACCGGGCCTGTCAGCGGTGAGGGAGAGCGGTATTCGGGAGTCAGGTCTCGTGGTTGGACCGCAAAGCCTTAGCGGCGACTCAGGTGAGGAGCGGACCCAAGGCTGCTGCGCAGAGGGGACCCGGTGCAACAGAGGCCTGGGGGATTACGCAGAGTGGCCTGCGAGAGAGTGAGGAGTGTCCACGCCGGCGGGGGCAAACGATAGTGAGACAGCCGGAGAAGCGGTGCGAGGGCAAACACTGTGGGAGCGCAGACGGCGGACGGGCAGAGCGACGGGAGCGGCCCAGCCTCACAGTACCCAGGCTCGGAGAACAACTAGGGGTGGGCATCTGAGGCTACGGCCAGGGAGCTACCGGAGCAGGAGAGTCACCGGAGGTGCCTGGATTACCATAGGCTCGGCGGGGTTCCCAGCTATAACGAGGGGCCTTTGAGGAGGCCGGTAGCAGTTAGGCCCAGTCAGGAGGGGAGGCCACGACTGGGGCTGGATCTGAGAGTCGGGCACAGGCAGCGGAAGAGCAGGGCATCAATACCCCCTGGGCTGCCAACGGGGGGCGCAGCATTGACGATCGAGAAGTATCAGTGCAGGAGCAAGTTGGTGCTAACCTGAAGCGGCTGAAGCCAGTGCTTAGGGGCTGAACAAGGCACGACACGGGGGCCACCAGCTCCACACCAATGCACAGGAGAGGAAACAGGGCACCGCTGTGGCAGAGCACACAAGTGTGGAGCCGGCATGTCTTCGCTGCGAAGGAAAAAGGAGCGGTCACTGAAAGACATGCTGACCAAAGCCCCGCAATCAGGCGGGGGGGGAGAGCAGATTGTCTCCGTCCAAGCAGGCGGACCAGGAGGCGGAAAGCACAGAGGCCCGGTCACCCGCTCCTTCCTTGAGACACTGTTCAATACCCTACGAGAGGACTTCCAGGCGCTGAAGAGAGATCTCGCAGGGGAGGTGAAGGAGATCCGGAGGGATGTGGACGCAATTGGAGAGCGAGTAGCTACCGTGGAGGACCAGGCCAGGGGGGAGGAAATAGAACAGCTCCAGCAGGAAGTGCTGCAATTGCGGGATCAGCAGATTGACCTCCAAGCACACGCGGAAGATCTGGAAAACCGCTCCAGGCGGAACAACATACGCGTGAGGGGGGTTCCTTCGGACGAAGAGGGCTCGGACATGGTTCACTATCTACAGGGTCTGTTCCGACACATACTGGGGGCCCCGGAGGACTTTGTCATTCGCATAGACCGGGCACATAGGGTGGGGCTGAGAAGAAGGGCGCCTGCCCCCCGCCTGATATCCTGGCCTTTCTACCGGACTTCCCCCTCAAGGAGCGTATACTGAAGGATGCCAGGGCGAAACACCCAATCTCATATCAGGGCCACCCCGTAGCCCTCTACCAAGACCTGGCTTCCATAACCCTACAGAAACGGCGGGAGTTTCGGATGGTGACCGCACATCTGGGAGATTAGGGGGTGGCATACTCCTGGGGCCATCCATTCAGGCTGATTTTCAAATGGAACGGTGTTAGAACTGGGGGTCTCTAGTTGGCAATGGTATACACCTTTGACCAAATAGGGACCCTTGCTTCTAGTCAGGGAAAGGGGATTACAGTACTGGATAACCCTTGCTCACCCCCTTGGTAGCTTGGCACGAGCAGACAGGCTTATCTCAGAGGCAGTGTGTTAAGCATTTGTGAACACATACAGTAATACAGTGAAAACACTACAGATGGATACCACACAGGTTTTATAAAAATAAGTATTCTTTATATAGACTTAACACGACCACAAACGACAAAAATCCACAATACTGTACTCAAAATAGACTTAAAGATGGTAGAAGTAACTTAGTTCAAGTTTGGTGATAAATGCGACACGTTTCTCACAAAAGTACCTTGGATGCGTAACGCAAAACAAACAAAGGGTCCGCAGGGAGGGCGATGCGGCGAGCAGGCGCCTCGATGCGATGTGACGATCCGGTGCGATGCGATGAGTGCGCCCTTGATGCGATGCGACGACGTGAAGACGATGCGGTGCACGCCCGACGGCCGTGCGGCGAACACTGTACTTTGGAGCTGCGACAGGCCCTGCGACACGCTTCTCCGGTGATGCGACGGCAGGCAGCTGCGACGGCGACCCGCTTCTCCGGTGATGCGACGGCGACCCTTGCGGTGGCGATACGCTTCTCCGGTGATGCGACGGCAGGCAGCTGCGACGCGACCCGCTTCTCCGGTGATGCGACGGCAGGCAGCTGCGACGGCGACCCGCTTCTCCGGTGATGCGACGGCGACCCTTGCGGTGGCGACACGCTTCTCCGGTGATGCGACGGCAGGCAGATGCGACGAAGACACGCTTCTCCGGTGATGCGACGGCAGGCAGCTGCGACGAAGACACGCTTCTCTTGTGATGCGGCGGCGGCCTCTGCGGCGGCGACACACTTCTCCGGCGATGCGACGGCAACAGCTGCGACAGCGACACGCTTCTTCTCGTTGAGTCGCGCTTCCAGCTGCCAGCGACACGCAGGCTTCTGCAGACAGAATTCCCAGCAAGGTAATTCAGAGGGGAGCTGGTGGTGAAGTCTTTTGTCCCTGAGACTTCAGCAGGAGGCAAGCACAAGTTCAAGCCCTTGGAGAAATATTCCGCAAGATGATGAAAGTTCTTAAAAAGTTCCTTCTCCTTTCCTTGGCAATGAAGACCACTGCAGGCCAACCCAGCAAACAGCACACTGGCAGAGGGGCAGTCCAAACTCCTGCAGCTTCCTTGGTTCTTCTCCTTGGCAAAGGTTCATCTTGTTGTTCCAGAAGTGATCTAAAGTTCTGGGGTCTGGGTCCCCCTTTTTATACCCATAAATCCTTTGTCTCTGAAGGCAGAGAGTGTCTGTGCCTGACCAAAACCAGTTCTGTGCAGCTTCCTGGCAGGAGGTGGAGACAGCATTGTGTGAGAGCAGACCTGGCCCAGGTAGCTGAAAGGAAATCTCCTCCCCCTACTCTCTATTCTATGAGGTCTCAGGTCAGTGAAAGGAAATCTCCTCCCCCCTACTCTCTATTTTATGTGGGTCCTATTCAGCCCAGCCCTGACTCATCGGACTGCTGGAGCCAAGACCCCCCTGTCACTCACAAAGCAGACAAGCAATACACAACCTAGCAGAGGCAGCTGGATGGTTAGGCAAGAAAATACCTACTTTCTAAAAGTAGTATTTTCAAACACAGAATGTTAAAACCAACTTCACTAAAAGATGTATTTTATCATTCTGAGTTCAGGCATACTAAATTCGTTTTTCTACCATGTTCCCTGGGTCAGTTAGGATTATAAGATGTTATAATCAAACTGCCCATTCTGGCCTATGGGGACAGGTAGCCTTGTAATAGTGAAAAACGAAATTGGCTGTAATTCACTATCAGGACATGCCACACACACCAGGGCATGTCCTAACTTTTACTTACAATGCACCCTGCCCTTGGGCCTATCTTAGGGGTGGCTAACATGTAGAAAAGGGAAGGTTTAGGGACTGGTAAGTGGGTGCACTTACCAAGTCGACATGGCAGTACTAGACTGCACACAGGCTCTGCAATGGCAGGCCTGAGACACACTTTACAAGCTGCTTCTGTGGGTGGCACAACCAGTGCTGCAAGTCCACCAGCAGCATTTGATTTACAGGCCCTGGGCAACCCTGGTGCACTATACTAGGGTCTGACAAGTAAATCAATAATCCAATCATGGAGTCACTAATCCATACATCAATTTACAATAGGGAGCACTTGCACTGTGGCACTGAATAGCAGTGGCACAGTGCCCAAAGCATCTAAACCAGCAATACATATCAAAAACAGAGGAGGCAATCAGAAAAAAATGGAAGGGAGACTCACGCCAATGGTACCAGGTCTAACAAACGGCAAACTACACCAACTCAAATCTTTGCAAGATACCTGCAAGATTCTAGGCCTGGATCAACCAAGTGAAGAGACAGCGCCCACGTCAGATCGCAAACCCCCCGCGATGAATGGCAGAGAGTCCAGGGGAGGCGCCTATCAAAGCATCCGAGGGGTCCAGATTCCTCAACCATAGCGCAGGAAAGGCAAGCAGTACTCGAGACGGTGCTCAAGGACACAGCCTCCCAAGATAGCTCCTAAGTGCTGGTGGGATAACATGCAGAAAATAGACACTGGCGGCACTGGGGGGGGCGGTCGATGGGAGAGGGGAGACGGGGAACCTTGAGCCACGATATGCTCCTAATATCCTTTTTTCCTAAGGGAGCGCGCGCTCTTGCGCGACGGGCCCTGGACATTCTGGGGGGGTTGGGGATGTTAAGTTGGGGTTATGGAGGGGGCGGGAAGGAAATGGTGTGTCGGGAGATGTAGCTACGGGACAGAGGAACGAGGAAGGGGTAACTGGAGAGGGTGAGGGCACTAGGGGGGGAAGGGGTCTCTGGGACTAAAGAGGGCGGACATCACCTTCTGACCCGATACCATGGCAGTCTCCACAGTGAAAATTGTTACTCTGACCATGAAGGGCATTAACAACCCCATTAAGCGGAAATCCATACTGTCATATTTGGAAAATCTGAAAGCCAATATATGTCTCATTCAGGAGACCCACCTTCTCTCCAGGGATTGGCACCGGATGAGATCGAGAACGTACCCCCAACAATTTTTCTCTTCCGCATCGGATAAAAAAGCGGGGGTGGCAATCTTAGTTGCCAAACAATTTCCCGGGAAGGTGGGGGACAAGATTGCGGAGATAAAGGGCCGGCTGTTGGCCTACACAATACACCTAGAGGGACACACACTTGCGGTGGGGTCATTGTATGCACCCAATTCAGGACAAGAGAAATTTCTGAAGGCGGCTTTATCAGAAGTCCTCAGCAAGCAAGAGAGGTGGACGATAGTAGGGGGGGATCTTAATATAGTTATGGACGCCAACGCAGACAGGTCAGGCCACCGATTCTCTCAGACCGGGGAATTGTCTAGTGAGGGGAAGGAATGGCTTCGCTCCAGAGGATTGGTTGACATGTGGCGAGTGGCCCACCCACAGACTTCCCAATTCTCCTTCTATTCACATGCAAGGGGTACATATGCCAGACTCGATCACTTGATAGGCACAACAGAACTCAACGCATTGGTGGGAGAAGTGGACATATCACCGACTGCGCTTTCCAACCATGACGCGGACACAGTTTCCCTTCGGTTGCCCTTAGCACGGAGGCGAGCAGGAGGCTGGCGCCTCAAAGAAAGCATGCTCCATAAGGAATCAGTAAAGGGACAGATTCACAAATGCATCACGGATTATTTAGAGATTAACGACACAGCGGACACTTCCTTGCCTACTTTATAGGGGGGCCCTAAAAGCAGTGGTGAGAGGGGAGCTGATCGCTATTTCATCAGCAGAGAACAAGGAGCGCAAAGAGGAGAGGGACGCCCTGGTGGCACAAGTGACCGAATTAGAGCGGGTGCACAGTAGGACCGGGGAAAGCGCTCGGTCACAATTGGCGAGGCTGGACATTGATAGAGCCGAATACGCAGCGCTTCGTCTTAAACACTCCTACTATGTCGAGGGGGACAAGACAGGGCGTATGTTAGCGAATAAACTTAGGGCCCGCACCCAGCAGACGAAGGTCCAATCTATTCAGAATTACATGGGGGGGATGGTCGAGGCAGATGAGGAAATAGCGGACACGTTTAGGGATTTCTATGCCGACCTCTATAAAAGAGAGGCCCATACAGGATCACACATGACAACATATTTGCAGGGAGCAAACACGACAAAGCTAGATAGCGGGCAGGCGGAGTTATTGGATGCCCCGATCCGAATAGAAGTTATTGGGGCAATTTCCCGCCTCAAGCTTATAAAATCTCCGGGACCGGATGGTTTCTCGGCAGGTTTCTACAAATCCTTCTGTCATAACTTAGCTCTGCTCCTGACGCAACTTTTTAACTCCTTTGCAGGGTCGGGATCGGTCCCTCCTGAGATGCTCTCAGCGTCTATAGTGGTCCTCCCTAAACCTGGGAAGGATGAAGCCCTCTGTGGTTCCTATCGTCCAGTGTCCCTTCTTAATGTAGACCTCAAGCTGTTTACCAGCATTTTAGCGGCAAGGTTGGGTCCCCTGATGCCGGGTATCAGAGCCCGATCAATCGGGATTCATACAGAATAGACAGAGTAGCGATAACACCAAAAGAATTCTCCATTTAGTCGATAAAGCCCATCGTACGAACATGGACGCCCTCCTATTGTCGATTGATGCCGAGAAGGCGTTTGACCGGGTCAACTGGGATTTTCTAGATAAAGCATTGGTCCACTTTGGGCTGGGGGAACGGTTCAGGGCTTGGGCAACGAGCTGTTATAGCTCACCCTCCGCGACCATTAGGGTGAATGGGATATCGTCTAGACCCTTCGCTATCCAGAGAGGGACGTGACAGGGGTGCCCGCTGTCGCCACTCCTCTTCGCCCTCTACGTCGAACCGCTGGCCCAGAAGATCAGGGACAACCCAAACATCACAGGAATTTCCTTTTGGAGGGGAGAGGCATGCCATAAGCCTCTACACGGACGACATCATCGCATCACTTGAGTCCCCAGGGCGCTCAGTACCGGCTTTCCTGCGGGAACTAGAAACATTCGGGCAGGTCTCCGGATTCTGGGTGAACGTGGGGAAGTCCATGATTCTACGACTTAATCAGGATCGAGCACAGTCCGAAACGGAGGGGTCACCCCTGCTGGGATTAAGATCATGGAGTCCATTCCATACTTGGGAATTGAGTTGGCTCCGTCTATACAACGGACAGTCACACTAAATTATTCTAAACTAACCCGACAAGTCACAAGGGAGCTCCAGAATTGGAAGCAACACCCACTGTCACTGCTGGGCCGTGTGGCGGCTGTTAAAATGTCTATCCTACCCAAGGCGCTTTACCTGTTTCAAACGCTACCAATCTGGCCTCCAAGGGGGACACTCCAAACACTACAGAAGGCGATAATTAATTTTGTCTGGGCTGGGGCTGGCCCACGCATGCGGAGGGAGTTGGGACATTTGAGTCAGGAGGAGGGAGGCCTGGGAATTCCGAACCTGGTCGAATACTTTCGGGCGACCCAACTAAGATACATGGTGGAATGGAGCAGGCCGGAATCTGAAAAGAGATGGCTGTTTCAAGATAGGGCACTTGCGAAACTCTCATTATGGAAAGTGCCCTTTCTGAAACGTGCGGACAGGCCACAGAACCTTCAGGGCTCCCCTATAACAAACACGTTACTGCTGGTGTGGGACGGGGTGGCCAGCAGAAAGGGTTTGATAACTTTCCCTTCCCCAATAACACCCTTATTCGACAACAAGGAATTTACACTGGGGTTAGATGAGAGGGCGGTCCCGGGGTGGAGGACAACGGAATGCAAAGCGGCGGGACACCTGTTTGACGTGGAGGGGATTATTCCATTTTCCCAGGCACGACATGACTATTCCCTGCCGGAGTCAGAAAGGTTCCATTATCTCCAGATAAGACACTGGTTCCTCCATCCAGAGGTCCGGGTGAAGGTTCATAGGAAACTGACACCCTATGAGAAATGGTTGGTGACGAAGCGCAACGATAAGAAGCTGATTTCGGAACTCTATGGGATGCTACGTTCGCCTGCCCCTACACAACCCACGGCCAGTCAGAAACAGTGGGCGCAAAAATTGGGGAGGGAACTCACAAGGAAAGAATGGAGGGAGATTTACTTTAGGGCCAAACATACAGCGCGAAACACCACCAGCAGGGAAACCGCCTTCAAGATAGCCACGTATTGGTATCTGACACCGGTGCGACTCAATAAGGGAACCCGGATCGCAGCCCTACTTGTTGGAGGGGGTGTGGGGAGGAGGGCACGCTGGTGCACCTACTTTGGGAATGTAGGGAATCGGCGGCCTACTGGACCAGAATTCTGGATGAAATAGACCAGCAATTCGAAACACAGATCCCAAGATTTCCAGCTTATGTAGTACTGGGGCTACCCAATCCGCTAACATTCCCTCTGAGATCCCGCAAAGGGAAGCAAATGGGACTAGCATTGGGGGCCGCACTCCAGAATATCTTATCGCATTGGGGGACGCAGACAGTACCGTCGCACACGAGGTGGTTGCATAGGCTTTGGCACATACTGGGGATGGAGCGGATACAGGCCTCACTCACAAATTCTGCATCGGGATTTGGGGAGATTTGGCCACCGATGGCATCCCTCTTGTCCACCGAATTCAACGAGATCACATGCCCAAAATACCTCCGCCTCCTTCGACTCACAACACCTGCAGAGTCGGAAAATAGCCCCTGACTCTGAATATCAAGCACGCTCTGATCACTCGTTCAATGCGAGTCTGGGCATAGGACACACCAGTTCGTGGGAGGGTGGGCGGGGGGGAGTTATGTTGGAACACCGTTTAGCTATTGCTGAGACCTGCGGCCTCTTTTGTCATATTGTGGTATATAGTTGAGATGGGGCATACTTTACACAGTTATGGATCCTCCATTGTTTCGTCCAACTGTAGGCGGCCGGCCCATCAAGGGTTGTAGGTGGCATCCTGTGTATTTCATCCATATAAGTAGCCCATGGTCTAGGAATTGTTATCTGCTTACAGGATTTTGTAGTAGCCGGCCCGCAGGGTTGTAGGCGACAACACATTGTATGTTGAAGTGATGTGTTCTGCTAATAATAAAAATTGATTTAATCCTAAAAGCTACCCTGAACCCCAAGCCAAATTTTCCTCAAGTATAGTGTCTGTAGCCACCTAGATGCAATCAAACTGCCTTAAGATTAACTCAGACACAATGGAAGAAACTTGCTTACACTTGGTCCCCCTCTTGGTGGCCCTCAGAACTTGCAACTTCCCTTGCTCTGGTTTCTTCAGACAGAAATCTAGGGGTCCTTACTGATGAAGACTTGTATATGGCTCAGCAAGTCAACCAACAGTTTTTTCTATTCTTAAAATGCTTAAAAATAATCTTCAGTTCCCTGCCTATCACTGATCGGAAATCAGTTACTCAGGCTTTGATTACCACTCGATTGGACTGCTTTTAATACAATTTACTTAGGAATTGTGGCCTCTCTCTACATTGGCTATTGATTGTTCAACACTTTGAAGCATGCCACATACTTAAGCTACAGAGGGAAGCTCTTTTCCCTTTCTCTTTTTAAGACTTTTTTAAAACCTCATGTCTGGCACACAGGGCCCTCAATGATCATAGTCCATTTTATATGAAAAATCTTCTTTCTGTCCACTGCCTCACCCATGATCGACATACTCGGACTTGCTTCCTAGCCACAAAACCCCACATCTGTCAATCTCATAGTGGTTCTCTTATTTGCCAGCCAAAAACTGGAATGATCTGTCACTTTTTATTCAATAGGTTACTAACTTCACCCAGTTCAAGAAGGAAATACAAACCTGGGTATTTCAGTAGCTGTAAGATGTCCTCCAGATCTCACCAGCAGCCTTAGAGTCAGGAGGCCCTTTCCTGGGCAGTAGTTATACTTTGCAAATTTTATAACATAATATGCAAAGGCCTTGACATAGGGAGAGATACGGAAACCACACTGAAGAAACAAGGATTACACAATGATCAGAACAATGTTGGATCTTCAACTGTTGTCTGAAAGGAATGCACTGAAGATACTAGCCACGCAAATGTGCTGGAAAAAGCCTTAATTCCAATTAACCAAACAGGCTTCCAAAAAAACATGGGGACAACCACAAACATTCTCGCTCTTTCGCTTTGAATAGATGCTACAAAAACAATCAATAAGCCATTATTTGTCTGCTTTATTGACTACAAAGCTGCCTTTGATAGCATTGATAGAGGGAAACTGTGGGCAAAACTAGCCGGGTGGAGAATAGCCCCATACCTTCTGAATCAGCTAATCTTACTCCACTCTAGGGGGCGTGGCCTGACCGTGCTGCAATACGGCCGCTCGGTAAGAGGGCTCTGCTGGCCGAGAACAGATCCGAACATAATCCTGCAGCAATCGGGACAGAATTTCATCGAAAACAACGCCGATAATATTTTAAATGCGTTGTGCATCTAGCAGGCTGGAAAAATTGCTTCCGCAGAGACCTGGGGGCTCTGATTCACCAGTGGACCGAGGCGCAGGGGCGTGCCCATCTCAGGCCTCGCGCACAGACTGAGGCCCCGTCACTTGCGTAGCCTTGCAGCCCGGGACTGACGAGCACGGATTTCGGCGGCGCTGCGGACCACTCTGTGGGGGTGCCGGGCGTGCTGCCCCTGCCCTGCCCAGTGAGGGGGCTGTGCGGTGTGGGCTCCGGGCGCTCTGCTCGGCCCCTTACGGAGACCTACGTGCAACGAGAAGCAGCTGCCCCACACCTGCGTAGACGACTCGGGCCCTTGGCGGGCCGTCGGAGAGTGCGCTGCTTTGCTGGGGCTGCGGAGGCCGGGGCTCTCGCATCACGGAGCAGGCGTCTGGGATCGCTAGATCTGCAGCACCCCCTCCTCAATGTGTGGCATTGGCGGGCGTAAGAGACGCGCCGCTGTAGATTGTGCGCTGCGACGCTGAGCCTGAAATTGAAGAGTGCTGCCAGGTGGCCGCTCCAGAGGAGCTCGGGCCTCTTCATCGCGCCTGTGGGGTGGAGAACGTGCGCGACTCTGAACTGCGGCCTTCTCAGGCTTGTATCCTCTAACGGGCGGTGAAGAAGGCGCCAGCAATACCCTAACTTGGCAACTTGGGAAAGCTGTCGCGTGTGACAGCGCGCTGCAGCCGGAGCTTATTGGCCTCCCTCCACCCTGAAGTACAGTGACAGCTGGGATATCTCCTGGTGTGTGGTGCTTCAGAGGATCCTTGATGACTATTAGGGGAAGACCTGGATGGCAAGCGCTACCTTTAGGGCTGCACTGGGGGTGTAACTGCCACGAATAAAGCGACACCACGATACCATTGTCATTGTAGTTGGGTGGGGATTGTACTCGCTGTTCTGGTGAGGTGCTGACGCTATGAAATTGCGGGGTTCGTACCCTTCCCCCCAACCCCCCTGGATGGGGCCAAGTCTGTTCTAGCATGCTCCAGCGATTGTGGTCCTCAGGGTGCGCATGAACTATCATTGGGGTGACCTGGGCACTTGGTACCCTAGACATTGTCGCACTGTATTGCACTATTCACGCCAGGACCTCATAATTCTCAATCCCGAGGTTTGGGTGTGAGAAGTTGGCCTGGTATATGCTGTCCACTAATTATAGTGGGCACCTTGCACCAGTCCAAACAACCCCTTATTGGAGATAGGTTAAAGACAACCTTATTGAAAGCTATCCTAGTGGTAGCTATGGAGAGCAGCCTTCAGGCTAAGTCTTGAAGGAATGTAAAGCAGCTTGTTTTACCAGTCTATAATCTCTTGAGTGATCAAATGAAAGAGCACCACACCAGGTATATATTCAAAATATATGTATTTATTGCTAAACACACCCCTCAAGTCTCTTTAAGAGGCTAGAGTTCGAAGTACATAAGTTAGAAGTTATTTAAACACAGTAATAGCACAAATACACGTTTGGGCCCTAGGGCGTACCAAACCATATACCAATAAAGTGGTATAAGAACCACGACTGAACTAGACACTAGGCCTAGAGCCTCTAGAAGTGCTTGGACCACAAGGAACCACCCAAGGTAGTGACACAGGGGACCCACGGGGGACGCGTGCAGTGTAAATACACAACCGCGATACGCCGTTGACTTCTATGGAGAAAGTCGCGATCAGGAAATTAGAGAAAAGGGACACTTAAAGGAGGACTTGGAGCAAACCCTTTGAGAACTAGTACTTTGAAGAGTCTCTACCCACGGGAGCACCGGAGTACTCGTGTTACCTCACCCAGGAAGCCGGGTGCATAGGTGCCTTTCGGGGTCGGGTTTCGTCGTCGATTTGAATGGCGATCTGCTGCAAAGTGCTGCTGGCGACCAAGTGGAAAGTGTCCGGGTGGATCCAAGAGTGGATCGGAGATCTGAAGAACCTGAAAGCAGAGGGGACAGAGTCTGGGTCACTAGCCAGTGACCAGGAAGGCAATGGACAGATGCCCACCGATGTCGAGTGCTTCAGGTGCGTTGACGGTCGTCTTGACTCTTCAGCCACGAGGTCCAGGAGGCGTTGTCGGCGACAAGGAGCAGGATTCGGGCTGGTACACGATGTCTGTCGAGTGCTGAGGTGTCGGCGACCGGATTGGACCCAACAAGCCTTGGCAACGGCAAGTCTCGATGAAGATGAAGATCGTCGATGGTGCAGACCAGCAAGGTCTGGGGAACTCACCCAGCGAGGGTAAGTGAGGGCAGGCCTGGAGCAACCAGGATGCCAAGTAAGAAAAGATTGGCCTTCGTTAAGGGCTACTAGCCAACGGGCTAGCGACCGCGAAGGAGCCTCGAGACGTCGCACGTGGATCTGGCTCACAGGACACTCGTGGAGTGGAGGCCAGTGATCTTCGGTGCAGTTGGTGCTGGAGGCTAGGGCTACTCGGAGCCCAAAGCACGACTTCGTGGGAGACCCAGAAGAGGATGCACTTGCAAATGTGCTCGGTGTCCAGGGGTCACGGTCTCACGTCACCCACGATAGCTACGGGCCTCAGCTTTGCTGGGGACTCAGGGTAGCCTCGGGGAAGTCTGAGAATCCACCTCTGGTGATGCGATGACTTCGGCGTCCGACGGGAGCTTCAGAAATGCGAACCGGACAGATGCTTCTTTGGTGCCTGCCAAGCAGGGGAGTCACTCCTTGACCCCAAGGGAGATTCTTCTGTCCTCTAATCGTGAGTAGAGCGTCGAAGGTCCAGGATTCTGTTTCAGAGTTTCGTCCAGGGATAATCTAAAGTCCTAAGGACTGGGTTCCTATACTTATACCAAGTTTAGGGGTTGGACTACTCTGTGGCCCCACCTATGGGTGGGTCAGGGCAGAGGGGTGGCTACACCCCTTTCCCTTTGTCCAGTTCGCGCCAAAGCAGGGGCTGCAAGCCCCTGATCCGGTTTGATTTTGGTATTAAGACATTGACTCTATCACAGTATCACAGCCAGGAGACAACCTTGTTCCCACTTCAACGTACAGTGCAGATGGTCACTTCCTCTAGGGACGCCTACTTCCGCTACCAGCTGAGATGAGTCAGCGTCGGCTTGCAAGGCTGCTATGCCTCGCCTCCACTGTAGTTTCTGCAAGGGAAACCTTAATATATCTCGAATTCAACACAAGAATTATCACAGTATCACAGTCAGGAGCCAACCTTGTTGCCACTTCAACGTAGAATGCAGATGGTCACTTCCTCTAGGGACGCCTACTTCCGCTAACCAGCTGAGATGAGACAGCGTCAGCTTGCAAGGCTGCTATGCCTCGCCTCCACTGTAGTTTCTGCACCTGGCTGGCCTCTCATACTACCATCCGCCTCCCTAGACAACTATTCATGGAATTGACCTTTTATATCCCCCATGGATCTAGAAAAAAGGGACAACCTATATTCAAAGAAGATAACAACCATTTTGATCTGATCAATAATCTGACACTTCCCTTCATTTCTTAGTCCAACCATCCACAGCAACAAGAGGCAATTACGCATCCTACCTCTCCTCCCATAGATTCATACAGAGCCCGATCTCTCAGCCATAAAATATGCACCCGCCAAACCCCACCTGGAACTCTAAACTCGTGCGCTACGGTCCCAACTCATGGTCCATAAAGTACCCAGAAAATCTGACTAGTAATGCAAAAAAGAACCTAAAGCATAGTACCTTAAAACAGCACCCGGAAACACTTATAGTAGACAACTACCACACCGCCACTAACGGCAACACGAAAACTAACTTCATCTTCTACACAAATCGCCCAACTAAGTGGAAAAACACCTTCCTTCTTCACTTTCAAGTCACCAAATCAGTTAATATCCCCTATGGAGAGAAAATCTCCACAACAGTCACCCCTACCTTTAAAGGGGAACTCACAATCTCTATCTTCAGAACAGGAAACATTCTCGTACAGGCCACCGACCCGCACCTCACCATTTTTGATCGGCACTTCCCAACATTACTCTCCTCTCTAACCCACCAATACCATCAAACCCAATCCCCCCCACCCCGACAAAAAAACCAGATACAATCCAATCTCCCGCCCCGGACAACCCACGCTACAACTTATGGACATCCACCATCACTAATTACAATCGCACTACCCCCATCATCACACTCCGCCGCCAAACACCCTCTACAATGACCTCAACGGCTACCACCAGATACAGCAAACGCTCTGCTAATAAACTCCACAAGGTTGTACCGGACCTAACCAGATCGGACTCTAACGACTTCCTTGCCATGACCGAACCTCCTACAGGCGCCCACGTCTCGTCCTCAGGAGACCCGACCCTTCCCTCGCAATCCATCCCCAACTCCTCTACTGTCCCCCCTGACTCGGAGCTTGCCAGTTCGGACTCTAACGACTTTCGTTCCGTGACTGAACCTAATACAGGCACCCCCCCCTCGACCTCTGGTGACCCGACCCTACCCTCGCGTACGATCCCCAACCCCACTACTGTCCCTACTCCGCCTGCCCTACCCATCCCCACACCCAACATCACCGTTAATACCTCGGACACTGACCTCCCGCTAGCCACTGCCCACTCCACCCTCCCCGACCCTCCGCCACATGCCCTTGCCGCCGCCACTGCTAACCACACCGCCAATCCCCCAGACACGGACTTACTCCTTACCATTGCTCACTCCCCTCTGTCGGACGCAAGACCCACAACACCTCCTCCTAACCTCAAGTACCAATGAACTGACCCCTCACGTCCTATCTATCCTCACTCCTAACCCCAAGGATGCCACCCAATACCACAACCCAGTGCCCTCTTCCTCCACAGACCCTGATCATACACTGCCCCTGATGAAGACGTCATGCCCTCTCAGCACACACTCGGACACTGACCTCCCGCTAGCCACTGCCCACTCCCCCCTCCCCGATCCTCCGCCACAGGCCCTAGTAGCCGCCACTGCTAACCACACCGCCAATCCCCCAGACACGGACTTACTCCTTACCATTGCTCACTCCCCTCCCTCGGACGCAAGACCCACAACACCTCCTCCTAAACTCCTGACCGAAAGTACCAACGAACTGACCCCTCACGTCCTATCTATCCCCACTCCTAACCCCAAGGATGCCACCCAATCCCACAACCCAGTACCCTCTTCCTCCACAGACCCTGATCATACACTGCCCCTGACGAAGACGTCATGCCCTCTCAGCACACTCTCCCAGCTACTGACCCGAATGGAGCAGAAAATAGACTCCTTAGCGGCAGATATCCTACACCTTCATCTTAGCCTCCCCAACCGAGTTAATCCTCCTTGCTCACACACGGCGGGTAACTACACACCTTCCCCCAGACTGCCTCCTCCATGGCCCCACTTGGCACCCCATGGCCCACCAATCCTTTGAGGAATCAGCCTCATCGTCCCAGCCGAACATTCCGACCCATTTCAGAACGTGAAGCTGATGTTATCAATGACTCTTACCTCGAAATTAGCCAGAACTCGGCCGCATTGACAATCCCAGTTTTAGTGAGCTCTAATAGAATCCCTAGACCGGTCCTCTCGCCCAGACCCCCTGCTCAATACACTTCCATTCACACAACACACACCACCTCTGAGGCGCTCCGGCCTCTATCGTGCATGCTCCTCAATTGCAGATCAGCAGTACAACACGCCACAGACATTGCTGAAGTCATACTCACGGAAGATTTAGACATCGCATTCCTCACAGAATCCTGGCTCAATGACCACTCTACCCCCATCCTAGACCTTCTCACCCCCCCAGGCTACAACATCATCAGACATGACAGACCGATCAAAACTGGTGGCGGCCTTGCTATCATCCATAAAGAAGGTATACAGCTTACCAGATTAAAATCCACAGAATACCTGACTCTTGAGTACCTAGGTGTTGAACTCACAGCCAAAGGCTCCATGCCAATCAAATTTCACACCATCTATCACCCTCCGGGTGATCGTACCCTCTTCACGGAAGAACTAACCGACCTTATAACTCGTTTCTCCCTCACTGACACGGAAGACGTGTTCCTGGGGGACTTCAATATCCACTGGAACAACGCAGAAGACACCACAACCCAGAACCTCTCCAACCTGCTTGAAATTACCAACCTCAAACAACTCTGCAACGAACCAACTCACATCAAAGGAGCAACTCTGGATACTATCATTACCAAAAATGAGCTGGTCTCCTTGAGATCGATTTCTCCCATTGACTGGTCCAACCACCACCTCATTCTGTTTAATATTGACGCGCATGTCAGAAACCAACCAACACGACCTGACAAACCTAAGCACTGGACCAGGAACATCAATGGAGTCCCCATAACTGAACTAGAATCCAGGATTCATGACCATCTACAACCTCAGCCTTCCACTATGACGACAGACGAACTCACAGCACACTTTAATTCCACAATGACAGAGGTGTTAGACCAAGTAGCTCCACTCAAACTCAAACATATGAGATCTACCAAATCTAAATCTTGGTTCAATTTGGATCTTAATAACGAAAGAAGACAACTCAGACAATCAGAACGGACTTGGAAAGTTAACCCTTCGCCTCTTCACCTAGCACAACTTCGTTCAACCCGGTCGACCTATAAAAAACACATTTTTAGAGAAAAGGCCTCTTTCTTCCGCACCCAACTAGATCAGGCGAAGAATAGACCTAGAGAACTCTTCAACATTATCAAAAATCAAACAAACAGCACACCCCCACTAGAATTAAACGCCACCAAAGATCATTGCTCAGAAATCGCCTGCTTCTTCACTGATAAAGTCACAAAAATTGAGCAATCCTTCACCAGAACCGCAACTCCTCCCTCCCTTGCAACCTGCCCCCCGTTAACCATCCCGGACCACACAGATCGAAATCCTACCTCGGGCAATCTGACCTGCCTCCAACTGAAAAATGACGCTAATTGGTCGATCTTCGAACCCATGTCGGAAACCGAAGTCTTCAATATAATTGCAAGCCTAAAACCCTCTTCCCACACTATGGATCCTCTCCCATCCACAGTAGTAAAAAACTCAACCACATCATTGCCCCTGTGTGGACAAAAATCATCAACTCCTCTCTCACATCAGGTTGTGTCCCAGACTCCCTTCAGCTAGGACAAATCACTCCTTTACTCAAGAAACCAGGGGCTGACCCCAACGAGCTCAACAACCTCAGACCTATCTCCAACCTCCCGTTCCTAGCTAAAACTTTGGAGAAGTGCGTTCTCCAGCAACTTAACAAACATATGGACAACTTCAACCTCCTCGACACCTTTCAGTCAGGTTTCAGGAAAGGTTGTAGCACTGAAACAGCGATGCTCAATGTTGCAGATGATATCCACAGAGCCTTAGACGAAGGTTCTGCCTGCCTCCTCATCCTCATTGACTTATCAGCGGCATTTGACACAGTAAACCATCGAGCTTTACTAGAGACTCTGAAGAGCCGATGTGGCATTAATGGCACAGTACTCGAATGGTTCACTTCCTTCCTTCAGCACCGTTCGCAACAGATTAAAATCAACTCCTGCCTCTCGGTACCAACACGAGTCAAACTTGGAGTCCCGCAAGGATCGATCCTATCACCATCCCTCTTCAATCTCTTCATGGAACCCCTTGCAATTATTTTGAAACAAGCAGGGGTTCATTACCACCTATATGCTGATGACACTCAAATATACTACAAAATCAAATCGCCCAGTGACGTCCGACACCTCAACGTCACGCTTACCAAGATCCAAACCTGGTTTAACGCAAATCACTTAAAACTGAACCCGGATAAAACTGAATTAATACTGTTCTCTCCGAAAAGTAACCACCAACCAACTCAAGTCTGGCTCAAGGAACTGGATGCTCTAAACTGCTCCCTCGGCCTATCCGACTCAGTAAAGTCTTTAGGCATTACCCTGGACAAGAACTTGTCAATGAAAGACCACATAAAGAACTCTGCAAAAAGCGCGCTCTACTCCCTAAAACACCTCAAGAAAATCAAACCTTTCATTCCTCAAGATGATCTCAAGACAATAGTTCAATCCCTAGTCCTTTCTAAACTGGACTATGGGAACGCCATCCTAACAGGGACACCAAAAGCTCACCTAGCCCCACTTAGGTCAGTCCTTAACATGGCAGCCCGACTCATAACGGATGTAAAAAGATTTGAACACATCTCACCTACCCTCAACGCTCTCAACTGGCTTCCCATGGAAGGTAGATGTATTTACAAACTGGCCTGCATCACTCACAAGACCCTTCACACCCAATTCCCAAACTACCTTAACAGCAAGCTAATAGAAGCAGGGAAATCCAGAACTCTGAGAAGCACCAACGCTTTTCTTCTCATTCCTCCGAAACTGAAAAAGAAAATGACCCAGTGCCGGTCCTTCTCTGGCAACGTACCCAGGATGTGGAACGCACTCCCGACTGACCTCAGATGCAACCCCTCCTTCTCTTGCTTCAAAAAGGACCTGAAACTCTTTCTTCTCAACCAATACTTTACGAACCAAGGCAACCGTCCCAGGCATCAATAACTGAATAGACCCCCCGCTCACTTTGTCCTTCTAGGATGGTGGTTCTCTGACTATGTCAGCCACCTGAGTCCCTGTCCCCTCCCTGGATACATAAGTGCTATGTCTTTGCTTGCGTTTTTATGCATCCTCATGTACAGCGATGTTTTGTAATTCCTTCTTCTCTTCCTTCGTGTATGTAAAGCGCTCTGATACCCACGGGTCTAGCTAGCGCTATATAAAACTTTATAAATAAAAAAATAAAAAAATAAAAGTGTGCCCCCAGTGCAGGACTTCAAAGCACCCAAAAGTGCTCCCGCCCAGCCCCAATACACATTATCCTGTCTGGGGAGGTGGTCACACCTCCCTGGGACAGGAAACCTATTGTCCAGGTCTCCCCTGCCGGAGTTTCGTCCAGCAGCAGGAGGCCAGACTTGTGTCTGTGGCAGTAGCATCCATTTTGTGATGCCAGGCTTTAGAAAGAAGTTACCGGCCAGGCCAGGGTTAACATGTCTCTCCTCTAGAAGGGTGGAATGCTACCCCCGCCGCCAGAATTGGCGGGGGGTAGTATTCCAAGATGTTTGACACCAAACACGACATGTTTAGGTGCAGCCATTCCAAAGTTAGCATTTAACGCGAGGTTATAATGCGCTTAAGAGTATATGGTCAGGTTGCACTACAAACAGCATCAGAGAAGGGTCTCCGAACGCTGCAGAGGGGCCCTGCTCATGCAGGGGCACCCTCTCACATAGGAACCATGCACTCTGCCTTCAGGATTGATAAGGCCTGCCTTAGGAGTGACTTATAGGTTTATATGTGTGTATGTATTTAGTGATATAGGTAACCTATATCACAGTAAGGGGTGCATGCACCACCTTACCCAGGCTGCAGTAGCAGACCTGTGGTGTCAGTTTGGATGGCCTTCCAGGGGTGGCATAATACATGCTGCAGCCCCTGGTAGGTCTCTGAGGTACCTATGCCCTTGGTACATAGTATACCATATACTAGGGACTTATAAGGGCACTCCAGATTCCAATCAGTGATGTGCCTAAGGCACATGGAAACCTTTTACAGAGAAAGCAGATAGACTGGGGCCCTGAATAGCAGGATCCCAGCCCAACTAAGTCATAAACCAGCAAAACACCATAAAAAAAGTGGGGGCAACCATATAGTCAGATTCCACCTTCCTACATTGGGCACAACTGTGAACCTGCTGTAGCGTGGTACCACAAGAATATTCCACATCTTATTCTTTATACTGCTATCCTTAGTGCACAAAATGGGGAATACGGATGCTAAGCAACCCAAACTAAATTTTGAAAACAAACGGCAGACGCAACAGGGTGAGACTGACCCGGTCTCTGATACAGCGCACGGCCACCCGGATGACACCGAGGATGGGGGGTCTGACCTCCGCAGCCTTTTACTGGAGATGAAGACTAGTCTTAAAACGATTGATTCCAAGCTCGATTGCCTAAACGCCAGGCTAGACCAGGTTAAAACTCAGGTGGATACTCATGAACTTAGACTTGACCAACTTGAAAATCGCCAAACGGAAGAGCATGAGTTTCAGGTAGAAACCAAAGAACAACTATTGAATATGGAACGAATTCTCACAATAATAAGGGCCAAAAATGACGATTTGGAGGCTCGTTCCCGGAGGAACAATGTCCGCCTTATCGGAATTCCAGAAACTACGGCCACTGGGAAAATGGAAATCTTTGTTGAAGACTTGCTAAAAGACATATTTGGGTCAGAATTATCCCCCATGTTTATTGTGGAGCGGGCTCACCGAGCTTTGGGCCCCAGATCTCCGGTAGGTGGGACTCCCAGGCCGATCCTTGCAAAAATATTAAATTACCGGGACAGGGACACCATTCTCCGGGGGGCAAGGGAACGGGGTCAGATTTCCTATAAAGGTAATAACATTTCGTTCTACCCCGACTTCACTCCTGGTGTCCAGGCGGCACGGCGAGAATTTATTCCAGCCAAAAAGATTCTGCAACAGGCTGGAGTGACATATGCTCTGCTGTACCCTGCTAAGCTTAAGGTTACACACGAAAATGACAGTCATTTTTTCACAGATGCTAAGTCGGCGTTAAAATTTGCCAAACACATAGGTGGGGCAAGGAAAGGAAAGGAAAGGCAAACACTGAAAAGTCGCGAGATGCAGCCCAGAGCCTCAGTGATAATGACTGATATGACTATTTTGATAATTGCATGATTGTGCCAGAAAAACGTTAAAACTTTGTTTCCCCCGCTTTGTTGCGCAATGTGTAGTTGTATATTCTGTGATTATGGTGTTCTTCTCTAAGATGTGCAAAATGTCTTTTTTTTTTTTTTTGTCCAGGTTGCGCGAATAGATACTTTCCTTGGCCACCCGGTTCTTTTGAGCTGGGTAGTAAGCCGGGCTTCCCCACGCCCCCTAGGGAAATCTCCCGTGAACACACTCGGTGGTACCGGGTGTTTAGATTTTCTTTGTTCTCTTAGTTAAGTTAGTTTAGTGGGAGGGACATGTCATCTCAACCTAGTTGGGGGGTTGGAGTGGGTGGGGGTGGTATTTGTAGGGTGGTCATTAAACGTTTAAAAATTAAATGGCAGACATTATTTTGGGTGCATATATCATGCGTATTGCAAGATACTGAGGGGGACACAATTCAGCGAGACCTCCTCGGCAGGTACAGCAAATGACCTCATACACCTGTTTGACCTGGAATATACGGGGACTGAATGATAATAGAAAAGTACACCTAGTGCAATCGTATCTGGTTAGACATAACGTAGACATATGCTTTTTGCAAGAAACACATCTATCGAGTCAGACAACCACTATACTTCAACATAGACATTGGGGGCAAATCCACCTAGCTACCTATTCAAATTACGCTAGTGGGACAGCGATCCTAATCCGAAAGAATATTGGATGGGCCCAAATTTCATTGCAGTTGGACTCCGGGGGTAGATACATAATTCTTGAGGGTACACTTGGCACGACCCGGGAGGTTCTGGTGACGATATATGGCCCCAACTCGGACTCGCCGGACTTTTTCAATGACCTTTGGGGTAACATACTCAAGTTGGACTGTAACACTATTATATGGGGGGGAGATTTTAATGCCATCCTTGATGATGCTCGCGACCGAAAGGGGATATCTCGCTCACTACACCCGAACGCTAGTGCTGCGCTAAACACATTGATAACAGATAATGATCTTGTGGGCATATGGAGGGCATGGCACCCAGACGCCCTGGAGGGCACCTGCGTCACAACGCAACACGCTGCCTGGTCTCGTATAGACTTTTGGCTTATATCAAAGGATATCGCTTGCTGGGTGGTGGACAGCAGTCACTCTCCCCGCACTCTCTCAGATCATGCACCATGTCTGTTGAGGTTTCGGATAGCGACTGCTCCTAGTCGCGCGTTTACATGGCGCCTCCCACCTCACGCCCTCTTAGATGATGCCTTTAGAGAAGAAATTAGGCGGGATATATTAGAATACTTCGAACTTAATGAAGGGTCGGTGACATCTGCGTCCTCCTTGTGGGAGGCCTTCAAAGTGGTGATCCGCGGCAAGTTAATTGCCCGTCAGTCAGGCGTCCTGCAATCCATTCGCCAAACACTTAGGACCTTAGAAAACACCATACGTGAGCTCGAACTTGAATACTATCGGACCGATGACCGAGAGCTCCTATCTCAGATTAGAAGTAAGCTAAGTGAACTTGAAACGGAAGCAACACAAGAGGTTAACTATTTGGGGAAAAATGCGCAAGCTAGGAAATATGGGGAAGGCGATAGACCCGGGAAAACACTTGCAGCTTTACTTAGACCCCCACGCACCACTGCTTATATCACTGAATTACTGGATGAGGAGCAACAGACGATTAGGGGCACACAGGAAATCGAGGCCCACGTTCTGCACTTCTATACTGAGCTATACACTTCAAAATGGACACAGACACTTGAAAGCCTTCAGCCTTACTTCGATTCAATACAATTGCTATGGCTGGGCAACGCTCACAGAGCTTATTTAGACGAACCATTTTCAGAGGAAGATGTAGTTAAAGTTATCAATAGTTTGCCGCCAGACAAGGCCCCGGGGTTGGACGGCCTGCCAGCCTCTTTTTATAAATGCTACGCTTCCATTCTCGCCCCCGCCTTATGGCGGTCTATCAAGAAGCAATAGACACAGGTACTTTATCTTCCACACTTAGAGAGGCAGGTATATTACTATTACTCAAACCGGACAAAACGCCGACGAATTGCTATTCATATCGTCCACTCTCTCTTATAAACACGGACAATAAAATTTACGCCAAATTATTAGCAAACCGAGTTCAGCCACTACTGCCGCTCATTGCCAGACCCAATCAATCGGGGTTTATCCCCGGGAGGTCGACTGCGCATAATCTGCGTACTTTTTTCACTATTCTACATTATCTAGACCCACAACTCCACGCAGTGGCCGCATTTTTGGATGCTACTAAAGCATTCGACTCTCTTGATTGGTCATTTCTTTTTGCTGTCCTCCAGAGGCTGGGATTTAGCCCACTTTTTCTTGAACAGATCAAACTTTTATACACTGACCCCACTGCGCGTCTGTTTGTTAACGGTCGAGTAACAGAGGCATTCCGCATTACCCAGGGAACATGGCAAGGCTGCCCCCTTTCACCCCTGCTCTTCGCGATAGCGATGGAGCCACTCACAGCGCGGCTGCGACAACACCATGCAGACAGGGGGCTTAGCTTCACAACTAGAGGTATAATAATATCGCAATATGCAGTGATATCACTTTATACATTAAGAATCCCCAAACTAATTTACAGCCAGTATTGAGGGAGATTACACAATTTGGCGGTCTGTCGGGTATACAGATAAATTGGAAAAAGTCCACGCTGTTCCCACTGACTGAGGACACTGTCCCTTATGAGCTAGATTACCCACTCCGATGGGCGGACGGCCCGGTAAAGTACCTTGGGATTTGGTTAAGTAGAGACGTTCAAGGAATATGAACATAGGACGTACCATTACATGGGTTGAGGGGAAATCAAACTCTGGTCCAGGCTGCCGCTGTCCCTTGCAGGCAGGATCGCTGTCGCTAAAATGGTGGTCCTGCCCAAATTTCTATACATATTTATCAATGTCCCTCTCATACTTACCAAGGCCTTCTTCCATAAAATCCGTTCACTGCTGGTCTCCCTGGTGTGGGCAGGTGGACAGGCCAGGGTCGCTTGGGAAACACTCACACTTCCTCAAAATCAGGGAGGATTGGGAGCACCAGATTTCTCATTATATGCGTTTTGCGCTCAGGCGCAATTTTTACACTTCTGGGTACACCCGATCCCATTCCAACCGCACGTGGCAGTTGAGCATGATATAGTGGCGCCGACTCCATTAGAAGTGGCTCTATATTTGCAATATAAACGACCCCATCGCACAATTGACACCACAGAAACCCTCAGATGGGCCTGGGATAATCTCCGACGTAGGGCACATATACCCATGCTATACACCCCCTCAATCGTTCTGGCTAGAAACCCACAAATGCCCCCACTGGAGGATCAGGGTGCCATAGCTAGAGCTAAGAGATTGTTATGTCCCGTATAGAGGCCCTAATGTAGACCCGTTCATACATGCCCTAAAATGGACGTATTCGTATTTGCCCTAATACGGTCATATTCGTACTTGCCCTATTATGGTCAAAGCCGCATATGCCCTATTACGGTCATAACTGTACATGTCCTATTATAGTCATGATTCCTTATATAGGCATGATCTTTCACCTACATTGGTCCTCGCTAGTACACAACGAGCTCTGAGGGCTGAACGTTATCTAGTCTGTGGTTTTGAATACAGCAGGGTTTTTCCCAAACACAGGCCCACACTGTACTCATCAATTATGCATGGCTCTCTAGGAATACACCACCTGCATAATATGTATGTACAAAGTTCACCCCTGACGTCTTCCTCAAGTCTAACAAGGGCCAATACAAACCATACGAAGCAACTAGAGTCTTCAGGGTATAAATACACCACATCTTACCCCGGTAAGACAGAGGGAACCGAGACTTCCATGCTGACACACTGACCAGAGACGCTGAGGCTCCTGCATGCAGTCGCTCCAGCTGACAGCGGTCTAACACAGCCCTTGCGGGGTGTCCAACTCGAGACCAGGACGGGGCCCACACTCTCTCTATTCAGGTGTGGGGGTTTGACTAAATCCTAGAAGGATTCTTGGCTCTTAGGCTTTTAGACCTACACATATGCTAGGTACACTCCGGTACATCTAGTTAGGCATTGTAGGAGTACGCACACTTTTCATAATGCTTTTTATACTCATGTATGTATTCATGATTATTGCAATATGGTAGAACTGTTCTATCCCTTTGCTTTTATCGTACTGCTGATGATATATCTCCGCTATTGTCTGCTGTTTGCCGCAGCAAATATATTTTACACTAGAATAACAACTGTTCAATAAATACTTATTGAAACGCCCAGACTGTTTATTCTGTGTAACTCTCTGAGACAAACCGAATAAGTAAGCACGAGTGACTGAGCGAAAGGTAGTACATTGTTTCCACGATTGAGGAATTTGGGTTGTCATGATCTAAGGTTGCCAGAAACTAATCTCTCCCCGATAAGAGGAGATTCTAGTGGCACTGAGAGCTAGCTAATGCAAATCAGGCTAACATATGCGGTGGGGGTGCACAGAGTCAGTCTAACACCAAGCCCACGGTTTATGTTATCCAAACGCGCAGGTCCTGCATGGGTACTCTAGGAACTACACGACATGGCGCCGCCAACGTTGGTTGGGTACTTATTTAACAGTAGAATCTGAGTAGTTCAGTCGTGCTATTCTTAGAGAACCTACTCACAAAACCCCAGAGACGTCTGGAGTGGGTGGGCACAAACTCCGCCACAGCTGAGTAGTACGAGAATACTATTTATTGGCTGTTGGTTAATCAAGCTTGAAGGACATTTAGTTCCTAAATTGTGCATAACACCTCATCTTAGTTCCCTGTGAACACTTCTTCCTCTAAACATGCCTGGTTCAGGGGATGAGAGAGTTGACCTGAACCTTTTAGAGGGAGAAGAAGATCCTGAGGATGCAATACAGATTGCACCAAAATTCAGAAGGACAGTCACCATAAGACTATTAGAAAATGGCTTACCAGCCAAGGGTGGCATGGTAGTTTTCGTGATTGAGGCACACAAATCAAACCAAACAGAGGTATTCTATTCATGGGTTACATTCCCAGCAGCAAATGCCATAACAAAGACATTTCACTACTATTTGAGAGGAGATGCACCACATGAATATGCCCCGTTTGAGGACATAGAGATTCCACTCACTTACCAGGAACATTATTACTGGTTTAATGGCGCCCTAACCCACGTACGAGGAAGAGTAAGATAAGGCCCGCTCGGAGGAGACGGGGCCACATGGCCAATACTAGCGGCTTATACACCGCACCCTGACATTGGAACAATGCCACAGCCAGAATTACTCGTACAACACAGAGATTTAATTAAAATCTCCAGACACCTGACACAATTCGTCATGAGGACTTTAACAATCCAACCTGCACCAGCTGCAGCAAATAGTACTCCAGTCCAGGGTACAGGAAATAAAATTACTCCACAAACATTACACGCGGTAATGGGCAAAATGCCCGCAAAACGCAAACAAATACCATTCTAGATAGCTCAGAAAATAACTCAGCTTGAGGTAGTATTCCCGAATTCTACCACCTATGAAAAACACAGAATTCTAACAATCTGCTTGCCCATGGGGATCACACCACAAGTAGAGGATTGCACCTCTGGGGGTTCAGTCTTTGCTGCCATATATACCATAACACATGGTATCCCGTCGTTAGCAGTAGTGCCAGACGTATTGAGACAGATACAAAATGAGTACGGAGCAGAACCTGCCCTTAACTTAGGGATGAAGTTACTAATTAACTTTGACCAGGTATCAGCCATAATACTAGCTAACATTAAGGGGGAAGCAGCTTCAGTGGCAATCCGCCAACGCCTAAGGGAGTTCGGTCCAATAGATCAACAACACGAACTACCCAAAATAATTGAAACTGCATATGCAGAACTAGGCAGAGACAGTCTAGGTGGGAAAGCATTAAAACCACAACTGGTGGGCAGTCCTGAAAAGGACACAACAAAGCAGACGCCTACTTCTTCTAAAAAGAAGTGGGAAAAAAAAAAAAAAAAAAAAGTCTAAAGACAGCAGATCTCAATACAGAGGTAGGTCTCCTCAACAGGAGCCCTCTGAAAGGAGGTATAACCTCAGGAATAGGGATAATATTAAAAAACCTGACAGGTATCAGGATACTGATACTCGTTCCTCTCGTTTCTTTCAGGGTTCATCAAAAAACTCAGAGAGGGAAGGACGGTCAGAGGAGTGTACAAAGTCCAGAGACACGCAACGCGCTGCGGACTACTCACCTAAAAAAGAAGATAAACAAAAACAGAAACCTCAGTTCATAAAGAAGAAGGTAGCAGGTCTCAAGATCAGACATGCCCAGAATTCTGAGGACACAGCTTCTGAACGGGGAATGGGCTCTGACGATGCTAGACAGCGCGGCAGAAGTAACGATAGCTCGCCAGAACCTGAAGGAATTTCTGGTGACAGCGGAGTTGAGTGAGTATATCACAGTGGAAACACCTGATACTCGGGTAAGTGTCCCACATAAGCTACATGAGATAAGACTCCGGCTGGAGGGAGACAAGCCCAGAAAAATTAAAGGTCTCTTTTGGGAAAATGTGTCATCTGGATATGACATCCTATTAGCAGAGCAAGACTGGCCGCCAGCATTCGTCATGGAGTGCCCTAGGGGAGAAACGATAATTTTTCCAGCATTTTCCGACCTCGTTCCCATACATTTAAAACATGCATATGCGCAGAAGTGGGCGGTTGCCCTAGCTCCGGCATTGTACAAAAATCATGTTGATTGGCATGAGGATTCAACCCACCACGTGATCCCGTTAAAAGTTTCCCCAAATGCTCAAAGGCAATACCCTATAAAGCAGGAAGCTAAAAAACAAGTCAGGGAGATCCTAGATCAACTAGAATACCAGGGGGTGATTGAAAATTGCACTTCACCGATGAACAATCCTTTGTTTCCCGTAATGAAACCTGACAACACATATCGTTTAGTTTTGGATTACCGACATTTAAACACTTGCACAAAGACATTTGCAGTTCAAAATGCACACAGTGCCGCATTAATGAATAACATTGTGCGCAAAAAATACAAAACAACACTTGATATCTCAAATGGCTTTTTCTGCCAAAATATAGCGCCTGAAAGCAGGTATCTGACCGCATTCAGTGCGTTAGGGTCCCAGCGACAATTTTGGCGACTAGCCCAAGGGTATAAAAATAGCCCCGGGGTGTTTTCAGCAAGAGTAACAGAGTTACTCCAAAATTTGGATGAAGAAGCATTGTCCTATGTAGATGATATTTATCTGACGGACGATGACTTACCGAGGCACTTGACCAGGGTGAGCACCATTATTATGGGATTCGCCTCTAAGGGCTATAAATTTAATTTCAAAAAATCAAAAATTGCCCACCTCAATGTCCTATTTTTTTGGGTTTAAATTTCTTTTATTGATTTTCAACACAGAGAAAATAACGAACGAGCCAGTGTGCTCTATGGTCATCGGGATGCAACCCGGCAATCGTATTACTATGTTCGGCCAATCAGCGATAAGATAGAAGAGAAGAAACCCCCCCTCCCTCCCCACTCTCCTACTCCCCAAGGAAAAACACACCTCTATGGGATGGGCCTATTAAGAACAATCTAGGAAAGGTCCGTACGGGACATGCTAGATAGTGGAAGTGTTTGGGGCAGACAGTCTAGGGGGATCCGCCAGTCTCAGTAGTCACAAGTATTTGGGGCAGGTGAGCTCCGTGAACTCTGAGGTCAATAACGTGAGAAAGGGGGCCCACAGGTCGTGAAAGGAAGCCCCCGGATGAGTCAGAGAGAGATCTTTTCAATTCCCAAAATGGCCCACAACCTATGAAGCCATCCCAGGCGTGTAGGAACTGTCTTGGTACCCCAGTGAGTCAGAACGTTTTGGACCGCCGCCCCTAGGGCGAGTGTCATCTGTTTACCCCTCCGGGATTTAAGGGGAAAGGTGATGGCGTTAGGGAGGCCCAGAAGAACATAGGCCGGGAATCTGGGGATCTGGGTGTCAAAGTGGGAGTCTACGTCATCAAGGATCTGCTGCCAATATGCCCCCAGGGAGGGACACTCCCACAGTAGATGGGTAAGGGTGCCCAGTGAACCACATGCTCGCCAGCACTGCGGGATTTGGGAAGGATTACCTCTATGGAGCCGTACAGGCGTTGGGTACCAATAAGTGGCCACCTTGGTGGCAGTCTCAACAGAAGCGACGTTATGCGCTGTGCGTCGGGCCCTATAATAAATATCAGTCCATTCTTTCTGCGTCAGGGCTCTACCCAACTCCCCCTCCCATCGAAGTTGGCCGGGAGTCTTCACAGTGTCAGAAGTGCATCTAGTAAATTTATATAAGTCCGACGTCAAGCGTACGTCACTATGTCGTGTGAGCAGCCATTTCTCAAACGGAGTAAGGGGTCTCTCCTCGCCCTCCCGCACATCACTGTGGAGAACCCAGTGTCGGATTTGTAGGTAACGATAACGCTCAGTTTCCGGAATGCCGTGATCTTTACGAAGGTCAGGAAAAGAACGGGGTCCCGAAAGATTTAAAAAATGACCTATGGAGCGACAAGCGTCTTAGGTCCAGTGGTGAAACCTCCCAGGGTCAAGACCTGGTGTGAAGCCAGGGTTTTGTGCTATAGGCGTGATCGGGGACGGGAATGTCGTAAGCCCTCTAGAAACCGCAGCCTTGTCCCAGGCCAACAGAATAGGGCGAGTCACCTCGGAGAGATACAAATTGCGAGGACTCCCCGCACGCGCAAGAAAGGGGACCCCCCCCCCTATAGAGGCTGGCCGGCAAGGGACCTATCCATAAATAACCAGTGTTTCTCAGATTCCGGGCGTGACCACTCCACCAGCGCTCTCATTTGGGCCGCCCGCCAATAAGCTAGAAGGTCAGGGACCCCCAAACCCCCTCCACCGGGTCTCTATAGGTAAGCTCCCGATGCAACCGAGCCCTCTGATCCCGCCAGACAAAGCGTTCTATGTCTCGTTGCAGCGAACGTATGACCCCTGCCGGCGGCTCCAGTGGAAGCGTATGAAACAAGTAGAGAATTTGGGGCAGTATCACCATTTTCACAGCCGCTATACGGCCCAACCATGAAAGAGAATTGTGAGAAGTTGGCCTGGCATATGCTGTCCACTAATTATAGTGGGCACCTTGCACCAGTCCAAACAACCCCTTATTGGAGATAGGTTAAAGACAACCTTATTGAAAGCTATCCTAGTGGTAGCTATGGAGAGCAGCCTTCAGGCTAAGTCTTGAAGGAATGTAAAGCAGCTTGTTTTACCAGTCTATAATCTCTTGAGTGACCAAATGAAAGAGCACCACACCAGGTATATATTCAAAATATATGTATTTATTGCTAAACACACCCCTCTAGTCTCTTTATGAGGCTAGACTTCGAAGTTCATAAGTTATAAGTTATTTAAACACAGTAATAGCACAAATACACGTTTGGGCCCTAGGGGCGTACCAAACCATATACCAATAAAGTGGTATAAGAACCACGACTGAGCTAGACACTAGGCCTAGAGCCTCTAGAAGTGCTTGGACCACAAGGAACCACCCAAGGTAGTGACACAGGGGACCCACGGGGGACGCGTGCAGTGTAAATACACAGCCGCGAAACGCCGTTAACTTCTATGGAGAAAGTCGCGGTTTGGAAATTAAAGAAAAGGGACATTTAAAGAAGGACTTGGAGCAAACCCTTTGAGAACTAGGTCGTTCTAGAGTCTCTACCCACGGGAGCACCGGAGTACTCTTGTTACCTCACCCAGGGAAGCCGGGTGCATAGGTGCCTTTCGGGGTCGGGTTTCGTCGTCGATTTGAATGGCGATCTGCTGCAAAGTGCTGCTGGCGACCAAGTGAAAAGTGTCCGGGTGGATCCAAGAGTGGATCGGAGTTCTGAAGAACCTGAAAGCAGAGGGGACAGAGTCTGGGTCACTAGCCAGTGACCAGGAAGGCGATGGACAGATGCCCACCGATGTCGAGTGCTTCAGGTGCGTTGACGGTCGTCTTGACTCTTCAGCCACGAGGTCCAGGAGGCGTTGTCGGCGACCAGGAGCAGGATTCGGGCTTGTACACGATGTCTGTCGAGTGCTGAGGTGTCGGTGACCGGATTGGACCCAACAAGCCTTGGCAACGGCAAGTCTCGATACAGAGGAAGATCGTCGATGGTGCAGACCAGCAAGGTCTGGGGAACTCACCCAGCGAGGGTAAGTGAGGGCAGGCCTGGAGCAACCAGGATGCCAAGTAAGAAAAAGATTGGCCTTCATTAAGGGCTACTAGCCAACGGGCTAGCGACCGCGAAGGAGCCTCGAGACGTCGCACGTGGATCTGGCTCACCGGACACTCGTGGAGTGGAGGCCAGTGATCTTCGGTGCCGTTGGTGCTGGAGGCTAGGGCTACTCGGAGCCCAAAGCACGACTTCGTGGGAGACCCAGAAGAGGATGCACTTGCAAATGTGCTCGGTGTCCAGGGGTCACGGTCTCAAGTCACCCACGATAGCTACGGGCCTCGGCTTTGCTGGGGACTCAGGGTAGCCTCGGGGAAGTCTGAGAATCCACCTCTGGTGATGCGATGACTTCAGCGTCCGGCGGGAGCTTCAGAAATGCGAACCGGACAGATGCTTCTTTGGTGCCTGCCAAGCAGGGGAGTCACTCCTTGACCCCAAGGGAGATTCTTCTGTCCTCTAATCGTGAGTAGAGCGTCGAAGGTCCAGGATTCAGTTTCAGAGTTTCGTCCAGGGATAATCTAAAGTCCTAAGGACTGGGTTCCTATACTTATACCAAGTTTAGGGGTTGGACTACCCTGTGGCCCCACCTATGGGTGGGTCAGGGCAGAGGGGTGCTACACCCCTTTCCCTTTGTCCAGTTCGCGCCAAAGCAGGGGCTGCAAGCCCCTGATCCGGTTTGAACTGGGGTATGCACAGGGACACCAGGTGTGCCCCCAGTGCAGGACTTCAAAGCACCAGAAAGTGCTCCCGCCCAGCCCCAATACACATTATCCTGTCTGGGGAGGTGGTCACACCTCCCTGGGACAGGAAACCTATTGTCCAGGCCTCCCCTGCCGGAGCTTCGTCCAGCCGCAGGAGGCCAGACTTGTGTCTGTGGCAGTAGCATCCATTTTGTGATGCCAGGCTTTACAAAGAAGTTACCCGCCAGGCCAGGGTTAACATGTCTCTCCCTCTAGAAGGGTGGAATGCTACCCCCGCCGCCAGAATTGGCGGGGGGGTAGTATTCCAAGATGTTTGACACCAAACACGACATGTTTAGGTGCAGCCATTCCAAAGTTAGCATTTAACGCGAGGTTATAATGCGCTTAAGAGTATATGGTCAGGCTGCACTACAAACAGCATCAGAGAAGGGTCTCCGAACGCTGCAGAGGGGCCCTGCTCATGCAGGGGCACCCCCTCACATAGGAACCACGCACTCTGCCTTCAGGATTGATAAGGCCTGCCATAGGAGTGACTTATAGGTTTATATGTGTGTATGTATGTAGTGATATAGGTAACCTATATCACAGTAAGGGGTGCATGCACCACCTTACCCAGGCTGCAGTAGCAGACCTGTGGTGTCAGTTTGGATGGCCTTCCAGGGGTGGCACAATACATGCTGCAGCCCCTGGTAGGCCTCTGAGGTACCTATGCCCTTGGTACATAGTATACCATATACTAGGGACTTATAAGGGCACTCCAGATTCCAATCAGAGATGTGCCTAAGGCACATGGAAACCTTTTACAGAGAAAGCAGATAGACTGGGGCCCTGAATAGCAGGATCCCAGTCCAACTAAGTCATAAACCAGCAAAACACCATAAAAAAAGTGGGGGCAACCATATAGTCAGATTCCACCTTCCTACATAACCCCCCCCCCAAACGAAAGGAGATCAGGCTAACCTTGGCCAGTTGAGCCTTCATTGACTAAGTGGTCATATAAGGAAGCACCTGCACTAGCATGGTTGCCCCCTGTCTTATGGTCCACTAAGCAATCCCTCACCCTAAGGGTATGAGAGGGTCTCCACCAAGGGGGATCACTACCTGTGGTGTGCTTAGGTAAAGTACAAGGCTGGTGAGGTGTCTGAGTAGGGAAGTGAGGCCCTAGGAATGTTGGCCTCAGCTTCCTCAGATCACTGGTCACTATGTATGCCTGTCTTTCCATGACTGAGTTGCACTTTGCTCTAAGGGTCAACCTTTGGCTGCCTACAGCTGGGGGTTGGGTCCCTTTGGATGGACTACTGGAGGGACATGGCAGGTTTGGAACCTTCAGGTCCCAGGTTTGCCCTTGCCTACCAGAGTCGGTGCAGCCATTCCAAAGTTAGCATTTAACACGAGGTTATAATGCGCTTAAGAGTATATGGTCAGGCTGCACTACAAACAGCATCAGAGAATGGTCTCCGAACGCTGCAGAGGGGCCCTGCTCATGCAGGGGCACCCTCTCACATAGGAACCACGCACTCTGCCTTCAGGATTGATAAGGCCTGCCATAGGAGTGACTTATAGGCTTATATGTGTGTATGTATTTAGTGATATAGGTAACCTATATCACAGTAAGGGGTGCATGCACCACCTTACCCAGGCTGCAGTAGCAGACCTGTGGTGTCAGTTTGGATGGCCTTCCAGGGGTGGCATAATACATGCTGCAGCCCCTGGTAGGCCTCTGAGGTACCTATGCCCTTGGTACATAGTATACCATATACTAGGGACTTATAAGGGCACTCCAGATTCCAATCAGAGATGTGCCTAAGGCACATGGAAACCTTTTTACAGAGAAAGCAGATAGACTGGGGCCCTGAATTGCAGGATCCCAGTCCAACTAAGTCATAAACCAGCAAAACACCATAAAAAAAGTGGGGGCAACCATATAGTCAGATTCCACCTTCCTACAAGAATGTGGTCTCCATTTCCTAAGAGAAGCACGGACTTGTCTCAGGATTTCTGTGTAGTTTGTCGTTTTGATGTCTTTGATAGTGGGGGAGACTTGCAATCCTAGATAGGACATGGAGTCGCGGGCCCACTGAATCGGGTAAGAGCGCTGTAGCATCCCCAGTGTCTCAGACCCCAAGGAAAGATCTAGGGCCTGTGACTTGTGCACGTTGATCTTAAAGCCCGAGGCAAGTGCAAACCTGTCCAGTTCGTTCAGGAAAGTTGGTAAGGATTCCCTAGGGTGCTCCAATGTAGCCACCACATCATCCGCATATAAGCAAAGTTTGTGCTCCGACCCCCCGAAGCGCGCCCCCTTAATACCGGGATCATCTCTAACCCTTTGAGCCATGGGTTCCATATAGAGGGCGAACAGGAGCGGCGACAGCGGGCCTCCCTGTCTTGTCCCTCTGCATATAGAAAAGGCCGACGAAGCCATCCCATTCACCCGCGCCGTGGGGTTTGCGTAGCTACTAAAGACCCAATCGATGAAACGGCTTGGAAGGCCGAAGTGGGCCAAGGTCGCCCGGAGATACGGCCAGTGGACCCGGTCGAACGCCTTTTCAGCGTCGACAGAGAGAATCATTCGTTCCGCTGGGAAGCGCTCTGACCTGTCCACTAGATGAAGAAGCCGTTTGGCATTGTCGGAGCACTGGCGTCCGGGGACAAACCCGGACTGATCCGGGTCAATCAGCCCGGGGAGATGTCGAGAGAGTCTGCTCGCCAGGATACCGGTAAAGATCTTCAAATCGACGTTAAGAAGGGAGATAGGGCGAAAGGAACCGCAGAGGCACTTATCCTTACCCGTTTAGGTATTACCGTTATCAACGCTTCCAGCATGGAGGGCGGAGGGAGGAAGCCGGGGTAGACCCGATCGAATTAAAAACCCGTACTAAAAGTGGGGCCAGCATTGCGCAGAACTTTTTGTAAAAAATGGAGGAGAACCCGTCTGGGCCTGGCGACTTATGGAGTTTCAAACGGGAGATTGTAGAGATGACCTCCTCCAGTCGAATGGGGGCCTCAAGCTCTTCCGCATGGTGTGGTAAGAGTTTAGCTGTAGCGACTCCCTGAAGGTAGTGGGCTGGCCCACCCTCGGGAAGGTCTTGTGTCGTGTAAAGAGTCTCGTAGAATTGCCGGAACGTGTCCACGATCTCAGGATCGGTATCCCAATCCTTTCCCCGTTGGTCCCGGATCTCAGTGACTCGGGACGCCTGTCGTTTCGCACGGAGCCGGTTAGCAAGGAGGCGCCCACACCTATCCCCCCCCCCACATAGAATGCATGCTTCAGGCGGAGGGCTGCGTACTCAGCCCGATCGACATCCAGGCCTGCCAGCTGCGCCCTGGCTGCCTTAAGGAGTTTCCAAACTCTGGGTGCCCCTGTCCTCTGGTGAATGCGCTCCAATTCAGCCACCTCCCCGGTTAAGCGCTCCCGTTTCTCTCTCCTGTCTTTATTATCGGCCGCCGCGATGCCCAGAAACTCTCCCCTAACTACCGCTTTCAGTGCTTCCCATAAGGTCGTCGCAGAAATGGTAGGGGAGTCGTTAAGCTCTAAGTAATCAGTCATGCACTTTTGAATTTGCTGTATTACCGAGGGGCGCTGCAACATGTCTCGCGTAAATGCCAGAACCTGCGAGTAGGTCGCCGATGGTGCAGGGACAGGGATATCCTCACCGCCGAGTGGTCAGATAAGGGGCAGGAAAGTATCTCTACGTCCCGTGTCTGTTGTGTCAGGGAATCAGAGGTGAGAACATAGTCAATTCTGGCATACGTCTTGTGAGGGTGTGAGTAAAAGGTGTATTCCCTGGATGCCGCGATCTCCAGATGTCTGTGAGTCCAGCCTCCGCCAGAAGCCGCTTCCCATCCCCCGAAAGGGCCCCAGACTGCCCCCATCGCTGCCCTGACCGGTTCACCACCCCATCAAAGGCCAAGTTAAAATCCCCCCCTAGAAGCATAGTTTTGTCTGGAAGACTAGTGAGCTCATGTATGACTTCCCTAATAAAGCTCTCTTGCCCTCCATTGGGAACGTACACTGTAGCAATCGTGAATGTGCAGGTGCCCAGAGTAAAAGTGTGTGCCAGGACCCTACCCCATATCTCAGCCTGCTTGCTACCTATTAGGAGAAGTGTGGCTCAATGGTTAGAGCGGCAGACCCTGATGCAGAGATCTGGCCCGGGACCAGGGTTCAATTCCCGCCTCGGCGGGTCTTGGGCTCAATTTCCTCGGACCTGATAATTCTCGCCTCGGTGCCTATTCTAATCATGGGTCCCACTCTGCAACTCTGGGCAATAGCTTGCTTAATCTCCACAACGGCCCCAACAGCGCTGGGATGCCTGGCTTCACCCTGGGGGTGCCCAGGAGTGGACATTTCACAGGGAAAAGCCAGGAAGGGTTTCACAGCGGTATGCGTACAGCGCCTGGACACCCCTTTGGGGGTATGGGTGCGCTTTACAAGTACAAATTTCATTTCATTTCATTTGGCCCGGAAATTTAGCGGAGACTAGGATCGCCAACCCCGCTGTCTTAGAGGTATTAGAGGAGAACATCTGGTGGGGAAAGGCCCTGGACCTCAGTCTGTGTGTGTCAGTGGATAGCAGATGCTTTTCTTGAAGCAGACAGATATGGGCGTCCGACTGTTCGAGATAGGACAAGACGGCCCACCGTTTGGTAGGGTTATTCAGCCCTTTGACGTTAAGGGACAGGTCATTAATATTAGAAAGCATGAGAGAGAGTCCCTGGATGTGCTATAGAGGGGAGCCCCCCGGCCTGTGAAAATTGAAAGGAGTCGTCAGCGATAAGTAACATCAACCCAGCGAAGTTAGGAAGAGGAGGAGAGAAACCAAAAACCCACAACAAAAAACTAACAACAGAAAACATTTACTTGCGGAGTCCACAAATGTCCCGGGCAACTGCCCTGTGGAGAGGCGTGGGATGGATAGCAGGAGCTCCCGCCGCCCCCACCCCGCACAGGGCCCAATCAAATAAATCAAAATGGATCCCAGAAAGTTTGCAAATGACATCACCTCAACCAATATGTTTCAGTCTGCAGTGTTCGAATCTTCTGACAGGGATTGCAGGACAGCCGTGCGCTCTTTGGCAATGGTCTCCGGGTCCGGACGGAGACCCAACGGAGAATTTCCAACTCGTTGCCATCGCGTGGGGTCCGCATCGACGCCCGGTGGAAGCATCACTCTCCGGTGTAGTGCGGTCGTCCCCTGGAAGACAGAGAAGCGACGTGGCCTCCTGACGAGAGCGGATCTGACGAAGCTTGCCCTCCCATTTAAAAATGAGTCTAAACGGGTGGCCCCAGGAGTAGGAGATATCCTTTGAGCGCAGGAACGCCGTAATTGGGCCGAACTCCCACCTTTTCTGCAACGTAGAGGTCGCCAGATCTTGGAAGAGAAGAGGCCTGCAGGAGTGAAATTCAATGGGATGTTTGGTCCGTGCCTCCCGTAAGATGCGTTCTTTAAGCTTAAAGTCGTGCACACATGTCAAAATGTCGGGAGGGGGGGCGGTCGCTGGTCTCCTAAGTCCCACACGATGTGTCCGGTCGAGTTTAATCTTTTGGTCTGGGGGACCCCCTAGGATGTGACAGAATAAGTCCACGACAAAAGTCTCGATGTCCTGAGCTTCTGTCCCCTGAGGCACCGCACGGATCCTAATGTTGTTCGGGCGGGAACGGTTCTCCAGATCCTCTGCATGGGCTTGGAGGTCTAAGTGTTGGTCGCGAAGGCGCAGAACCTCTTGCTGAAGCTGGGACACCTCTTCATCTCTGGCTGTTGTTTGGTTCTCCAGCTCGTCGACCCTCTCCCCCACTGAGTCAATGTCCCTGCGCATCTCACGGATCTCCGCGGTCAAGTCCTTCTTCATGGTGTGGAATTCTCTAGTGAGATCTGCAAAGAGAGATTCCAGGACACTACGCGTAACTGGCCCCTCCGGGTCATCCGAGCCCCGTCCCGCCGAAGTTTCGCTCTGCGCTGGAATTGTCTCAGCACCTGCAGCCCCGGCCTTGAGTAGAAGGTCCTTAACCGATCTGTCTTTTCGAGACTTGTTGGTGGCCATTGTAAGGTAGGTGCCTCCCCTCGCCGACAGCTGAGAAGCGACGGGGCGCCCGATGGGGTCTCACACCCCAGTAGTCGATGAATCTTCCTTCCGGGTGGCTCCCCCATTTATCGCCACAAGGCACGCTCTGTAGGCCCAAGAACCGGCGTTCCGGAATGCAGGTAATAGCATCTGGGCCCCCGGCCAGTCGACTCGGCCAATCTGCGCTGCCGCGATCGTGCAGTGCGCCACCTCCAGGCCCCCCCGCGGGGACTCAATGGATGCCTCTATAGTATCTCTCTCCAGCTCCAGGCCCCCTCTACTGCGGCTGCAGTGGTAAATGCATTGGGCTGCTTGCGATCAGGCCCGCCCAGCCATGCGTCTCTCTTCTGGGCGCAGGAGTCTCGGTCAGCACTGCAGCACCAAACAGGGCCTCACAACTGCACCCTGTACGGCGCGACGAAGGACAGGGCACCCACCAACGAAAGGACATCAGCCAGGGAGTCAGACGTAACTGCGGGCCCGGCGCCTCGCTGCCCCTTCCGGGAAGCTCACTGGCCCAGGCGCGGTGCAGGCTGCCCCCGTGTCGCACTGCGGCGCTGGAGGAAGAGGACACGGTGCCAAGAGTGCGCCTTGTAGCTCGTCGACGCTGCGGAGGGGCTCACCTGCGAGGGCCGTAGGGTCGTCTCTGCCGGCGGCCTCAAGCCCATGCCGCCATTTCGGCGCTGCAGCCGGAGCCACGCACCAGCGCTCCCAAGTGTCTCCCGGCAGTGGGACACAAGATCTCTTCAATTCCCCCCATATCAAGCACTAGCACACGGGGGGGCTCCGTTTCGAAATACAGCCGCTCCCGCACTCCTCCCTGCTCGGCCGCGAGGTAGGCCGCGAAGCGCGCCTGGATGGGCGCGGCGCCGATCTCCGAATCAAAGCACCGATTTCACACCGGATTCAAGACAACTGCGCTTCAGCAAGTCCCGGACCCAAACGGAGTCCGAGATTGTGTCTGGGAATCCACTGGATGCAGCTAAGTAGCTTGGGCCCAGGCCAGGGGTCGGAGCGACAAGCAGGCACGTCCTACTCGGTCGCCATCTTGGCCATGCCCCCCCAATGTCCTATTTTTAGGGTATGAGCTGTCATGTGAAGGAAAAAGCCTAGCAGCTTACTTTTTAGAAAAGTGTGCGCTGCTCCAACCTCCAAAATCATTAAAGAATTTACAATCAATTCTGGGATTCCTAAATTTTGGTCGAACATACATTTTGGATTACGCAGAAAGAGTAAAACCTTTCTACGACTTAATAAAACCTGATTTTTCAGTCAGACAATGGACACAGGAACATACAAACAGCCTGCGTTCCCTACAGGAAGACATGATAGCTTCTAAACATTTACAGACACGCGTAAACGTACGCAACTTAGTGATTCGAGTAATAGCGGGTCAATGCGGGTACACTTATTTGACTTTCAATGAAGGCGAAACAGTACCAATCGCATACATATCACACCTGTACACAAACGCAGAGATGCGTTTCACTTCAACAGAAAAATCCTGACAGCAGTGCAGACCGCTGTAGCAAGAGAAAGAGCTCTGGCTCAGGGAAAGCGCATAATAGTCGTGACCCCAGTACCAGCTTTAGAAGCTGTTACAAAAGCTAGCATTCCAAATGCGAAAGCCTTACATCCCAGATGGATACAATGGGCTAATTCTCTTACTGCAACGGATGTTGAATACAGATTTGATCCAAGTTTAAAAACACAAGCATTTCTGCAATACGAACAAGAATATCCTCTTCCAAATGAGATTTTGCCTCTAGATCAGTATGACTATATTATTTACACTGACGGATCTGCTCAACCAGCCATAGGGAGTAAGCAAGCTTACATCGCAGCGTGTGCGATTGTTAAAGGCTGCATGCACGATGGAAAGTTCCATCCGAGTTGCACTAAAACGCAATCTCTAGGAGACTGCACGGCTCAGTTGGCAGAGTTAAAAGCAATGACACTGGCACTTATAAATACTGAACACGAATTCCCCACACTAATTGTGTGTGATTCCTTTTACTGTGTACAGTCGTACAATGAATATTTACATCATTGGGAACAAAACGGGTTCAAAGATGCAAAAGGTGGCACAGTTAAGCATAAAATACTATGGGAACAGGTAGTGGAGTTGAGAAACGAACTACCAAGGGCTCACGTGATACATACACTGAGTCATTAGCGTGATACCGTTCACGTTGAAGGGAATTCATTGGCTGGTGAAGCCGCAAAGGGGGCTGTACGCACAGCCGCCGTAGCTGCAGTTACTCGTTCAAAAACGAGAGTAGACGGCGAGATTATGGTAGCTGTCAATGCTTCACGCAAAGGCAGCACAGCAGTACCAAAGAAATTTCCACTTAAGTACTCCTACAAGTTAGATGCACAAAACATTCCATATGCTCAGATTCCTGGAGTGGGGGATAGAGTAATACCAAATATGGATCGTAGGCAAGGCTTAATTCTAGCAGCACACGAGGGTTTGGGTTCTGCACATACAGGCGTTACAGCGACTATTTCTTTGCTGAAACAGCGCTACTGGTGGCCAGGGTTAACAAAGCAGACCAAAGACTATGTCTTAAAGTGTGACATCTGCCAGCAGATGAAAGGCTCCACCGTAACACGCCCGGCGCAGACACCATTGTTAAAATCAGACAAACCTCTCGCATGAGTGTATTTGGACCACTGCGGACCCCTACAATCGGATGGGGCCAAGAAATATATTATGGTTGCAGTGGATTCCTGCTCTAGATTCCTATGGGTTTGGCCTCAGCGCTGTGCTGACGCTCGAACTGTTATAAAAGATTTGCGAGTCTTTATTGGTACATACGCAGTTGGCACGTTACATTCTGACCGTGGTCCGGCGTTTAGCTCTCTGGCTTACAAAGAGGCCATGGAAGGAATGGGCGTAGCATTGCGGTACTCCTCTCCGTACCATCCCGAGGGAAATTCTGTTGTGGAGAGGAAAAACCGGGACTTAAAGCAATCTTTAACAGCTAGGGTATAGGCAAGGGCGGTAGATGGGTCGATCACCTTTATGGGATACAACGAGCAATTAACAATCAGCCAAGAAGCTCTCTAGGGGGTGTCACTCCTTACGAGGTCCTATTTGGGACAAGAATGTGGGTACCTGATCTTGATTGTGAAGGCACAGTGGCGGATGAAAAACCATTTGATATCCATGATCGTTTGGCTGTTTTACAGGATCTAAATGAATCCAGGACACAACAAAGTAACGTGCTCCAGAAACAGGCCGCCACTGAGGAAGTCAAGGCAGTAACGGCAAGACCTGTCTGGATCCCAAAAGTCAGGGATCTGGTCAGAGAGAAGATTGCTGACAAAAAAGAATTTGGGCCGTCCTACAGAAAGCCTGTACCGGTCCTTGCAATCCAAGGCACAAGAACTGTACTTCTGCCGCCTCTTGCCGGGAAAAAGGAGAAAAGATTTGTCTCAATCGACTTAATCAAACCACACTATGTGGCCGATACTAAACAGTAGGCCACGTGGACTTCACAGTAGCAGACGCCCTCCTCTCGCTACAATACAAGAAGTCCAAACAGAAAGACTCATCACGTTTGAAAAGCCACCTGTACGGAATGAAGGACTAAGCAACAATGCTATGGAACTCGTTCCACTTCAACAAGAAGAAACTCAACTTAACAAACAAGTTGCAATCAGACCGACTACAGACATCTACGTCAACATGCCTCGTCAAGAGCAAAATCCGATTTCAACAAATCCCGATGCAATTCCAACAATTGATCGAATTGCTTCTGGCTATTTCATGAACTTTGATACGTTTTCACTGGATCTAAGTGAGCCGGAAACGACGCCAGCCGAAAAATCACGCAAACAGAAACTCACTGACTTTTTGAACTTTTTTAGAAAGACTTACCTGGTGTCACCTTGGATAGAACTATGGTATATCACTGGGATTTTATTTTTTATTTTCTGACTAGGTTTAATAATAACTTTTAGTATGCTTAATAATGGACGATACCTCCAGCAGAGCTCTACAGCCCAAAGAGTCAATTTGATTTTAAAACCACACCAGTCTTCACATCGTGAACCAAGAGACTTGTCTTCGGTGATCATCACAGCAGTTCCTATACCGGACGGTATAGTACGGACAAGATTGATTATGATATATTCGGTCCGACCAAACTTTTAAAGCTTAAACATGTATTTAAAATTTCTTTAAGTGATATCATTACCTCCAGTACATTTTCTGATGATTGGGACACTGAAACTGTAAATGCTATGATGTCTGATTTAGAAAAAATGGCTGCATTTCCGAACAATGAAATGTTAGAAGGTACTTCAGACTATGATACATTGTACTGTTACCAACAATATGGTCATCATTTCTTGCATAAATCTATAACACCTAGAAATGTATTTGAATACCACCAGTGGGAACACTGCCCAACTCCTCCAAAAGGTAGTTCGCAAACTTTTGCACAGAAATTCACATACTTTTCAGGGTTCAACACATCTGACCCGAGGTCATTTTATTACAAAGTGGCAACAACATCAGCACAGAAAATTATGTTGACTAGCACCAAACAGATTTACTCTGCTTCCTTTATGGCCCAATTGTCTACACAGGGTTTCGACCTATGGAAGGACACTATAGATTTAAAATCAATCTGGGGTTCTAGGGACTGGCAAGTCCAGGGAACAGAAGCGCTTTTAGAGCATGCCTCATTCCACAGCAGATAATATTTCTAAATGACACTGTGCAACAGACATCCTGTCTTGGACTAGCCAAGAACAAAGAAATGAACACACCGGGGTTTCCAGCACCATCACAGATGGGTGGGGGGCAGAATTCAACTACACAAGGGGTAAGATTATATGACATTCTCCGGTACAACAGATCAGATCCTGATTGGATGAAATGGCAGATTTGGCCCATTGACATTAACACCTGTCAACAGATATTTATGAATACAACCGAAGGGTTTAGTATCCACAGGCCAGATACACGTTATGTACAGAGACAACACCCAGGGGTAGTGACATCCTATAGTGTTGGGAAGTTGTGCCTTGATTGGCTAGAGACCTCAACACTCACAGAAGTAAAACATCACTTGACCTTACTCACACCTGATGTAGACCTTAGGGATTTTTTACTTGGCCCAAGGAAAACACGTCAGAAACGTTTCATATATGCTGGCATTTATGCCTACTATAATGAAAACTGGAAAATATCCCAACAGGAGGCCGCAGAAAGAATACGGGAAATAGACCGTATTAACTTAGAGAAGGCATTAGCTGTAGTGGATAATGGGTTAACAACTTTGACCTCCAGGATTAACTCCTTAGGCAACATTGTGTCTTCGGCAATCGACATATTAGAACAAGATCTGGCCTTGCTACAACACGGGCAATCTCAGCTACGTTCTATTATGCTGCTAAGTTGGACGCTACAATCTTTGCGTGCAGGCTATGTGCCCTGGCGTTTTATAAACACCGCGTCTCTGTTTTCAGAATACAATCTAACTGATAGACAGAAATGGCACAAAGGGGAGCCAAATATACAATGCTGCGTATTGAGAAACTGGAAAGGTTACCATTTACTGTAGCCGAATCACCGTCAACAGAATGGCTAATTCATGGCCAAATCACTCTGCCGGTCACTACGTTTCAGTTTCAATATTGCCTTGAGCAAAGGCAAGCAGGCAAATATGAAAAGATAGGTAAGGGTTACATTAAGGAAACTTGGGAGTTACCATATAAATACCGATGCCGGAATGGGGACCAAGAAGTGTATCTGAGTGGTACAAACTGCAAGAACGCTTTAAGAGGTTCTCTCATGTGTCAGGATATTTCACTACAGGAGCCTGTAACGGTTCAGTAGCAAACCTATTGTGTCACATGACAGGGACCCCAGCGGCCATGATCACACCGGTTTTTCAGCTGCTCTTGAATGGGAGTTACTTGATGCTAAATGATCAAGGTTGCTGTGGGATGCTTCCGGGCGTCGCCTATCTGGTCACTGTTAACTCCAGGGTTACTTGCTGTATGCAAGTATTGTTTCCACCACTGAAAACAGTCAGGGAGGCGCCGCTATGGCCTTCACTGAATGTTTCTTTCATACAATTTGATACTCTGAGCAGACTGCAAGCCATGCTTTTACAGCAACCCGTGCCCTTAACCTCCGCTCGAGAAACATTTGAACTTCAAGTTGCAAGGACTTCGACTGAGATACAGGCGCTTATACGTACAAACTGCCCCTTTCATTTCGTAGAAATGGTGGGACGTATCTTCAATATGTCTGATACGAGCGGTATTATACACCGATTTAAGACCATAGGGTCAGGACTGTTAAGCACCTTTCAGACAGTCCTCGGAGTAATCCCAAATTTTATACACTCCGTATTGGGAAGCGTATTTGGAGGACTCCCGCTTATCCTATTGCTGATTGCAGGGGTCCTATTCATAATACTACTGCTACGCAATGGACGGCCCAATTCCAGAGGGAATGGCGAACATGCTCCTCGAGCGGAAATACCGTGAACGCATGGTACAACTTCTGGGCATTTCTTGCCTGCAAGAACTCAATGCCTCCTGGTTTCTACCCTTTCGACCAGTCTGGGTAGACTGCATCTTACCTGTTCTTCGATGCCTGCTTTGCGGAGAAGAATGCACGTTGGATCTTTGTCTAACATTTCCATCAGATGCGCCTCCGGACACGGATGCAATGCTGGACCCCCTAAAGGCCCATGCTCTGCGTTGTCCCCAGCGTCTTCCGATTCTGATGAATGCATTCCTTGCGAATCCACAGGTGCCGTTTGCTCCTGCTGGGTTAGGTAAATCCTCCACAGGCACCCAGGCAACTACTGCCGCACAAGCTCCCGCAGCGACTGTTGGCAGTGCTACATGCCATCTATGTGCGACTGACGTTCTCTGTGAGGCGTTGGATTTGTCATCTGCAGTAGCTCACACAGATAATGTTGTGCTTCCCAGCCAGGACACTTAATCTCGAATTGGCTCATCGCGTCCTGGGAAAGAAAGAATTCGTCTTCTCCACTCGTTTTCATAATAAACGAGCAAATTTGGAACTTTTCCTAAATTGACACTTTCGCTTGAGAAAAGCATGGCCTTCTTCCGCTTTGAGTGAAGCAACTTATATAGAGAAACAAAATAGACATTTCTTTTTTTAGTGGCAATTGGAAATAGCTGAATTGTAAAATTTTTGAATTTTTTTTTAACAATTTTAAAACCATGTTTTTACTTGCTTTTAAAATGTTTTTAAATTGTCCAGATTTTAGGTATGGTCATTGTCATCCTGTTCGGAAGAGGAGTGGGTGTTATGTCCCGTATAGAGGCCCTAATGTAGACCCGTTCATACATGCCCTAAAATGGACGTATTCGTATTTGCTCTAATACGGTCATATTCGTACTTGCCCTATTATGGTCAAAGCCGCATATGCCCCATTACGGTCATAACTGTACATGTCCTATTATAGTCATGATTCCTTATATAGGCATGATCTTTCACCTAAATTGGTCCTCGCTAGTACACAACGAGCTCTGAGGGCTGAACGTTATCTAGTCTGTGGTTTTGAATACAGCAGGGTTTTTCCCAAACACAGGCCCACACTGTACTCATCAATTATGCATGGCTCTCTAGGAATACACCACCTGCATAATATGTATGTACAAAGTTCACCCCTGACGTCTTCCTCAAGTCTAACAAGGGCCAATACAAACCATACGAAGCAACTAGAGTCTTCAGGGTATAAATACACCACATCTTACCCCGGTAAGACAGAGGGAACCGAGACTTCCATGCTGACACACTGACCAGAGACGCTGAGGCTCCTGCATGCAGTCGCTCCAGCTGACAGCGGTCTAACACAGCCCTTGCCGGGTGTCCAACTCAAGACCAGGACGGGGACCCACACTCTCTCTATTCAGGTATGGGGGCTCGACTAAATCCTAGAAGGATTCTTGCTCTTAGGCTTTTAGACCTACACATATGCTAGGTACACTCCGGTACATCTAGTTAGGCATCGTAGGAGTACGCACACTTTTCATAATGCTTTTTATACTCATGTATGTATTCATGATTATTGCAATATGGTAGAACTGTTCTATCGCTTTGCTTTTATCGTACTGCTGATAATATATCTCTGCTATTGTCTGCTGGTTGCCGCAGCACATATATTTTACACTAGAATAACAACTGTTCAATAAATACTTATTGAAACGCCCAGACTGTTTATTCTGTGTAACTCTCTGAGACAAACCGAATAAGTAAGCACGAGTGACTGAGCGAAAGGTAGTACATTGTTTCCACGAATCTGAGGAATTTGGGTTGTCCTGATCTAAGGTTGCCAGAAACTAATCTCTCCCCGATAAGAGGAGATTCTAGTGGCACTGTGAGCTAGCTAATGCAAATCAGGCTAACATATGCGGTGGGGGGTGGACAGAGTCAGTCTAACACCAAGCCCACGGTTTATGTTATCCAAACGCGCAGGTCCTGCATGGGTACTATAGGAACTACACGACAAGATTAGGCATTAGTAGCTTTGCAGATTTATATCAGGAAGAAGGATTTCTTGGACCGCCGATGCCAACTGATACCCCTCCTCCCTCTTTTTCTGATACACTTCTTTACTATCGAATACGCGCAGTATGCCGTCAGATGCATACCACATTTCCAGACCCACCACAAACTTTACAAGCACTTGAGAACATTCTCACTACTCCATCAGCGTCAAAGCTTATTACCCGTCTGTACACCTCAATGCAGAAATATTATCCAGTAAAAACTCCGAGACACAGGGAGCAATGGAATACTGAGCTACAGCCACACATAACAGAAGAATGGCAATTTTGCTGTGCGCAGCTTGAACAACTTTCCCCGAATTACAAACTCCGATTAATTCACTTTAAGTTTCTTAATCAGTATTACAGAACACCTATACAGTTGTTCCGTATGGGACTTAGACCTACTGGAGAATGTTGGAAATGTCACTCAGACCAGGCAACCTTTTTACACTTGGCCTGGAGCTGCCCACGGGTAGTGGCATACTGGACAGACATATTTAAAGCTATAAGTGATATACTTATGATACCTATTCAGCCTACTGTACTAGCTGGATTACTAGGATATGTAAAGGAGGCCCCAGTGGAAGTGCGTAGATTGTTAGCAATGCTGTTATTATTAGCAAAACGCAGGATAGCCATGACCTGGGGTAGATCGCGCCCTCCCTTGCTGAAGAATTGGATTCTCGATGTTACATTTTGTCAAGAGCAGCTCGCTGCTTTCTGGGACTTAATGCCTGTTGCCTCTAGGCCTAAGGATTTATGGGGTCCATTTGTGACCTGGTTGCGACTAGCCGAAAATGAAACGCCTGATAATGTAGATGTGGCACTGGACACTTAACTTGGTACTTATGTCTACTATGTAACCTTTATATGTACTTACTTTGACATCACCTGACGTGGCAGTCCCCCTAGCCAATGTATATGAGTGTTTCAAACGAACGGAAAATTTCGACTGTGTAATTTACCGAATCAGATATGAAGATTGCTGTACCCCCTAAGGACACTGTGTTCATTTTCAATATGTACTATACCATATAAGCTGTATTGTATTGCCAATAAAAAAAAAAAATAACTAAAAAAATCTTACTCCACTCTAAGACATGGATCCAAATCAAGGGGGTCATTATGATGGCGAAAGGATCGCCCCCGCCGGGCCGGCGGTAGTCACCGCCGGCCCGGCGGGGCGATCCGCCCACCATCCAGACAGCAAAGACCCCCCACCATATTATGATGGCTGGGGGGTCCGCGGCGGACGGAAAGACCAAAACATGGATAATATGGTGGCGGTGTCTCCAAGACACCGCCATCCATATTATGATGACTGCGGAGTGCAGCCTTTCCATGGCGGCGTTGCCGCCATGGAAAGGCATACGGTCTTTGTATATGGGGGCCCGTTGCGGGCCCCCACGGTGTTGAGGGGGTGGGGGGTGCACATGGGGGGTACCTATGGTACCCCCCTGCATATGTATGCACAAGGTGGCAGGCACCGCGGGTGCCTGTCACGTTGTGCATGCACATGCACGACGTGCATTCACAGCATTGTGGCGGGCGGTGCGGTGAGCACCGCCCGCCACAATGCTGTGAATAGGGCTTGCCACCGCCACGGTGGCATCCTAATAGCATGTGCGGGACCGCTGCACCCCTTGCGGACGGTCCCGCATTCCGCTGTGGTGGCGGGCGGACTTTGTCCGCCCGCCATCGTAATGTTGCCCCAAGTTGGGGGCCGGTGACAGTCTGTCAAGGAGAATATCAACCACCAAAGGTCTAAAACAGGGCTGTGTCCTTGCCCCGACTCTGTTTAACCTCTTCGTGTCAGACCTCTCCACTGAGCTGGACAACTGCCATCACCACGCTCCGAACTTAGGCGGTTTGACACTTTCAAACTTATTGTACGCCGACGATCTGATATTGATCAGTCGAACTCCAGTCGGCCTGCAGCATTTGATAAACTTCACAAGCAATTTTTCAGACAAGAACGGGCTAAGTATAAATCTCGAGAAATCTAAAGTTATGGTAGTCAACCAGCGGCGCACCAAAAACCAACCGAGATGGCTACTGGGTGGCAGGCAGCTGGAGACGGTCGCGGAATACAAGTACTTGGGAATAATCTTTGACAGGAAGGGTACGTTCTACAAACAAAAAGCGGCTATGAAAGGCAGAGGGACCCAATTGGCCGTTACGCTAAAAAACATCAAGCACAAAATAGCAGGCCCCAACCTAGTCCCTCTATTGGAAGTGTTTCCAGCAAAGCTTTTACCTTCAATTACGTACGGCAGCGAACCATTGAGGGGGGCAGACGAGACAACTTTGGATAAGGTAGTCTCGAAAGCCGTGAAAATAATATTTAATCTCCCGCAGTACACCCCTCCAGCACAATTAAGGCTAGAGTTCGACCTTCAAAAACAGCAAATAACACGGAAGGGTGTCTATGCCAAGTGCTGGTACAAAATAAAGGGAGCTAAGCCCGGCTCATTAAACTCATACCTATGGAAGGAGATAAGGAAAAACGATGGTCCCGCCATGGTCTACCTCCAGTCAGGAATAAGGCTGCTCGCTCTACAGGACCTGTGGGGATCTGGTCTTCCCTATAACAGCTTCAAGGTCTTGGTAAATAAATCTGTAAAGATTGTATCCCTTGAAAAAGACAAAACAGACCTAAGTAGAAGGGCTCACAGCTGGTTTGTAATCCAGAGTTTCTCGAGGTGTACGCCACAACCATACCTAGAAACAAGCTTCTCGAGAATCATGAAGGAAAGTTTCTTGGCTCTGAGGCTGGGAATCTTACCCGCAAAGCGGCATTTACCACCATGGAAATGCACACATCCAACAAACCATTGCAGACTGTGTGGTGAGATCAAAGAGGATGTTTTACACTTACTGTGCATCTGCAAGAGTTTAGATCTGGAACAAAGACAGTTTTTAAAGCCGCGCCTGAAAGAAAACCAGATACGAACATGTAGACAGGCGGTGAAGGCTTGCTTTGAGGGTAAAGATGTCCGGTTGGCTTGCAGCTTTGTTCTCTTCATGAACGCAGTAAAAACAAAACTAATTACGGCAGCACCCTAATAAATTGGTCACCAATTCAGTCTCACTGACTGTTAGCTATTTACAGTACGCTGGTCGTAATCGATTCATATCCTCTTGGATGACCAATTTTAATCCTTATGGTAGCTTGGCCAAGATTTTACAAACAAATTTACAGACACCTGCACTGGGCCCGGGATTTTTTAGGAGGTCGGTTTTCAAAGCTGACATTTTCTGTCTTCTAAGATATATAAAGAATTTTTATCGCCAGTAATACATGTTAGTTTTACATTCTCTTTATAGTATAGGAAATCACTGTAATTTTATAGAAAAGTGTTGTTTTACTAATTTTATGTATGTATTTTACCATGTCACTGATTGCAAAGGTTTTTACTAATCACGCAATAAAGTTTACATTTACATTTACTAGCCACGCAAATGTAGTTTCAGGGTTTACTAAGAAATGCAAAATTCAATGGAGATTGAAGAGGTCCCCCTGCATTGACAAAACTGAAGAACCTCTTTGCTGATAGTAAGAAGAGCCCTCACTTTTTACTTAGAAGAACTTACAACCACACTTGTGCAAAACAAAACTAGATTTCAGAACTAGAAGTAAAACACCAGAAAACTGAGAGAAGATGAGAAGCGACATGCACCAAAAGGACTAGAGAAGTATCCTGCTGGAAAGTATTATTTAGGGACCCTGGGAATGATCAGGTCTCCATCCAATAATTATCCTTACAAGTCTACAATGTCACACTCTTCTGGGCGTGGAGATTCTTATCACTGCATTTAACAGTTAATATCCTATGTTTGTAGCTTTGTGCAGTCATCTCTAGGAGTGCTGCCATGAATGCTACGATTAGAACCTTTCATTGTTTCAGAAATGTTAGACCATTTTATATTGGAGTGTGGATTCAGTCTACTCATGTATCTCCCTTTGAAAAAGACAACAGAATCACATTGAGACATCACAGTGCTCTCTATGCATTCCTCCTGCTGTTCCTGACAGAGTCTCAGTCATTCAAGTGGAGATATCCAAGATCTGAACAACGAGTACGGTAATCTGCTGTTGTAACACTGAAAAGACCTTCTCAATGTGCACAGTTTTTATGTCCCGTGGTAAAGACACATTGTCGGTTGCCACATAAGATGAAAGTTGAAACACCATCCCAGTGAAACCCTTAATGCTGCCCTCCAGAAAAAAAGTTCTGACTGCCTGTCCTGAAAGCTAGATTTGAGATATTCTGTGAAGAAGCCAAGACTGTAGTAGGAGAAGAGATACATGCTCAGCTGTAAATATTGGTTGTGCCTTACATCATTTACTGTCCTGTGCACAAACAGACATAGCTTATCCTCCTACGTAGAAGTACATGTGGCAGTCCATATTTCCTAGCTTAGATGTTTTAGTTGAATGCTGAGTGTGGTGTTTTTCTCTGTCAGAAAAAGTGGATTGGGGACTGTTTTTGAAAAATATATATATTTTCCTAGATAGACTGATCATAGCTGCAAACACACATCCATGGATCAACAAGGTATGGTTGGCAGCCATAAAGGGAAAAAGGGGACACAGAATGACTAGTTCTAGAGCTATCGCAGATAACGAAGAGGGGGCAACTTTTTTTTGTACAATCAACTTTCAATATAAAGTTGTCACAAACGTGATAAGCTAATATTTTTTGTAAATTGAACAAAAAGGTTAAGTACTGACAGGTTGAAAACTTGATGTTTTTGATCCTGCACATTGGGGGAAGCCCACAAGACTCATAGAGCCAGTGCTTTGGCCAAAAGTGCCTCTTTGTTGCAGGGATGCCTTTAATAAAGCAGAAAGGGCATCCAAGGCTGAGTTCCCTTCCGAGTCAGTCTCTGTTCATTGCTGATTGAACAGTAAGGCTAGTCTATTTGAGGCCAGATTTCAGCTATCTTTTAGCCCCCTACGGACAGAGCAATTTATTCCCCAAATGTACCCCTTACCATAAGTCCTCCTGCAGATCACTCTTCTCAACTGCAACCAGTTGGGAAAATGTCAAATTGTTATTGGTTCAGTAAAAGTCTTGTGTTGCTGCTCCTTTAGCTGCTCTTGAAAAAGTATTATCAGATGTAGGATCCTCCACACAACATACGTCCACGAGCGGAGGCAAGAAAGGAATAGTATATTGATTGGAAATAGTTTGATCACTATTAAACCAGGCATCACGTAGAGCTGAATATGAAACGCATATGCCCCCAGACGTTGTGAAGCCTTAAGAAGAGTCCACAGTAGCACAGCATGTCCACAGTCTCCTTTCACCAGTGAGACACATAAGCAAACATGTTGGGGTAGAGTTGGATTCTGTAGAAGCTACACCTTAGGCTGTGCCGGTCATTGAGTATCTGTAAACAGATCTACAGTATACAGACTTCTTGAGCTTCAAAGACAGATCTGACACTCCTGCACCTTCACAGTGAGGTCTCTTTACCAGTGTTGCCAGGTGTTCTCCTTTTCAATTCCAGCCAGAAGTGCAGATACACAGTTGTGAAGGTAAGAGGGCCAGGAGAGATAAGCCAAATGTTATGAAAGAGCTGGTAGATGTAGTGAGGAAGGCACACCAGTTCAAGGTAAGAGTGGATTATTCAAGGTCGCAGGTACAAGGGAGAGCACAGATGCAGGCCCTTCGCAGAGGACAGCCTTTCCCCAACTGACATTATATGGGATTCCAATAGAACCCCACTGTGTGCCTTCCTACGTCATAATACTATGACTCCAGGATACCACACACCTTCCCCTCTTAATACATTGACAACTAGAAAAAGACAATGTGGTGATTTTAACAGCAAAACCACCAATTATACTAAGGCATAAAATAAAACAAAACAACACAGAAGATACTTAAATGAAATGGAAGCTACTCCACTCCAAGCGAATAATTAATGCACCACCACAAAATCCTTTAGTTTCGCAGACATGGTAACAACTCTCCCCTACTTAGTAGTTTTACCATTATTCACTACAATGGGTACTCCCCCTCCTCCGAATCACCCACAGGAACTAAGTTCCCGTAACCACCAGGCTTTTCAGCGGACAAAGAGGATGCAGTATTGGAATCAATTTGGAATAAATCATACCACTCATCTCACTAACAGCGTTTGGATGACACTTCCACCTTGTTTTTCAAGACAAAATACTGTTACACTTGGAAAGTTTGCTAAGGTGCCAAATCCTTCCACCACTTAACCTTGCAGAACACTTGTACACCTTCACAACTTTGTAAGGGGAGGAAAACCGTCTGTCACCTTTGTGTAATTTCCCACAGAGTTTCACACATACTAAATCTCCTTCTTTAAGGACAATTTCTTTGACTTTGTTCATCTAATCATAAGATTTATAAACTCTCTGAGTCTTTTCCAAGTTACACCTAACCACCATAGGCGACCATGTACTGAACCCCGATACAGTTGGAGCAATTCTATAGGCCCAAATCATCTTATCCAACTCCCCTTCCCAATTCTTCCCCGCATTAATGGCACACTGGGCTCTATCCATATTAACCCTATTTAAATGTTCAACCGCACCATTGCAAGTCGGGTGATAAACAGGTTTTGTTTTACTTTTAATGCCATTCCTAGACAAAAAAAAAAAATCACAAAATATATTTGCTGTGAATTGTGGACCATAGTCACTTAAGAGTGACTTAGGGATCTCTTGTCTTAGAAAAACTTTCTCTAAAAATGTAACCACACTCGGGGAATCCACAACCTCCAGCACCTCCAGCTCTGGCCATTTGGAGAACAGATCAAAAAGTACTAAAACACACACACTTGGAAACTCCATCCTTATCCAAGATGAGACCTAAAACATCAATCGACAGATTACATCAAGGCTCTGAAGGTAACTCAACAACCCCTAAGGGAGGTCTAAGCATTTTACGGGACTTGTCAGCAGAAGCACACTGAACACAATTCCTTCCATCTCCGAATCAACCCCAGGCCACCAACAGAATGACTTAACTCTCTGCTTTGACTTAACAATACTTGATGCCCCTCATGAGTCAGTTCCAAAATCTTCCTGCGCAACTTGGTAATTGGAACAACTTTATTGCCTCTCATAATAAACTCCAAGTCAGAAACGGACAATTCCTCTCTTAACTCCCAAAATTATTTTCTCTCCTCAGTGATGTCACACTTATTAGGCCATCCTCCCAAGATATAGTCTTTGATTTCCATCAAACATTAATACTCAGACTGCCATTCTTCCATAGGAATCGCTGGAATAACGGAGTTCGAACAGACCCACACAACGCTGTAGTCATCCCATTCATCTCCACTCAAAAGGGTGTCACCATCCTGAACTGGTGACCTGCTCAGGTAATCCGCTACCTTGTTCTTTTTACCAGGTAAGTATACAACCTCATATGCATAATCTAATAAATTGAGAGACATTCTTGCTATACGTGGTGTAGCTCTTTCTGTTCCATCAGTAGTTAAAACCTTAACTAAGGGCTTATGATCAGTGCGAATGGTCAACATAGTCCGTCCATAAGTATTGTCTAAATTGTTTTGTAGCTCACACACATGCCAACATTTCTCTCTCGATCACAGATTATTTTGTTTCAGATATAGTCAGGGACCGTGAAGCAAAAGATATCGTACTTTCTGTACCATCCTCAGATACTTGGGACAACACTACTCCCAAACCTTTACCATTTGCATCTGTGGTTAAAATGGTGCGGGATTTAGTATCGAACCCTTGCAAAGGAACAGCATTACATATATCCTTCTTGATACAAATAAATTCCTTTTGCAAATCATCATCCCAAACGAACTCGTGACGAACCTTCAAGATTTGTCGAATGCCAAATGTTTTCTCAGCAAAATCCTTCACAAACTTAGAATAGAACTCTGCTAAGCCTAGAAATGATCTCACCCCATCTTTTGTAGTAGGAGCTGGAGCATTTTCAATAGCCTTAATTATTTCCCGTTTGAGAAACACACCTTGATCACTTACTTCATGCCCTAAATAGAAGACAGAGTGTCTGCAAAACTTGCATTTCTCCAGTTCAGCTGTGAGCCTACTGTTTTTTAGTTTAACAAGAACGGAATGCAAGGTAGAATCATGTTCTTCCTTACTTTTCCCCATGATAAGGATATCATCCTGAAAGGAAATCACGTTGCAAACATATTTGAAAAGGCGATGAATTAACCTTTGAAAAACAGCCGCAGCTGATGCCAGCCCGAAAGGCGTACAAATAAATCTGAAACATTCCATGGGAGTATTAAAGGCTGTTACATTTTTGCTATCTGGGTGCAATTCTACTTGGTGGTAAGCAGAGGATAAATCTATGGTCGAAAACCATTTAACACCCTTGGTCAGGCTTAGGCGCTCATTGATCTTGGGCAAGAGAACCTTGTCTACTACTATGCTTTTATTGAAATCCCTCAAATCAATGCAAAGTCTGACATTGCAATTGCTTTTCCTGGCCACAACTAAGGGAGCCAACCACTCTGTGCTCTCTACAGGTTCGATAAACCCTTTATTCAAAAACTTCTATAGTCTTCAGTAACCTCACTCTTAACACTGACAGGTATATTCCCTGCTTTGTGACACACAGGTTTCACACCCTTCTTAAGTACAATGCGATGTACAAAGCCCTTCAGTCTCCCTGCTGTGCCTGAGAATACTTTGGGAAAGGTGCTCTTTAACTCCTCTACAAATTTTTGTTTGACTAAATCTAGTAATAAAACCTGGTCAACACCATTAGGATTCAGTACGATGTCAAGAGCATTCTGGTACACCCAACCAAGGCCTGAAGGTCCCACTTCAGCAACGTAAAGTTTGCTCACTGTACATCTGCTTTTAAACTCAAAATGTAATTCTCTATATCCCAACATGGGTATTTTTTGTCCGGTAAAGGTGACTGGATGAATATCAGATTCGGTTAAATGACCTCCCAAAGCAGGTATGAACCTTTTCTGCCATACACTTTGATTTATGATAGTATATGGCGAACCTGAGTCTGTCACAATAGTTATTTCAACACCTCCAATCAACATATCACACATATGTTTCGATCTGGAGATACCCTCCAGATTAAGAACAGGAGCATCGATGCATACATAACACTCCTTCAGATTCAAGATTATCTTCATCAGATTGTTCAGAATCAGTTTTGGTGGATATTAATTTCACCATACAGCATTTTTTGTTTTTCCTTCTCAATACCTTATCAAAGTGTCCTACTACACCACAATAAAAGCATTTCACTTGTAATACAGTACAACCCATGTATTTAGCAAGGTGATCTCTGCTACCACACCTATAACAACTCCAATTTTTTCCTGAGGAAACTCCTTTGTTTTCCTTTTAGTTGCCTCACATTCTTTATTTTTACTCTTGCTTGAATTAGAGGCTTTACAGATTGCGGCACCGCAGATACCACTGCCTTAGCACATCGTCTGGAAATCTCACTTTTTTTTAGCTAATACAATTATCTCTTTCAGAGGCGGATCGCCATTCACCCAAAGTCTTTCCTGCAGGTTCAAGTGATTTGTGTACATGATAATTTGATGACGAACTAACTCATCGTGTAAGACGCCAAACTTGCAAGAAATGGCTAATTTCTTAAGTGCAGAAACATAACCATCAATTGGTTCAGCTTTGCCTTGTTTCTGTTGAAATAAATTGAATCTATCTATGGCCGCACAAAGTGTAGGCTGATAATAATTGTCCAGATCCTCCAGAGCATTCAAAAATATGTTTTGTCCAGTACCAGTTCTAACCTTCTTTTCCATTTGGTTGAAGACTCTTAGGGACACATGCATCAATGTAGGCAATTGCAATTCCATAATTGCGATTATTAAGGAATCGCAATTATGGAATCGCAATTGCCTATGCATGTAAGTTTCGCTAAAATATTAGCGATTCCTACATATTCCTTAATTGCGAATTGCAAATTGCGATTTGTAATTAAAGGAATAGCTTCCCATTCATTCCTATGGGCAGAGGTCCATAGGAATAAATGTGAATTGCACGCGCAATTTGCGAGTACCAAATAGGTACTGCAAATTGCGCATGCAATTTCAAGGGTGCAAGGGGGCCAAAAGGCCACCCTGATGCACCCCTGAAATTGGCATGTGATTACATGTTGCGCACACACATGCCCCAAGTGCATGTGTGTGTGCAACATGGCACTTTGAAAAATGCACTTTTGCGCATTTTTAAAAGCTTATGAAATTACCATCAATTTGAAATTGATGGTAATTTGCGATTCCAAGTTGCGAAATCGCAATTTTGAAGTGCATCATGCATTGCATTTAGGGAATCGCAATTTGCGATTCCCTAAATGCATTTGCAATTTAGGTAATCGCAAAATTTGTGATTCCCTAAGTTGTGAAATTGCATTTGGGTTGATGCATCCCAAATGCAAAAATACCGGTCGCAAAGGGGCAGATTCTGCCCCTTTGCGACCAGTATTTTGAATGATGCATGTGCCCCTTAATCCTTTGGGACCCAAATTATGCAACAGAATCTTTTTTTTTTTCCCTTTCAGGTGAGAATTTATCGGACCCCTCTTCTTCAATAGCACTGATGTAATTTAGGAAATACTCCTTCCACTTTGGCCCTTTCATAGCTGGTTCACCACGAGTTGGAAGAAATGGCAAGGGTGGAGTGAGTGAAAATGTTTGCGCACACATGGTAAGCAGAACTGAACACTGTATACAAATCCAGAAGGGCAACAGGATGTAATGTACTAACAGTCCTAAAAATAAAATTCACTCAAGGATGTTATACAAAGTACATCTAGTAATCCACCAATACAGTGGAAATTGCAACCGGTGAAATATGGTTAAGCAAGGGAACGTAGTATTGCAGAAAGACTACTAGTAGCCAGCAAAACAAAAGTACTGTAAGTTTACACACAAGTGTGCGTGTCACTGTGGCAGCAAGCTGTACGTGTCACCATAATAGATCTACCAACACGCTTCCAAGAAACAGGTAAGTACCTTAAACAACACGCAAGTCTGCGTGTCACTGTGGAAGCTGTAAAGCGTGAAAACATGCATTTCACAGTGATACCACCGCACAAAAAACTCCTTGTGCACGCAGGTGTGCGTGTCACCAAGTAATGAGGAAGGATGAATACACTCCGTAATTTGCCGACGGAGCTTTAAGGCGAGCTCTTCGATGCACACTAGGTGAGCGTATCACTGAAGAAAGACCAAGTCAAAATGGCTGACACGTACGCACAGCGTACTGACGCGCTGACGTACGGAGATCCGGAATCCCGTCCAGAGCGAGGAATGAAGACGCGCTGCTCAGCTTCTCATGCCAGGACAATGCATGCCTGCCAAGTATCACGCATCAGATGTGACGCTCACGCATTTCAGTGTGGTGTTCCGCATCACCGCACTGAAATGCATTGTCACGCATTTTATGCCACTCGCCAGCGCGCGCCACCGGTGGCGCCTGGGCACCTGTGCGCCGGCTCTGCTGCTCCGAGACGTGCTGTCAGCAGCTGCTTGCTGGGCTCAGTAAGTTCATAAATAGTTAAAGATTGTCTGCTCTCAGCTCTGGAGTGGCTGAGAGCTACAATGTAACAAATGTCTGCCCAGACAGGCTGCTGCATATTAATTCCTGCGGCGCCGCACGGCTTTGACACACTGCTGGCACTGCCAATTACCGACGGGCCCTGCCCTCAGCAGTGGTTGCTACTGGTGCAAACCATGGGGGCCCATAATCCGGATGTGACCCGTACTAGTGCCGTAGGTCCGGAGGAAGAGGAAGTCAAGTGAGGCAGAAGCGGCGGGGGACTCAATTCAGTCGATGAGTCTCCTGCTGTCACTGTCTGCGGTGCGCAGCGCCGCAATAAAACCCCCGGCGTGCGGCGTTCGGCTTTATACAAGATTGGGAGGACGAAAGCTATTTGGCTGTTTTACCGGCAGGGAGCCGAGACCCAGAGTGAAATTTAATTTCACTCACAAATTTCACTCACCGATATGCATCCCGGTCGCAGGTGGCTTTGGATCGTGACAGTCATCGCCCTCTGCCTCCTCGCTCATTTGTGGGAAACCAGAGCCCAGTCACTAGCTGTGGTCAGCAGCCGGACTCTAGAAACCCCGAGGCAGCAGAGACACAGTCAGTCCCGGGAGGCCCTGGAGGGTGCGGGTGGCAGTGAAACGTAGCACCGACCGGGCCTGCATGGACAGAGTCGGACCCTGGGAAGATGTCTAGAGAGGACACTGGGATTGTAAGAGAGGGACTGCCTGCCCGGTACACTACACTGGCCTAAACCATGTGCCAAGGACGCACAGACAGTGTCATTAGCCGTTTGAACGCCACTTTTCAGTCAGGTAATCCAGAAATCTGACTACAATAAGATTTACTATTCTCTTTACTAAGTTTTGGGTTATTTCACTGCAGATTACGATATGTACATAAAATAAACAAAGCACAACGAATAGTTATTTTTCAAATTATGGTTATGTGCCCAATTCGTAGTAAGAAGGCGTGCTAGTAAAATTAGTTTGAATGTGATTTCTCCATTTAAAGTCACATTTCAAGTTAACTTCTTTATAGATTTTATTGTAAGGTTGAGGAAAGTCGCGCCGGCCTCACCAAATTGCTCCTCTCGCCTCGCTGCTAAGAAGTAAGTGTCTCGCGAGTGTCGACGACTTTTAGCATCAGTTGCTGCTTGTTAATGAATGCATTTGCGCCCGTCACTAAAGTTTAGCGGAGGTGAGCAAGTGGCTGCTGGCGGCACTGTGCCTGCAGCTTGTGTGATCTGGTGCAGTTACGGCCGGGCCTCTGTGTCTGGCTGAGTGCCTGAGCCCTGCAGCCCTGAGCTGTAAAACAGGAAACAACTTCGGAATTCTTGAAATACAGCCAGCCTGAGCTGTGACCTATAATGTAACTTAGTGACGGTGTGGATCAGTCTGTCTTAACCTCGTCGACACTGACTCTCTGATGCTTAATGTCCGGTGCCTTATGCAGCGCTGGGCGGCTCAAGTAAGTCAGCTGACTTAGTCTGACTCTAATTAGACAGCAGCTGATGAGATCAGACCGTGTTCATAGCTGCCAAGGTTTCAGATTGCTGTGTGACATTTTCATAATTTCAGTGTAGTTGGGGCCTTTAACATCTTCTTGGAGTGGAGACTCGATTGTCAGAGAGCGGCCTGGAGTTTAAAGTGCTGTAATGCATTATCATGCCATTATTATTAATTGCCAATGCCAGGGTAGGAGCCAGGGGGCCCAGTTGGCGCAGGCTGGCTTAAAGGAAGGATGGTCTGATGCACCGTCATGAATGATCAGATTAATTAGATCATATTCAGACCAGCTGCAGTGCCAGCCTGCCCTCTTTAACTTATAACAGCAGTCTGTCTCCAGGCAGTGCCCTTCCATTTCTGGTGCTTTTCAGCGGTTTTAAGTTCTTTTTAGAGTTTCTTGTTGCTCAAATGGATGCAATTTCTGCTATTTATATGTTACCCTTGTCTTCATTGCTTGATTTTGCTTGCGAGAAAGTGTCACTCATAGTCGTTGAAATGTCACTCATACTTACACTGAAATTATGAAAAAGTCACTCACAGCGATCTGAAACCTTGGCAGCTATGACAATGAGGTAGGAAATTTCACACGCTGGTTACTGGCAGCAAGCGCACATGAACAGTTCTCGTGCCTGGATTAAAACGTGGCACCCGAAACCGTTCTAAAGCTAGTCCCAAATTTTTTTTAAGGCAGAACGATGCCCGAAAAACGAAACGTTGCAGTGCTCTCCCCAACCCAATACGCCTTACCGGCCAACAGCAGACTAGCTCAGAAGATCGTCAGCACACCAGCAACTGGACGGCACAGGAACAATACGAAGAGCCCCAGGCTTGTTGGCCACGGAGACAGGTTCGACCAAATCATTGCCAAATTGTAGTGAGGAAGGCAGACCAGTTCAAGGTCAGAGTGGTTTATTCGAGGTCGCAAGTACAAGGGAGAGCACAGATGCAGATCCTACGCAGAGGACAGCCTTTCCCCAACTGACATTATACAGGATTCCAATAGAACCCCGCTGTGTGCCATCCTACGTCATAATACTATGACTCCAGGATACCACAGTAGAGTGGCGCATTTAACTGTAATACGTGTTTCATTTGTAGTGATTCTATGCCAGCAGTATTGAAGGGCGAACAAGTACCTGATTTCCAGAAGGTGCCACCCAATTTATGTCACTGGGCTGACTGCAGCAATCATTGTGATTCAAAAATGAGTAGCAACAGCATATATATACCACACAATGGTAGGGCATTCGTGTAGAGCACCTATATGCAGCCATATATGCAGACAGTGCTCAGGCTGAGAAACTATGATGTAACTCACAGAGCAGCAATCTTCCTCCTGGGTACAGATGTGGTTTGGAATGCCCTAGAAGCAACAGTTCAGGGGCTTCAGGCATTTGACTTTACTCTTTATAAATACAATCTCTTGGTGCTTAAGGACGTTAAGAGCTAAATAGTTATGTCTGTCTCTAGATACACTTTGAGCAGCAATACCATTTTCTACACCAGGCAATATGCAAGAAGTAGTTCTACTCAAGTTTCAAATCCCAAAAAGGGTGGCAAAAGATGATGGGCTGTGTAGTAACATGGTTTCTTTATTGATGTTGTGGGGTTGGAATGTAGAATTACTGCATGTCATCAGAATGGTATATCTTTAGTGATCTGGAATGTTTTGCCTCATTCTGAGGTCGCCCTGCTACAGTGCTGCATGCACCTTATTCCCTGTGAACCTAATAAAAGAAGATTAATCAAACAGCTTATAAGTGTGGTTACTACACTTATTTTTGGCGACGAGCTGTTTATCTAAGGACCTACAAGCAATTCTGACTACACCATTTCAATCGCTAAAAAGGAAAGGCGGAACTCGCGAGTGATATCCTCGGAGGAAATTCCGCTTTCTGCGATGGTGTGCTGCGATTAAGGATCGTGTGAGGCATCGGTTGCATATTGAGCCTACTTCGTCTAAAATCCAAGTAAGTGTAACCTTATTCTGTTACAACTTACCAACGGACATCGTTGACGAGCGGCAGTATTCAAAAGCCGCATTGCCTCGTTCCACCATTCTTTTGCTGCCGTCATTGACTCCTCGCGTCTTTCCTGTTGCGCGTTCTTTCGTGTCCAGGGCGAAGTATTGTACGAACGGCAACAGGGAAAAAGGACCAATTTCCATGACGTCAGTGCGTTAAAGAGCACGCACAGCGGCCATCTTGGAGTGATGCTTTATTTCTGAAAGGAAGGATTATTTTCTTCAGTTCATCGTCTTCATTTGTCAGTATTCCGGAAGTGAAGCAGTAATTAATTTCTGCCGGTTATCGTCATTCCTCATCGGAGTCTTCTTTGTAAGGGTCGGTCTTCACAGAAAAGGTGTGTGCAGCGTTTTGTTTCTTTCATGCAGTATCACTTCTCATGCACTTTTTGTGGTTTAAAGTGTTTTTACATGAAAATACTTTATCGTGTTGCTGATTTGGTCCACACTTTCTGTCCAATTCAAGTGCCATACGTTGTACTTTCACACCACTTCGTTTCCTTGGAGGTACTTTATTCAGTTTCTTTTTTTTTTTCTTTTCTATTTTGTTCTTCTGACTGAAACTTATCGACTGCTCGAGTCATGCTTTCTAGTGGAACCAGCACAGCCGTGGGTGAATCGAATTCTTCTTCAATGCACATTAATTCCCCGAAGGAATTTTTACCCGCACCAGGAGAACCTTTGATAGCCTGGAATGACTGGAAAGAGTACTTCCTCAATTATATTGCCAACTTGGAAGACATTAATGGTAACTTTTCTCCAGAGAGGAAAAAGAGGATGCTCATGTATTCTTTAGGCCCTGAAGGTTTACGGGTTTACAATGAACTACAGAAAATGGAAAGAGTTGGGGGTGATATTGCTGTGTTTAAAGCTGCAATGTTGGACCTTGATGATCACTTCTCTCCTTCAGTGTGTATTGCAGTCACTAGACACAGTTTCTTTCAGAGAAAACAAGAAAAACATGAGAACATTGAAGAATAAGTTTCTGCCTTAAAAAAGTTAGCGAGTAAATGTAGATTTGCTCAACTGCATGACGAGCTCATCCGTGACCAAGTAGTTATGTATACAAAAAACAAAACCATACAAGACAGGTTATGGGTAGAAGGTGAAGGGTGTCTGAAAGATATTGTGGCAATGGTTAAAAAGGCTGAACTGTCTGAGCGTTGTGCTAAAGCCACTTTGTCTCATGATAAAAAGGATTCTGAAGTGGTGGGAAAAATTTGGAAAGTAAGGCGGGGCTTAAAGTGAACCGGGAAGTGAAATTTGATAAAAAGAAAAGTGAAAATGTTGAGCATAAGAAAATTGGTAATTTAATATGTTACAGATGTGGTAGTTTCTCACACTCTGCCAGATATGAAAGGTGTCCTGCTAAAACTGCTAAGTGCCTTGAATGTGGTATCATTGGGCATTTTGGGAGGGTGTGCAAAAGAAAACCAAAAAAAAAAATCAAAGGTAAAGTTGCTTGTATACAAGAAGTGGAAGAAGATAGTTATTCTAGTTCTAGTGAGGAAGATGTACAAGTCAAATTCATTCAAAAGAAAAAAGTTGTATTGAACATTACTGATAGTTCTTCTAAACCACTGTGTTTGGTTTCTCTTGGTGGCATTACTGTGCAACTTGCAGCGGACTCAGGGTCTCCATTCACCATTGTTTCTCAAAATATTTGGGAAAAGCATTTCATTAGCAGTATTGGTGTATGGTTGGAACCTAATGATATTTCTCCTGAGAGTTTTACGGGAGAAAAAATTGATATCTTGGGGTACAGAACATTGGTGTTTTGCTTCAAAGAAAGACATGCTACTGGAAAGTTGTATATTGCTAAAGAGGGGCCTTCAGTTCTAGGGTGGAAGGACCAGAAAAATTTGAACATAATTCTTGACCCTAACAGTAAGGAGCAAGTTTTGGTTTCTTGTGATGGGGAGGACACCAGAAAGTGGGTTCTACAGGAATTTCCTGAGGTTTTTGCAGGTGGTATGGGCAAACTTAAAGGTTTTACCCACCAAATTCGATTAAAGGAAGGTGCCATCCCCAAGGTACACAAAGCTCGGAATATTCCTTTTATAGTCAGAGATGAAGTCAAGTCTGAGCTTGAGAAATTATTAAAGTCAAATGTTATTGAACCAGTGGAAGCATCCGAGTGGGTTTCTCCATTGGTCGTTGCCCGAAAATCCAATGGAAAGGCTCGTTTGTGTGTGGACTTAAGGTATCTCAACAACAATATACTGGTGGATCAATTTCCCCTTCCAAGAATTGATGAAATGTTGTCTTTAACACGTAATGCTAAATGGTTCTCCACATTGGACCTTTCCGCTGCTTACCACCAAATTGTGTTGGATACTGATAGCAGACATTTGACTACTTTTTGCACACCTTTTGGGTGTTATAAATTTAAACGCATGCCTTTTGGGTTAGCGTCAGCAGCTGCAGTTTTTCAGAGGTTAATGTCGAAACTTTTTGGTCATATTCCTGAAGTAGTGTTCTTTCAGGACGACATCTTAGTGATGGGAAAGAATAAAACTCATCATGATACCATTCTCAGGGAGGTTCTTACTATCCTCAGGGACAATGGCTTGGCTGCTGAGGGTAGTAAGTGTAAGTTTGCAGAAAAGTCTGTTACTTACCTAGGACACGAAATTTGTGACACTGGTATCAAGCCTAAGAACAAACTTGTTGAAGCTATTATGAATGCTCCAGCACCCAAATCAAAAGATGAACTTAGATCTTTTCTTGGTTTAGCCGAATTTTATGCAAAATTTGTTAATCACTTTTCTCAGAAAACGTATGAAATGCGGTTATTAATGAAGAACAAGGCTACCTTTTCATGGAGTGATGCATGTCAAGAGTCTTTTGTGGATATCAAAAGGGCCATTTCTAATGCTCCTACATTACAAGGATTTAATCCATTTGCTGATACATTTGTCACCACTGATGCCAGTGGTACTGGATTAGGAGGTGTTTTATCACAGATGTCAGAGCGTGGTAAGGAAGTTGTGGTGGCCTTTGCGTCACGTTCATTGTCTCCCACAGAGGAAAAATACTCTGTAATAGAGCGAGAAACTTTGGCGTGCGTATGGGCCATGGAACATTTCAGGAAATTCATTTGGGGGAAGAAATTTATTTTGCGCTCTGACCATAAACCTTTGACCAAATTACTTACTACAGAGGGCCTTTCAAGGGCTTCGGCAAGGATTGCTAGATTGTCAATGAGACTCCAAGATTTTGTGTATGAGGTACAATATGTTCCAGGGGTCAAAAATGTGATTGCTGATTTTCTTAGTAGACTTTCTTTACCTCTAAAGGAAATTGACCATGACCCCTGGAGCGATTTTTGTGTGGCTAGCGTGTTCTCTGACACTTCTGGAGTGAGTAAAAGTGAATGGGAAGACAATTATAAAAAAGATGAAATTTTACTTTCCGTGAAAAATATGATTATCAATGGTTGGTCTAGTGACTGCAAGTGTAAACCAGAGTTAAGAGCTTTTTGGGAAGTGCGGGATGAATTGAGTGTGGATGGTGAATTTGTCTGTAGAGGTGGAAGAATTATTCCTCCTGTAGGCATCAGGAATAAAATTGTATCTATTGGACATGAAGGACATCCTGGCGTGTCGCGCACCAAAAGGAATATTAAGGCATTGTACTGGTGGCCCAGAGTAGATCTGGAAATAGAAAGATTTGTTCGTTCTTGTGTTAATTGTGAATGTGCGGACAAGACTCAAAAAACCCTCAACCCTCCTATGTCTTCTCTTGGTTGTCCTAAACTACCTTGGGAAGAGGTTGCTTTAGATATTATGGGACCTGTTGTGTGGCAAGATGGCGTCACCAAATATGTTTTGTTGTTAGTTGACCTCTTTTCTAGGTGGATTGAAGTGGAAGTGGTCAAGAAAGTAGACACTGAAGCTGTTATCAATTTTTGGGAAAAGTGCTTCTTAAGAGAGGGCTTTCCTGCATCAATTTTAACGGATAATGGTGTCCAATTTAAGTCTGACATAATGAAAAACTTTTTGGATTTCACTGGTATTGAACAAAGATTTACAGCCTTATATCATCCCAGAGGTAACTCTGTTGTGGAGAGAGTGAATAGAGTATTAAAGGGTGTTTTACAATTGGCTAGCAAAGGAAATAAAAATTGGAATGATGAACTTGATAAATTGATTTGGTCTTATAGAGTGACGGTTCATGACACTGTGGGAGAAACTCCTTTTGGATTGATGCGTGGCAGATTCCCGTATTGTAGAATTAATCCTGGATGGTTGGGCAGAAGTAAAAAGTACGAATGGGACTGTGATCAGGTAAGGGAGTGTACTGCCAATTCTCAGATTAAGAACAAAAATTATTTTGATGCCAAGCATGGCACAAAAGAAGTGTGCATTAAGGTTGGAGAACATGTCAGACTTAAGTGTGGTAAGAAAGTGGGCAAATTACACTCTCGATTTTCTGAACCCAAAAGGGTGACTAAAGTCATGCGTAACACTGTTGAATTAGATGATGGCAGTGTTCATCATATGAGTCGTATTTCTATTTCTAGTCGGCCTGTTTCTGTGAGTGAAAGTCGTACGAAGAGTAAAGGTTCCAATTATTGGTGGATGGATGCTTTACCTATTGCTGGAAAGGGGAAAGACTTGGATAAGAATTTACATTCGTTTGAGTGTGTTCCTGTTTCACATGTGCCCGAACTGGGGAATGAATGTGAAGCTGAAGGTGAAGGTGAACCTGGAATTGAGCATGAAGATCGTCTGGATGGCCCTGGACCTCTTGATGGTGAATCTGGCTCTTGTGTTGAGACCAGTTCGGCCGAGAGATGCAGTAAATTTGGTAGACGTATCAAAACTCCAAAAACTCTAGAAGAGTTTGTTTGTTATTAAATATATTTCTTTTTTTGTTATTCTTTATTTGTTTTTTATAAAGGAAGGGGATGTGTAGTAACATGGTTTCTTTATTGATGTTGTGGGGTTGGAATGTAGAATTACTGCATGTCATCAGAATGGTATATCTTTAGTGATCTGGAATGTTTTGCCTCATTCTGAGGTCGCCCTCCTACAGTGCTGCATGCACCTTATTCCCTGTGAACCTAATAAAAGAAGATTAATCAAACAGCTTATAAGTGTGGTTACTACAGGCTGCCCACTGAATTTTAGAAACAATTCAAGGAAGTTTTAGTACCAGTATTATTGGATGTTATTCAGGGACTATGTCGAGGACCATCATCCTGTTGACCTGAATCAAGGTAAATGCACCAATTTTCAGGAATAAAAATAAAGAGCCCACATTATATTCATTGTAATTTCCATTGATTAACGCTGACAGTAAGGTGTTTTTACAAAACATATTAGCTTTATCACCTCATTATAATATCTGTAATTATACAAAATAAAAACGCATGGCTTTATCGCTGGCTGGACTGCTGAACACCCCTATTTAGCCTCGGCTCTAATGGATCTTGAATATACAAGAAAACCATGTAATTATTGTCCCTTTCATCACCCAAAACACTTTTGAAAGGATTAACTTTCCCTTTCTCAGGATTGTGCTCTGAAAACATCTATGTGAAGACCTAATAGTCTCCACAATTAAAACATTTTTAATGTTATGTCTGGGTCTGGCATATTTCCATATGTAATCAACAGTAAACCATTTTCAAGTGCTTGCTTTCGTGGACACTATAGTAGTAGTTACTGTAGAAGTAAATTCTGTTGTACCATCAGATGGCGGAGGAATTTAGTCACTTTTCTGGCTATACATTAAACATAGTCAAAACTCAGGTTTTTAGCATGTTGCTCTCTAAGTAGATATGGCCAAATATCTCTGTTATTAATTGAGATTAATAAAAAAGACTCCTCGACCAGAACTCACTGATGGGATAACTAGTGCCACAAGTCAAGTCTAGTCATGTTTGATAAAAATGTTAGTTGGTCCCCTCTGGCATGGTACTTGGCTGAGAGAGGTGGGGACTTTAATGGGATTCTGGAAATGGGACCTAATAGGCATCACTCAGTTAGGAGATGTTTGGAAGGGAGGACATCTGCACTCCTTCCAAGACCTGCAGCAAGCATATTCCCTACACTTCACTCCGTTCTATAAGTACCTCCAGCCTTGGCACGCCATCGCTCTTTACATTCCCGAAAATACTGCAATCCCAGAGCTCAGCCAATGGAAGCAAAGCTCCTCATGGGTACCCCAGGGAAGAGGAGAGTGTCCAAAATCTACCGGTCTCTGATAAACAGCTCCCTGTCCAACCTAGACTCTCTCAAGACCCGCTGGGAACATTGGCTCGGCCCCCTGGAGGGAGAGGACTGGAGGGATGCATTGATGGCCCCCAGGGTACTTACCATATCGGCTAGGCTTCGTCTAATTCAAATATACTATCTTCATTGCGCATACCTCACTCCTGTTCGATTGCACCCAGCGGGCTTCCTCCTGGCCCCAAGATGCCCACGTTGTGAGGCGGAACCGACGGGCTTCTATCACATGGTCTGGTCCTGTGCCTCCCTCTCCAAGTATTGGGCTTTGATAGTGGCCGAACTGAGTGAGACACTGGGCTGGGCGATCCCCCTTAGTCTTCTCGCCCTTCTCCTAGGGGTGATGGAGGGGATCGACGGTTCCTGAGCTGATAAACTATTACTAGGGACGGCTATCATGGTGGCAAAAAGAGACATTGCAGCTGCCTGGCAGGACTCTACATCTCCATCCATTGAGAAATGGCGTAAAGGAGTAGACTGGTGCGCCATCCAAGAAAAATCAGTGTACGAGGCAAGGGCTGCCCAGACAAATATGAACGCATATGGGGTAAATGGTTGGGCTTGGTCAACTGATGATGCACTGGCCAGGGTCAGGGGTCCTAGAGGTGTGATACAGGATCAATCGGAGTACATGATTTGTGGGCAAAATATGGTAAAGTGATTGTCTGTATTGTATGTCACAGTGATGCATTGTTCTACGTTGTTGCTCACAAAACCAATAAAATTGAATATAAAAAAAAAAGTTAGCTGCTGGTTGTCTTAGCTAGCGGCTTTGACCAACCCCTGGTAAGGAATGTGACCACACCTACTTTCTACTGCTATTTACTACATTTCTGCTTAGCGCCTCATACTCGAAGATCTGTAGGCGCTAATTATTTTAACATGCCAAATGTTACTGCTTTAAGAAAGTATTCTGCACTACAGACTGATTATGACCAAGAAATACTTTCCAGAAAGATTTCTGAGCACTGGCTTAAATTAGCAAAGGCTACTGATACGAAAAACTAAAGGAACTATTGAGACAACTATTGTCACATGACAAGCGAAGACACACTTGAAATAAGGTTTGTTAATAATTGCTTGAGCAAGAGTTGAGCATCACACTTGGATGGTATTTTGACAATGAAGGTGTTCAAGAAAATAAAGGTTTACTGAGAAATATAAGGTGGCTTCTAGTAGGTAACAAAACAATCTTTGAACCCTTATGTAATCTATATACTAAAACAAAGTTCATTAAGCAAAAAAGCAGATTGTCACAATAAGTGATGCATTACGTTATTGACAATAATAATATTTTTGTTCAAACCTCCTTTCCCAGATCTTCAAAGAATACATGGGCCACTGCCGAAACTGGCAACAGCCCTTATTCTCAAACTACACACCTAGCCATAATCTGATAGTCTAGCAATGCAATCTAACTCGCAAAGACCAGATTAACTGTGAGACCCATGAAGCATGTTAATATGGGTGATGGGAGATCCTCTAGAAGAGTATATACCCAGATCTTTCCGCGCCGGGACACTCTCTGGAGTAGCCGAGCGCGCTACAAATGCATATAACAATAACAATCTGAGGAATAAATCAAATATGTCAACATTCAAATAAAACAGCAGCAGACACGCCTCTTGAGAAAGGACTTCCCATCAGTTACAAAACCACTGAGACTAAACTCCCTCCTCAATGAAGGAACATGACCTCTTTCAGTGCTGTTTATCACCTACTGAAAACTGAATGTGAAAAATACATGAGATCCTCAATAGCTAGCTGCTTCAAAATTATCATCATACAGAAAGGGGAATGGTTAACTGCCTATCACAAACTAGAGTCTTACAAAACAATTAAATAAATAATGCATTAAAATGTGGGCATTTGGCAGCATGAGGGGTTCTCATATTCTAACCCTCTGGTATGTTCATTACCCAGAACTCTTAATTTGATCCAGTCTCATATCTGCAATACCAGTGTTTTAAGCTCATTAATAATTATTGCTAGTGCAGTATAAGCCCAAGGTTTGTGGCGCTGACTACAGGTTGAGCCGCCAGCCTTGCTCCACCAATTTAAAATAATGCTTATGTTTTAGATTACCCAGGCTAGGAAAAGTTTAAATAAAGGTTAAAAAAACAATATACATTATCAAAACGTGATTGAGCAGAATCCAAGAGATTATTTTACACTGAACTCCCTTCTTTTTCCTGGTGGAATACTAAGAACACACCTGATTCTCTAAACATTTGACATGCATTCTCCACTATGAATAAGCTCTGTGACCCTGACAATTTCTCACTGGGCTGTAAAAGGGAGTTCTCTCAAAAGGATAAGGAATGCTTAGTGGACTTTCAGACATACTTTAATTAAATTAGAAGGCACATCACATGATGTGAGTTGAATTTCATGGTTATCTTAGGGGTTTTTTTTTTAATCCAGTGATTTAACACATTCCAGACGTGGGGTGAAATAAAAAACATAAGTAGATGCACTCATATGGCTATACTAGAATGAATTCTGTGATTGAATAAAACAAACAAGATATTTATCTTTGTAACGATCTTTCAGGTGGACAGTCTAACCAGATTGGATCCGAACTGCATACAGAAAACTTGTACAATGTCTCCAACACCAACAAGTGATATAGGACAAGGGTTCTGAGAAAAGAATTACACCGAAAAGTCTTGCAGCTAGGCCCTGGCAAAAAGACCAACCCTGCAGACGTTGGAGTCAAGGCAGTGGTGTCCCAATGAAGGTGTGAACCAAAGCACATGTCCCAACTTGACCAATGAAAAGAATGTAAACACCTGTGTACAACACCAAAGAAGTGTTTGCGCCCTGGTAGAATGTTCCCTGATGTCTGAGGGTAGCGCCTACTTGGCTAGGGCATAAACTAACAATGCAGTAGACAATCCAGCAGGAATCGTCTTTTCTGGCTAGCTTTCTTCTTCTTGGACAAAGAAGCCAAGGACCATCTGATCATCAACATGATGTTCTTTAGTTCTGTTTTTGTAAAAGCTCAGAGCTTGCGGCAGGTCCAACTGATGGCCCGTGGTAGGATGTGGATGAGGAAAAAACGTCAGCAGAGTAATGCTTTGGCTGACATGGAACTGGTAACCCACCTTAGGAAGAAAAGATACTTGCATCCGAAGCACCAACTGAATGGAGGGTGCATTGAAAGGCTTGCAATTTGCTCACTTGCCGAACTGATAACAATAAGAATGTCTTCAGATTAGGATCCTCAGACAACAGCTATGCATGGGCTGAAAGGGTGAAATCATAAAAAAATGTGAGAACCAAATTAAGGTCCTATTGAAGCATAATGAAGGGAGAAGGGAAGTTATGGGTTAAGTCTCTCAAAAATGCACCACAGCAGGTATTTTAAACAACAAAGACTGATCAAATACACAAAGAGGGGACAATAAAGGCAACATAACGTTTCCCTATACCCAGTGCAGAGCTTTGCTGGGTCAAAGAAATTACAAACCTTTAATAAAAATAAAAGTGTCTTAAGCGGGTCAAAATTGCCTTCTCCCCGCCACACAGCATTACCTGAATCCTATCGGGCAGACATTCGTATGCAGCAAGAACAAAATCAACACAACCTTTGATGGCAGGTTGAAGGTAAATTGCACAGTTCAGTTTTCCAGCATGAAGGTGTAGGTTGGGAAGATTCGGGTGAATCACCTCATCTTCGCACTACAATAGGAGGTTCTCACTATGCAAAAGAGCAAGAGGAGGGAAAATGCTGATGCACAGCACCTCTGAATACCAAACTTTTCTGCCCAGTCCAACGTAATCAGAATAAGCCATGTCTGCTTCCACCTCAGCTTCTTCTGAGCACAAGGAATCATGGGAATGGGAGGGAACATGTGATCCAGCGTGTTACTAGCAACAAGCATTCATACACAAAATACTCACCTGGGCCAATTCATTCACGCTAACTAATAATCACCGCTGGTGGGAATCAGTTGTACTCTTTATCAAAATCCCTGCTACCAATTACCTTTTCTGATTGAAGAGTAATGACTTACCAATGGACCTTTGATAATTGGGGTTGAAATGAGATCATACAATACATAATTTCATTAACCTCCTGAAATAACCACTGACTCAGGAAGTTTTAAAATGTTTATCTAAATTCTTTAGCAGAGTAAATTACAAACCACATAATACTTAATCGCATATCAAGGAGGAAGCATACTATATAATCACCTATTAATCACAAATGACGGTCCCTAAGAAAGGAGAAGATAGAGACAGCAGTACAGCTAAAGATTACGCATTTATAGTTACCTAAAGGTGCGAAAACCAAACCCCTTGGCCAAGGAGTTGGAAAGATGGGTCCCAAGAAGGATGAAGACCAAGACCTCCGGACCAGGTTCAGGACAGGATAGGTGACCTCTCTACCAACGACGCCTGCGTCTTTCCCCTCTCTGACACTTCGTTCCTCCTCGATTCTTCCGTGTCTTCTTCTAATAGAGTCCGCCGCCCCCACCTCAGGACCTCTTCAGACAGCGGTCAGTCTGCTCTGTTCTGCAATCGCATCGGATCTCTGCTACCTCATCTGTTCATCTGTTCTCTGAGCTCTTGATGCTCCTCCTAAGCTAACTAATTAGCTAATTCTATATCTAATATACCCTTCTATGCCCATGTACCTCCCATTAATGTTTCAATATTATGGGCCCACTAATTCTGATTGGACAGGAACAGGGGGTTGATCCTCACACCATGTCAATTTAGTTCAATTTTCTTGAGCCCATTGTTTTAAAATACCGCCCCTCTCAATTAATACATTTGCTTTATTTCCCACCCGTCTCACGGCAAATTTTAATACAAAGTGTATACAAAATGTATCAACTTGTAGGACATCTCAGATGAACGGTGAAGGTGATCAGCGGGTCATGTCCTTGGACATCTTCCAAGTTGACTTCATCGCTTTGCATGGTTAGTTTTCAGGGCGCATGCGCCAATCACATGGTTTCTTGAGCTGCCATTTTGTCAACCCAGGCCCACTTTACGAACTAATAGAAATCAAAGAAGAAACATATTAAAATAGAAAATAAATGTTTTCAATGGATACCCCCTACTTCTACTCTACTCCCATTTATTTATAAATGTCTATCCCGCATTAGTAGCGTTAAAATACCACATTATTAATTGCAGCAATGCAAAAGCTTTAGCATGTGAGGACATTAAGCAGCCATTTTAGCATACACTGCGCAGAAGCAAAAGATTCCCTCCAAGGAAAGAAAAACGTCATCCCACGTGACATGGTTGACACATGCGCAGTAGAGTTCCCGCGTTTTAGCGGCCATTTAGGATTAGACAAGGATTACTTATTAGTGGAAAACACATAGGCAAGCATCTTTTGGATAAAAATGTTGTGTTTGCACATTATTAATAGAGACATTACAGAATGTTAGTATAAATTAATTAATACTGTGAGAAGATTGCTTTCGAGCAAGTCTCATTGTGAGTCCTTGCTCCATCAATCCCCTCTCTGATGGCGTTTCTGAGCCATCAAAACTACCTATAATCAGATGCCAACTTAACATATGCCTGTCACATTTTCATTTTTACATTGTCTATTTTTATCTTCTCCTTTCAGTTTCTTATAAATTTCACTTCTCAGATCTAATTCCATTTCCTCCAATTTCCTTTTCTTTCCTTTTCCTGTCACCCTATATGTTTCCTTCTTTCTACAACATTTGCACCATATCATTATTGACAATACTGTTATTGCTATCCCTACTAAGGGTACTATTATTTGACCTACAAGTCCTTTCCCTACATTAGTAAACCAGGTACCAATTGACGCAATGCTATTTGTCATTCTTTCCCATACACTATCAACTTCCAGTGGTTTCAGTTCCTTCTCAAGTTTAGTAATATTCTATATATATATTCCGATTTCTGCACTTTTGTCCGGAATATATGTGCAAAAATGTTTCGTTTTCAACAATTTACAGACTCCGCCCTCTTTTGCTATTATATCAAGAGCAAGTCGATTTTGCATTACCATAGATCTAATCACAACCATCTCCGCATTAATCATTAGAAATCCTCCAGCAGTATCCGTTGATAAACGATCAACCACTGTAGACAATTTACATATTTTCCTTGAGTTCAGAATTATTCCCACTGAAGGTATCAATGCACCAAATATATCACCTACAATCTCTGAAAAACTAGCTCTTTTACTACGTCTTAATTGTGAGAAAGTGCCATCTTTCTTGCATGGTATGCCCCCACTTTTTGCTGAATTGCTGATGTGCTTTGACTGAGTGTGCCCTGGGCTCCTGCCAACCAGGTACCCAGGGCCTGTGTTCCTTCCCTAAAACTGCATTGATGCCTACACCCAATTGGCATCCCTGGCAGGAAATGGGTTGTGCCCACCTCTGCCAACTCCACCCCTAAGGTGGGGGAGGCGAGGTGAAGCACAAACTCGAGTCCCCGCCATCTTGAGGATGGGGGGACCCAGCCAACCAAGGACAAGCTCCTGCCCCCCTCCCACTGGAGAGTGGCAGAATAGGGGGTGTACCCACCCCAGGGAAGGGACACATTGGTCCCTGCCCTTACCTACCTGTAACCACCCCTAAATTCAGTATTTAGGGGCTCCCTGAACCCTCCTTCCTCAGATTCCAGATTCCAAAACAGCAAAGAAGATCAAGAGGAAAGAAGACCTGCCGCGCAGCTGCTAAGAGGAAGACACCAACTGCTTTGGCCCCAGCCCTACCGGCCTGTCGACCCTCGACCCTGCTGAATCTCGGCACCTCCTGTGGCCAGCAACCTCACCAACCCCGGAGGACCTGGCTACCTTGTGACTCTGAGCATCTGGGACTCCCACGAGCAGTGGCTCTGCTCAAAGCAAGTAACTGACCCCTGCCAGCAGCCAGGAACCGCGAACCTTGCACACTCTGCACCCGCCAAGCCTGGCCTGTGTGGGAGTGGACAAAGACCTTGAGGACGTCCCCCCGGCGACTGTGATCCCGAATCCGGCCCCCAAGGACCCAATTCAACGCTCCTGACGACGCCTGCAGCCACGGAACCAGGGACCCCCCCCGACCGCGATCAACAGAGGGTAAGGGGTAAGATTTCCCGACACCAAAAGGCACCCCTGCGGCCCCCTGTGCCCAATTCCGGGGTACCTATTTTATTTGAAGAGTTTTATATAGCGCTGGCTAGACCCGGAGGTATCAGAGCGCTTTACATGAGGTCAGCATTGTTACATAGTTACATCAGATTACAAGGAAAAATCATGGTATAGAGAAAAACCGCGTTACATAGTTACATCCATTACTAGATCATTAAATAGCATAAGAAAAACAAGTCCTATGGTACATAGGGAGAAATGGGGGAAAGTAAGGGGGTCAGAATCGGAACACGACTAGTCAAATGGCCAAAGAGGAAAGTACATCTGGGGAACACTAAAAGTCAGAGTAAGCGAGTCGACAAAGCCGGAAGGGTCAGAAAGATCAATAACATCCAGAGCCGGCGGGGGTCGATTAGAGGCAATGGTCAGCCAAGAAGAGTACTAGGGTGTTGACCGGCGGCAGGATTCGATCAGAGAGTCTGTGTAGACCGCAAGATGGAGGATCCAGGTCATATACCCCAAAAACTTTGCAATTAAATGGTGGGAAAGCGGGTAAACAGAAAAATCCGGTCGAAGAGCCAACATGGATGCCTACCCCCGGAATCGATCTGGCGGTGGAAGGCTGTAGGTCACTGATCGTTCTCGGGTCGTCGTGGTCAGGGGAAGTCAGTGCCAGGGGCGTAACACAGGCCCCCGCAGCCCCCGCCATGCACACCACTTCGGCCGGAGAGCTCTTGATAGAGTCCGGAGGGGGCCTCTCCACGTACCTTGCAGGGGGGCCCCCTCAATTTTTTTCAGCGCGGGCGTCCAGGCAGCGTCCCAGGAAGAGGAAAGGTAGCTGCGGGGTCAGGAGGGCACGTACCTCGGAGGGAGAAAGGGAAAACCAGTTTGGTGGAACCGGTAGCAGCGACAGCAGAGTTCTCGTTGCTGCTTTGTTGAGGGACCAGAATCGTGCGTCCCAGGTCGCAATCCCGGAGAGGCGAGTCGGGACATCAGACAGCCACGGCTCAGGCCCGGAAGGCAGGCGACGGCTGGAGGGTGCTCCCCGGTCCTCTCCCTAAAAGCCACCAGAGCAGTTCAACCAGGCGTCTGCAACGAACGAATAGGGTCCGTCATCGGTATTCCTTCAGAGTTCATTGGAGGTCAAGGAGAAAAAAGAAGACGATGCGGGGAGAGGTGAAACAGTGCCAATGTCCAGAGGGTAGGAGACGGCTGAGGGAGGATCCGCAGCCAATCTCCTCAATAGCAACCAAGGCTGCTCCTCCGGGCATCGGAAAAGTTGCTGGAGCTCTGCCATCGCAGAATTAACAGAGTTCATCGGAAGGTGGGGGCAATCGGTTCGAGGGTGGTGGGGGCACCTGAAGAATCTTCGTCCCCGAGCTTGCAGCCTGTGTTTGTTCTTGAGCTTCTCCATTGCAATCCATTGAGCGCCCGAAGGCTCAAAAGCACCCTGCACCCAGCCGCCCGAGTGCCCCTGGCAGTGCAACCTTTGTCCTAATCTACTTCCCCATTTACCCTGAGCAAGTGACCCGGAGCCCAGCTCCCACAGCCGCGTGGCCTGCTAGCCAGCAGCCACCAACCAAGGGCCCCCTGCCTGCCATAGGATAACATTGGGCCTAACTCGCTCTGCACCCAGCCGCCCCTGTGCCGCTGGGGGTGAAACAACTGTACTTACCTGACCTTGAGAGACCCCTGAGTCTATGCCCAAAATCTTAACTTTGCCAGTCAAGTACTTACCCAAAAGCCGATAACTCACTTTTCTTCCCTAGGGTAACATTGGCTGACATCACCGGAAAATTCTTCTAAGTGTGGAATTTCTCAACTTTAAAATATTCACCTAAAATCAACCGAGTAACGAAAACGGAAATACTCACCTGCTATTACGAGAGATCCCAGTGCTGGATCTTGGTGCCCAGCACTGACCCTGAAAAGTAATCACAACGTTACTTACCGCTAACTCAATTTTCTTCCATAGGGATCCATTGACTGGTTTTCTGTGAAATTTCTTCTAAGTGTCCACTTTTGGAATACCAAAATATTGCTTAAAAATCACAACAGTAACGAATTCCGATTTACTCACCTGTTATCAGGAGAGACCTCAGTGCTGCATCTTTTAGTCCAGTACTGACCCTGAAAAGTAATTTTAACCGTACTTACCAGTAACTTGAAATTCCTTCCATAGGATATCATTGCCTGCTTTTTGCTGAAAAAGTTTCTAAGTGTCAACTTTTAAAATACAATAATATTCCTTAAAAATCACTACTGTAACCAAAACGCTTTTACTCAACTGTTTACAGGAGTGTCCCGGGACTGAATCCAAGATCCAGTCCTGTGGTTAGAAAAGTAATCCACAAAGTAATTAATTGCATTTAACTAAAACTTTCCATTGAGCTCAATGTTGCATTGTGTTTGACATTGTGTTGCCTTTTGCAACAACTGTGACTACTGTAATCAAAAAGTCTATTGCCTATTTGAAAAGTGTTTAACTAAGGTAACCCATTCTGAGAAAGTATATTTTGATACATATTGTGGTTCTAAAATAAAACAACTATATTTTTATACAAAAAATTGGCCTAGAGTTCAGTTCTTGAGTGTGTGAGACCATTTGCTGACTGAGTGTGTACAACAAATGCTTTACACTGTCCTCTGATACTGCCTTACTGCTCGACCAAGCTACCACTTTAGAGTGTAAGGTTATATCTAACTTTAGCCTCTGCCTTACCTGTGGAACTGTGGACCCTATACACACTGTACCTTACTTTGGTGCAGTATATATGAAACCACTTTCCTACATTAGTGGCAGCGGTGGGATACAAACTTGCATTTGTTGGACTACTTGGTTACCATCTGATCACACGACAGAACTCTTAAATTGCCTTTAGAATTCTGATTTTTTAAATTGGTATTTTTTTTCAAATTACTAAAAGTCTTGTTAGGGCCTTTAGCTAAGTCCCTTTAGAACTTTAGAAAATAAAAAGTCACTTTAGCCAAGGGTAGAGGGATTAGAACTTTTTGTTAGAATGTCTCAAAACAAGAACCCAGCTGTTAGTGAAGATAACCATGACCCAATGGACCTGGTTGAGGAGCTCGACCTCACCCCTTATCTCCATTTTAGTTTTAAAGAGATAAGGTCCTTGTGTAAAATTAAAAACATACCAATGGGCCAGCATCCAACCAAACAAGGGCTCCAGGAGCTCCTGGCTGAGTATGCTAAGGCCCACCCATCTGAGCATGGTGATGACCAATCAGATGAGGAAAGGGATGAGGAGGATGGGACTGGTAACCCACCTCCTTTTATCCCTAGGGAGGATAGGCACACAGTGCCCTTGACTCCAAGAACAGACCTCTGGGGACCTAGAGGCCACACAGGTGGCTTGGGTCTCAGAGAGGACACTGAGGACAGCCTTGGTGAGGGGGACAGCTTTTTAGCAAAGCTGGCCAAAAGACTGGACCTAGAGACCAGACTCCTGGCTCTAGAGAAAGAAAGAAAAGAGATGGGTTTAGCACCCATCAATGGTGGCAGCAATAATGCAAACAAGGATAGGGAGGAAACTTCTGATCCTAAAATTCCCAAAGGGATTGTCCCAATGGTTCACAGCCTTTGAGAGGGCTTGTGAAATAAGAAGAGTAAAGAAACCTCTCTGGGGGGCACTCCTGTGGGAACTGTTCTCCGGTAACTGCAGAGACAGGCTTCTGACCCTCTCTGGGCCAGAGGCAGGGTCCTATGACCTCATGAGGAAGACTCTGATTGAGGGATTTGGATTCACTACTGAGGAGTATAGAATTAGATTCAGGGGGCTCAAAAACCCAGACCCAGTCCTGGATTGACTTCGTGGACTTCTCAGTAAAGACACTGGATGGTTTGGTTAGCTGGACATGATGTGCATGATTTTACTGGATTGTACAATTTGTTCATGAAGGAACATATATTAAGTAATTGCACAAATGAAAAGTTGCATCAGCATTTGGTAGACCTAGGTCTAATTTCTCCCCAAGAATTGGGAAAGAAGGCAGACCACTGGGTCAAGACTAGGGTGACAAGGACAACCATTGGGGGTGACCAAAAGAAGGTGGTCACCAAACCTCCCCAGGGGAAAGGTGGTGAGAATCCCCAAGATAAGAAGTCTGAGTCTTCCAAAGGGCCCCAAAAACCTGTTCTGGGGGTGGGTCCCAAACTACTCCCTATGTGCCTCAACCCTATGGGGAAGAACTTTGAGCCCTTGAAGGCCTGGTGTAATAACTGTAAGAAGTTAGGACACCTAACTGTAGATAAATCTTGCCCCCACAACAAAGCCCCTAAGGCACCCAGTACAGCTACTCCTGGGGCAGCAAGTCTACAGATGGGATCAGAAGTGTGCCCTGAGCAAATCTGGGGACACAATGAGGCGAGTCTAGTCTCACTAGGGGAAGTGGAGTTTGCCACTGTAGCTGTGTGGCCACCCAACTTAAAGAAATATTTACAATACCCCTGGGTGAATGGAACTAGGGTAGAAGCTCTGAGGATACAGGTGCCAGTGTCACTATGGTGAGAGACACGCTGGTTTCCCCTGAGCAATACTTGATTGGGAAAACTTACCCAGTCACCAATGCTGACAGTGTCACCACTAGTCATCCCATGGCCATGGTGACATTAGGCTGGGGGGTTACTGGCCTGAAGCAGGTAGTGGTCTCTCAGAAGTTACCAGCTGCATGTCTGCTAGGAAATGATCTGGAAACCTCAGCCTGGGCAGAGGTTGAGCTAAAGGCCCATGCAGCCATGCTGGGCATCCCTGAATTGGTGTGTGTAAAAACAAGAGCACAGAGCAAAAGGCAGGGTGAAGAAATAGTGTTGGAGCCTGAAATGATGGCCCAACCTACCAAGAGAAAAAGGAAAGAAGCTTCTACACAGCCACAAGAGCAGGACCCCTCTCCTCAGGGAGAGGACTTGGATACCCCAGAGGGAACTGAGCCCATGGAGCTTGACCCTTACCAGGTTGAACTCTTGGGCCCAGGGGGACCCTCTAGGGAAGAGCTGTGCCAAGGACAGCAAGACTGTCCCACTCTTGACAGCCTGAGGCAGCAAGCTGTTTCAGAAGCCAAGGGAGATGTCAGTGGTACCCACAGAGTCCATTGGGAAGAGGGATTACTATACACTGAGGCAAAATACCCCAATCCTGGAGCCACCAGGAGAGTGGTAGTGCCACAGAAATACAGGGAGTTCCTCCTAACTTTGGCTCATGACATCCCCCTAGCTGGACATCTGGGCCAAACCAAAACTTGGGAAAGGCTAGTTAGCCACTTTACTGGCCCCAGATGCACCAAAAGGTGAAGGAGTTTGTCAGCTCCTGTGTTACCTGTCAAGCCAGTGGCAAGACAGGTGGCCATCCAAAGGCCCCCCTGATACCACTGCCTGTGGTGGGGGTTTCCTTTGAAAGGGTAGGTGTGGACATAGTGGGTCCACTGGAACCTCCCACAGCCTCAGGCAACAAATTCATACTAGTGGTAGTGGATCATGCCACTAGGTATCCTGAAGCTATTCCACTTAGGACTACTACAGCTCCTGCAGTAGCCAAGGCCCTTATTGGTGTCTTCACCAGGGTAGGGTTTCCTAAGGAGGTGGTTTCAGACAGAGGTTCCAACTTCATGTCTGCTTACCTGACCCACATGTGAAAGGAGTGTGGGGTGCAGTACAAGTTTACTACACCCTACCATCCACAAACCAATGGCCTTGTTGAGAGATTCGATACCAAAGGGGATGATGGACGGAGCGTTTGAGCAAATCAAACACTCGTCCCCAGTCAACTGATCTGGGTTTAATCCATTATCATTCTTTAGCTCACTCCACCACCCCAGTTCAGACATGGCCATATGCAAATCAGTCTGACCCTGTGCCTCATGGGAACAGTCCAGCCCGAACTGCCAAGCCATGTCTTCCTGGACCGGAAACAAGCATCCTGGGACCGGTTTCTGGCTATTCAGCCGTCTTTGGCCAGGCTAGCTTGAATCCAGTAGCAAGTGAGCAAGGGACCCACGATCTGGGCATGCCCTGCCAACTTAGAGGCGAACAAGCGTACAAAGGGGATGATGGACGGAGCGTTTGAGCAAATCAAACACTCGTCCCCAGTCAACTGATTAAACCCAGATCAGTTGACTGGGGGTGAGTGTTTGATTTGCTCTAACGCTCCGTCCATCATCCCCTTTGGTATCGCTTTGTTCGCCCTAAGTTGGCAGAGGTATGCCCAGACATGGGTCCCCTTGCTCACTTTGCCACTGGATTCAAGATAGCCTGGCTGATGAGGGTTTTGAACCCGAAACCAGTCCCAGGATGCTTGTTTCCGGTCCAGTGAAGACATGGCTTGGCAGTTCGGGTTGGACTGTTCCCATGAGGCACAGGGTCAGACTGATTTGCATATGGCCATGTCTGAACTGGGGTGGTGGAGTGAGCTAAAGAATGATGATGGATTAAACCCAGATCAGTTGACTGGGGGTGAGTGTTTGATTTGCTCTAACGCTCCGTCCATCATCCCCCTTTGGTATCGCTTTGTTGAGAGATTCAACAAGACATTGAAAGGCAT